>JBBMOL010000146.1:1200000-1905474 GCA_037954665.1 Laguncularia racemosa
ATAATTATTCTTATTGTTTATGTTGATATTATCATTATAAGAAATGATAGCATTGGTATTACCTCTCTCAAATCATTCCTTTACACTCAATTTCATACTAAGGATTTGGGGCAACTGAAGTATTTCTTAGGAATTGAGTTGACAAGAAGTAAGAAAGGTATTTTCCTATCTTTAGAGGAAATATGTACTTGACTTATTAACTGAGACAGGTAAATTGGGAGCTAAACCATGCAATACACTTATGACTCCTAATATGCAACTTACAAAAGAAGGGGAATCATTCAAGAATCTAGAGGGGTACAGGCGTCTAGTTGGGAAGTTGAACTATCTTACAATAACTCGTCCTGATATTGCATACCTAGTTAGTATTGTAAGTTAGTTCATGTCATCTCCTACAGTGGATCATTGGGCAGCTTTGGATTAGATTTTGTGTTATTTAAAGAGTGCTCTTGGACGTGGTTTAGCACATGAAAATCATAGACATAATCGTATTGAGTAATTTTTGGATGCTGATTAGGTAGGATCCAAAATAGACAAAAGATTCACCACTGGGTATTGTGTGTTTGCTAGAGGAAATCTAGTCACTTGGAAAAGCAAGAAACAACACACAGTATCCTACTCAAGTGCAAAGGTAGATTCATCAACTCTTGACTGAAGTTAGATTTAAAATGCTAATGCCTGCCCAGTTATGGTGTAATAATTAAGTAGCCCTTTACATTGCATCTAACCCTGTATTTCATGAGCGAACCAAACATATTGAAATTGATTGTCATTTCATCCGTGAGAAGATTTAACAAAATTTGATTTCTATTAGACATGTTAGAACTGGAGAACAGTTAGCAGGTATCTTCACCAAAGCTTTGAATAGTGTTAAAATTGATAATATATGTAATAAGTTGGGCATGATCAATATCTATGCTCCAACTTGAGAGGAAGTATTATAATATGTTATAGTTTCTAGATTGTAATTATATTTTCTAGAATTATATTTTCTAGATTATAATTAATATAATATTAGGTAGAAGTTAATAGAAGATTTTGTATCTCTATATATATTTTTCTTGTATTATCAATGAATATATATACTTATCAAAGTTATAATTTTTAACAACCCAGCCAAACGATAGTGAATAGTAACCTTTTCAATTATGTTGCCTAAAAATTCTTAACTAGTATTAACTTAATATTCATTACCTTAATCTTATATATCACTACTACTCTTCCACAATTGATGTAGGACAACCATTTGAGGTAAAACCATCTTTCCTTATCTGAGCATTTCAGCCATGAGTCTTTCCATCTCATCATTTTGAGCATGTTTATACCTATAAGGTCTCACACATTGGTAAGCTTTGGACCATCTTTAAGAGGAATATGATGTTTGTCATTCGAGTTGGAGGTAAGCAGGTCTTTTCTGTGAATACAGTACCAAATTCATCCAACAACTTCATCAATTCCGCATTTCAACTGTCCCCATATATCTTCTCCATAGACATTCGTCCCATACAATCATACCAAACCATTCTTGCATACTCAACCTCCTCCAACTTCAACAAGGACTGGAAATATATGGAAGAACACAACAAAGAAGGATCCCCTTTTTATTCTGAACTTCATTACCAGCGACATTAACTTTCATTGACATGTTAGACCAATCAACCTAGACTTCCCTCAAGTTTCTAATTATGCTACCCTAAATGATGTCAACATCCCCTAAACCAGACACAAAAAAGCCTACAAAGACCGATAACTCCCAAAGTCACTGCAACTTTTCTACACTTATGAATTAACATGTTCATCATCCAATTTTACTTCTTAGGATGCAGTATTTTCAAATTTTAAATCCAATTTTCATTGCACTTGGCACCATTATCCACCAAAAACAGTGGCATTTTAATTTGAAAGTGTACCTTTCAGTTTCATAGCTGTAGGGCTAGTGAGACCATTGAGAACCATAAGTGACAACTCCTTCAATTCCTATTCAACCAAAATTCTTGGAGCACATTCCAACTCAACATATTCATTGTGTCATGGAGATATGGTTAAGAGGACCAATTTGCAGCCCATCAGGGGACTAATAAAAATGGCCTGGTCCTTTGTGGTCCAAAACCAGGGTCTATTGTATAGCCTCAATTATGTAATTGTTCATATTCAATATATATTGGTGGGTAAAGTTGGTAGATGTAGTTGAATATCTAGTTATAATGGTGGTAGTTTGATTTGTAGCTGCTAGATAGGATTAATCTTGACTGTTCATTCAAGAAAACCTCTTGTATAGATAAAGCACTTCACCCGGAGTTGTAGATCCTCACAAACATCAAGCAAATATACTTTTATATAAAGCATCTCTCTCTAAACCCTCTCTAAATCTTGAGTATTGTGAGTATTAGGTTGACTTTGCACTCTCAAATAAGAGAACCTAGGTGCCTAACAAGAGTGCTAGTAAGAATTTTTTCCATGACAAGTGGTATTAAAGTGAGTGTTGTGAGAAGACGTCATCTAGAGTGGAAAGCAACATTCCTTTTGCTAAGCAAGAGAATGATTGAGATGACTTGCTTGTTTAGATAGAGGGTAAGGTCCATTTATTAATTTTTCTCAACACTAGATGGGAGAAGCGGATTCAAGTTTCGCTTAGGTGAAAGAGCAGCTCAATAGATCCAAAATCAACTTAAAAGGTTTTGGGAGAGAGTCTCCATGGAGGAATTTCAAGGCCTTGAACTGAGCCATAAAAGAAATGATGAAATGGGATGGAGCTATCAAGGAAAAGGAGGGGATTCTTGAAGTTAGCTGCTTTGCAAGTTGGGAGGAGGGTTATAGGGCAAGGGCAGATACTACTATCGTGGCTCTATGGAAGGAGATCAAGGATTTGAAAGCATAACTTGTAGCACATATAGTAATGTCTAATGTTGGTGCAAGAGGACTTATGAGATTATATGTGGACCATTATTGTCCAAGAATTCAAGGGGTAGGTCTTTCCCTAGATTGGCAAAAATTAAACTTTGCCACATGACGCAAAAGGATGAAGTAAGGTAATATGTACAAGAGTTCTCAAGGTTGTTGCTGGAGATTTGGGACCTTAATCCATGATAATGTGCTAGTTATGTTTCCAATGGGCTCAAACCACAACTCAAATGGAAATTATACCATAGGGGTGTTGAGGATATATCAAGAGCCAGTGAGTGGTTGAAGAACTACTAGAATTCAAGAGGAGGGAAATAAGGTCTCTATTAGCAAAGAGAGGGATGAGGAAGAGATAAAGAGTAGTAAGTTTTTGAGTCTATCAAAAAGCAAGGGCAAGATCAAGGAAAAATAGCTAGGAAACAAGAATTTTTTGGAGTTAAAAGTGTCACTTTTATGACAGGCAATGGTATGCCCAACAATGCCCCAAGAAGAAAATCCTAGCCTCTTCAATGGCAGAGAACGAGTTTGATGAGAGTGAGAAGGCTTGATTCCAACAATTATGTCTCCTCAATACCACAAATTCCCAAGACAAGACCAAGAAGTGTAAAGGTTTGGTATATGTTGAGGTTGAGGTGGCTATGAGAAAGCTGAATACAATAGTAGAGATGGAAGTCTTGCATTTATTCTTTTCGAACTAATGAACTCGGTTTATCAACTGAAGATAGTAAACTCAAAGACATCGAGAGTTGTTAGGGATGTGGATCTATCATTGGTGGCTAAGTAAGGAAGCAATTAAGGTAGCTTCTGTTGATGCTTTGATTTTGTTAGTGGTATTTACTTTCTAAATAAGATCAATGCTATTATTTTTCCTCAATTAACTTATATTTTTTTTCTAAACACCAAGTCCCAGTATATACTACCAGTGACCAGGAAGCCTAGATGGGTGACAAATTTCCTTTTGGCAACATAAACCACTAGGATGGACAAATGTTACCTAAGGAAGAGGAAGGAGACAGGAAGCTTGGATACTTTCACCTTTAATGAGAGGAGATTTTAGAGGGAATCCCAAACAAAATGTCATGTTCCATGTTGGACAATCTGTTATAATGGGTCATTGACACAACCATCACGGTCCCATAAGAAAATTGCAGGTTAAGTGAAACTAATGGATTTCAAAAAGAGGGAAGAGTGGCCCATACTAAAGGCTATCAAAAAGCACCATATTCTGCCAAATAGAGAAGGAAAACTATTAAGGAATGTCATAGCTTTGACTGGGAAGAGTATCTCTGTTGCGTACCTGAATGAAATAGAGAGGAGCACAGAATAATTGATGGTTCAAGGTTGAAGATGTGATGGGGATTGTTACACCTAGGGTTTGACATTGGAAAAGGATTGAAACTTTCAAGTGAAATTAAGGTGGGGGATTTTTATTGATTAAGGAGGAAAAAGACAATAGTTGTCAAGAGTTGACAACTCCATGAGCAAGCTGCTCTCCAAATTCTCTCCAAGAGAACCAAAACAAACTATTTAGTTTCTGGTCTACTTCTAGCTAACATCCTAAGACTTATTTATAGGCTAGCTAACCAATTACAAATGCATTAAGTAACAGAAAAAATACAACAAACAAGCTTGGCTCCAAGTGGAGTCATAACAATGCCTCCCCCTCTAAATTGCCTTGTCCTCATAAACCCATAGTCCTAAACCTCCACTATCAAAAACAAGATGAACAAAACTTGGAAATTCAGATGCATTGTTTATGCATCCCAGAGTAAAACAAGTGAAATGGAAGACCAAAGCTTGCCATAACTATAGATGATATATAGAGTTGAACCATCAAGTATAGGCAGAAAGGTTATAAGCAAATTCTGGTGAAAATAGCCAGCATTGATCTTCCAAGAATTAGTCGAAAGTGATTTTGAAGTTGGCCTGGAGGAGAACGACTTGTGGTAGGTTAAGTGCAGCCACGAAGACATCCTCTGATGGTTTTGTGACTGTTCTTTAACAAAAACAGTTGGCAGTGGCATCAATTGTGGGCTTGAAAGGATAATGGCCAGCACACTGTTGAGGACAAGAGAAAAGTCACTCGGATCATCCAAAACCCTGTCATTAGGCAACATCAAAGAAGTTGGCTTCAGAGAACCATGCCCTCCTTTGACTTTGTATCTACTGACTCCTACTTCACTGACAGTAACTGTTAATACATATGTAATATTATTGTGCTAGCTGTAAGAATTAAATATTAGATAGGAGATTTTATTTTCTTTTCTAATATAGCATTCTTGTAAGTGTATATATACACTATGTCATTATGTAAAAAGATAAGAATAGGAATAATAAAACTAATCTCTTTCCTCCTAAATTCTTCATGGTATCAGAGCCTAAAACCACTTTTTAGGTCAATTTTTTTTTCCTAGCGCAGTTTATTTTTGAAACCCTAGAACGCCGTACAAGAGTTTTTTTCTTCGAAGGTAGTCGACACCACCCATCCCAAGAGGAGCGCCACCCTTTTCCAACCGACCCTTCTCTGACCACCGGAAACTGCGCGTGTGAGTCACACTCTCCACCTGAAGCTTCGACCGGCAGTCGGCGCGTGAGGCGTGTGGGAACTGTTCCGGCCACCGTTTTTCATGGGCTTTCCGCTGTCTTGCTCACCCTTTTTTTCCGACGCCCTCCAACTGTTTTCCAGGTGATTTCGTTTCCTTTTAGGTTGCGTCCAGGTGTTTTTTGCTTTAGGTTGCGCTCATCACTTCCCTGTGTGTATTCATACGGGTTTGACAGTTTGTGTATGGGTACGGGTTTGAAAGTTTACGAACTATTCTGTTTGCTCTTCCTTCGAGGCTATTTAAGTCTGTTGTCTTAATTGCTTGGGTTAACTGTTTCCATTATGGAAACTGATAAGAGAATTGCTGGAATTAGTACTGATAATCCTTCACTGCAAATCAGCCCTGTCAAGCTTGATGGGAACAATTCCCTTGCTTGGTCACGGTCTTGTTTATTGTTTATCAAAGTTAGGGGAATGCAGGATTATATTACCGGTGTTAAAGTCAAACCAGTAGCAACCGATCCATTATTCCATCAGTGGGATTATGAAAATTCCTTGGTAATGGCCTAGCTTATCAATTCCATGCAGCCCCATATTTCAAGAACATACTTACTGCTTAACACAGCAGCAAAGATATGGAATGCTGTAACCTTCACCTATTCATGGGTAGGAAATGATGCTCAGATTTATGAGATTCGGAACAAGGTCCATGGGTTGAAGCAAGGAGAAATGACAATTTCCCAATATTTTTCTGAGTTGAATGGTTTGTGGTAAGAACTTGACTATTATCAAGATTTTCAGGCAAATTGTACCGGAGATGCAGTAAAGTTCCAGAAATTACTTGCAAAAGAAAGGGTATATGATTTTTTGGCTAGGTTAAACAATGAATTTGATCAGATCAGAGTTCATGTTCTCAGTAAGACACCTTTTCCTTCTCTTGAGGAGGCATATTCCTATGTTCAACAGGAAGAAAGCAGGCGTAGTGCCATGCTCTATATCCCGCAAGTTGAAAAGTCTGGTTTGGTAGCTGCTAGTGATTCATCTGAGCAGCTGAAGGCACATAGTTCTCATAAAGGTCATTTACGATGTGATTATTGTGGGAAACCACGACATACTAAAGAGACTTGCTGGAAGCTACATGGACGTCCAATAAGAGGTCGTGGAGGTAAACGGGTTAACTCTACTCGGGCCAATTTGTCTGAAGCTATGGAGTCAACTCCTGAGATGACTCACTCTGGTTTTTTCTCTCCTGATGAGATTCAGCATCTCAAGCGTCTTTTGTCTCATCAAGAATCTTCTTCCAGTGCCAAATCCAATTTTGTGCAATCAGGTAATGCTTTTTCTGCTACCCTTGATACTAATCGTTAGATTATTGATTCTTGTGCTAATAGACACATGACGGGCTCCTCAAAAAATCTTGTTGAATACTCACCGTGTTCAAAAAGAGATAATGTCCGAATAGCCGATGGTTCTTTCACCCCAGTATCTGGAACAGGTTCTGTTTTTTGTACTCCTCATATCGAACTATCCTCTGTGCTTCATGTCCCTCAATTTCCTGTCAATCTCTTATCTGTCAGTGCACTTACAAAAAATCTCAACTATAAAATTGAGTTTTTCCCTGATCATTATGTCTTTCAGGATCTTCAAACAGGGAAGAGGATTGGCGGTGGTAGATTGCATGATGGCTTATATCTGTTGGATGGGGGTCAAGGTTCTAGTCTTCAGCAGGCCTTTTTTGGGGGAAATAAGGATGTTAATAAGGAAATATTGCAGTGGTACAGGCGTTTGGGCCATCCCTCTTTTTTAGTGTTACGCAAATTATTTCCTAGTTTGTTTTCAAAGACTCAGTTTGATTCTTTATTTTGTGATGCTTGCGAATATGCAAAACATTCTCGAAACTCTTATCCTTTGAGTAATAATAAAAGCAAGTCTCCTTTTATAACTATTCACTCTGATGTTTGGGGCCCTACTCAGACTACTTCTTTGTTTGGTAGTCGATGGTTTGTCACTTTTATTGATTGCTGCACCAGGATGACTTGGGTATATCTACTTAAGGCTAAAAGTGATGTGTTTTCCTGTTTTCAGTCTTTTCATAAGATGGTTTGCACTCAATTTGATGCTAAAATAAAGATTCTTAGGACTGATAATGGCACTGAATACATCAATAGCAGATTTGGTTCTTATTTGGAGTCGCATGGGATAATTCATTAGACTAGTTGTCCATATACAAGTGCACAGAATGGGGTAGCTGAAAGGAAGAATAGGCATCTTTTGGAAGTTGCTAGGTCGCTTATGTTTACCATGAATCTTCCTAAGCCTTACTGGGGGGATGCAATTCTAATTGCTGCATATCTTATCAACCGAATGCATCTTAAGGCTCTTGACTATCGGAGTCCTTTAGAAACCTTAAAAGGACAAAATACGTACACTGTTTCTCCAAAGGTATTTGGATGCGTTTGTTTTGTTCATATTAAGGATGCTGGAAAACTAGATCCATGAGCCCTTAGGTGTGTGTTTATTAGGTATTCACTAACACAAAAGGGTTACAGATGCTATCACCCTCAATCTCGGAAGTATTTTGTAAGTATGAATGTTACTTTCAGAGAGACTGAACCTTACTTCAGTCCAACCCAGTCATCTCTTCAGGGGGAGAATAATGCAAAGGAAGAGATGATACCTAGTTCTGTGACTCTTACTGATCTTATCCCAAGAGAAAATGATGGTCAGAAGGAGACTATTATCCAGGGGAAGAAAATTGGGTGTTTAGATAAACCTGATTTGAAGAGGTACTCGAGGAGAGACAAAGAAGACAGAAGAAGCCATTATGCAACCTACTCTCTACTGCCAAGAATCCTCCTCTTCTGGTGAGTTACCTTTTGATGATTTAGATAAACCTATTTCTCAAAGGAAAGGTGTCAGGGCCTGTACTAAACATTTCATTTCTAATTTTGTTTCCTATGATTCTTTGTCTCCCTCCTATAGAGCTTTTGCCTTGTCCATTTCGTCTGTGTCTATTCCACAGGATTGGAAGGAAGCACTTAACGATCCAAAATGGAAGAGAGCAATGATTGAAGAAATGAAAGTCTTGACTAAGAATGAGACTTGGGAGCTTGTTGCCTCTCCACTTGGAAAGAAACTGGTAGGCTGTAAATGGGTGTTCACAATAAAACACAGAGCTGATGGATCAGTTGACAGGTTCAAAGCAAGATTGGTAGCTAAAGGATTCACTCAAACCTATGGAGTGGACTACCAGGAGACTTTTGCTCCAGTAGCTAAAATGAACACGATCAGAATCCTGTTATTATGTGCAGCCAACCTTGACTAGGATTTATAGCAATTTGATGTTAAAAATGCCTTTCTACATGGAGATTTAGAAGAAGAAGTGTTTATGGAGATCCCTCCTGGATTTGATAATGAAACAACACATGGGAAAGTATGTAGACTGAAAAAGGCCTTGTATGGATTAAAGCAATCTCCCAGAGCATGGTTCGACAGGTTCAGCAAAGCCATGATCTCCTTTGGCTATCAACAGAGTAATGCAGATCATACGCTATTTATTAAACATAATGAGGGTAAAGTTACTATTCTCATAGTTTATGTTGATGATATAGTGATGACAAGAGATGATAAAGAGGAGATGGCTCTATTGAAGAAACTTTTGGCTCAGGAATTTGAAATCAAGGATCTAGGGAAACTGCAATATTTCCTAGGAATTGAAGTTGCTAGATCAAAGAATGGTATCTTCATTTCTCAGAGAAAATATATTCTGGATCTCTTGGAAGAAACTAGCATGATGGGGTGTAAACCAGCAGAATCTCCCTTTGAAAACAACCACAAGCTGCAGGCTGGAGTTGGTGATTCAGTTGATTTAGGGAGATACCAGAGATTAGTAGGAAGACTGATATATCTCTCGCACACTAGACCGAACATTGCATATGTAGTCAGTCTAGTGAGTCAGTTCATGCATGATCCACGAGAATCACACATGCAAGCAGTATTTCACATCTTGAGATATCTGAAGTCTGCTCCTGGAAAAGGACTGCTGTTCGCTAAGCATGGTCACCTTCAGATAGAATGCTTTACAGATGCAGATTGGGCTGGATCTCTAAGTGATAGAAGGTCCACCACTGGTTATTGCACACTTGTAGGAGGGAACTTTGTAACATGGAGGAGCAAGAAACAAAGTGTAGTTGCTCGATCAAGTGCTGAAGCAGAATACAGAGCTATGGCTCAAGGGGTTTGTGAGCTTCTGTGGTTACAGAAGATATTGGAAGAATTAAATCTGTCAGATAAAGAAGCACCATCATTGTCTTGTGACAATAAAGCTGCTATCAATATAGCACAAATTCCAGTTCAACATAATCGAACCAAGCATATAGAGATTGATCGACACTTCATCAAAGAGAAATTGACTGAGGGCATCTTGAGCTTACATCATGTGACATCTGATAAGCAACTGGCTGATGTATTTACTAAAGGGTTGTATCACAGGACCTATCATACTTTAGTTTGCAAGTTGGGCATGTGTGATATCTATGTTCCAACTTGAGAGGGAGTGTTGACATATATATAATATTATTGTGTTAACAGTAAGAATTAAATATTAGATAGGAGATTTTATTTTCTTTCCTAATATAGCGTTCTTGTAAGTGTATATATACACTATGTCATTATGTAAAAAGATAAGAAGAGGAATAATAAAACTAATCTCTTTCCTCCTAAATTCGTAAGTAACCCCTACTTCATCAACATGAACGGAGGATTCAGCACTAGCAACAACTGAATTGGAGTTAAAATACTCTGTTGCAGATTTATCCTCAATTAAACTATAGAGAGCCTTATCATCAATATGAACCGCAACCAAACCATGCAAAGAGGAATTAAAACCTGTGGAAGCTTCAACAAAACTATCACCACATGCAAATTTAGTATTGGGGGAGGTCTATAACTTGAACATTTCATCGAACATCTAGATTGCAACTACCAGAACCATCATTGAAGCGATGAAAAATAGAGCTATCGCCTCCACGTGAACTAGAACTATATTGATTGGCATCACCAAAAGAATCTTCAACCGAACAACCAATAATGTTCTCATGATTGTAAAAAGCTGGCCGCTGGTGATGAAAAGAACCGAGGTCACGATCATGCTAACTAAAAGAATGAGCCAAAACCCTAGCTTGAACAGGAGAAGAATAAGTTGCACGACCAGAAACTTAAGCTTGAGCAGAAACAAGGTTGGAAACCCTAGCTCGACCTGAAGTACGATCCGAAACTCTAGTGCGACCTGTAGGGCGGTCAGAAACCCCAGCTCGACCAGAAACATGGTCGGAAGTCGGAGGTCGCCGACAAAAGGACGAATGGCGCGGCGACTGACGTGCGCGCGAAGGAGAACATCAATAACCACAACGATGCGACTTCTGGAGGTCGTGCTACTGAGATCGGCGTGGAGAATCGAGTCACGATCACTTTCCCGGTCGTCGGAAACTGGCGACGACGAATGAACTCCGGTTCAATCAGTAGAGAGTTTTTATCAACAGAAAATACATCTAAGAGCTTCGACATTTTATCACATAGATCTCGTTGAGCCTCCTTCAAAACAGAAAACTATTCATCATGAGTAGCCAGACGATGAACCATATCGGAACTCCAGTCAGAGCTTTGACGATGTATCTGTAAGTTGGAATTGAAGATCAGCAACGGAAGTCCTCATTTCCTCCTGGAGATGGTGCAACGACTGTTCAAGAGAGTGGATGCAGTCATCCATACGAGTCATTTTTTGTGGAAGAAACCACAGACGGCGCCGAAATTGCTACACCTAGGGTTTGACAATGGAAAAGGATTGAAACTTTGAACTGAAATTAGGACAAAGGGGGGGGGGGGGGGGGGGGGGGGGCGCATTTTTATTGATTAAGTGAAAAAAAAGATATAATAGTTGTCAAGAGTTGACTACTCCAAGAGGAAGCTGCCCTCCAAATTCTCTCAAAGTGAACCAAAACAAACCAACAGGTTTCTGGTCTACTTCTAACTAACATCCTAAAACTTATTTATAGGCTAGCTAACCTATTACAAACACACTAAGTAACAGAAAAAAATACAGCAAACATGGAGTCATAACAAAATTGTTACACCTAGGGTTCGACAATGAAAAATGATTGAAACTTTAAACTGAGATTAGGGCAAAAGGAGGGATTTTTATTGATTAATGAAGAAAGAAATACAATAGCTGTCAAGAGTTGACAACTCCAAGAGCAAGCTACTCTCCAAATCCCTCAAAGAGAGCCAAAACAAACTAACAAGTTTCTGATCTACTTCTAACTATAGGTTAGCTAACCAATTACATACATATTAAGTAACAGAAAAAATACAACAAACAAGCTTGACTCCAAGTGGAGTCATAACAGGGATATTACCAGATTTTTGGGGAAAAGGGATGGCATGGACAACTTGTTTGGAGGCCCCATTTTGCAGCCAAATGGGAGCCCAATTGAAATGTTTGGGTCATTTGTATTCAAATACTAAGTTCCACTGTGAAGCCTCATTTTTGTAGTTGCCTAGATTCAATATTGTTAGGTGGAGAAGGTAGAGGTAGTGTATGTAATCTTGACAGTGGTAGTTGGGTTTGATTTGTAACTGCTAGATAAGTCTAATCTCCGTCATTCATTTGAGATTGGATGTATGGAGGACTTCCCTCAAGCTATAGATCATCAAGACAATGAGTGAATATACTTCTATATGAAGCGTCTTTAATCTAAACTCTCTCTCTATAATTTGAGTTCTGTAGCAGTAGGCTGACATAGTACACTCAAATAGATATACAAGCACCTAATTGCCACATGAGAGTGCTAGTAAGAATTTCTTCTATAACACATGCTCATCATCCATTAAAATGATGCAAAGATTTGTTGGGCATTGATGCAACGTGTAAAATGGTTGACCGCATATAATACATAACCCTTTCTCCTTTAGTTAAGAAATCATTATAGGAATAGTTTCTATTCCCTTGCATGCCTTTCGCCATTTTTTTGCATGGTACAACTGAAATTAATTAAAAAAAGTGGAACCACACTGCTATTAACTCCTCCTTGGAAACCACCAAATTTATCATTAGCCTCCTTCAAATTCTAATGCACAAATGGCATTCGCACTCTCCACAGAGTGGAATTCTTCAGTCTTCTGATGTGAGAATAATTGTCCCCATCTCTACTCATTCTACGCAAACCAGAAGAAATACCAGTCCACTGGCATCATACACAACTCCTTTAACATCGCAGGTCAATTGCATAGTGCCATTTACAGTGACTAGTGCATGAGTACACACATGCAAGCAAAGATCCTCTTGCAAGCCATTTAAGAAAGAACCAAAAAGTTGCCCTTATGGATGTTTTAGGAACCGTGCAACAATAAACTCGAATTCTTCAATATTTTGATCAACACTTTTGTGATTAGTGTATTGCAGTGAGCCTCTCATAAAATTAAGAGCTTTTTGCCCACTATAACATAACAACCATTCATGCATCAACATCTCTTATCTCAAATGAGGAATTCATGGGCAATGAATCCGAAACCACAAAACTGCTCTACCTTCTATGTAAAAAAACGCTAGCTGAACTTTCATTGAAGAAGTGCGATTTACCTGAAGGGTCTGCTTGCCCCTCACAATCCAACTAATATGATTGATGCTATCAAAGGAAGTTAAACCAAATCCTTTAGTTATGACACACTTCTTCTGCATTCATACCATGCCATTAAGATGTTGGAAAAGCATTCATAGTGTAATCACTAGGAAAAGAAGGAACTTCAGATGAAGAAGCCCTAGGTTGCTTTACATTACAATTGCCTCGGATCCCAGTGAAATCTCCCATACTTTTCTTTGACAAATGATGAGGAAATTTGATTTTGATCATCTGCTTCTGTTTGTCAATGGAATCAACATTGAAGCTTGTGTTTCATCTACATCAACCTTAAGCTTCTACATTTTTTTTTTCTCAGTTCATCTCCTTCAAATTGCATTCAAGTAATTCAATCCTGGAAGCAAAGCTTGTCATTCTTTAATATGTGGGCTGGTTGGACCGATTGTTGTGTTTAGGGAAAATTATTAATGAAATCAAGGAAAAATTATACAGCTTGCAACCTAATTGAGAATTTTTTGCTACCACAAGATCCGTTGGATAATATAGTTAGTGTAAGGGAAATAGCTTCCTCGGGTCTACCCCAAAATGCCAGAGTTTGCAGCCTAATTGAGAATGGAGAATGGGCCTTACCTCAAGAACAGTTTTGGAATAGTTTCAATATCCCATCAAATGTATGCCCGAATCTAGTTTTAGAAGACAAACTTATATGGAGACTGTAATTGTAAGGAAAAGAGAGAAAATTATTTATACTTTATTGATCCATAGGTTACACATATATACAAGTTCTAATAAATTAAAAAAGAAAACTAAATTTCTATTTTAAGACTAATATATATCTAATAATAACTGTATCCTAATTGAACACTGATATATAATTTACAACCTAATATATAATTTATAGCCTAATTGTTCTCCAATCTTCATAAACTTTGTAGAAATTAACTCGTTGAATTTTCTCCCGAACAAAATGACAATCAATCTTGATGTGCTTAGTTCGTTCATGAAACACGAGATTCGAGGCAATATGAAGAGCGGCCTGGTTATCACACCATAGTTTTGCAGGAAGTGAGATGTTCATCCCGACTTCATGTAGGAGCTGATATATCCACATTACTTCGCACACTGATTGTGCCATAGCTCTATATTTTGATTATGCACTAGATCGAGATACAACATTCTGCTTATTACTTTTCCATGAAACCAAATTTCCACTAATGAAAACACAATACCCTAAAGTGGATCTCCTATCCTCCTTACATCCTACCCAATCAGCATCTGTGAAATACTCAATACTAGTGTAACCATGATTCTTATACAAGATACCACGTCCAGGTGCTCCCTTTAAATAACTCAAGATCTACTTTACAGTAGCCCAATGATCAACTGTTGGAGATGACATGTATCGACTCAATACTGACCGAATATGCAATATCCAGTCAAGTTACTGTAAGATAATTCAATTTTCCAACCATCCATCTGCATCTTTTAGGATCCTTAAACAACTCTCCCTCCTTTGTCGGTTGCAAATTAGGAACCATTGGTGTACTTCATGGTTTAGCACCCAAGTTTCCTGTTTCAGACAACAAGTCAAGTACATATTTTCTTTGTGATAGAAAAATTCCTTTCTTACTCATTACCTCAACACCTAAGAAATATTTCAACATTCCTAAATCCTTTGTTTGAAATTGACTTTTAAGAAAAGATTTGAGAGTCAAAATACCTATAGTATCATTGCTAGTGATAACAATATCATCCACATATACTACTAACAGAATAATATCAACTGTAGATCATCTGTAGAAAACAGAATGATCAGATTTGCTTTTCTGCATCCCAAATTTCTCAACTACTTGGCTAAATTTTCCAAACCAAGCATGGGGGCTCTGCTGCAAACCATACAAAGACTTACGAAGATAACAAACCTTTCCGGACTCCCCTTGAGCAACAAATCCTAGAGGTAACTCCATATAAACTTCTTCTTGAAGATCCCCATACAAAAAAGCATTCTTGATATCTAACTGATGTAGAGGCTAATCATATACTGCAAACATGAAAATAAATAACCTAATAGATGTTAACTTAGCAACAGGAGAAAAAGTGTCAGAATAATCTTTTCCATAAGTTTGAGCATATCCTTTAGCAACAAGACAAGCTTTTAAGTGAGCAATTGATCCATCAGGATTTACCTTAATAGAAAAAACCTATTTACAGCCAATGGCCCTTTTCCCTGTAGGTAAATGTACCAAATCCCAAGTATCATTCTGATCAAGGGCATTCATCTCCTCTACCATTGCACTACACCATCTTGGATGTGGCAAGGCTTCATGAACGGTTTTAGTAAGGGAGATAGAATCAATAGATGCAATAAAGGAGCAAGAGGAGATTGGCAGATGATCATAAGACACAAGAAAACACAGGATAAGTACACTGATGTTTACGAGGGGCAATGGGAAGATCGTCCCTTGAGATTGAATCTGATGACAAAGGAGCTGGTTCAAGACATGCATCAGGAGTTTTAATGACATAGCATCTATATCCTTTCTGAACACGAGAATAGCTAAGAAATATACATTTTAATGACTTAAGATCAAGTTTTGTAACTTGGGGACGCACATCCCGAACAAAACACGTACAACCAAATATTTTGGGTTCAATCGAAAACAAAGATTTTGTTGAGAAGAGTATGATAAAGAGTCTCACCATTCAGAATAATTGAGGGCATTCGATTAATTAAAAAACAAGTTGTAGACACTACATCAGCTTAGAAGTGTTTGTGGACATGCATTTGAAACAACAAAGCCCTAGCGGTTTCAAGCAAGTGCCTATTCTTTCTCTCAGCAACACCATTTTGAGACGGTGTATCTATACAAGAAATTTGATGAATAATGCCATTCTTAATCATGGAGGATTGAAAAGATTAAGATAAATATTCTTTGGCATTATCACTTTGCAATACTTGGATAGAAACATTAAACTGAGTTTTAATTTCAGCACAAAAAGCACAAAAATAAGAAAATAACTCAGAACGATTCTTCATTAAATATAACCAAGTCACTCGAGAATAATCATCAACAAAGGCAACAAAATACTTAAATCCAGTTTTAGAAGTGACTAGACAAGGACTCCATACATCTGAATGGACTAACTCAAAAGGAGCATTTACTTGTTTATTGACTCTAGGGCTTAAGCTAATGCGATGATGTTTCGCATACCGACATGACTCACAATGTAAGGACTCTAAACTGTGAAACTGAGGACAGAGTTTCTTTAACAAAGAGAGAGACGAATGACCTAATCAACAATGTGCTTCAAAAGGGGTTACAACTCTAGAGCAGGCAACAGACTTTGGTATCTCTGTGTCTAGTATGTAGAGACCCCCGGATTCATGTTCTTTAGCAATAGTCTTCCTCATCATAAGATCCTGAAAAAGGCAATAGTCGGGAAAGAATGAGATACAACAGTTAAGTGAACGGGTGAGTTTACTGACAGATATTAAATTAAATGACAAATCAGGCAAGTTTAAGACTGAGGACGAAGGAACTAATGGAGTCGGATTTGCTGTGCCAGTCCTAAGGACATGGGATGTTGACCCATTAGCTAAAGTGACAGGAGAGCAGGAAGTATGAGATTGAAAAGTAGATAATAGATTGGAATTATCTGTCATGTGGTCTGTAGCACTAGATTCAATGACCCATTTGGAAGACGAAGAGAGAATACATGTGTTTGGTTTACCTGATTCAGCGATGGCAATAACGGGAGTAGATGAAGTCCTTAATGATTCCTAGTACTATGAGAACTTGGCAAAGTCATTTGCAAAACCTGTGATAGATTTTCTTGATGCATCACTGGAAGAGGCAACTTATGCTAATCGAAATCCTTAATTCCGACTCTGTAGCTTTCTACAATCACACTTCATATGCCTAGGCTTATGACAATAATGACATATACTTGCCCCAGAACTCTGTTCCCGGGTATCAACTCCCCTATCACTACTTCTGTACTGTTGTCTTCCAACTTCACACTCATATCGACAACTTACAAGAGCACTACTAGACTGAACAGATTAAGAATTCTCCATACGTTGAATCCTGCTATATGTATCTTGCAAGGATGAGATCATAGACCCAAAGAGAATATGAGATTTAGCTGCTTTAAATTCAGTTGGAAGCCCTACTAAAAAACTCATCACAGCCATCTGCTTCCTTTGAGCTTGCTGAACTTTCATATCAAGACTAAAAGGTAATAACATATTAAGTTCTTCATAAGTCCATTTAAAATCTATAAAGTAGCTCATTTAGAGACCTATCCTATTTCTCAACATGATAAAAGGCCTTGCAGACTTCATAAATATGAGAAACATTTTCCTTTCCAAAATATAGGAAATCCAAATATTCCATTAATTCCTTAACAAATTCACAATGATTAATTAATCCAATTACTTCATTATCAATAGAATTCCATATTTGCAAGAATAATCGAGCATCTACTCTAAGCCAAGTTTGCTTGGAACTATCATCTATGGGTGGATCTTTAGTCAAATGACCATCCTTATCAATACTACGCAGGTAGAGCCTCATAGTTTTACTCCAATCCAAGTAATTAAACCCATTAAGTTTATGTTTTATAATTTTTTGACATTACAGGTACCACATTTGATATAACAGCAGATTTGTTATCCACTTTTTCACTCATGATTTCAACCCAAATTCATCTAACAGAACAGACACATGAACTAAAGTTAATGTATGTCAACCCACTCCCGATTACTGACACACCAAATCAAACGTACCAAATCAATAGATTTGTACGTCAATAAACACCAATAGTAACTAATTACTAAACATGCCAAATTACAACCACAAGGACCAAACGCACTAGATTAACACCAATAGACGACGAATTAATCATCAACGGTGGACAAATTAACACCAACAGACAATAATTCGACAAGAGGATCGCAAACTGAAGCTAACAAACCTGCACCTAAATATCTATTAAACAAATGAACCACAAACCTGAGCTATACATGACCAGACGAGACGATTGGTGAAAGCGGAGAGCAAAACGACGTTGCATGTGCGTCAAATTCCGGTGCCGAACTTTCCAGAAGCCCTTGTCGACGGGTGGCACGTCTCCTTAGGCCGGTGGTGTTGAAAAATAAGAACCCTCAGAAGCCCTAGTCGGTGGGTGGAGCATCTCCTTAGGCCGGTGGTGTCAAAAAATAAGAATCCTCAGAACCCATTTTCTCTCCCACTCCAATACCATGTAATTATAAGGAAAAGAGATAAAATTATGTATACTTTATTAATCCATAGGTTACACATATATACAAGTTCTAATAAACTAAAAAAAGAAACTAAATTTCTATTTTAAGACTAATATATATCTAACAATAACTCTATTCTAATTTAACACTAACATATAATTTACAGCCTATAACAGAGACCTTCTCCGAATGGTGTCTTTTCTATTGCAAGTGCATACTCAACACTTAAGCCTCTCGGTAATACTATGTCTTGGACCAGATTAGTATGAAACAATAAATTCACACCAAGACAGTTTTATCTTATGGCTTGCGATTAAATGGTAAGTTATATACTCTTGATAAATTGAACCGGTGGGGAATTACAATTCAGACAGCATGTTTCTTGTGCAACCCAAGGCATAGAAAACCATCAACATTTATTTTTCCAATGCTTATTTTTGTTAGTAGTCTAAAAAGAAGTAATGTCTAGTTTGGGATTGCCAATGTCCCATACTTCGTGGTAGTAGGTTTTGGGTGGTTTATTCAATACTCCATTAAACCAGCAAATGGATAAATAGAAATCAGCACTAGTAGCTAGTCTATTGTATATGGCGTGCAAGAAACTTAGCCTGTCTGGGGCAAAGAATTCTTAGCACAAATAGTTTAGCAAGATTTATCTTGAATTATATTTATGTATTCAAATAAGAGATAATAGTGTTAGCAATTTTCAATGCGTATGCTATGATGGATCAAGGGTTGTTATCCCCAACCAAAGTTAGTAAATAGTGGGCAATGCTCTATATCTGCTTTGTGGTTGTAAATCTCTTTTTGATTGAATGAAATTACTAAATTATACAGCTTGCAGCTGTGAAAGCTCACACTAGAGCTCCAATCTCCCTAGAACTCTTTTCAAACTACAAAGTTATGTAAATGAATATCTCTACTGACCTCAACTAAGTATTTTATACTACTAACAACCCACTTATACTTGTCAATCCTAACTAACTAGGACCAACACCCTAAGCTATCTAGACAGCTGGTGCCAGCTGGCACTAAGCTGGCATGCCTAAATGGTATTCCAGCTGTTTCCTTTGCCACATCACCCATCTCTTCCTTACTGTGCACATGTGCACACGTGATAAGATATTTATGGAACTGAGCGCTCATTTTTAGTACTAGTGCAAGATATCAGGTCTGATGGTTCATGGTTGTTTATTGAACATTTAAGTTCAAATTCCAATGGTCTTGTTGCTGAGAGAATAGATGGCACCTCATGGCAGAACCATGAAGCCATTCTAATAATAAACCGGCTCCCTTCTTGTGCAATCCATGTGTTTAGAGTATATTTAAGATCAGATGACATCAAGTAAGATGTTAATTTAGGGCCTCTCAGTTTTCTGTTTCTTTACATTTGAATTTTGGTATAATCATGGAAGGTATCTATTCATTAGCAAGCCATTCAACTGGTAGTTCTTTCTAATCATCTGCCTTATTTTTCCTTTCCTAAATCCTGTAATGTTAGAAAAAAATTTCATCTACTTGCTAATTTTATTTTGAAAATGATTTAGATTTGGTGTCTGGGAAGCTGCAAAATGGGTTGCAAGGGTCCGTGAGAGGACCATGTATGATCCTAAACGGCCTGTGCTGCTTAATTTAACGACCGACATTGTAGAGGAGAACAGGTATCTTCACTGCAAAGAATCAGCTTTGGAGACTGCTTTTCTTTTAAAGGTCATGGAATCCTAAATATGGATCAAACACCATCAGTTGATCAATCAGCGGATTGCACAAAAAGGGTAACAATGCTCGAGAAGCAAGTTTTGCGAAGACTATATGATTATATTTCTTCATCCTCTCCAATTTTTACAGAGATCAGCCTAATATCTAATATTTAACTCCCACTTGACTGCTGATAAAGGACAAAAAGATTTAAGGACATGGTTTATAAAATTAAAGTCCTATTTGAGAGCTGAATTGCAGGTGAAGAACTGTGGTTTGTGGGTCATGGATGATCTGGCTTAGTTAAGGATGTAAACCGGTAAAGCCAGTCAGATCAACACACAAAAGCTTCAGCAATGTGGTGGTGGTGTAATTCCAATTTGAGTACAAGTATAAAATTCTTTTATCAAATTTCACTGTAGACAACAGATTTCTTTTGTCAAATAATAAACATCTCGTAGTCGCTCTCTGGCGGCTGTTATTTTTAAACCACTATAATTATATTTCGTATACGGTAAGTTCCACGATTCACTTTACTATACATTTTATTCCCATTTTGAACATTTTCTTTACTGATAATGATGTTTGGTGTCATGCAAAATCTACTGAATCAAATAATTTAATAGCCTACTTCTTTAATCGGTTCATGTTTGTCAACGGGTCATTATCATCAACCACTATGTATGAGTTCATCCTTTTGGTAGATAGCTTTGCCACGCAAGTTCATCTTCAACATTACATGTGTAATTAAATATATTTTGCATGTTTCCAGTTTCAAATGGTGGTGCATCAGCCTACCACTTGCTTCATTGTGCTATCTTTTAGAGAATGTCTGTGAATGATGTTCCATAAAGATAATGCCTTAATTAGATTTGATTAGGACTTTAATATTGGGTAGGTTTTGGTTTTATTGTTGTGTTTCTTTTTAGAAGGAAAAAGCAGGTTTTGGATATCATTACAAGGGTCATAAAGCAAAGTGTGGAGTCCATTATGCACACTTTGCCAACTTTAACAATGGACCCTCGTGGGACACTGAATCAAACTGGAATCTAAAGAGGTGTTGAAATGCGCTGTTATCTTTAAAGACCATTACATGGGAAACAAAATTGAATGGACGTGGCCCAGCTATGATGTTCCTCATGAAAATATATTCCCATCCACCCGAAAACACCGAAAATGAAAAATGTTAAAAAGATCGTTTGCTGTAGTTGAGTAACACTAGCAGCCTTTTGGTCATTTTGACTTGATTTGATTTTATCCCTTATCTCAAGCCTAGTCATCATCCAACTTATAGATTGGTCCAATGATTAAACGAAGAGTTGGAATAGGCGACTCTATGCGCCGAGCGTCCTCAGCATATGCGCATATGCCTCCAAGTCCAACCAAGTTTAGCAATATTGGTATATATAGCAGCTTAACTGGATTGTTTAACGAACTTGGCCAAACCTAATCCCTTGCATATTGGGTGTTTTTTTTTTAATCTATTTGTTTAAGATAAACATTGGACAAAACTGGTGGAGATGCAAATTGGAAATAATAGTTGACATCATGACGCTGCTTTCAGTATCAATAAACATTAAACATATGATGACTTGGTAGTAACGGGTTAATTTCAGTATCTGTATACTTAATTTTCTTATTTTTGAAGATGAGCATTTATAAGCATTTTTTTAAGTGCTTCTAAGCTCCTACATAACCATTATGTTCTTGATTTTACGCATGTTTTGAATTTTAATTATTTTTATTATTTTATTCAAGGATAAAACAATAAAATAAAATCTAAAAGCATATTTTTCAAAGATTGAAGTCTAAACACTAAATTTTAAAGATAAAAAGAATAAGTACATAACAAGTAAATATAAAATGATGTATTTGCAATTTACTTGAAAAAATAAAAAAAAAATCTGAACCCCTACAGAGTATTAAGTTTTATAGAAATGGGGTGCAACGGGGAGTGGGAGTGTGTTTGGGAGGGGAATAAGTTTTATTTTTTTTTTAGTAGGATTAGCCTTGGACAAGTTGGCATACTGAATTCATGAAGAGCTGTCTATATTTCGAAAGTCTGCCAGGAGAGCAAATACAGATATCATAAACTTGCAGTAGTGGACATAAGCTAAAATTTACAGGAAGCAAACTTACAGTTGTATAAATCAAGACTGTTAAGGTGGAATCATTTGCTGCAATACAAATTTCTGAAGCAAACTCTAAGAACCCAAAAAGGTGAGAAGAAAATATAGAAAAGCACTACTAACAAAACATATGAATTAATAAATCTATCACTTGTTAGGGTCTTGGGAGACGAGCAAAAGAATCCACCTTACACACATAAGAATGTTCCTCTTTCCATATGCCCATATGATTCCTCCACTGTATCTTACAAATTTTGCTCTGAATTGTCATGGAATTCTGATTTCAAGTAGACCTAGAAGCACTGTTAATTGTGAATCTCATGTCTCCGAAGTAGTTTCTTCAATAGTTGGGAGCTCCCCTGCTGTGCCAAATTCTGGGTTGAGAAACTTCACCACGAAGCTCCACAACTTGTACACATCATCAAAGTTTGTCAAAAAGCCAAGAGAAGCTGTTACAACCTCAATCCGCAGAAAACCATTTTTCCCATCTGGCCGACCATTTTCCATTGGCCTGTACAAGGAGGTATCCTCAAAAGCTAAAGCTCCATTCTGCTGTTTAAAGCCATCAACAATCTTTATGTGACTCAGGAAACCAATACCAAGGGAGATTCCCTCCTTCTCAGCCAGTTTCTGTACTATTTCTGGATTTACATACCCCTTGCTCCTATTTCTCACATTGAAGGCAACAGCTCCACCCCTTTCATACTTTATTTTAGGCCCAAAAATATGAACTAGGTGCACTCCTTTGTTCCCATTCGAATCAGGTAACCTGAGTTGCAGCAATGAGGCCACAAGCCAGTTTATCAAAAACCGTAATCTACCAGATGTCTTATTTAAACCCAAATTGTCGATGTGATCAAGATGGCGGCATACTATCTCAGGTTCTTTTCTATCTTGCCCATCACCATATTCTCCATCACTGCTGTAGTCTTCATCATCTTCCAAGGTAGTTGCAGACACTTCACCAGTCTCCATTGTATGGGTCAGGTTCTCTCGCTGTGTCTCCTCCAAGCCAAAAGACACCCGTCGACCCCTGTTAGGTGGATCAATCTCATCCATGCCGAAGAACCTACCACCAGCATATCTGTTCCCTTTAGTGCCTCTCAGTAATCTAAAATCGCCTTCAGTTTCTCTTTTAATGGCACTCTCCTTTTCCTGTGGATGAATCACAAAGGCTGGGCCATTCTCCAGATTACCATTACCACTGGATTGATGTTCTTCCTGAATCTCCTCAATGCTGCCATCCATTCTTCTGTCTGAGACAATCTTTGTTCCATTGACTTCACTTTCATATTCTTCTTTAAGACTACTGACATCCTGGGAAGCTGATTGAACAGCAGCATCAAATGACAGAGCATTACCATTATAATGGGGCAGGCTTGTGCCCTTAAAGTCAAATACAGGACTGCCATAAATTTGGGATGACTGTATTGGATACAGTTGTTTATGGTTCCTTTTACCGCTAAACCATGGGGGTGGCAAGGGGGATGCCATTTTCTGTCTATTGAACTGACCAGCATTATCATAAGCTTGGGGACTTTGGCCTAAGTCAATCCAGTAAGAATTGTCTGACGACCCATTTTCACTGAAAACAGGACTCTTCATCATGTCCCCAACGGAGATACTACCACTTTCTTCAAAACAAGTGCTTGCTCCATCTCTATCTGAGCAATTGTCATGATTCAGTTCAGCCTCCATCACATCCTTCACCTGTGCAGATGTGTAGAGACCAGAAAAGGCTGGCATCTGTGGAATTGGACGGGTATCTGTTGTATTCTCTCCATTCGTGACAACTTCATCCACAACATCAGCCAGACCATCAAAACCATCCATAGAATCACCAAGGTACAAAGGAAACTCAGGGGTTATCTTCACCATTCCAGATCCTGTAACCCCAGATTGATTATGGAGGCTTCCCATAACAGATTTCTTAATTAATAGGCATCCAAAACCACTTGGATCATACCCAAAAACCCTGTAAAAAGATGTGATAATGAAATCCGGCCGGAAGAGGGAAAGCCCCAGTGAGTCCATGTCCTTGGGACCAAGTGATCCAGCATCAAGCAGGACATGCCAATTATTCTGATGTGCCAGTGCCATCCATTGGTATGAATACTTTGCCCCAGAAACCCTTGACTGCACTGGGAATACAAATAGACCAACTGCAGAACCCTTCTTCCTCCTCTTTTTCTTTACTATTTCCTTTCTCAAATCAGCAGAACAAGGCTGAAGCGTCGGCCATTTAAACCATGCACTACAAACTTTAGCACCCTTCTCTCGTGCCTTCTGACCCATCCAATTGACAGACTGGCTCTCGTGATCAAACATGGTCAACAACCGTCTATTTGTGTGAAAAGGATATGAATCAGCCAACAACTTGAAAGCTGACCCTCTGCTCGTTGTAAAAACAAGGCCATACTCTCTCTCAGGAATGTTTAAAAAATCCATAATTCTAGTCTTTATATCATGCTCTACGGTACCTTTTTCAGCACCAACACATAAAGCATGGTTGCTCAAATTCGCATTTACTTCAGACAAGCTAAAGGTTGAAGACTCCCAATAATGAACACTCTGCATATATGAAAAAAGCCCAAATCCACAAAAGTCAAGGCATACCTTGGGATACAAATTAGAGTACTCATTTGCTCTCAACTGATCAATTTTATCAGATGATTGATAAGCTGGATACATCACTCGGAACTGCATGCTTGCCTCCTCGATATCAGGAATATCATCTTCAGATTCGAATATTATCTCCGTTGCCTGGGCTGTGGCACGAAGGAACAAGCCTTGGCATTCAAGCCGCGCAAGGGTGCGTGATCGCCCCACGGCTGACTCCTCTTGATTACCAATGGAATTTTTGTACTCAATCTCCAGGGATTTAGAGAGTAAGCCATCTTCAGAGGCTTCCTGAATAGCCTCTCTGAGCTTTCTCTCCCTTAAACCAGATTGGTACTTGCTGTTTTGAATGGGTGAAGCATCAGACCCATCTTTTGTTATGCTCTTCTTGTCAAAAAGAAGAGCAGCACATTGTGCTACAGACTTCCATGTTAACCAATGCATCAAATACTGCTAAAAACAAACAGTTCCAACAAAAACCCAGAATCGAAATCCTAACTTTAACCTAACTATGACTAGTTTAGCCCATCTAAAACTGAACCAACAAACCGCTTACAATCTAAACCAGAACCCTAGGTCGAAATTAGAAAGGAGACAAACCAAATCAAGCTAACATTTTGACTAAACTATATCACAGGAAAATGAAAGTTTACACCATATCGTCTGGCTCAGAAACAGCGGTTTAAGATAGAGAGGAAATTACAGGCTTGACTCTAAACTCCAAACCCCAGATCCACAAATTTTGCAATAAGACTGCAACAAACAGACCAACAGGACAGTTTGAAACAAAAATCTGAGAGACAGGATTTTTATCTATAGTTAGAAAAAGAAAGCTTCAAACTTTATGGTTGTACGAATATGGGGACAAATGATCTCTCAAGCCCAAAAGGAAAAAAGAAAAAAAAAATTGACTCCTTCATTTCATCATCACCGGAGCAAAGATGTTGAAGCAAACCCTTTAAAAAGCAATAGTTGTTTCTTGTGATTAGAATCTCAAGACCCAAATGCATAATGAACTGATATTCATATTCATATTCAACATCTCCACTTCTCTCTCTCTCTCTACATTGACCCAATAATGTCCCACTAGTCTTGTTTGTTATCTTCCTTAATAGACACTGTGTCTGTCTTTCTCTCTCTCTCTCTAATTTTCCACGCTAATAATCTCTAAGCGGAGCTATATTGTGAACGAAAAAGCATGGACAAGGCATTGACTTTTAAAAACAAGAGGGAAAATTAAGAAAACTAAATATGATGCTTAAATAAGGCTTTTATTGATTAAAGGCCATTGATTGATCTTGTGGGTTCGAAAATAATAAAGAAAATAGAAAAACCAAAAAACAAAAAAAAGGTATTGGGAAGTGGGGTCCAATTTCATTAGTGGCCAATTCCAGCCTAATGTCATGGCTGAAAGGTCAATCAATCAAAGAGAGAAAGATTTCTTACATTGCCCAGCATCGCTGTGCACTCTTTTTCTTCTTTTTACTCCTTTGGATTTTCAAACTTCTCGCTTATACTCAAATAAAGAAATGAAATGAGCATTTATTTAATAAAATATTCACATGGGTATTGTCACTTTTTAGTACGTCCAAATAGTATAAAATAAATGGATTAAAATAGTATCATTATTTATGAATTTAGGATGATCAAACCTTTAAGTTACTATATTTATAAAGCATTAACAAATCATCAATAATATCTATTATTATATATAAGTTGTGCGACTTGATTGCTTGTGTAAGTCGCCACCCACTTTAAGATTGGGATGGTGCAAACTCTATGCACCTTTAAAGTATATATATGTATAAATAAAAAAGAAATTTTAAAAAACTTGTTAGATAATAATTGAGTCGCATGATATAATTATAACCTGTAATGTTTCTTCTTGAAATTTCTTAGCAACTCAACATATCAAGAGGTGCCTCCCTTATAAGGTTTAGTTGTTTCCACCACTAATACAATCCCTTTGTATTGATAGTTCCAAACCCTTCCCCTCCTTGGACAAAGAACTAGTTTTTATTTTTCTTCCATTTTTCATTTATTTTGTTTTCATAATTTTTTTATTAATTTGTTTAGCATTGAATGAAATGTATTTAACAATATTTTTTATTAAATTAATTATTTATGGATGAATAATATTGATAAAGATATATAAAATATAACTAAAAAAATGAAAACACATTACATAAAGTGAAAATGGGTGAAAAAATAGATGTCTAAATTGTAATATAATACAAATAAAAAATAAACAATCTGAATAGGCCCTTAATATATTACTATACATGTCAGGGTGTGGTGGTTAGGCTTTGTCATTGTAGCTAGGGTTTATGTTTATATGGTGGTTAAATTTAGGTTAAGATTGGTAGCATAAAGGTTTAAATGATAAAAAGGATGTGGATAATTTAGTCATTTTCATTATCTTCCTTAACTACTTAGTTAATGTTTTGGAAAATTCTATAATACAATTACTTAAAGTAACTATATAATATGGTCACTTCTCTAATTATAATAAAATATTCTGAATTACTATAAAAATAAAGCACATGAAAAAGAGGTTGTTGACAAATTTTATGAGACTTGTCAACAATCTTCATGGGAGCCACTGACAAGTTTTTTTTTTTATAACAAAAAAAATAAACCATCCCAAATCACATTAAACAAGGCCCCATTAATATTTTTTTAAAAAATGACTATTCCATGTAGTCACTTTTAAGTAATTATATTGTAGAATTTTAATTTTTTTGTACCTAAATAAAATAAAAATTTATTACTCGTGTATTATAACCATACAAATATTTTCACTTTGCAATAAATATAAAATTTCTCACTAATTAATTTTACAACAATTAATTAACGACTAATAATCTTTAATTAACGGATAATTATCAACTACTTACTTTTATGACTAATTCTACTAAACCACACAAATATTTTACATTTTTACCCAATACAAAATTTTTCACTAATTAATTTTATAGCAATTAATTAACGATATATTAACAACTAATTCCTTTTGATTAATAGATAATTAATAACTAATTAATTTTATAACTAACTCTACAAAAGCATACAATAATCCCACCTTACAACAAATATAAATTTTTTCACTAATTACTTTAACAATAATTAATTAACCACATATTAATAACTAATCACATTTAATTAACAGATAATTATTAATTACTTACTCTTATGACTAATTCTATTAAATCATATAAATATTCACATTTCCACCCAATACAAAATTTTTCACTAATTAATCTCATAATAATTTTAATGATATATTAACGACTAATCCCCTTTGGTTAATAGATAATTAATAACTAATTAATTTTATAACTCATTTTATAAAACCATACAAATATTTTCACTTTGCACCAAATACAAAATTTTTCACTATTTAATTTTACAATAATTAATTAATGATATATTAACGACTAATAATATTTAATTAATGGATAATTACCAACTATTTATTTTTATGATTAATTCTACTAAACCATGCAAATATTTTATATTTCTACCCAATACAAAATTTTTCATTAATTAATTTCTTAGTAATTAATTAACAATATCTTAACAACTAATCATTGTTAATTAACAATAACTTCATTTACGGTTATGTTTACAAAAGTACATTATAATAACATATATACATAATTCATTTACTAATGTTAATTAATTATATATTAATAATTAATTATTTACTAATTAATAGTTAATTAACAATAACTACTACTTCAATAACATTTATATAGTATACATATTTACATGTCTTTTTTTTTTTTTGCATTTATCCAAAGTACAATAATAGCAATAAAAATAAATGTTTCAGAAGAAAACATACCGAGATCTTGATGAAGAAATTTCCACATACGTATTTCAATAGATTAAAACCTGCGTAAAACACAAATTGTGGAAAACAAATTGCAAGGTGAAGTTTACAAAGGAAATTCAAAGATCGAAATGTAAAATGTGAGCATATGAGCTGAACTAAGGATTCATATTTATATTTGAAAGTGTCGATGAAATCTTTTCCTGTGTATTAGTGTGTAAATTTACTGTAGTACTTTTAAGTTTACAAACATACTTTTACAATAATTTTATAGGTTTGCAAATATATTTTTATAATAATTTTATAGGTTTGCAGAAACTTTATAGTTTTGTAGTATTATAAGCTTTATAGGTTTGCAGTAAAGATTAGTAGGGTTAAGGAAAAAAAAATTGTTTGCGCCTTCAGCCCGGAATTTCTATATATCCCTAAAGTCGCATATGCGATCCACGCCTTTGCAACGTATTTTAGGAATATGTTTTATGGGTACAATATTTATGCATTTTTTTAAAAAAGCAATATTTAAGTATGTAACCCTAGTAAAAACAGTATGGAACAGTCAATGCTCTATTGTCCTTGTGTCGATATTTGTTTGCACTTTGAAGAGTAAAAGTACAACGTATACCTTATACATATGTAACTCAATGGTAGTGTTTAGATTATAATATTAGATAGTATAGAATTGGATAGCATAAAATAAGAAAAATATGATAAATTACAACTTTTTTATATCACTTTTGATATGTATAGTACTGAAGAATAGTTTTTATAATATTCATTATCTAAATGCATAGAATATTATACTAAACATGGTATACAAAGTATTAGATAAAGTTTTTTATGTTTTTGTTTAGTAAATTTAATTTTTATATCATATTTTAAATAATATAAAATATAAGCATTTTGTCCAATACTTTAAAATTATTTTTATTTAATAACCGACTTTATTCAATCCAATACCATAATTTTTTTTTTCAACCAAACAATACCTATAATTCCGATTGGGAAGAGTAAACATGAGACGAGGATACACCACTTAGGACGATAAGTAATTACTATGGTATGTGGTTTGTTCACTTTCCTTGATTTATTATTTTATAGCCAATTATACAAGCACGCAAGGCAGTATCTAAAAGATAAGTGTTTGTGTACCATTTAAAATAAATAATATTATTGAATATATGATAATTAAATGAAATTACAAAAAAAAAGGACAGAAAATTTTGAAAATAAAATAAAAATCTGGCCACCCCAGGCGAAGGGTGGCCGCTGACACCACCATCCAATAAAATTCATGACAGTGAAGGTTCCCAAGTGGTTCTCCATAGGGGTGGGAATTGCGGGGCGGGTCCGCGGGTTGACCCGCCCCGCCCGCAAAAATATGCGGGGCAGGCCAAAAAAATCTGACTCGCAGGGGTGCGGGCCATTTTGGCCTGCGCCCGCTTGGCCCGCGGGGCGGGCAATCCCCGCGGGCTGCGGGCCAACCCGCCGGATACTGCTTGAGATGACAGTGGCAGTGGAGTGGCAGCACGGCACGGCAACGGCAACGGCTTGAGATGACACGCACGTTCATCACGTACGACGACCTGCTGCAGGACGTGACGACTGACGAGGACGACATGACGACCATGCCCTGCACCGCCGCCGCCGCCGAGCCGACGGGTGCGATTGAAATTGCCATGCCACGCCCACGCCCACGCCACGCCCACGCCACGCCAGTATTGAAGAAGTCGAACACACACACACACCAGACACCACACCACAGCAGTCCACACTCCACAGTCCACAACCACATCCACACAGACCACACCAGTCACCACAGCGACAGCACAGTTCAGTTCACACTCCATAGCCCGCACGCAGGTCGTCGTCCATCCGTGGCACCGTGCACCTTGACCTCGAGAGCAGCCCACACGGCCAGGTTATATAAGTTCCAAGTCCAACGCAGCTGGCAGCCCACCCCAGACCCCACCATCCGTGCACCCCCAATACTCCGCAGCTAGACCGACGTTGTGCCACCACCGCCGGGCCACCTTTTAGACGCCGTTAATTAAGGTAAAACAATTCTCTTTTCTCTACTATTGTCCTCTACTGTATTGTGTGTGGTTGTGTGTGGTGTGGTGTGGTGTGGTGGCAGTGTGGTGTGGCCGTGTGGGGTGGCCGTGTGGCGTGGTGTGGTGTTCGTGTATAAAAACCGTGTATCTCTCTGACTCAGTGAACTCTAGGCGTGTATAGCCCACACGACCGTTTGTAATAGCCGTGTATGCCTCTAGCTTCCTTCTTTGTTCTCATACACGGTTGACTACACGGGTGTGTAACTCAACCGTGTGTCCTCCACTCCTCCTTCCTATGCACGGTTGGTTTACACAGGTGTGTATTCCAACCGTGTACTGATCTATCCTACAAACTCTTCTTCCATGCTGATACACGGTCGTATACACTGGCGTGTATCCTAACCGTGTAGTCTCCTGATTCCTTCAAACGGCCGTTTGTAAAACCGTGTAACTTCCTTTCTTCAAAGCATTCCCCTTTTTACTTGCTTTTATCTCCAATTCGTCTCGAATTTAAATACTTTAACTACTACTAATAATATTTTTTTATATTTACAGAATGGATCCTATAAGTAACGAGGCTGCAATGGAACCAATGGAACCTATTAATGTGGATCATGTATCTGAAGTTGGTGGGCATAACGATAATCTACAACCAGGATCTTCTCAATCTGAAGAACGTGTAGGTAAGAAGGCTCGAGTAGGTAGCTCTTGTTCTCAAGTTTGGGAATTATTTACAAAAATTGGTATTGGGAATGATGGTAAAAATAGGGCTAAGTGTAAAGCATGTGGGAAGGAATATGTGATTGGAACACATTCACATGGAACTTCATCTTTACGTCGACATATAGAGAAGTGTCGTTTGAGTCAAATTCCTAGATATCATGATGTTGGTGATATGATAATTGATCATGCGGGGAAGTTAAGATCAAGAAAACCTGATCCTAAATTTGCTCGTGAGGTCATGGCTATGGCTATTATTGAGCATGATCTGCCATTTTCATTTGTTGAATATAGGAGATTACACAGTTTATAAGGCTATATAATCCTGATTATAAGCCAATCAGTAGAAAAACCGCTACATAAGATGTTTGGAATTTATATTTGACTCAGAAGGAGAATTTGAAACAAATTTTGCAAAAAATTCTAGGGAAAGTATGCTTGACCTCTGATTTATGGACTGCTTCTACTAGTGGGGGATATATTTGTTTGACTGCACATTATGTGGATGCCAATTGGAAATTGAATAATAAAATTCTTGCTTTTTCTAAAATGCCCACTCCTCACTCAGGGTTTGAGTTGTCGAAAAAAGTATTTGAATTTCTGAAAGATTGGGGCATAGATAGGAAGATATTCTCCCTTACATTGGATAATGCATCTGCAAATGATTGTATGCAAGATTTTCTGAAAGAGCAATTGAATTTACAACATAGTTTGTTATGTAGTGGTGAGTTTTTTCATATTAGATGTTGTGCTCATATTCTTCACTTGATCGTTAAAGAATGATTGGATGTAAGTAGTGAAGCATTGCACAAAGTAAGGGAAAGTGTGAAGTATGTGAAGGGTTCTGAGAGTAGAATGAAACACTTTTTGGAGTGTGTTGAACAGGTTGGCAACATTGATACGAATATCGGTTTGCGCTTGGATGTAACTACTAGATGGAATTCCACTTATCTTATGCTTGATAGCGCACTCAGGTATCAACATGCTTTTTCTTGCTTTCAATTGAATGATCGTCATTACAAATACTGTCCAACCATTGATGAGTGGGAAAGAGCAGAAAAGATATGCAAGTTTTTGAGCCCGTTTCATAGTATCACCAATTTGATGTCAGGATCATCATATCCAACATCAAACCACTATTTTTTGCAAGTATGGAGGATTGAATGCTTGCTCAATGAAAATTTAAATAGTGAAGATCATGTCATAAGGGAGATGTCCATTAGAATGAAACAGAAGTTCGATAAGTATTGGAGTGATTATAGTGTTATCCTTGCACTTGGAGAAATCTTTGATCCTCGAATGAAATTTGATTTTTTGAACTTCTGTTTTAACAAACTTGATCCCCTCACTTGTGAAGAGAAGATGGCTCATATAAAAAGCAAGTTATATAAACTTTATGGAGAATATGAGAAGAGCAAAACAGATCACATATCTAGAAGTAGAAGCAATCAGGTTGGATCATCTCCTCAAACACAAGACATATCTAGAGGTAGCAGCAGTAAGGGAGCAGCAACACATAGAGTTGGAAAGGGCTTGGAGATTGATTTTGCTACATTAGTAGTAAGTTTAATAATTTTTTATTTCCTTAATAATTTTTTTTGTAATATATATTGGTATGTAAATAGTTTTTTCTTAATATTGTAGGAATTCCGATATCGTCAAGTAGAAGTACAAAGTTCTGGTAAATCTTCTTTAGATATTTATCTAGATGAGCCAGTAATGGATATGTACTTCTACTCAGAATTGGATGTGTTACAACATTGGAAGAGTCAAAGCCAGAGATATCCTGATTTATCTATCATGGCCTCCGATGTGCTTAGCATTCCAATTACTACTGTAGCATCGGAGTCAGCTTTCAGTATCGGCGCTCGTGTACTTAATAGTATCGCAGTTCTATGCTTCCATCCAATGTAGAAGCTCTCATTTGTACACGAAATTGGTTACAAGGATTTGCATGTGAAGGTAATTTTTTTTTGTTCTATTTCCAATAATTTCTTTTAATGTATTCACCCTAATATAATATATTCCTAATTATATGTGTAATCTTATAAATTGTAGATCAAGAAGAAGACAATGGGAGTGTGGGTGGGACTGCGACTACTTCATCGAAAGGAGACTCCAATTTAGTTATTGATGATTATGATAGTGATGATTGATTTATATATGTAATTTTATTTGCTTCATTATTATATTTGTTTTCCTATGTAATTAGTAAAAACTGAAAAGTACTTTATCTTAATTGCTTGATTATCGTTTTAAGTACATATAAATTGAAGTCTCTATTCAAGCATCATTTTTATAGTAAGAAAAAGAGAGAGAGAGTAACTTAAATGTCAACTAATCTAATTTACTTTGTTTACAAATGATGGAGGCACAAGAGACACGGGACACACGGCCTGAACACACGGCCGTGTAGTGATTGGTAGACTTCCACAGAACCATACACGGTCTCCATACACGGCCGTGCATCGTGACCGTGTATTCGATCAAGATTTCCAGTTTTCCACAGAATCATACACGGTCCCCATACACGGCCGTGCATAGTGACCGTGTATTCGATCAAGATTTAGATTTCCAGTTTTCCACAGAATCATACACGGTCCCCATACACGGCCGTGTATGAGACCGTTTGTAGGTTTTTTTTTTTTTAATTTTTTTGCACAAGGGAAAAAACAATTTGCGGGTCATTGCGGGTTGGCCCGCGGGGCGGGGCGGGTCGACTTTTCTGACCCGCCAGCCTTGTGGGCCAGTGCGGGCCAACCCGCGATGACCTGCGGGCCGGGGCGGGCCGGCCCAGACGGCCCGCATTACCGGCCCTAGTACTTCTCCATGTAAACCAAACAGGGACTTGGAGTGATCTTCACCTCGTATACAGGGATACATCATCATAGATCACGGTGTGCACCGTCCTATAAGGATCAGCAAAACTCCTATATTCGAATTTTGAATCAGTAAACACTAACCCTCATCCTATAGTTAGGATTCTTTTTTACCCTTAATTTTATGACTTTTTTTTTCTTCTTTTTTGATTCTCTGAATTTTTTTATTATTCTTTGTTATTATATTTAATAATATTATTTATTTTAATGAAGTACTATTGATGATTCATAAATTGCCACATGTCAATAATGGATAAAAAACCATTAACAAAAGCCCTAGTTTGTGAAATTTTTAAAATGTTCAGAACTTTAATAAATAAATAAAAGATTAAGAATTCAACTAAAAAAGTGAATAAATGTTAGTGACTAAAAATATATTTTTTTCATAATATTTACTATTGAAACTTTAAAAGAGTGGCTCTAAAACTTATGAAATGTTTATCCCTAAATTTAAAGAGAAGGTGATGCAATCTCACATTTCATTAAGATTATCAAATTGATGGTATTTATTTTAAAAATCTACATGAAAAAAAATCATAAATGATAATAACCACAATTGATTTGTTATGTTTTTCAATGAATTTGGGATTGGAGTAACTCCTTTGAAATTTAAGGGATGAATATAAGTTTTAGAAAGAGAAAGTAGAAAGAGAAGTTATAGGACACAATGAATTCACTAATGGAATGGATGATTACAAATGAGAAGAGACTCCCCATATATAGAAAGACCTTCTCAATTAAATGGGCATGACCAATTTTATTTAATGGTTATGATTAATTTGTGCTTACCACCATAATCGATACATCCACTTAACCTCTATTGCTATATAATCAGTCTAAACAACTAGATTCCCAAGGCTTTTGGATGGACCCAGTCTTGAATCACATTTAACTAGTCTATTAGGACTATACTTGATTTGTCCATGACATTCTCCTCCATACAACCCAGTGACGTCCTCATCCAATCTTCCACCTCTAACCTCCAATAGCTTTGTGCTTTTCTACTCTTAGCCTTATTTCCTTACCCTTCTTTGTTGGAACTTCAACCTGCTCTAATAATTCTTTCAGTCTTCATCTTTCTGAGGTGCCACTAGAGCCTTTCTCTAAAGTTTTCCCTACTAAAGATAGGCCTTCCTCTCCCTTTGGTGATACCAACTTTATTAGTTGCTCCTCCTCTATTATTTGCATTGTGATGAATTTTGTGGCTTGACCAATCTCCCTAGTCACTAGGACTATACTTTGAGACAACTTGTTGAGTAAGCAAATGCAGTTGGACCTAGGAATAGTGATGACATTGATCATATCCAAGAAATCCATACTAATGATAAGCTTAAAGTCATCCATGGAGACTTCCTTTATACTCTCTTTCTTGCACTAGATACCAATGCAAAAATTTACTTTTTTTTTTAGCAATCTCTGACATAGAGACCTCCCTTGGAATTCACTATCTTAAGTTAGACTTTACTTCTCTCCACTTTAACCTAAGTTTAACAACAACATCCTTTGAAATGAACAAATGTAGGGTTTGCATATTCACCATTGCATTTACCTTATTCCATGCCACCTTGAATTCTATATACATTGACCCTTTGCACCTTCTAGTACCTTAAGTCTTTATAGCGTAAAAGAGATAGAGTACCAAGCTAACTTTTCTCATCATCCTTCGACTCATCCTCCACTATTAAAGCCTTTAGATGTTCCTTCTTGGGACCCTTCCTAACATAGTGAAGCATATAAAAAAAATAACACTTCAACTCTTGTGTTTTTTGTTCTCCCAACTTTCCCCTTTGGTGGACTTAGAGTTCAATTGCATTTCATCCCCTCGTCATCTTCCCCTTCACTCCTACTAAGATGCCTCTCTTCTCATTTTTTGATTCCACTAGTCCTTTAGCAACGATTATTGCTTTTGAGATGTTTTCTACACCTTGTCACCACAATTCTATTCCTGCCTATGGTTTTAATTCATTTAAAAGCATGATGTGAAACATCATCTAAATTGAGGTTGGTAGTTCCTATATGACCTTTGAGAAATTTTTTACATATTACTTTATATTGCCTGATATGCCACTCCAATTGTAATCAATAAAAACTAATTAAGAAGTAATTGGACAAAATTCCCAATTGGCAAGGATCCCCTTTCACGTAGAACCCTAATGTTTCAATGACAAAGAACAATTGAAATTCCAAATTCTTACCAGTTATTACTCACTAGTATAATGAGGAATCAACTTGCAATTGTTGATTTTACACACAAAAAATCCAAGCCTTCACTCGCCACAACCCTAGAAGAATTGATAAGAGTGTATTATGAAAAGAGGAAGCCCCCTTTTCCACGTGAACAAGCTGCAAATATATTCTCCAAAAAGTTTCTTTTTTGTTCTCTTTTACAAGTTTTTATACTAAGTCATAAATATGGAAAAATAACACAATGAAAATTGCATAATACATGGCCGGTCTTCTATGCCCATCTTGGTCCAAATTACATAACACAAGGCCAACTCCTCTTTGTCCATTTCGGTTCATCATAGACCATGACTCATCTCCAAACCAAGTGCTAATGTGTTTGATCGTCTTCTTGTATTATTGACAAGTGTACCTGATTAAATACAAAATAATCATATAAAATAAATGAAGACACTATGTGAATGTCTTCGGGTTTCATTTGCTCAAAAAGGATTCTCAATTTTAAGTTTTGTAGTCCTCTAGTTCTTGCTCTTGTTATGGGTCCTGTTGTTGCATTGGCTTGATTCCCATCATTGCCCTTCTAAGTAAAGTGGTGACATCAGATCTTAGCCTTTGTTTTAGCATTTTGAGGAGAGAACTGGTCTTGAAACTTTCTTATAAGATTTTCCCATGAGGTAATCTTGCTAGCCTTCTCCTTTACCAAATTATTATAGTATCTTTCAAGTATAGAGTAGCAATTCTTACTTTACTTCCATCCTTTGCAAGCCCAATCACACTAAAGCACTACTTAACTCCCCACAGGAAATTGTCCTCCTCTCTCATGGATAGCATTTCCTTGAAGTACTGTAATTTTGTCACATTAAACATTGGAGCTCCTCAACTCCTATCATCCTAGCTTCCAAATTATTGGTCTTGACCCCAAGTCTACCATCTAGGCTTTAAGGGCATTGTTGACAATCGCATCATCACTTTCACAAGTCACACCCTATTAAAATAATAGGCCCTTTTAAAATAGTGAAAAATGACATAATTATGTGACTAGCTTGCAAATAAGGGAAAACCTTATGAAATTGCAACATGTTCAACAAGTGTATCGGTCATGCAATAGTATGGGGTGAGCACTAAGGTCATAATTTATGTGGGGAGAAAAGTGTAGAAGACTAAAATAATACTAGATTGTGATCATACTAATCTAATCTAAGCAAGTAAAAAATGACTACTTAGTTTATTTGCATTAGTATAAACTTGAGTTTTAACTACACTCACATAACTTACACCTAGTTTTTGCATGGCGGGTCCTATTACGTAGAAAGAGTATTGTACTATCAATACGTTATCTACACTTTTCTAGTTATTATCTCAACCTTGTCATAACTTAGGTATTCTAGCTAAGATTGGGTCTCAATCTTAACTACATAACGTTTGGATGAGTACTAGGATCATATTACCCTAATTTGCAAATATGAAATTATAAGAATTAGGAATCCTACATTTTATTCAAGGTTTTTGCATCCTATTATGATAACTAAACCATGTAGGTTAATAAGGGTGATGCCCACATATAGAGAGCCATAGTACTTTCAATGATAACTGATCGTTGTACTCTCAAGTTACACCTATTACCCTATAGAACTAGCTAAAACATTAAGTTTACACATGACAAAATATCCACATCTCATTAGCAATGATAATTTCATCATATTTCCACACAACCCACTATACATATTAAGCACAAAACATCATATTCATGACAAATAACACATTAAGCACATATACACGTGAACATGAACTAAATATTACATTGAACATGAAAAGATTTGAGTTAAAGATATAAAACCACGCCCCATTTGCTAGCTTTGAGGATTTCCTTTGAGAAATACCCAAATCCTCCACAAAATGCACTAGAATCTACAAACCTATGCTTTAAAATAGCTAGAATCTACTAAAAACCTAGCTACAACTAACATTATCAATGAGAAATACAAAAGAAATGTAAAACTACCTTAGAACTACTCTAAATATAGAGAAAAAATGAGTAAATGTGAAGTCTAAAACTCTAACATTAAAACCTTGCGTTTTGTTCTGTTTACTGGAGAAGAAACCAAGGTTTTTATAATCCACACATACTAGTCAGACAGTGGACACTTCTTGGCCCTTGATTAACTCTTTGTTTAATGAAACTTCGTGTTTTGTCTCTTCATCCAAAACCCTAGATAGGTTTTAGTGGCATCGACAAGACGGTTCTAAAATGGTGCTTTGGATGGTAACACATTGTTTTGGCACTATTGCTATTTTTCAATTCTAGTATTAAGTCGATTTAAACTTGGTGCTATTGATTGAATGGTAGGTCTTCTTCTTGTAAAACTCTCTCCTTCCTTGCTATTCAAATAACATAGGGGCTACCAGCAGGACAGTAGCCCCTAAACCTACAAAATATGCAAAATAGTTAAAGTTTTTCAATGAAATGCAATGTTTTTAGGCTTAAATTAGTAAAAATATGATTGTTCACTTGTGTAATCAATTATATCTAATTTGCATGGTAAATCAAACACATGTCCTTCATTTTTTATGCAAAGAACATATAAAAGATAGAGAAATAAGTAAGATAATTGTGTGGTTTTACACACTTATAAATTGTCTCATGCTTTTAGGCTTTCCATTATGTGATTGACAGTCTCTTACAACTCCCTATGGAGATTCCCCTCTCTCCTCTATGAAGGCTTGTGACTCCTCCAACCCTTCTTTTACCTCTAAAAGACATAATTATACCTGATCAAGCCTAGTCTTGAATGCCATTATCATGTCCCTCAACTAAGCCCTTTGTTTGGTATTAAGGTGCTCTTCCTGGATGATCTCCTCAACAATAACCTTGATAGTTCTCCACTCTAAAGACATCCTTAATTTCACTTCTAAGCTAATACTTTGATGACACTCACTACAAGGCTTCTACTTCAAGGTGCTCCTATATGACACATAGACACTCCAAAGCTTACTAAATTAGCTTAGATGCTCAATATACACAAATTTTAGAGAGAGAAGTTTTATGGATAATATGAATTCACTAACTAAATGGATGATGACAAACAAGGGGAGACCCTATTATATATATAAAAGGTCTTTTTAATTGAATGACTAAAATCACTTTATTCTAATAGTCAAGTTTAATTCATATCTACCGCCATAGTTAATACATCTACCTATTCTTACCTACTATACCTACTACTACACAATGAATCTAGATAACTAGATTTATATAAGGCTTTAAAATGGACCTCATGTTAGACCACATACAACTGATCCATTGTCTATAGGCTACCACTGGGCCACAATTTGGGGCTTTGCTTGATTTTTCTATAATAAACACACCTTCTTTAATCACATTCAACTTTGGTTGAGGTACTCGGCCTTTTCAATTCCATAACTTATAAATGCAATAACTTATAACTACAAATGGTCATAATTTGAGAGCTAATAGTAAAAACTAGTCAAAAGTCTTTACTCAAAGCAAAATTCAACAATAAACAAGCTCATAATTTTTTTAGTTGGATCTCAACCTAGTTGATTTCAATTTATGGAGGCTAGGCAATTTTACAACACGACATTGATTCTATTTTTATAGTTTTAATCTATTTTACTTATTCTCCTATGACATGAAGTTTATAAAAACCAAATAACATAAACATAACATATTAAAAGATAAAAACTCATGTTTGATGCATTAGATATAAGTTGTATGGGATGTGACTACATGTTATTCATATGTACTTGTGGTGATTATATATCGAGCATTAACTGAACTCCCGTGGGACTTGTTTTTCCAAGTACAAGTGCTATGGATGTTTTATTGATTTTAGTGGTGATTTTAGACTTAGGAATGGGATTGATGCTAATACACCTAAAAAATTCCATATATAACTTGATGTAAGTTAAATTTTAGTGGATTAAGTTCCTTAGTTATTGTATGTTTATAAAGTTTAAATTGTTACAAATAGAAGATATTGTGTTGAGAGCTAGAAGATTCATATATTGTTATTTATAAATCTTGTGGATTAGTAACAGGTTCCTAGCTTTGCATGCTCGTATTGTAGTATGAGGATGTGGTGAGTTGTTCAAGTCCTTTGATTTTAAGGTATGATAAAAACACTTTACACAAATTGATTTTATGGATGTGAAACCCATAACTAAAGCTAGTGAAAATCGAAATATAATTCCTCCTTTTAATATTATGTTATTGTTCTAGTTAATTTGTAGTTTTAAAAATAAAACTTTCATTTTATTAATGTACAAATTTTATATTTGTTTACTAGATAAAGTAACTTAGATCAAATTCTAAGATTCATTCCAACATTTCTTATGGTATGACCTTGGACTCATTCTTCGAATGTACACATTTTGGAAAACTCCTACTAGACCTACATGTGTTAGGATTTATGTGCTTGGAGTCAAGTAGAAGGGATCAACTTGGCCGTATAACATAATGAGTGACATTATTGGGTAGTTTGTTGTAAGAGTGGTGATGCTCTAAAGGTGGGTTTGGTGCCTCTTAAGCAAATTGATTGGAAGTTAATGATACTCTCCTAATGAAGCTATAGCAAGCCAAAAAAAGTGGGACAAGTTAGTCCTCTGAAACATATATGGAATTATGACAGTGCCAAGATCAACTCTCTTAGTGATAATGATAAGCTCAAAACAGACATAAAGTTAGGGAAGAAAAGACTAGCTTGCCATCTAAAATATAATAAATATGAGAATTAGAAGGATGATGAACATCGTATGGGCATTCCAAGGGGGGAGAACCTCTTGTCTTATGATACATACACTTATTCTTGCATGGTAACTGAAATTCACACAACAATTGTCACTTTTGTTTGTGAATTACAAAGAATACAATTGGTCTTCTCACAATTTAACGTGTTGAAAGAAAGAATTAACTTCTTATTGTACTTACAATAGCTCTACTATATCAACTACAAATGGATAAAACTAAATCTCTTAATTCTTCTCTGTCTTTGTTGCTAAACTGTGATTTTGTTTCAAATTCAAATATTTTCTAATAACATGTAAAGTTATATATAAAAAAATTTCTATAGTTAGTAGAACTTAAGCATTCAATAATAAACTTGGTCCTCCATTCTACTCCATGAATAATAATAATAATAAAAAAAGCAGGATCCAAACAAAACCATGATTCGCTGTAAATATATATAAAATTTTAAAAGTAAATTCCATTAGCAACTGGGTCAAATCGAGTGATATAGTAATGAGTTGAGTGTCAATTGCACGAGGATTAATTAAGTACTAAACCGATATCAAATTATATTATTATTTAGGTAATCAAATTGAGAAAATTAACTAATCAAATACTAATTAATCTAATCAACCTAGATTTTCACTAAGAATAGGAAAGAATTGTTATGAGAATATATCAATTGAAAGGAGGAAAACCGAATCCATTTTAGTTTCACTAATTATATTGCCATCATATTATAATGATTCTTAGCTATGTGGATATTCATATGAAATTGTGAAAGTCTTTAATTCTTTTCTAAGTTTTAAAAACTCAAAACCCCAAAATCAATTTAATAGCTTCCACTAAACAAATTAATAAAGGATTCTATTATTCAACTACAAATCTCCCAATTATATAGTTGACTAATATTCTGTCCTGATTTCTCCTAATTCCTTAGTGAAAAACTAAGGAGGAATATTGCATTAAGCCCTAAAACAATTTCTAATCTGATTAAAATAATCCCGCTTTTGCAATTCTTATTCAACCTTAATTAAGAAATCCTATTGAACCCTAATTTCCCTCTTGAGTTATTAAAATTTCTGTAATCCTAATTCAAACAAGAAATCAGAATTTATAGTATAGGATTTACAATATGAATCTTCCACATATCTAACAATCTCATAATATAACTACAATCATCATCTTAGTTATTCTAGGTTTTCATCATCTTCCTACAAACAAACTTAGAATATCATGGAATTGAAAACACAAATATAAATAAAAGAAGTTACTGTAATGGAATTTATAATTGATAGCAAACTCAATCTATGAATTAAATAGGAAATTGTTAGTTCAGAGATCACCAATTCAATAGAACAAAAATCAACCGCAATACAATAACCCTACAAATCCTTGATGAAGAAGTTTTTCCTCGATGGTTCTAATGAATTCAATCGACGAAAAATTGCGGCACTAGAACAAGTTCTCCCTCTCCTCTCTCTCTCTAGGTTTAAAAAGTAACCAAAAGACAAAGATAAGATGACCCTTCAATCCTTCACATCTGGCGTATTTATCAAAATCAAAGGAATGTTTACGGATTGGCTCTCAAAGCCGGCATCAAAGCTAGTAGCTTTTCCCCTTAAGGCTAGCAGCTAAGGCTGACAACTTTCACTCTTAAGGCCAATGGCTTTTCTTCTCTCTAGTCAGTGATTAAGGCCAACCTAAATTATGTTGTTGAAGGCAAATCTTCAAAGCCGGTGGTGTAAAGTAATGAGTGGCTTGCCTTCTTTGTTCAACATTCCTTCAAGTGCTTAAAACTCCTCTAAAATACTCATGTTTACACTCTAAGCTCTTAAAGACCTGAAATAGTACAATAAACATAATTAAGTATCATTTCCTTAGAATTTCCTCAGTATCAATAAGAATTTAACATGATTCACACAATAAAATATGAGTAGAATATGCCCTTATCAAACCATAGTGTATTCTAGAGCAAAAGCAAATTTAATTCTAGAAGAAAAATCATTATGGAAAAGTTGAAGTCAATAGCATGCCACTCTTGGTAAAAACATGTGCATCCATTTAATTCCATCAAGATTTAATCATTAAATAGCTTTAGAAAAACTAACAAAATTCAAGCTTCAACTATGAATCATCATGATTTGTTTAACTTTAAGTTGAACAATGTCAGATTTATAAGTCAAAATAATTAGTCTTTAAAATAGTTTCGAAAAATGACATATGGTAACACGTAAATATGAATATTTTAAATAATTTTGATAAGAAAATTCTCCTCTAATCATCTATAAGTTCAAGTGGCCTCTACGATATGAACAGTCATTTACACGATGTTTTGGATGAGGAAAAGGGAAAGGAAAGAATAGGAAGGGAAGGAAATGGTAGGAAAAATATTCCAATTCCATCATTGGGCTTGGAGGGGAAAGTAAAGGAGGAAGGAAAAGGGAGGGATTATTTTAATGGACCCCACTTATCCCCACCCACCTACCCCCCCACCCCAAAAAAAAAAAAAAAAAGAGAGAGAGGGGGGAAAAGGGAGGGCAATTACCAATTTATCCCTCTCTTTTTTTTTTTTCTTATTTTTCATTCCTGATATTACTTTTTATAATTATATTGGTAATTTTAAGCTATAACTTCTTCTTTTTTGTCTTTAGAAATAATTTAGAATTCTATCATTTTCCTCCCCTTCATTTTCCAAAGATATTGGAGAGAATCAAATAATCCCAAATGATTCCTTCCCTTCATATACTTCCTCATTCCTTCCCTTGTGCCAAACAAAGTGTTAGAGTGAGAAAAAATATTATATTGAAAATTTTGCATGAAATGGCAAAGATATTTTACACAAAAAAAGAGTAGCCTTTAAAATATATATCGATTTTTTGTCATGAGAAATTTGCAAATGCCTCAACATTAAAAAATAATGGAGTTTATTAATCTCAAAGAGATATATAGAAAATTATAAAGAAATGTTATTTATTTCCAATATAAAACCTTCCTTGACACAAAAAAAAATTATTTATTTATATCTATTCGTGTAGATGTCTAGGGTTCATTGTATCGCATGCATGCAACTTGGTTCATGTGCTTGATCTAATATCAAAGGAGTGATGTTACTTGAGATGACAATTTTAAGAGAGATGAGTTAGAGAAGATTCAAGGAGAAGCAACATGCAGTCTCAATAGGTTCACATGCTTGTGTGAAAATCAAAGGATCTCACAAGCTTTAACTTCTTTGTTCTTAATCTTAAGCTCTTGGGTCTTGAGGTCTTGAACTCTGAGCTTTGAAACTTGATAACTAAATGAATTTCTAAGAATGGAAAACTTGGTGTTATTTATAGCACTTGATGATGAATAACCACCATGCCTTGTTTATGATAAGCATTTGAGATTGATCAATCCAAAGAGCTTGTAGAAGAAGCATCCTTTTAGTGGACTTGCTATGCACATAAAGCTATTCAAAAAGGTTAAGATTGACTGAACTAATCTTAATGAACCTTGTTTCAAGCCCACTAAGCTTGCTTTAATTACTTGGATGCTATCACCAATCCAAATAACTAGCTCATTTATATATTGTATTTTTTTTTTAGTTTTCTATAGTTTGGTCATTGCATAAGTCATGCTTATACATGCACATTTGAGAAACTTTAGGTTTTTTAGTTTTTTAATTTTACATCTATAGTCAAAGTTAACAATTGACATACATTTACAACCCATCATCTCTGAAAAGATGTTGTGATAAATGTTCATTAGTCGAAAGTACAAGAGGGATGAGAGCAACAATTTTTTCAAGTAGAAGTTTAATTAATTATAATATTTAGTAAACTTAAATTTCTATTGTAAAGTTAAAGGGAAAAAAATAACGTTCTTAGTGATTTTGACATTAATGACATGCATTTTAAAACATAGATATAGTAGTCTAAAGTTTAAACTATATTTAGAAAATTATTTGGAATTAGAAGTTCCAAAAGGGCAATTAATAGAAGATGAATTACTAATTGGAAAAGTTAAGTATTCTTGACAGTTATTAGGTTGCCACATATTTTCGATACACTTTTTTTTTTTTTATCAAAAGTGTGATTGATGTTGTTAAGAATAAAATGTTTCTTTTTTAGCCTTTAGACAAAGCCTTTGTAACCTAGTATAGACTTTAGTCTCCCAGTGGGATGAACCAAATTCAAATCCCCCTCCCCCATTATAATAACTAAAAAAATAAAAAAAAATAAAACTTGAGTGTCATAGTTGCATGCACTAATAAAACCCTTAGTAATTTTAAAAATTAAATTTTTTTTTTCCTTCTAAACTATTTGAATGAATCCTTAGTAATTTTATGTTTGCAATGGAACATAAAATACTTAACATGAATCAAAAAGTGCAAGGAAAGTGAAATAAAGTCTAGAATTTTAGAAGTCCAACTCTTGTATGTCAATCTCTTTTCAACTTTATCGGCATGAGCCCTTGTGATTTCATTAAGCTCAAATAATTGTTTACGAACCATTAGATCACGTTTGTGATGTTCATCTTAAACTCTCAAAATCACAAAATGATTACAACTATATGTAATAGTTGAGGGGGTTGGGCCAATCATGCTTAGTTATACTAACAAGGCTTTTAAAAAATTACAATGTGCAATTAAATCTATCACTTCAAGATATTTATGAATGTTTATAATGGAAAAAAAAGGGATAATGGGAATAGATATGGAAAAGCATTCCCCCCCCCCGAAATAAAAAATATTTCCATGGCAAATTATGCGTAATAGCTTATCCGTAGCAGCAAACTTAAGGCAAATAGAATGGAGGAACTTAACTTAGGTTGCCCTTAGAGAAGGATAGATTAAAATGAATACAAATGGGTCAATTCTTACTAATAATGGACATGCAACGATTGGGGGAGTATTGCCAAATGCACAAAGTTGATGGATATTTGGTTTTGAATAGAGATTGGGAAGTATTAGTATTCTAGTAGTAGAGTTAAAGGCAGTTTTTTTTTTTTATTACTATTTAGAGTTGGGATATGAAAAAGTTGAAGTATTGGTTCATTTGTTACTACATAAATGTTAATTGATTGCAATAACCCAAAGCTTAAATTTTATAATGCTCTTTTGGCATGTATGGAAAAGCTCTCCTAGCTCTGAGAGAAGAAAATTGAAGTAGTATCTCACAAGCTTAACAAAGTTGCAAATTGGCTAGCAATAACAACTCAACAACAAGATGAAGAAGATTTGTTTTTGTGCATCCTCCCATAGAGGTTTTGGAAACTTTTGAAACAAGATGTTGAAGGTTTTGGTTTGTACAAGAAAAGAAAATATTTAAAGTAGGAACTCTACATGTTTAGTAAATAGCAATAGGACTATAATTATGTAAATATATCTTTAATGTTAATGCATGAATTACAGGGGAAAAGACAAAAGTATTAACTCCTTTAGATATTTCAGCATCTAATTGTATCTACTTGTCTTATACATAGACTTGCGACAACTTGATCTCTTAAAACTTTTATAACCAAAGTTCTATAAACAATACACACTAAATCAAAATGACCAAATGTGAATTCTCTCCTAGTTGCATATGCACAATAGTTTAGTTCTTGTTGACTCGTCCTAAAATGGTCCAATTCAAGATCTAATGGATTTTGCCAAAATTGCTAAATATTTTCATTCTTTTATGTTGCTAATCAAAAGCCAAACACAAGGAAGGAGAATTCTTTCAATATGTATTTTCTTAATTAACAAGACATGTCTTTTGGTTAATGCAACTATTATTCAATATGTATTATTTTAAAAATATTTTGCTTTCATGACCTCTTATCTAATTTCATTCTTACTTCTTGATTTCCTTGTAATATTCCAACTCTAAATTTATTCCTTAATAACATATTATTCGATAAATTTATGGTGCATTTGATATGCAAAAATAAACCTGGAATGAAATAGCGGTTTTGAGTTCTACTCCACTTCCTACACTTGAATGCACTTTCAAAATTTGAAATTACATTCTTAGAATCACCATTCTTCCTTCAAGAGGAAACTTGATTCTAATTTTCAAATTGCAGAATAGAAATTCCATTCTAGCATCTTTAATGATCATTAATTAAAACTATTTAATTAACCTTCAATCTCATTATGACATTTAATATTGAGACTACTTTTGACAAATACTACTTTATATGCATTTCATTTCGTATGCATTTTCAAACTCAAGAATGGATTCATCATTCCGGTCATGATTTCATTCCATTCTAATTTATTTCATACCATTTTTGCATACAAGACGTGACATTAGGAAAAATGACATGAGAAGGGCATAATTTTTCTTAGTTTCTTTTTTTTTTTTTTTTAACACAGGACCTATAATTTTATTTATCAATTTATAATATGGGCTTTTTAAATAAGTCAAAGTAGGATCTCCAACACTCTTCATAATAGATGTTATTAAGACATTCAATGTTACATATTATATTAACTCGTTTTTGAAAATCCAAGTCTTTAAATGATCCAAAAAAAAAAAAAAATTGGATTTGAAAAAAAATAGGGTCCTTCCTATTTGAAGTTTCACAATAAAATTGTAACTAATGTAAATAGTTCCTTCTTGCTATTTGATACAAAGAGGGAGAAAAGGATATTGGTTGATACTGGTTGTCACATCTTAAACCTAGAAGATATAATAATCCCGAATGTATCCTCATCAATGGATAAAGATCCATAAGGCATCAAGACCTTACAATCATGTGGCTCTTTATTCAATCCCAATTTGCTTAAACATGACTATGAGTTTTGTATAGATTTAAGGCCCTTTTATGATATAAAAAGAATCATTGAAAAAGATGCAAGTAAGGTAGTAGAAGCACATTGTATGCACATACAATGAATGCACCTTCTATACATTTTATTAAAAGCGCATGTGCTACGTGCACCTTCGATATATATTTAACATGAATTGAAGGTGCATATAGTATATGTGAATTTTAGTAGATATTTAATATGAATTAACGTATACACTTTCATTTATAATCCCTTCATAAGATGTGCTTGCCCTATCGGTGTCTCAAATTAGTAACTCACTAACTCTCTCAATTCCCTTAACTCTTGTAACTCTCTCCACCCAAATGTATCGACTCTCTCAACTTAGCTTCATTTAAATCATATTTTCTCATAAAGGTTTGCAATTTTTATCTTTTAAGATTAGAAATTTCTTTCCATTTATAATCATTCTTCCTAGCTTCTTAAAATTGTCATTTATTTATTTTTAATAAAAGAAATGAATGTTAGTATTTGTTTATAGTGTGGTTGGACATTGAGTGCTAGTGTTTCTTAAGTTAGATATTGCATGTGATAGTCTCCAATAGATAGAAGTTATTATACTCATTGGTTAATTTTGATAAACTTAGAAGGTGTTTGTGGAAATTCCTCTTAGGATATTCTAGGGCCAAGAAAATAAGCAATCTTATGTGCTTTAAAAGGAGATAAATTAATCATTATTGATTGTTTTTTAATTGGACTAATTGATTACATGTTATATTAATAGGTTGAAAATGGTTAGATTGTGAAATTTATTATATGTGCTTATAGAAACATTGGGAGTGGAAATGGGGGGCTATAGTACGATAGGATTTTGATTGAGAAGTTGAAAATGAAAAAGAATGGCAACTATAGTAAATTCTTACATAGGATAATGAGAGTAATACAATCAATCCTATTGTAGTTTGTGTTAAGATATTACATAAGCATCCTCATTACTATTAGAGTAGTGTATTGTATAAGATAATGGCTATCAAGAATGATGTTGATGTTAAAAATCTTATTGAAATGGCTAATGGGGAGAATCACATTCAAGACTTGTATGTTAAGATTTGTGAAGACTTAAGTGCTCCACTTAAACAATGCACATTCTAAGCAAAAACTTTTACCTATGCAACACCACAAGGACAATACATGATAACTAATTCACCAGTATATCATGCAAATGATCTGTGTCCTAGACCTTCTATGATAATGAAAATGCACTTGAGGAAGAAGTAGATCAAGTTCCCTAAGATTTACTATGGATGATTTTGGTGTAGAGCATATTGAAATTGCATAGAGGATGAGGAGCCTTCTATAGAGGATGGGAGGACTTTTGAAAATGTTGTAAATGATATGCCTATAGTACATTTTCTAGTCTCATAGCACACCATGCAAGCATTGGAACATCCCCCCAAAATCAAGACACCTAATATGGCAATTAAAGATTCGGTTCCATTTTTCAATACTAGCAAAGATGGTAATTACATCACTTTTAAGGAAAATGAGAATGAGAGGTGTAATGACTTGAGCAATAGTGATGGGTTCAAGAAAGGCCTGATATTTTAACACTAAAGCTGATCTTATTTAAGCCCTTAAGATATATCACATCAAGAATCATTGTAGCTATCATTTTGAAGAATAAAACAAGACCCCATGGCTATTTTTTGGTGCAAAAAGGGCAATGGTTGTATATGGGGGTCTCAAGCTTATAAGAAGAAGTTAAAAGAACTTTTTGTTAACACTATTTTTAAGGAACCCTACACATGCATCAATTTAGTGATAAACTAGGTCCATCTACGTTAAATTGTAATATGATGGCCATTTGCTTTCTCAATTATGTTAGGTATTGTCCTAATATCAAGGTTACTTGACTTAGTACTTGATAGAGCCATTTTATACTTAATCTTTATAGTATAAATTGTGTTAATTCATTATTGATTTTATAGAAATCATAGGGAAATGGTACTTAATTCTATTATGGTGATAAATCAGGTTAAATGGAGTTAAGGATGCTAATTCAAGTAAATTAGAGAAGTCATCTACAACTTGGATCAAGATAAGGATTTACACCGCCGGAGGGAAGTACATAGGCGTGTAATTGAAGTACACGGCCGTGTACTTGGTTTTGAGTCAACAGGAAGATATACGGTTGAAGTACACGGCCGTGTATCGGAAGCACGGTTTGAGGCATGGCCATGGTGCAAACCGTGTTACACACTGGACAAGAAGGCAGAAATGAGGACTTTCAATAGAGAGAGACACGGCTTAGGGCACGGCCGTGGTGTTAGCCGTGGGAGAAACCGTGCTTGGAGCCGTGGTGGAAGCTAGACGTGCCAAGGAGAACTTGTAGATCATGCACAGAGGAAGGCACGGTTGAAAATCTAGCCGTGGGTGGAGCCGTGCTACACACTGGACACGGAAGATGATACGTGAATTATGCACAGAGGAAGGCACGGCTTGACCCACAGCCGTGTGGTAGGGCATGCCAGGCAGACGAAGATTCACTTCTCGAAATCTACTTGGAAAAGGAAAGATATTTTCGTATCTTGCTAGCAAAAGATCACATGCCATCCCTCTAACAATATAAATAGAACCAACCCTAGAGGGTGAGGACAACTTGAATCTTTAGATCTTGAAGAACCTTGGATCATCTTGGAGGCAGAGCAGGCAACCGGGTTCATGATGTTTCTACTTTTTATTTTCGTTTTGTTGATGAACATGAGTAGCTAAGCTACTTTTCTAGCCAAAGGGTCATAGATGTTTAATTCTCCACTAATTGTGAGGTCTAATTGACTTGTATTTAATCTATTCGTTGTTTTCGGATATTCATATATCTTCTGATCGTGTTGTCATTATTATCTTTGTTGATTGGTATGAATAGAGCTCTTCTACTCAATTAGCAAGTTAATATATTGTCAACTAGCACGTCAAATCCGTAATTGTTTGATTGTTCTAGTCTCAGTGACACAATAACATGTTTGGTTATAAAATAGATGATCGAATTCATGTTATGGAGGTGTGTGATCATGTCTAAATAGGTTATCTTATAATATACTGACATGAATTGGTGGTTTCTCTAGTTTTTAATGCTATTGGTAGATTAAATCCTAAGCGCTTGTCTGGGGTTGTCTAATCGATAAGAGAAATAATCAAAGAGCTTCTCTTGGTTATCGAGGAAGTACGGAGAGATAGGTTGTTAGAGCTTGTTAATAACCATAACCAGTTTATTTAGGAATAAGAATAGAAAACATTTGCATCGATGATCAATTCCTTGAATTAAACTATCTTGATTCCTTTGGCTAGGCTTTTATCAATATTCAATTTTCTTATCTTGTTTTAACTTTATTCGATTCTACCAAAGCTCTTTAATGCAATTAAAATTGCTAATCTTAGGACACAAATTAAATAGGGCTTATACTAGTTAAGTACCTTTGGGGAGTCAATTTTGAAATGGTTTTTCTAGACATTTAATCCATATGTGGAAGCCTTTAAGTTCTACAAAGCTTTAGTCAATATCGATGGTATTATCCTTTTTATGGAACTTATGGCCACAAACTTTTAATTACTCATAGTATGGATAGAAATAATTACATAATCCTGTTGGCATTTGCCATTATAGATGAAAAGTTAGTTGAAACATGAGGATGGTATCTACAAAAAATAAAGCAACATGTAAATGGTGAGCGTGAAGGATGAGAAACCGTTTGTCTTGTTTTTTTTATAGACACAAGGGTATTGTAACTACAATCGACATAGCCTCTATTAGATGGTAGCCTCTGTTTGCAGCATGGAATTTTGCATATGCTCATGATTTTAATAAGATCCACATGAATATGCAATGTAAGAAATCGGTGACATAGGTCGAAATGTAGGCACAAGAGCTTAAGTTTGAACATTTCATGAATCAGGTGAGAAGAATAAAGGAAGATGCCCTAACTTAGTTCAACAATATTAATCTTAATCAATGGACACTTGCCCATGATAGTTACTATCATCTTGGCCATATAACAATAAACATTATTGAAAACTATAATTCCATCATGAAAGATATTCGAGGCTTACCAATAGTAGCACTAGTTAGGAAGATTTTCTATAACTATATTAAACACTTTAGAAAGGCATAAGGAAGTGTAGGAAGCAATAACAAGGAGGAAAATATTCACAAATTATGTCTCCAAGATGGTTGGAAAATGGAGACAAGCGCTAATGCCCATAAAGTGATCAATTATAATAAATAATGCAATATTTGAAGTTATAACTAGAAGTTGACTTGTAGCAAATGGACTAACGAGAGGAGGACGGACCTATACCGTTAACCTCATGAATCAGAACTATACATGTGACAAATAGTAGATATATAGCATTCTCTATTCTCATACTTGTGCAACTACGATATTTTTTAGGGTCAACAATACCTTGGCTATTAGATTGTGGTACAAGTGGACACATCAATTATAATGCTATCAGGTTCACTTTTTTCCTATTGTAAATCGGTTGAATTGACCGTTACTTGACTTTTCATTCCTTCACTTTAATTAAAAACTTTTATGTGGAATGGGCAAGCTTAAGTCAAAATGGTATCACATTGAAATGAAACTCAAGAAGCCTTTGTGAACAATTCTGTGTAGTCTTTGCAAAAGAGAAGGACATAATAGAAGAATGTGTTAAAAAAGAAACAAGCAAGGTAAATGAAGAAACTACAAATGTATATATGTTTTATGCATTTAACATTGACCAATTCATTTAGCATTGATTGAAGTATTATTCAAGTCGTATCATGTATATTACTTATTAGTTGTGTTTCATTTTGCATATTAGATGGAGCTAGGGTATGTTAATAGATTAGTGTTCACCTAGCAAGGCACACTTTGCTGAAAGGTAGATTGGGATAGAGAGATATCAAAAATGACATTTTTATGCTAATGTTGTTATTTAATTGAGTATTGCATATCATTTGAAGTTGTATATTTTTAGGGGGCATCTTCACTTATGGTATAGTGTCGCAAGTTATAGTTATGATTCAACAAGAAAAATATCCCATTAGATTCACCCATGGAACTATACCTTAAGTAGGTTAGTTTTTAAGGGTTGAGCCTCGTACCACTAATTTAACTAGAGGAATACCACTAGGCCAACAAGCATACAAAGAATTGCATTAACTAGCCTAAGGATATAGCCATTAAACCATCATGAGCTAACAAGTATTTTTATGACTTTATGATAGTAACAATAAGGATATAAACACCTCCCTCCTGGATATGGCTCACTAAAAAAGATCAAATTATGTTAATCTACTTGATACGACTCACAAATAGACTAAACAATTTTGTTCACCACAATTGAAAGAGACTAATAAGAACAAGGGGTTCTAAAGAGATAGACTCAATCAAAGAAAAATTTCATTGATCCCAAAAGATTCTTCTACCTTGTAAGGTTACATGATATTTGTAAGCAAAACCCTAATTCTAATTATGGATAAAGATGAAGACAAATAAATAAACATAGCATGGAAAAAATAAACATATGCAAGAATCAAATGATTATCAAATATCTAATTTCCTAAAATATCAAGAGCTATATATTCTAAAATCTTCTTGTAACTTTAATAGAATATTGGGTGCTCTATTGTCAATCAATCAAAAGCTCTGATCTATACAAACTCTAAAATAAAATACTTAGTAGGTTCTAAAATAGAAGCCTTCTCTAAATCAGAAGGTGTTGATTTAAAAACACCATCCTTTGAGTTAAAGACACCTTCTTTTGAAATCAATACTAACAACTTTTTCTTGAAGTTTATACAATGAAATGTAAAATTATCCTTAGAAATTTCTTCTTCTAGTGACAAAGAAACTTCCAACTTCCTTCGTACCAAAATACTTAGTCCTGCAATCCCGATCTCATTATAGGTCCACTATATTCTAATTTCCAATGTTTGTATGACCCGACTCAGGTACTTAACCTAAACATGTGAAAGGGTCAAGAGTTAATGGTTTAGATCGTGCTTAACCGTAGGTCGACCTAGAGTCGATTAAAATATTAAAAATAATTTTTAATTTAATTATCAATGACAAGAAACATGAAATTATAATTTAATACAAATATTAGAATTCTAGTAACTCACTTTTATTTGTAAGTTACTATTCATATTTATATTGGAAAAATTAAAAATAATGTTGACTTTAAATGGAAGAAAATCTATGAATTTTTTTTTTTTTTTAGCTTGTATCAAAAGTCATATGCCCCAACAACAATCACACATAATCTACATGCTATATTTCATGTAATACATTTGATTTAATAATATCTCGTCCTTTGATCTTCTCTTTACAAATATAATTGGAAGAAGGAAAAAAAAATACTATAAGAAAATTTCATCACATCAAGGAATAACCTTCTTCCTAACCTAGATAATGTTTCTTGTTAGTCTATATGCCCCCATTAACTACATGTTTTATTTTCATTAGTCTTTGTGATGTTTTCTTCTTTGTTCATACCATTTGGTTTAACATATTTTAATTTTTCCTTGAGTTTATTAATGGAAATAAGGAGTTGTAATTGAGTCATAGTTTGAAGCATAAGAAAGATGCAAGCTCAAGAAATGCCCTTAATCAAGCATGGACTTCATTTCTATTAAAATTTGGATGCTTTTATCTTTTATGGTCTTTTGGAAGTCCCACATTGCTTAGCGTAACAGATAACTTCAAACTAAGATACTATGTATAAACTTCTATTACTTAAGTTGGTAAATGAATTGGCCATTTTTTGTGGCTAGGTTCTTCTTAGTGGAAGTTAAGTAGAGTAAATTTCTTTGAAAACCAATGGTTGCTTTATATTTATATTTTTGTTTCCTTAGCTTTCTTTTTTTTAATATTATAATTTGCATTTTGTCCTAATGAACCATAATAGGTTATTCGGGTGGCAATTGTATCACTCGAGCTATCCAAGTTTCACTGATTAATTCCAATCCAATTTTTATTTTAGGATTAACCCATCTTTATGGCCAATTCAATTTTAACAACATCTCCCCTAGGCTATTGAAGACGAGTCAACTAGATTAATGACAGCACATATCAACCCGATCTTCTCTTTACTTATTTCCTTGCTCATGTTTTTTATTCCCACCATCTCCTCCAAGCTATTGAAGATTTGCCCTTAAATCTTTTTTAGTCTTTGGTTGCCATTTCTTTTTATCATTTGCAAAAAAATATAAGGAGATAAATCTGACACATTAAAATGAGTATCAACTCCATAATCTCCTAATAGCTCTAGTAAATATACGCTATCATTAATCTTCTTGAGGATTTTAAATGAACTCTCTACTGTAGCAACAAGCTTTTGATTTTTCTTCCTAGGAATCTTTCCTTCCTTAAGTGAATCCACATTAAATTATCTACTTGGAGGCTTTAACTCTTCTTTCCCTTATTACAATATTGTTGCTATTTAGTGATAGTCTACTTAAGTTTATCAAAAACCTTTGATGAAACTTTATAATCTCCTTTACCTTAGCAACCTTATTAAGACTTTCATCCTTCACCACAAGAATAGTGAGCAAATTCAAAGACATGATAGGATTTTAACTATACACAGTCTCAAACAGAGATTTTCTTGTGGAACTATGTGTCAATTTGTTATAAGCAAACTTAACAATTGGTAAACACATATCCCAATCAATAAGATTCTTTCCCATAGTAGCTCTAAGTAAAGTACCCAAAGTGTAATTAACAACCTTAGTCTGTTTATCAAACTGTAAATAACCTCAGTTTGTCCATCGATCTATCCATGAGTTTAGTCCCCAATCTTTCCGTAACATCTTCTAAAAGAAACTCATAAACTTCACATCCTTGTCTAAAACAATACTTTGTGGAATGGTGTCAAGTTTAACAATCTCCTATATAAATATGTTAGATATAAACATTGCATCATTTGTCTCATGGTAAGGAATGAAATTGGTCATTTTGCTAAATCCATCCACAGCCACCATAGCCAAATCTCTATGTCTTATTGTTCAAAGTAATCCTAGAATAAAATCTATATTAACATTAGTCCATAGTTTCGACGATATAGGTAATTGCATGTAAGTTCCATATGCTTCTCTTCTACTCTTTGCCTTCTTGCATGCAATACATCTTTCTATCACCTTATGCACATCTTTCATCATTTCTAGTGAAAAAAAAAAGAAGCTCTTTTGACAATTTATACATCCTCTTTTGATGAAACCGGATGGTATACATCATTTTCCCTTTTTCAAAAGATAACCATTACTCAAGTAATATCCTTCTACTACAACTCTAAAATTACACTTCAACACAACAAACTTAAAGTATTCATCTTTAGTGTACATCTCCTTCAACTCCAAGTGTCTCTAGAAATGTCCTTGAGTGATCATAAACTCTAGTGTCCTCCACTAACTTCCATAGAATCACCTACAATACACTAAAGAATTTTATAGTTATTTAAAGTCTACAAAATAAGCTCAATCAAATATACCCAACTTCTAACAGCTATAATTTCTTTATTTCGTATTAGAATTTTATATTCTTTATATTGTGGTGATCATTATTCCAAAAACTATTTAAATATTCTAAGATACCATATGGACCAAATCACTAAATATTATGAAAATGCTCTTTTTATTAACCTATCTATTCTCACATTATTGTAATTCCTCTATTTAAGCTTAAATAGACTAAATACCCGATTAATTCTTAAATTTTCCACACTTTTCAAGATTGAATAGTAGCTACATGATATCATGTACTAATCATGTAACCAAAACTTGCTCTTCCAATTAATCATTTAAACACCTAATTATCTCAAAATACATTAAATAAGAGCTACCGATGCAATCAATACTAAATATACTCAAATAATCCCACAAAAATTTCTATGAGTCCATAAAAATATAGTATTTTTTAATATTAATTTCCTTCATCTACTATTTTTACTAAATTTCACTTTTAGCCTTAACTTGCAAAAATAGCCAAATTTATAGAAAATTATGAACAAAATCTATTTCTATTATATTTAGACTTCAATAGTCAACATATATTTATATAATTAATTTAGAGTAATAAAAACTATTCATTTTACTAAATTGCATAAAGCTAAAATTTTGAGAAAATAACTATAATAAATAACAAAATCATAGTTTTTTAAAATATAATTTTATGATTATTTTCTACATGTATGCAGTAGCTTATATTCAAAAATTAGGTTAGAAAAAATCATTTACATTTTTAAGAAAATTCATTTCCCTTGCATCAAATAGAACATTTTTATTAAGAAACCCATATTTCAACTCCTTTAATTAAATTTCTAAAAATACTAAATGAATTTACATGCAATAATATAAGGGGGATATTTGGCATAAATAGGGTGGTAACTGACGATAGTGCTCTACTAGCTAAGGGCCGTGTCAAAACCTCAATATATATATAATCTCAAACCTCGTGATTGCTGGCCATCATTTGGTGGGTCATTCTTAGGCATGGCTAAGGTTGGGTTTAGGTTTTGATAACTTTATTGTTTTGCATACTTTAATCAATTCTTAAAGTGATCAAACATAAGTTGAGGCATTAGAACATGGTTTAAAGTAACAATGAGTCTTTAGAAGAGATTTACAAATGGTTTTCTCTCTTTTACGCTCAAGGGTGTTAGAGGCTATAGATAGAACCTTAGGGTGCTTTTGAACTTTAAGTTGATTTGTGATAAGAATTTGGAAGACAAGGGAAGTAGAAGAGGGAGAGGGGTAGATGGTGAAGGGAGTTAAGGAGAGAGAAAAGCAAGATTGCATTGTAATTAGGAGATGTTAAAGAGATGTAGGGTGATTTGCTTTGAATAGTTTGTTAGATTTAAGGGATATCTCTTGATTTGCATATCTTGATGGTGTAGGAGGGATGATGACATGACACTTGGTTGGCTTGACTTGTTTAGTTAAGAAATGTAGTTACTTCCTTTAGGTGGAGATGGAGGCTATGGAAGATGGACTTAGGCTTAAGGCTTATGGATTCTTGAGAAATGAAGGAATGAAATGGATTTAAGGCCCTAGCTATATTTTAATTTCTAAACCAAGCCTAAACAAGCCTAGATACTTCACTTGTTCAATTAAATTGTAGCTTTTTGTTGCTAAAAGAAGTAGAATAATTAGTTTAGGTATCTTCTAAATATTTTTAAGGTTGCATCAATTTAAGATTTCACTATATTTAGGTTTTATTAATTTATTAGTCTTATCCAAAATGTGAGTCAAATCTTATGGTTGCAATTACGAAATTTATCGATTCTTAAACTTATTTCTTGATGCTCACCTATGCAACTGGATCTTATATCTTAAATTTTTTAGTTTACAACTATAGTGATCAACTTAATATGATCGATTTAGGATCATCATTAAATAAATTTCTTATCACTTTAAGTCTTAGAAACTAACTTTATAGAGTCATTTACTCGAATTTTCCTGACCTCATCGTAAGGTTAGAACAAAATCCAGGCTATTTCCCATAGGCCCTAAATTTAGCTATTTAGAAAAATTGGGATATCACATAAGGAACCCTCCACACAATGATGGTTCTAGAACAATATTTTAAACAAAATCATTCCATTAAACCCTAATAGCATGTTTTAAACATAGAAATGGGCCTAGAATGAAAACATGATTTTAGGTTTTACTTCCATTCTTATATTTAGATGGGATGTTGAAAGATGGAATCGTCATTGAAAATGATTCCTTAAAATCAATTATTCTATCTTTGAATAGGATTTTGATTCATAAACTTGAAAGAGGGAATTGTGATTCCATTCCATTATGTATGTTTCCATTTTGTTTCAAAGTATTTCTGCATACTACATATAATAGTACTAATCAAATCTTCCCCTTCTCCCCTACATTAGTATTTCACAATTTTTCCACCAGAAATTGCATAATCTACAAACTATAGGGAGTCATGTGAATCTTTATTAATTCACCATACTCATAACACCAAACAATCTTCTCACCATTTGCACCTAATCTAAAGCTCCTTTAATGACCCAATCCCATGAAATGATGGACTATGAACCTTTAGTAGAGTAGTTTCTTACCTCTTGGGATTACTTTTGTTAGTTGGGTTCAAAATATGAATTGCCACTTTCTTCAACAAGACCTCTTAAACACCCAAGCATTAGAGTAATAAGAAATGTGATCTTAAGTTCCTAAACCAAATTTATTTACTTGAGAGTTACATGGCTATAAAAGCCATGGATACCAATTTTCCCCACAAACCTATTACAAGTTCATAAAAATATACTACAAGGTTGTCTAGTTGACAATAGATACATCATGCAACTTTATTTTATCTTGTCCTTGTGAGAACATACTTAATATTCTAAAACCATAGTGTCACCCACTTTTAGTTCTTTGCAATACTTGGTGATAAAACACTATGTCTTTAGCTATGAATACAATGTTGCCTAAAGTAAAGGTAAATTGTAGCACATTAACATGAAATAGCATAGTTGCATTAGAAGAGGGGGCTGACAATTCAACATATACACAAATAGCATCACAAATTAAAGCCTTACACCAATGTGCTATGCTAATGAATGGACATGTCTAATAGTAAAATTCTACCAAGCTAGACCTTAGATGCAAACAACGGTCTAACATTGGGCTGATTAAGAGTAAAATAGTGGGATAGAACCCTTTTAATCAAGTTAGATTATATTTGGAAGCACAACAAAAAACCAAGTAAGTGGGTATAGCCCCATTATCTTAATTACCTTTTTCTATTTTTATGCCAAAGCTAAGCCTTTTGAAAATCTTGACCTAAATGTCTTTTTCTTTTCCCCCTGGTATATGTCATGAATGCAAACTGTTGTAATTACAATAAATGCTTATGTAACCATACTCACTTTTACTTATTTAAACAATCAAGAAGTGAACCTCACAATGATAACTTATGATATTGGGTTTTGTTTTAAAGAGTATTTATTTTGGGCGTAAAGGCATATATAGTATTTAAATACTTTATATATATATATATATATATATATATATACATAATATGTATCATATGCAATAATATTGTTACGTTTAAAAAGATGAAAGGAAAATTTGCATGTGCACATAGTATAAATTCCAAGGTAGTTCCAATGGTAAAAGATAAGTTATAAGTCAAAATTTTAAAAACTTGTACCTATATGTAGGATATAAGCTAGGCCCTCCTAATCACTCACCTCATATCTTATTACTTTACTTGTAGATACTAATGACTTTCGTTAATAAGTGGTATTAGAAAACAATACTAGTAGCTAGTCATCGATGATGGTGGTTGACAATTACTACATGTTTACTTAAGGAAATGACAATTCCATTCCTCTCTTTTTTTTTTTTTTCATATAAAGTTGATATTATGGTGTTTAATTTATCGAATAGCCATTCTTAATGAATTATTATTACCCAAAATATTGAATAGCCCATTTATCATCCTTATCATTATAAGTTATGTTGAAACTATGAAAAGTTTTGGGGAGGGGGGGACAATTTATTTTTTATTTTTGCCTTATTCATTATTCATTTTTGTGCCAATTAAATAAAGTAATTGATATATAATAGCTATTATATATTTATTTAATTTTTATTAAATTACAATTCAATCCTCTTCTTATTCCATTTAATGAAGTGAAAGAAATTGAGTTTTTTTCTCCATTTTTCATGAGGTTATTCGTTACCAATAATTGATTATCATCATTGCATTCTTCATCACTTATCACTAAAAGTTACTAATAATTACAACCTCTTGAAACTACTACAACAACACCTAACAAATAATTTTTTTTATTACAACCAATATGTGAGAAAGAAAAAAAAGTGCTTAAAAGCATGCGTATACACATACAATATACGTCATTAAGAAACAAATGAAAGTTCTTCGTTCCAATGCCTTGGTCCAAGTTCTTGTAACATACACAACAATCAATAGACTTGGTTTTATAGAAACATAGGACTAAGATAAATGTAACCCGATGTACATGTTAGGATAAATCTACCCTCTTCAGATAGAAATTCGATGTGTGATGTGCAAGCTTTATTTTACTAGTGTTCCTAATAGTAGCATGCTATGCTATGCTATAGATATCCCAAATTAGCAAAAATTGGATTAAAAGCATAGTGGTTGATCCAATAACATCTGTCGCTTGCGAAAGATTCTATTTACTTCATTATAGATCAATAGCACACTCAAATCAGCTATGTGGGCAATACCAAAACGACTTGCCCAATTATGACCAAACCTCTCGGAGATAGCATGACATGCCTTCAAACGTGCTTCACCTTCAAAGGAGAGTAAGCGATCTGCGGACAGCAAGGCCAGTGAAGATCAAATTTCCGGGGTCTGAGTACTGTCTTGTCCTTGAGTACGGTGAAACTAAAGCTAAGGTGTAAAACTGCGACGCCAAGACTTAAACGAAATTGGATATTTGTCAATTTCTGATGATTGATGCATGGAGTTCTCTTGGCGATACAAACAATCCTGCATACATAAAACCCAGTTCTGATTAAGGTCTGAGTTCCTTGTTAATGCTCATAATGTCTATTAGCCAAATAGAGCACAAAATGATTTAAATTTAATTGTTATGTATCCTTCGTCATTATGTTTTACGCAAATAATCATATAAAGATAATAAAAATGTATAACAGTTTTCAAGAAGGATTGAAACAAATAAAAAGATCAAATGAATTACTTTTTATTTTCGGTCAAGATCAAAAGAATTATTGAAATTCCTTCATAGAGAACATACGTATGTGGCCTCAATTTTCATATATCTAACCACACACTACATAACATGTGGTAAACACCTAACACATGATAAAACATTAACCATAAATGTTAATATACTTACCACATATGTACACTTTATGATTTCAGATCTATAAAAACCCAATCTCTATAAATGGCAACTAACTTCACCTAAAAAGCTTATCCATCTCATCTCCCATCAACTCAAGAACATGTAAAAGGACAACACAAGGAAATACTTACCACGACTGCAAATTCATTACAGCTCATCATCTTAGATATTTCTACCTTATTAAATTTGGATTTTATTGACTTGCAATTCGCGTTTAACCGATTTAAAACTACTACAACCAAGCAATAACTAACGAACTCTTAGAACATTCTGATTTTAGTTCTAGGATATAAAAACATCATCCCACATTTAAGGGCATTCTTTGATCCCGCAACGGACACTTGCCTATACATTACAAGCAATGCAATGAGTTCATGAAACATTGGCACAGCATTTCCACTGGTCGATGAACAACCATTTGAACTCTGGTCATCTTTCTAGTCCATTCTTTTGCCTGAGAAACCGATTAATTGCACCATAATTAAGCCTAAGCCTGTAAGTTTTATCTTTATCATTTCCGATTTTTCTCGTTGCTTTTAATGAGGTCCTGGAGGTGCTTAAATACCAGCATGGTAGGACATCCTAAACCAGCTAAATTAATTTTGCTGCAAATTTGCAAACCCACTGTGATCATGAGAACTAACACTATAATCGGCTTGATTCTGCTTCTCATCAACACAAGTTGCTTTGCAGATGTTGAAGATGATAGTTTAAAACTAGGAGCTTCTTTCATTTTTGGCGACTCGCTAGTTGATGCCGGAAATAACAAGTATCTGCCAACTTTGTCAAAGGCTAATTTCCTACCAAATGGAATAGATTTTAAAGCCTCAGGAGGGAATCCTACAGGCAGATACACTAATGGAAGAACGATTGGGGACATTGTTGGTGCGGAATTGGTGAAGGATGAGTAACGTCATTAATAACATAATGATACTTAACAATGTTAATGGTTCATCCGAAGATGATATTTCTAATAATGTATGTGATCCTCTTCACAGGTGAAGAACTGGGACAACCAAACTATGCCATTCCGTTTCTGGCCCCAAATACCACAGGCAGAGCAATTCTGAGATGGGTTAACCACGCATCCAGATTTTGAATGCAACTTGAAGGATTTTTGTAACTACCTGATACAACGTTTTCTTTCTTTTCTTGTTCTTTTTCTTTCTTGTTATGTGATTTCTCAAAATCTTTACAAGGTGGATGGCTTGATAACATATAGTACAAACCATTCACTTGGTGTCATGATTCCGATCTACATAAGCAGGAACATTATCTCTGAAGTTTGAAGTCTCCTTTGCAGATCAACAGGCTGAGCTTGGACATACAAATCGACTATTTCAATATAACAAGGAAGCAGATTGATAATCTGATAGGCCCTTCAAAAGAAAAGGACTATATAATGAAGAGATCAATCTTCTCAATAACAATTGGAGTCAATGATTTCCTTAACAACTATATGCTCTCTGTCCTCTCTACTGGTGCCAGGATCTCTCAATCCCCAGACGCCTTCATCAATGACATGATCAGTCACTTGAGAAATCAACTGACCGTAAGTATATCAGTCTCTAAACATCTGAAAGAAGAAAATTGTGTTCAAAGCCCTCTAATTGATGACAGTTGTGATATTTGAAATGACAGAGACTTTATCAGTTGGAAGCTAGAAAATTTGTGGTGGGAAATGTTGGGCCTATTGGATGCATACCTCATCAGAAGACAATAAACCAGCTACAAGCAAACGAGTGTGTGGAATTGCCCAACAAGCTGCTACAACAATACAATGCACACCTCAAGGACCTGCTTGCCGAACTGAATGATAACTTGCCAGAGGGCACATTTGTGCATGCAAATGTTTATGATCTTGTAAAGGAACTCATCACAAAATATGAAAAATATGGTAATTGGTATCAACAATTTCTCACAATATGCAAATCGACTTATCAAAATTTCATGATTTAGAGTGAACTTCACATAGTAGCTCTTCCTCCAAAACAGCATCTGATCTTTGCTTCCATCCATTATCATGAGCAAGGCATGTAAATTAGCTTCCATTTGTACTTGAAAGCTAAATATTGAGAGGTGAGGACTTCTGGCCTGAAGGTTGAGCGGTATAAGTGAAGGAAAGTTACCAACCATCTATCTCAAAAGCATTGTGTGTCAATATATTTGCATTATATAAGCATTGAATCACTTTTATATTAATTTAATCATGGATATTGTACTTGATGTAAATTTACTCACAAATTCATTTGGTATAATTGCAGGATTTATAGCTGCAAGTCGAGCTTCTTGTGGAAATGGGGGCCAATTTGCTGGTACAATACCATGTGAACCGACCTCTAGTATGTGTAGCGATCGCTCCAAGCATTATTTTGGGATCCTTCCCATCCAAGTAAGGCAGCAAATCTTACATTGGTAAAACAATTAATTGATGGAGACACCAGATGGATCTCTCCAATGAATCTCGGGCAACTAAGAGATCTCTAACACATCTCTGCTGTCATTGATGTGTCACACCAGTCAACGAGAGTTTTTTGATAAATTTATCTACAAACTTATGGAGCCTTGAACATAGCAAGATTATCCTTTAAGAAAATCTTTGATTTTATTGTGTGTTCTTCCATATTTTTAACTCTTGCTTTCCGTTTTGGTTGCATATTTGTAAAAGAAATTTGTATCAAAGTTACGCAAATGAATACCTGCAATGTTGTGAAGGTGGTTGTACTGGTAGATAACCTTGATCTGTTCACAAGACTAGAGAAACTAACCATAAGCCAGGTGACAAATATTAGTCTCATCCACAATTTTTTTTTTCTTTTTTTTTTTTGGTGAAAGGAGATGAACCTGCGCATACAATGAGCAATGAGTTTATCCAATAAATATTCCCAATGAAACTATATAGATAATGCATGCAATAACTAGCTCATAGTTGGCTACCACCTCCCTTACATCAAACAACTGGTCATGGGTGGGTATGCAGGGCCAAAAACATGGAAAATTCTGAGCATTTGCATGCGGCTCTGGGACCTCTTTTCCTTATTAGACTAAAAGTTTACATAAGTTATAATGGATGTAAATCATGGTAAATCATCTATCAATGTCTCGATACAATATTGCAGCTCTTCTTACATGCACGTGCTACATTAGATATGATCCTATCGTGGTAGCAAAGATTCTTGAGACGTGAACACATACCAGTGAAACCCCAACAGCCCAGATGTTTTCACTGTGTGAGAAAGAAAGAAAGAAAGATAAGCATACTCTAGAAATGATGCAGTTGCTGGAGCCAAGCACCCTTTCTGGCAGGATCATGTTTTTGATGCCATATCCTTTAAGATGATGCAGCAACAATGGAGTTGCTTACGAATACATGCAGCCTCTATTTCTTTCGTGATTAATAAAAGGTAAATACATGCAGCCCTCAAAACTCTGTTTCCTTTTCCTCTAGTAGTTGCTAAAAGTGGACTGGCCTTTCTGATCATGCGCTTTTGACATGGAGAAACAGTACTGACAACACTAGCTTTAGTCAGAATCTCTTACAAAATACTACATTAAGGAGATATGGGCCTTTCAGTGACTCTTTTAAAGTGTACTATGTTTATATTAATGGGTGGAGACTCACTACCCTCTTCCTTAATGCTTCAAAAGACAAGGTAATTGAATGGAGAACATCTTTAGCCTTGTCGGAAAGTAGTTGTCAATGATCTGAACCACCCCCACCCCCACCCCCACCCCTCCTCCCAGCTTTTTTTTTTTTGGCCATTATCTAAAACCCACATTGAAGAGAATAATTTTTATTCATTTGGCAAGTACAGAAAACATATTGTTCGACCACGGACATCAGGTTCACTGACAACTGCTGCAACTCATCTATATTTGACAATTTAACAAATCAAATACAAGAAAAACTGAAGGATCAATTTTTCAAACTGATGATTGTTCATGCAAAGAAACAGAGATCCTATTTTTAAACAAACCATTGCCATTGTTTGACATGAAAAATTGATCCATCAAGTTGCAAAACTAGTTTTAGACTTGTACATTAAGTACTATAATGCTGAGTTCAAGGAAAAAAAAAATTAAAAAATTTCTATAAATTTAAGCAAGATGTGGGATTCACAGTTAAATTGATTCTAAACTATGACAACTTTCTGTTGCACACATAGGCCAGTAAAATGATGCCAACATATTATTCCTTCTTGAGTATAATCATTACCTAACTATGACAACTCAGTTGTAAGTCTTAGAATGATTAATATAAGTCCATGTAGCTGCAAGTAAGTCTTTAGCTCCAGAAAATGAGTAGGTCATACAACAGCTAGGTTTCTCCTCACACTTCCTCAATTTTTCAACATTTAATCTGAGGGATGAAATTCGACAATCTTTACTGTAAATTCCAAGCCATTCTAAGCCCAATACATACAAGGAGATACCGAACATTGTTTTCCACATGGCTTGAGAGCAGGATGTCATATATTTTGAGGCAACATGCAACTCTCCTTCCCTTTCCTTAGCCTTTATGCGCATGCCACAGGTATAGACGATGCAGCAAACCTACAAATTACATATTATCTCATCAAGATCACCGGCTTTTGGTCTTATCATGTTTCCTCGTAGTCTATGAAGTTCGTATTGGGTTTCATTTATGTTGGGGTGCGATTGATCGCCAGAAGAGAACATATGAACATCCTTCTGTGCCTCAATCCAGCTTAACCCAGGCTCTTTTTCCATCATTAGCCCTCTTATCTTTTGTCTCACTTCTGCAACATTATTCCATCTCCCTACTGCAGCATAAAGGTTACCAAGTAAAATATAGGTTGCAGTATCTTCTGCATCTAAACTTAGAACTTGCTCTGCTGCATGGACACCCATTAGCAAATTTCGAAAATTGACACATGAACTTAACAAAGTACGCCACAATTCCAAACGGCCTTCATAGAAAGGTGCTCTCCAAATCATTTCTTTTGCCTCATCCAGTAGTCCTGCTCGACATAGCAAACTAATCATGCATGAATAGTGCTTCAGGCCTGCTCTAATACCATTTTTTTTCATATAATTCCACAAATATTTTCCTTTCTCAACCATGCAACTATGGTTACATGCTGAGAGTAGAGATAGAAAGGTCACTTGATCAGGAATAAGACCTTGTAGGAGAATTCTGTCAAAAAGCTCTAGGGCTACACCAGCCATACCATGGTGGCCATATCCTCCAAGAACTGAGTTCCAACACTTCAAATCTGGGACAGTAATTCTGGAGAATATGTAATCAGCAGCCAGGATGTCACCATTTTTTGAGTACATATCTATCAAACTTCCACAAACAGCCATGTCAATCTCATAGCCCACTTTTACAGATAGTGAATGAATCATTTTTCCTTGTCTTAGTATTGCAAGATCAGCACAAGCACTCAAAGCGCCACTTAATGCAAAACTGTCAGGCATGTGACCTTCATGGAACATGTCACAGAAATATCTTATAGCACTTCTTCCATCTGCTAATCTCGAGTGAGCTGTGATCATCTCTGTCCAAAGAACAGCATCCTTCTCAGGTAATGAATAAAAAATAGTTTCAGCAGATTCATTTTCTCCTTCTGAAAAGTACATTGAGACTAATGTACTTCCCACGTATAAGTTGTCCTCAAGTCCTTTCTTGATTGTTAGACCATGAAGAGGTTTCCCCAGGTCATTCATTATAAATGCAGCAGACGCTGCAATGACCACTGCAAATGTATACTCATCTAGTTTCAGCAATGAATTTCTATTCAACTGGTGAAGAGCCCTACAGCCATTTCTGCATCACCATTGTCAGAAAACCCAGAAATCATCGTATTCCAAGAAACTAAATCCCTATTTTCCATTTCACTAAATATCCTCCACGCTGTAGCTATGCTGCCACAGCTGCAGTACATGTCTAGCAGAGCATTTTGCGTTGGCAAATCAATGTTGGCATTAGAAACAATAGCGAAAGCATGTATTATCCGGCCGAATTCTAAGTACCCCAACCTTCCACAAGCATTCAAAATCATCGAGTAGGTGTACTCGGTGGGAGAAATACCAGATAACAACATCTCACTACATAAATTCAGTCCCTTTCTTACACTTTCATTCTTCAAGCACCCAAAAATCATTGAATTCCAGGCAACTGCGTCTTTCTCTACAACACAACCAAAAACTTTCTTTGCTGACTCAAAATCCCCAAAACTACAGTACATCCCAACTATCGACGTTTGAACACGGGTATCATTCCAAAATCCAAACTTTGCAACCTGGGCATGAAACAACGATCCCATTAATCTATCTTCAACCAAAGAACAAGCTTGAACAGAACTAGTAAAACTCAAACCATTAGGTCGAAGACCCTCAAGCCCCATTCGGTTCCATAACTCAACTATCCAGAATGCATAGCTCGGGTCTTTCGAATACGCAGTGATAAGTGCATTATAAGAGACAATGTTTCTATGTGGCATTCTGTCGAACACTTCGCGCGAGTCCACAATTGACCTGCATCGAGCGTACATGGAGATAAGATTGTTGTGGAGGTATGGGGATAAGGCTGAGGTAGTGTTTGTCGAGACGAGGATTGACGCATGGATTTGACATGCAGCCTTTAGGGAGGTGATACCGGTGCATTTTTTTATTAGAGCGGGTAATGCAGACGAGAAGGAATCGCAAAACGGTGGCATAAAAGAGCGGCGTGCGGAAACTTTGCAAACGTCACTGAGCATTTATATTTGTCTGGGAGCGTTTAAGTTTTATCCGTATTTTTTTTTAATTAAGCATTAATTTATATATTAATAATAAAAATTTAATGATAATTATTGATAAAAATTTAATATATATAACTAAATAGTAAAATTGAACGTCAAACTAATCTTACTAAAGCGTACAATACACATGTAAATATACATTTATATATATATATATATAATTTATATATTATTAAATAATTAATATAAAATAAAACCAAGATTAAAAAAGTAAATAGATAACAAGACTAGAAGTAGTTTAGTCTTTTTGTGGGTCAGAGTATATAAGTACCTCCTAACCTAACGTCTCTCTTTTTCCTCGTTTGTACAGTTGCAACCTAAGAAGCACCTCCAAAGACCCACTAACGATCTAAAGGAGAACTCATGCGCAAAACCCTATGTATGTTAAACCTAGAACTCGGCAATTGCAATTGAAATCAAATCCCCAAGGAACGTCTCGATCAAATAGAACGGAACTAGACCCCAATCACACCTGTTGACTAAAACCTAAGTTATCAAAAAAAATTTCCCTAAGCAATTCAGTTGAAGAAAATCCAAGGAGTTCTTTCTCAAAGAACAAGAGAGGATTTTTCTTTTCAAAGAAAAAAAATGTAATTTTCAATTTTTGAATAATGATAATTGTCCATTGTGCCGTCCCCTTCTTCCGGTGATATAGGAGTATCATGCCACACAATAATAATAACCTAGTTTCCTAACATAACAATCGACCTTATCTTCCTTTAGACCGAAACTCCTTACTAAAAATACTAAAGTACAAACCAAACAAATAATAAGACATTACAATAACAAAATCGAGAATACTCTTTCTCTTTTCGGTTCAATAAAATATATCTATTCTAAAACTTCCAAATCCTTGCATCCCTCCATGAAAACGTGAATCAAATTGATAGGTGTTGGTTCTCCTTTCATGTAATTTGATTCCTTAGCTTGTAGGTCCATGACTAGTCCTTGTAAAGTGTCGTTCATCCTCCTAGCTCTAGCTTAGGTCATTAGGCCTCCAATACCTTGTAATGGATCTTAGGATTTTGGTTCTGTCCTCTTAGATGCTAGTTGATCCTCATCATTCCCTCCTTCCTCGAAAAGATTCGTCCTCGAATCACCTGCATCATAAATAGTAAGATTAGAAACATTAAAAGTTGCACTTACATTACCATAGTCACTTAGCAAATCAATCTTAGAAGCATTGTCATTGATGCGCTCTACAGCTTAGAAAGGTCCATCTCCCCTTAGATGCAATTTGGACTTCTGCTGTTTTGCAAATCTTTCCTTTCACAAGTGCACCTAAACCCAATCTCTTGGATGAAACACGGTTTTGACACGTCCCTTATTGGCCTAACCGGCATAGTGCTCATTTTTCTACTCAATGTTAGCCCGAACCTGAGTATGTAATTCTCTAACAAATTCTGTCTTTATCGTTTCATCAAGATCAACAAACTCGTTAGTGGGTAAAGGCAATATATCCAATGGGGTCAAGAGATTAAAACCATACACAACCTCAAATGGAGAATATGATATAGTGGAATGTAATGTCCTATTGTATACAAATTTTACATGAGGTAAACATGTTTCCCATTGTTTTAAGTTTTTATTAAGCACAGCACACAATAATGTAAAAAGTGTCCTATTGACTACTTCCGTCTGGCTATTAGTTTGAGGATGTGCTATAGTGGAAAACAATAATTTCGTACCTAGCCTATTCTAGAGAGTACGCCAAAAATGGCTTAAAAGTTTCACATCTCTATTACGCACAATGGATTTAGGCAAACCATGTAGCCGTACAATCTTCCTAAAGAACAAGTTAGCAATATGTCGTGCTTCATTAGTTTTAGAACAGGCAATAAAATGAGCCATCTTACTAAACCTATCGACAACAATGAATATACTATCTTTGCCACTTTGAAACCGTGGTAAACCTAATATGAAATCCATAGAGATGTCAGTCCAAGGCTAGTTAGGCGTAGGCAATAGAAGATATTCCCCATAGGGCATTTGATGCGAACCCTAGGTATATTAAACCTAGAACCCGTCGATCGTGATTTGAAATCGGATCCCCAAGTATCGTCTTGAACAAGCGATGAACGGAACTAGACTCCAACTACACCTGCTGATTGAAACCTAAGTTATCAAGATGACTTCCCCAAGCGTTTCGATCGAAGAAATCGAAGGGAGTTCTTTTGCAAAGAACAAAAGAGAGAGAGAGCTCTCAAAAATGTGTATTCAAAAAAATAAATTCTGTCCATTACATAAAGTGAAGGCCTCTATTTATAGCCGCCCCGCTCACCTTGGTATCCTTTGACAAAACTATCCTAATAAATTGGGAATTAAAATCCATTCTAAATCTCCTTAAAAAAAATAATATAAGTACATGGAAAAATAACTTAATAAACGAAGGAAATTAAATTAGAAAATTTGGACGAAGACATTAAATGAAATCATCCTTCAAGGCCGGTTCTCTCGGGATCCTCTTTGGAAGCTTGGATTATGTGAATAAATGTCGATTCTCCCTTGGTAAAGCTCGGTTCCTTCTCTTGCAGCCCCATCACTAATCCTTGCAAAGCTTCTCTCATCCGCTTAGCTCTAGCTCTTGTCATGGGACCTCCAATACCATGTAACGGGTCATTGGATTTTGACTCTTGAGCTCTTGATGCTAGCTGATCCCCATCATTCCCTCCTTCCTCGAAAAGATTCGTCCTCAAATCACTTGCATCATATAGAGTAAGGTCAAAAACATTAAAAGTTGCGCTTACATTACCATAGTGACTTGGTAAGTCAATCTTGTAAGCGTTATCATTGATGCGCTCCAACACTTGGAATGGCCCATCTCCCCTAGGGTGCAACTTAGATTTTCGCTGTTCGGCAAATCGCTCCTTTCTCAGATGCACCCACACCCAATCTCCTGGATGAAAAACAACCTTCACACGACCCTTATTGGCCTGGCGAGCATAATGCTCATTTTCCTTCTCAATGTTAGCCCGAACCTGAGCATGCAATTCCCGCACAAATTCTGCCTTTTTTCTTTCCGTCAAGATCAACAAATTCATTAACAGGCAAAGGCAAAATATCCAGTGGAGTCAAAGGATTAAAACCATAAACAATCTCAAATGGAGAGTAAGATGTAGTGGAATGTACAGTCCTATTATATGCAAATTCTACATGTGGTAGACATTTCTCCCATTGTTTCAATTTTTTATGAATCACAGCACACAACAGGGTTGAAAGAGTCCTATTGACTACTTCGGTTTGACCATCAGTTTGAGGGTGTGCAACAGTAGAGAACAACAACTTAGTGCCTAGCCTATTCCACAAAGTACGCCAAAAATGACTCAAGAATTTCACATCCCTATCACTCACAATAGAATTGGGCAAGCCATGCAATCGCACAATTTCTCTAAAGAACAAATCAGCAATATGTTGTGCATCATTAGATTTAGAACAGGCAATGAAATGAGGCATCTTACTAAACCTATCAGCAACAACAAATATGCTATCTTTTCCACTTTGAGACCATGGTAACCCTAACACAAAATCCATAGAAATGTCAGTCCAGGGTTGATTAGGCACGGGTAATGGAATGTATTCTCCATGGGGCATTACTTTGGATTTAGCTTGTCTACATGTAATGCACTTGTCACACACAGTTTGCACATCATGCTTCATTTTTTGCCAATAAAAGTGTTCATGCAAAAATATCCAAAGTCTTTTTAACACCAAAGTGTCCCATTAAACCACCCCCATGTGTTTCCCTCACAAGCAATTCACGCACAGAACTTTTAGGCACACACAACCTATCTTTCTTAAACAAGTACCCATCATGCCTATAAAAGTCAGCATATCCAGACTCAGCACAAGCAGCCCAAATTTGACCAAAATCAGCATCAGTCTCATACAATTCCTTAATGAGTTCAAATCCAAGCAATCTAGTATGCAAAGAAGTCAAAAGTGAATACCTTCGAGAAAGTGCATCAGCCACCACATTCTCTTTTCCTTGCTTGTATTTAATCACATACGGAAATGTCTCAATGAACTCCAGCCACTTTGCATGCCTCTTGTTCAACTTACCTTGAGTTTTCAGAAACTTCAAACTCTCATGATCGGAATGAATGATGAACTCCTTAGGCCATAGGTAATGTTGCCAAGTTTGCAAGGTCCTCACCAAAGCATATAACTCCTTGTTATAGACTGGGTAATTTAATGCAGCGCCATTGAGTTTTTCTCTAAAATAAGCGATCGGTTTAGATTCCTGCATCAAAACACCACCAATACCTTTCCCAGAAGCATCACATTCAATTTCAAAAACCTTCTCAAAATTAGGTAGAATAAGTAATGGTGCATTAGTCAACTTACCTTTCAAAACATTAAAAGCCTCCTCATGCACTTTAGTCCACCTAAACTCAGCATTCTTCTTAACAAGATCATTTAAAGGAGCAGCTATAGAACTAAAGTCCCTAACAAACCTCCTATAAAAACTTGCTAATCCATGAAAGCTTCTGACCTCACTTGCGTTCCTAGGTGTTGGCCACTCCCTGATCGCCTTCACCTTTTCTTCATCCATAGCAATCCCATCTGCACCTACAACAAATCCAAGAAAAACCACAGATTCCATACAAAAGGTGCACTTCTTCAAGTTTGCATACAACTTGTTTTCTCGCAAAACAGTAAACACACTTTGTAAATGCTGAACATGTTCATTTAAAGTCGTGCTGTAAACTAAGATATCATCAAAGTAGACAACAACAAACTTTCCAATGAAAACACGAAGAACATGATTCATCAACCTCATAAATGTGCTAGGCGCATTTGTTAATCCAAAAGGCATTACTATCCACTCATATAAACCATGTTTAGTTTTAAAAGCCGTTTTCCACTCATCTCCCTCTTTCATGCGAATTTGGTAATAACCATTCTTTAAATCAATTTTGGAAAACAAACAGGCACCATGCAACTCATCAAGCATATCATCAAGTCTAGGGATAGGATGTCTATACTTAACTGTGATCTTGTTGATTGCTCGACAGTCAACACACATCCGCCATATTCCATCCTTCTTGGGAACCAGGATGACAGGAACTGAGCATGGACTGAGGCTTTCTCTCACAAACCCCTTCTCTACTAGATCATCAACCTGCCTTTGGATCTCCTTAGTTTCCTCTGGATTGGCCCAATAAGCTGGCCGATTAGGAATGGAAACACCTGAGATAAAGTCAATATGGTGCTCAATGCCTCTTAGTGGAGGCAATCCCCTTGGGACTTCCTCAGGAAACAAGTCCTCATATTCCTGCAAAAGAGACACAACCACACTTGGCAAAAAAGAGTTAAGGTTAGTAGTAGTAAAATACAAATCCTTGTACATGAGTACAAGTAGTTGTTTCCTGGCCACTATTGCACTCTTAACCTCACTTTTTCTTGCAACTCCACTCTCTCCTGCAATTTTCTCCCCACTCAGTGTGTTAAGCTCTTCACTCTCTTGGTTCACATGTGTTTGCCTCTCACTCTTTCTTTCTTTTTCACTCTTTTCTTGTCCACTCAAGTGTTTCTCTCTAAACTCTTTTGCTAGCCTCACTTGATCCTCACAAGCCTCCCATGGTTTCTAGGGAGTTAGAACCACATTTCTCTTGTTTAAAACAAAAGAGTAATGGTTCTTGTACCCATCATACATTACCCTCCTATCAAACTGCCATGGTCGCCCCAACAATATGTGACTAGCCTCGGCTTCTTGATTCAAGTAATTCTATCCTTTTCGATTAATTATCGTTGTCTTCTTTAAAAAAAAAAAATTGTTTTATTTGTCATAGGAATTCAAGTCGTTCGAATTGTTACCTGTTCGTTGTTCATCTGGAAATTCTTACAATTGGGTTGAACTTTACGTTTCATATATATATATATATCTTCAATTGTCTCAGGATTCTATTTTCTCCGCAAACAGTTTTTCATTGGTCAGTGCTTCGTTCCAAAATTCATTGAGGAATTACAATTGAACTCCATCTAATTACATACATTGGAATTCGATTATTGTTATTTTGTTCGTATCTGTCTGGAAATTCGTCAATTGGATTTCTCCGCAAGAATTTCCATTAGTCGATGCAAAGAATCTAAATTCTCCTATCTTACAAATTCATTAAGGAATTGCTATTGTTCTGTTGTTGTTTCTCGTTCGTCATCGGAGGGAATTCTACGGCCATTAAAGTCGTCGATTCCTTGAGCAAGGCAAATTCGTTGCCTTTTCCACTGCGGCCACCGCAAGTCGCAGACAAATTAGAATAGTTTTTTTTTTAAAAAAAAAAAACGAAAAAAAAAGGAAGAGAAATTCGTATTAAAAAAAAGAAAAGAAAAGAAGAAGAACATTTCAATAATCCAGTATCTATATTTCTCGTTCATTCGTTTGTATTCATTGTGTCTCTATTGGAGTCCTTGTCTGTGTTTTCTCTTAATTGGCTGTTGAATTGGAACCGTTTGTTTAAAAAGTTGAGTTGCCTTAGTGGTTTATGTTAAAGAAATTTCGATTGAGTTCTGGTCAAAGAGCCTATAAGAGCGAGTTGTGAGGATCATCTATTTATTGAACGAAACACGAGTGAATCCACATCTGTGAGTGTAAACAGGTGAGGGAGTGAATTGTGAGGTTTATATTTCTAACCCTTTTGTTGCAGCAATATGTCTGATCAAAGTCCTACTAGTAGAGAGAAGGGAGGCGTAGATAATAAATTGATGTTTGAGGCATTATTCGGTGAGATGAGAAAAATGCTGAGTGCTGAAATGGAGCAAGTCCATGAGAGGTTGGATAAGATGGAGCAGAGTAGGGAACCGTCAGGTAGTAATGTTGTGGGGAGAAGAACCAATAGGCATTCAAGAAGGGGAGTGAGTATAGAAGAGAAGGAGGATACTGATTCAGGGGAATATGGTTTCATGAGGGAGAGAAGAGATACCCAACGGCGAGATGGTAATTTGGGTAGTATTAAGATGAAGATACCTTCCTTTCAAGAGAAGAATGATCCAGAGCTGTATTTGGAGTGGGAGAGAAAAGTGGACCATGTATTTGATTGCCATAATTACAGTGAGGAGAAGAAGATAAAGTTAGCTGCAATTGAATTTTTTGATTATGCCAGTGTATGGTGGGATCAGCTGGTGCGTAATAGGAGAAGGTATGGTGAGAGGCCTGTTAGCACTTGGAATGAGATGAAAACAATTATGCAGAAGAGATTTATCCCTAGTCACTATTATAGGGATTTGCATAGGAAATTACAAGGGTTGACACAAGGGTCCAAGAGTGTAGAGGATTATTATAAGGAGATGGAGATAGCTATGATTAGAGCTAAAGTGGATGAGGAAGATGAGGTTACAATGGCTCGATTCATCAATGGGTTGAATCGGGAGATCGCTAATGTAGTAGACTTACAACATTATGTGGATATTGAGGAATTGTTGCATAAGGCGATCAAGGTAGAGAAGCAGTTGAAGTATAAAGGGAATTCTAAATCTTGGGCGACTTCTAACTCTTCATGGAAGTCAAATTGGAAGAAGAACACTGCAAACTCAAAACCAAAAGAGGATGTGAAGGCCAAGAGTCCAGTTACTTCCTCTAAAGGTAAATCTGACACTAAACCATTCACTAGAACTCGTGATGTCAAATGTTTCAGGTGTCAGGGGTTTGGACATATTGCATCTCAATGTCCAAATCAAAGGGCCATGATCATTCGGGATAATGGAGATATGGAGAGTATTAGTTCCAGTGATGATGACATGCCACCATTGGAGGATTGTAGTGATGTGGACGTTGAGGGACCCGTGAGTGGGGAATTGCTAGTTACTAGGCGAGTCCTTAGTACTCAGCTTAAGGATGATGGTGAAGGGGTTCAGCGTGAGCATATTTTTCACACCCGGTGTCATGTGCAGAAGAAGGTATGTAGCTTGATCATTGATAGTGGTAGCTGTACTAATGTTGCTAGTACCTTATTGGTTGATAAGTTGAGGTTGAAGACTTCGAAGCATCAGAAACCATACCGGTTACAGTGGTTGAATGAGTGTGGGGAAGTCATCTTGATAACTTAGGTTTCAATCAGCAGGTGTGGTTGGGGTCTAGTTCCGTTCATCGCTTGTTCAAGACAATACTTGGGGATCCGATTTCAAATCACGATCGACGGGTTCTAGGTTTAATATACCTAGGGTTCGCATCAGCATCACTCTGGACTTATCCTTTCTACATGCAATGCACTTATCACACACAGTTTGCACATCATGTTTCATCTTGGGCCAATAAAAATGTTCATGCAAAATGTCTAAAGTTTTCTTAACACCAAAGTGTCCCATTAAATTGCCCCCATGCGTCTCCCTCACAAAAAATTCACGTATGGAACTTTTTGGTACACATAATCTATCCTTCTTAAATAAATACCCATCATGCCTATAAAATTCCATATACCCAGATTTAAAACAAGCAGCCCAAATCTGACCGAAGTCAGCATTGTGTTTATACAAGTCTTTCATGCATTCAAAACCAAGCAGCTTAGTATGTAAAGAAGTCAAAAGATAATACCTTCTAAATAGGGCATCAGCCACCATGTTTTCCTTACCCTACTTGTATTTGATGACATATGGAAAGGTCTCAATGAACTCTAACTAATTGGCATGCCTCTTATTCAACTTTCCTTACGTCTTCAGATACTTCAGACTTTCGTGATCTAAATGAATAATGAACTCCTTTGGCCATAGGTAATGCTGTTATGTTTGCAAGGTCCTCACTAGAGCATACAACTCCTTATCATACATAGGATAATTTAAGGTAGCACTGTTGAGTTTTTCACTAAAGTAGGCTATTGGTTTGGAATCCTGCATTAACACACTACCAATACTTATCCTGGAAGCATCACATTCGATCTCAAAGACTTTCTCAAAATTAGGTAATATTAACAAAGGTGTGTTAGTTAACTTACCTTTCAGAATTTGGAATGCTTGCTCATGCACTTCAGTCCACCTGAATTCGACATTCTTCTTGACAAGATCATTTAGAGGAGCAGCGATGGAACTAAAATCCCTCACAAATCTCCTATAAAAACTTGCTAATCCATGGAAGCTCTTAACTTCACTTGCATTCTTTGGTGTTAGCCACTCCCGAATCGCCTTCACCTTCTCCTCGTCCATAGCTATCCCATCCACACCTACAATAAAATCAAGAAAAACCATAGTTTCCATACAAAAAGTGCACTTCTTTAAATTGGCATATAATTGGTTTTCCCTTAAAATGTTAAACACACACTGTAGATGCTGCACATGATCATCTAATGTCCTGCTATAAATTAAAATATCATCAAAATAGACGACAACAAACTTTTCAATAAAATGACGCAGAACATAATTCATTAATCTCATAAAAGTGCTAGGTGTGTTCGTTAACCTGAAAGGCAATACCATCTATTCATATAATCCACGTTTAGTTTTAAATGTTGTTTTCCATTCATCCACTTCTTTCATACGAATTTGATAGTAGCCATTCTTTAGGTCAATTTTAGAAAATAAATGTGCACCATTTAATTCATCAAGCATGTCATCTAGCTTAGGAATAGGATGTATGTACTTAACTGTTATTTTGTTGATTGCCTGGCAGTCGACACACATGCGCCACGTTCCATCCTTCTTTGGAACTAGGATGACAGGAATTGAACATGGGCTGAGGCTTTCTCTAACAAATCCCTTCTCCATCAATCTGTTAACTTACCTTTGAATTTCCTTGGCCTCCTCAGGATTAGTTCGATATGCTGGCCGATTAGGAATAGCTACGCCTGGTACGAAGTCAATTTAGTGCTCAATACCTCGTAGTGGAGGTAGAGCCTGTGGTACTTCTTCAGGAAACAAATCTTCATATTCCTGCAATAAAGACGCCACCATACTAGGCAATAAAGGGTTAAAGTCAGTATTAGTAAAATATAAATCCTTGTAAATAAGTACAAGCAATTGTTACTTTGCTAACATCACACTCTTGACCTCACTTTTTCTCGCCATGTTCTCTCCTCTTTGTGTTTCAGAATCTTTTCCTTCATTGTTCACCAGTTTTTGTTTCTCACTTTTCCCTTTCTTCTCACTCTTCTCTCGTACGCTCATGTGTTTATCTCAGAATTCTTTTGCAATCCTCATTTGATCCTCACAAGCTTCCTATGGTTTCTGTAGATTTAGAACTACCTTCCTTTTCTTTAGAACAAAAGAATATTGGTTCTTGTCCCATCATACATCACATTCCTACCATAGTTGCCTCAGCAATAGATGACTAGCTTGCATATGAACCACATCACACATCACTTCATCTTTGTAACTCTCTATGGAGAAAGCTATAAGAACTTGTCTGGTCACCTTTACTTCCCCACACTCATTCAACCACTGTAATTGATATGGCCTTGGATGTTTTACAGCTTTCAACTGCATCTTATCAACCAATAAAGTGCTAGCAACGTTAGTACAACTGCCACTATTGATGATCAAACTACATACTTTATTTTGTACATGACACCGTGTATGAAATATATGTTCACGTTGGATCCCCTCACCATCCTCCTATGGTTGTACACTAAGTACTCGCCTAGTAACATATAACTCTCCACTCACGGGTCTCTCCAAATCAACGTCCTTATACTCCTGTGATGGTGACACATCATCTTCCTTTGAGCTAACGCTCTCCATATCTCCATTGTCATGAATAATCATAGCCCTTTGATTTGGACATTGAGATGCAATATGTCCAAATCCCTAACACCTGAAATATTTAATATCTCTAGTTCTGGAAGGGGATTTAGTGTCAGTTTTACCTTTAAATACAACAACTAGACTCTTAGCCTTCACGTCCTCTTTAGGCTTCAAATCCGTAGAATTTTTCTTCTAATTAGACTTCCATGAAGAGCTGGAAGTCGCCTCAGACCTTGGATTGCTCTTATACTTCAATTATTGCTCTACTTTGATTGCCTTATGCAACAATTCTTCCATATCTAAATAATGATGTAAGTCTACCACATCAGCAATCTCCCGGTTTAGCCCATTAATGAATCTAGCCATTATTGCCTCATCATCCTCCTCCACTCTGGCTCTAATCATGGCTATCTCTATTCCCTTATAATAACCCTCTACACTCTTGAACCCTTGTGTCAATCCCTGGAACTTCCTAAGTAAATCCCTATGGTAATGACTAAGGATAAACCGTTTTTGCATAATAGTTTTCATCTCATCCTAAGTACTAACAGGTCGCTCTCCATATCTGCGCCTATTACGCACTAACTGATCCCACCATACACTAGCATAGTGTGTGAACTCAACTGCAGCCAATTTGATTTTCTTCTCCTCAATATAGTTATGGCATTCAAAGACATGATCCATTTTCCTCTCCCACTCTAAGTATAACTCTGGATCATTCTTCCCCTGAAACGAGGGCATCTTCATCTTAATACTTCCCAGATTATTGTCTCGCCTCTGGGTGTTCCCTCTCTCCCTCACATAATTGTATTCACCAGAATTAGATTCCTCACCTTTTTCTATCCTAATCTCTCCCCCCATTGGTCTACTCATGCATCGCTTAACAGTGACACTACTAAACGGTTTTTTACTCCTTTCCATTTTATCCATCCTCTCATGGATTTGTTCAAGCTCACCACTTAAAATTCTCTTCATCTCCCCCATCAATGCCTCAAACATCACCCTATTCTCTCCTCCTCCATTTTCACCTCCAGTTGTTTTTTGTCCCGACATATCTCTACAGTCAAGAAAATAATTAGTAACATAAGTTATAATATGTTTCTCACAACTCACTCGTGTATTGCTCTCAACTACTAATGCTCTCACAATCCACTCATGTTTATCTCTCAATAAGGATGTCCTCACAACTAGCTCTTACAATTCTTTGATGTGACCTCGGATTGGAAAACTCCTCAACACAACCACTAAGGTAAAACCTATTGATTACTTGTCGGTTCCAAGTTACGGTACAATGGAGAATAATTACAATTTTAATGGATATGAACAAGTACTCACTACCAATTTGGAAACATAAGTCAAGCAATCCCTATCACGTAATTTGAAGGAATCACAATTTGCACCAAATATGTTAATGAGTATGAATGCAATTCCGATACAAAATTGGAAAGACAAAGATATGTGTTACCGATGGAATTGGAAAGTATATTGTAACAATTGATTTGTGACTTGCCAAAACAAAGATTTCTTTTGTGATTTTTGGCAATTGGATCTTCTTTACGGTCGAATATGAACTTTTTTTATATATATATATACGAATTCTTCAAAGAAGGAACAAGAACGAATCACAATTGAATTTTCAATTAATTAAGATAGCATTGGTTGTTGTCGGTCACTAATAGTTTTCTTATGACCGTATCAATTTTTTTTTTATACGAATTCTAGGATATGAATAAGAAGTATGGAATTGAAACAACAAACAATTAAATAAAGCTAGAGGTTACTTAAATTAAGAAGCTGAAGCTTTGATACCAAATGATGCGCAAAACCCTAGGTATGTTAAACCTAGAACCCGACGATCACAATTGAAATCAAATGCCCAAGGAACGTTTCGAACAAGTAGAACGGAACTAGATCCCAATCACACCTGTTGACCGAAACCTAAGTTATCAAAAGAATTTTTCGCAAGCAATTTGGTTGAAGAAAATCCAAGGAGTTCTTTCTCAAAGAACAAGAGAGGGTTTTTCTTTTCAAAGAAAAGATGTAATTTTCAATTTTTGAATAATGATAATTGTCCTTTGTGCCGTCCCCCTCTTTCGGTGATATAGGAGTATCATGCCACACAATAATAATAACCTAGTTTCTTAACATAACAACCGGCCTTATCTTCCTTTAGACCGAAAATCCTTACTGAAAATACTATAGTATGAACCAAACAAATAATAAGACATAACAATAACAAAACTGAGAATACTCTTTCCCTTTTCGGTTCAATAAAATGTATCTATTCTAAGACTTCCAAATCCTTGCATCCCTCCATGGAAACGTGAATCAAATTGATAAGTATTGGTTCTCCTTTCGTCTAATTTGATTCCTTAGCTTGTAGGTCCATGACTAGTCCTTGTAAAGCGTTGTTCATCCTCCTAGCTCTAGGTCGGGTCATTAGGCCTCCAATACCTTGTAATGGATCTTGGGATTTTGGTTCCGTCCTCTTAGATGCTAGTTGATCCTCATCAAAAACAGTGAGAGCAATTCAAATTTATGAAGTAAGAGCTATAATCATTTGGATTATCCGTTCTGATGATAGATTAGTAAATTTATAAACCAAATTGTTGTCACATTCTTAAGGTATAGTGGAAAGGATGTGAAATCAAACAAATTGAGAGTTCTAATCACAATTCATAATGAGAAGTTTACAAGACCTAAATAATGCATTAGAATTAGTAGATACATTGATCAATTAGACTTAGAATTCTACGAATTAGAGAAAGGGAATAAAGGTTCGTGATGAGCGGTGTTATATATGGTCAAATGCACACTCGTGTACCTATCCATATAGAAACACGAGTGTGTATAAAAAGGTACAGACAAAGGACACGCCCATGTACTTAGGCATGTCAAATTACAAAAATCCATAGAAAGGTACATAACCAGATATGACCATGTAACTAGGCATGTTGAAATGGCAATTTTACATAAAAAGATACGCGGCCGCTATCACGGTTCTGCTTTAGCCGGTGTTCCTCCGCATGGCTTCTCACACAACCGTGTTGCCTTGAAACACTCATACTTCAATTCCATTTCATATTTCTATGATTTTAAACTAAGATAGATGTACGATAAGACATCGGGGAAGGGAATTCTACAATTATAATATATTTAACCAATTAGTAAATCTAGATTAATTGTAAAATAAAACTAAATTTAGTCCTTTATACTTGAACAAGTTTATATCTCTTTCCTAGCAAGACAAGAGATAATAGTGAGAATGCTCTTCCAAGTACGTGTTTACCTTATTCGTTGCTTATGATTGCTAACTTAGTAACCTAATGAATTTAATTGAATATTGAAGTTAATTATGTATGTTGCTTGTGCTTGACTCAACCTAAGGGCCTGTAGTGGCAAATTCCTAGAAGGCACCTCGATGATTAATATGCTGCATTGTCCCTAATGGAGTCATGTATCAAAATGATTTATGGTAGATTAGAGTTAAATAGGGTCTGTAAAGGTAGTTCTCATTTAGTATTATATATATATGTAAATACTATATGTGTATCAGGGTTATTAGTACCCCTGTGTTGATTATGGATTAAGCAATTATAAGTAATCTAATGACTTGATGTGTAGTGTATTACTGTTACATATATATATATATACATATATATATATGTGATATTGTCGTTGGTATAGCATGTGCATCTCTATTCGGTACTCACATACTAGGCTTAGACTCATTTCTTTTTATTTTTCAGTTGCATGTAAGAATAATGAACACATTGATTATGATAAGGAATTTAGTGGATTATTATCAAGATAAGTATGGAAGAGAGCACTACTATTATATCAAAAAAGAATAATATGAATGTCATTAATGAATCTCTTACAAAACTTTAGGTTATTAGTTCGAGGATATGGAGATAATCATTAGACTTTGAATTATGTTAATTATTATATGTTGATAGACGTTTATTCTGGATTTTGGATTGAGGTTTCATGTAATTGAATTAAGTAACAATGATTAGAATGATTTACCTGAAAATCATTTGGTTCTATTATTGAAATTATATTGGTGTTAATGCATAGTGGAGATGAATAGGATTGATGTTGTATGGAGAATTAGAGCCTTAGCATATCGCTACTCAATAGTGACACATAACAGGTTGTAACGTTCTAAGTTTTGGGATGTTACAACTTAAGCAGTATTAAAGCTTAGGTTTGTGATCTATAGAACTTAGGTATGAAGATCACTAAGTTCTAGATTATTGATCATTAAGTGTAAGCTTAATCAATAGAAAACAGGGTATGATCTTTAGATGGATTAAGAACGGAGATCTGTAGAACAATAAAAGATAAAGAGAGTTGATGAATTACGAGGTGATTGTTTTTGCATAGTAATTCATTCTATTTCAATTATTTTCTTTAATTGTACTTCCTTTCAAATTCCTATTTTATTTATGTATATATATGTAAATAAGTGCAGACATAAGTATACATAAATGTATATTATCACTAACTCATCACACTAACTTTAACTTTTGAAACCATTCTATTATCTTATCCCAAATAGAATGCCTCCTAAAAGGAACACTAGACAGGGCTCATCTAATGCTAGACATGGTGGGGATGCTCCAAAGGAAAGGTATCCTCTTAGACCACCTCAGTAGGGAGCTCCAGATCAAGCTAATGTCATGACTACACAATTGCCAGAGACTGTGAATGCTCTAATGGGGATGTTTGTACAATAGCAGCAGCAGGCCATGAGACCTGCTAGGCTTGTAGAAGAACCATGTGGACTAGACAAATTTGTCTGGCTAGCAAAAGAGTTTCATCCATAAGCTAATGATCCAAATTCCAATAGAGGTTAAACATTACATCAATGAAGACGTTTGAGGCATTTATGGTGCCAGAAGATAGGAAGGTCAAATTTGTAATGTTATGTTGAAGGGATCAACTACAAACTGGTAGACTAGTACGTCTAAGTTAACAGGAGCTCTTATCTAGTGGTAAAGATTCAAGGAGCTGTTCTATGGGAAGTACTGTCCTAGTAGTATTAGGGATCGGATGGAGGTAGAATACTACAATTATTAGCAGGGTAATCAAACCATAAAAGTATATAAAGCAAAGCTAAACCACTTGGTTAAGTTCTTGCCTAAAACTGTTATAATTGATGATGCCTCTAAGGCAAGAAAATTTGTAAGAGGCTTAAAGCTTAACCTCCAACACAAAGTGGGAGCCCTTCAATTAACCACTTATGTAAAGGTTGTTGATAAAGCTAAGTTCCTAAAGCAGAATAGGAGGAGAACAAAGGAACAATTGTCCAGTAAGTCAAGAATTGCCTTGGAAAAGAAACTTGTCTCTAACATGTCTTATGCTGATGAAGGAAAGAGACCTATAGTATATCAAGCCAAACCTACGACTTTTGTGCCTAAACCTTTTCAGACTGGGCCAACACCTCTAGCACTACCTCTAACACCACAGGCAGAACCAAAGAGGAGATGTCCCAAGTTTTTGGGACCACATGAATTATAGCAATGTAGTTAGCTTGAAGGGGTATGCTTCTCCTATGGTAATATAGGGCATCCTAGCAAAAATTGTATAGAGAAATTCATTCCTTAGAATTTTTGCTATACTTGTAAGCAAATGGGGCATCGATCCTTTAAGTGTGGTGTTACCCTTAACTAGATAACTACACCCCAACAATTTCCAGCACAACAACCATTAAAACCTATACCTAAAGGGTTAATAGGTAGACTCCAATACTTTGGACCATGACAAAGAGCACCTGGTCATGTATTTACCTTACAACAATAGTAATAGTAGGATGCTCCAAACTAGGATACCATTGCAGGTACACTACTATTAACTCAAATGCAACTTATGTGTTATTTGATACAAGTGTGACACATTCATGCATATCACCTATCTTTATGCACATGTGTGGATTGAAACTTATGTTGTTGAGTGATGCTATGGTTGTAAACATTCCCTTTGGAGCAGGAGAAATATTAGATCAGATGTGTAAGGATGTGGAATTTATAAGATAAGGAAGGAAAATGCCAGTAGAATTGTTTATATTAGAGATGACAAAATTTGATATAATTTTAGGGGTCAATTGATTATCTAAGTACTATGCCACTATAGATTGTCGTAATTTAGTGGTTTGTTTTAAATTTCCCCATGAGGACCCAATAGAGTTCATGCTAAATGCATAGAGGCTTTCACTCTTCCTACATATGAGTTGTGGGATAAGGGTAGAATAATGGCATTATTAGTAGAGATTAGATAAGCCATGAAATTAGAAGATGTATATGTTGTAAAAGATTATGCAAATGTCTTTCCAAAAAACCTACTAAGCTTACCACTAGTAAAAAAGATAAAGTTTTCCATTGATTTAGTATCGAGAATAACACTAATATCTAAGGCACTTTGCAAAATGGCACCTATTGAATTGTCTAAGTTAAAGACCTAGCTTCAACAGTTGCAAGATAATTGGTTCATTAGGCCAAGTGTCTCACCATAAGGTGTTCCAATACTCTTTTTTAAGAAGAATGATGGGAGCATGAGAGTATGTATCAACTACAAAAAGCTGAACCAAGTCATTATCAAGAACAAGTACCTACTTCTTAGAATTGATGATCTGTTTGACCAATTACAGGGAGCTCAGATCTTCTCCAAAATTGACTTGAGATCAGAATATCGTCAATTAAGGATCAAAGAAGAAAACACACAAAAGATTTCCTTCAGGACTCGATACAGGCATTAGGAATTCCTAGTAATGCCTTTTGGATTAACAAATGCTCCAGCTACTTTCATGGATTTGATGAATGCGGTGCTCAAGGACTTGTTGGATTAGTTTGTAATAGTATTCATAGATGATATAATATACTTATCTATTCTAAGAGTAAGGAAGAACATGAAACACATTTGCAAATAGTTTTGGAAAGACTATGAGAGGAGAAATTACATGCCAAGTTCAGCAAGTGCAAGTTTTGGTTGGAACAAGTATGTAATAAACAAAGATAGCATATCAGTAGATCCTGAGAAGGTAAAAATAGTGATTGACTAGCTAAGACTAAGAACTGTGACAGAGGTAAGAAGTTTTTTAAAACTAACTAGCTATTACAGACGTCTTGTGGAAAGGTTCTCTTGGCTAGCAACTTCCTTAACCAAATTGATAAAGAAGAAAGTCAAATTTGTGCAGATGAAGATTGTGAAAATAGTTTTATAACACTGAAGGAGAAATTGGTGACAAATCCTATGTTAGCCCTACCAAAGATAAGGAAAGAATTTAAAGTATTCAGTAATGCATCAACTCAAGGCTTGGGATACATGCTCATGCAGAATGGGAGGGTCATTGCATATGCCTCTCGCTAGCTGAAATCTTATGAGAGGAATTACCCCACACATGACTTAGAATTAGTGGCTATGATCTTAGTGTTGAAATTATGGAGACATTATTTGTGTGATGACAAGTGTAAAATTTTCGTAAACCATAAGAGTTTGAAGTATTTATTCACTTACCTGAATATGAGACAAAGAATGTGGTTATAATTAATAAACAACTATGATTTGGAGATCCATTACCATCTAGGGAAGGCAAAATTGTTGTAGATCCTTTGAGTTGAAAGAAGAAAATGAACATTGCAACTCTAATCATCTCTCAAAAACAAATATTAGAAGACATGCGTAAGTTAGAATTGGAGATGGAGACACATGAAGTAGGAAACAGGTTGGCTGTTCCTTATATTCAACCTAGTCTCCTTAATCAAATTAAGACAGCGCAAATTGGAGATTTGAGGAATTCAAAAGATTGGAAGCAAAATATAATAGGGTAAAGCCACAAAATTTAATATAGATGCTGGGGGAGTGGTCAAATATGGCATGAGATGGTGTGTTCCAAATGACATGGAATTGAAGGAGATTATGAAAGAAACCCATTATTGAGGATACATAGTACATCCCAAAAGCATTAAGATGTACAAAGATCTAAAGAGTCATTATTGGTGGAGAAATATGAAACGGAAGATAGCAAAATTCGTATCTAGATGCCTAAGATGCCAACAAATCAAGATCAAACACCAAAGACCAGTTGATAAGTTACAACCACTTTCTATACCTGAATGGAAGTGGGAACATATAACTATGGACTTCATAACAACTCTCCCAAGAACCAAGGAGAAATATGATGCAATTTGGGTGATTGTAAGTCGATTAACCAAATATATCATTTTCTACCAGTTAAGGTGGACTATAGATTAAAGAAGTTTTTTCAATTGTACATTAAGAAGATTATCAAATTACATGGTGTACTAGCTACTATAACTTAGAGCAAGGATACTCAGTTTGTGAGTAGGTTCTAGAAAAGTCTACATCAAGCTTTAGGTATTAAATTACAGTTTAGTACTACCTTTTACCTTCAAACAAATTGGTAGTTTAAAAGGATAATCTAGATACTAGAGGACCTATTACAAGCTTGTGCTTTAGACCATAAGGGGTAATTGGAATGATTGCTTACCCTTGGTGGAATTCACATATAACAACAACTATCAAGCTATTATTCAAATGACTTCATATGAAGCACTGTATGGTAGGAAGAGCAAATCTCCCTTGCATTGGGATGAAGTTGGTGAAAGATAGATAATGGGGCTAGAGGTAGTGTAGGAAGGAGTGGACAAGGTAAGAGTGATAAGGTAGTAGATTTTTTTAGCCTAAAGTCATGTGGATATATGGCGATGCTCCTTAGAATTTCAAGTGGAAGATAAGGTTTTGTTGAAAGTATCTCTAACTAAAGGAGTAATCGAATTTAGCTTGAGAGGAAAGCTAAATCTAAGATATGTGGGTTCATTTAAGATTTTGGAAAGAGTTGGTATTGTTACTTATAGGTTGGCTTTACTACTAAGTTTGGTTAGGGTACATAATGTATTTCATGTATCAATGTTGAGAAAGTTTGCACTAAATCCAGACCAAAAGTGGCTTTGGAGCCTTTGAATGTGTAATGGGATTTATCATCTATTGAAAGACCTATAAGAATAGTTGACATTAAGGAGCAAGTGTTAAGAAGGAGAGTGATTCCCTACGTTAAGGTACAATGGAAGTGACATGGGAATTAAAAGAAAACATGCAAATGAAGCATCCAGAACTCTTTCTAAAACTAGGCAACTTTCAAAGATGAAAGTTTTTATAAGGGGGAAGGATGTAAATACTCATTCATTTATACATGTTATTAAATAATTAATATAAAATAAGAACAAGGTTAAAGAAGTAAATAGATGAAAAGATAGGGGGGGGGGTGGGCCATTTAGTTTTTTCATAGCTCAAAGTATATAGGCACCTCTTGACCTAATGTCTCTTCCTTTTTCTTCATTTACATAGTTACAACCTAAGAAACACCTCTAAAGACCAATAAACGACCTAAAGGAGAATTACGAGACCAATCTAAATTTATCAGGTAAGGGTTATAATCATCTAGATTATTTGTTTTGATGATAAATTAGTGAATTTACAAAACAAATTGTTGACACATTGTTAAGATAAGAAACGAGATGGAAATGATGTGGAATCAAATGGATTGAAAGTTCCAATCACAATCCATAATGAGTAAGTATACAAGACCTAAATAATGCATTAGAATTAATAGATACATTGATAAATCAGACTTAGAATTCTAGGAATTAAGCTTAAGAACAAATTGGAAAAAGGGAATAAGGGTTCGTGATGAACAGTATTTTATACGGTTAGATACACACCTATGTACCTGCTTATGTAGAAACATGAGTGTTTACCTTATTTGTTGCTTGTGATTGCTAGCTTAGTAACCTAATGAATTTAATTGAATATTGAAGTTAATTGTGTATGTTGTTTGTGCTTGGCTCGACTTAAAGACCCATAATAGTAGATTCCTAGGGGGCATCCTGATGATTAGTATGTTGTATTATTCTTAGTAGAGCCATGTATCGAAATGATTTAGGGTAGATTAATATTAGACAGGGCCTACAGTAGTAGTTCCCATTTAGGATTATATATATATATATGTAAATACTATATGCGTCTCGAGGTCATAAGTACCCATGCATTGATTATGGATTAAGTGATTATAAGCAATTTGATGACTTGATGTGTAGTGTATTATTGTTGCATATATGTATGTGATATTGTCGTTGGTATGACATGCGCATCTCTACATGATACTCACATATTAGGCTTAAGTTCATTCCTTTTTATTTTCCAGTTGCAAGTGAGAATGATGAGAGTGGGAATTTAGTGGGTCATTATTAGGATGAGTATGCAAGAAAGCACTGCTATTATATCAAAGAAGAATAATATGAAAGTCATTAATGAATCTCTTATAGAACTTTAAGTTATTGATTTGAGGATATGAAGATAATCATTAGACATTGAAATATATTAATTATTATATGTTGATAAACGTTTATTTTTTATTTTGGATTGAGGTTTTATGTAATTGAATTAAGTAACAATGATTAGAATGATTCATCTAAGAATCATTCGGTTCTATTATTGAAATTATATTGGTGTTAAAGTATAGTGGAGACGAACATGATTGATGTTGTATAGAGAATTAGAGTCTTAACGTGTCGATACTTAATGGTGATAATGGCGAGTTGTAACATTTCGGGTTCTAGGGCATTATAACACACCTCCATCTCTCTCTCTTTTTTTTTTTCTTTTTTAAGTGCATTAGGAAGCCCCATTTTCTCAAGTCCTTCCACAGTTTTATCAATATTTTTAACGAGACCGATTAAGTTTTCAATCTCACCATGAATATATGTATATTAAATCTTTACTGTTGATTATCATTAAATCTCTGTTAATACATAAATCAATGGTAAAATTTAAGGTTAAACTGGTCTCATTAAAAAAATAAATAGAGCCATAGAAAATTCTCATTTTCTTATGATACATGTTTTAATCATTAAGTGACCTAATTTGATTTGTGTTTTATCATCAAATTATTAATTTTAATCAAAGTGTAATTTATGATTTTTTACAATAATAATTAATATAATAAAATAATATTATGAAATATATTTAATTAGAGAGCATAACATAAAATAGTAAAAATCAACATTTAATTCATAGGTTCAAGACTTATTATTCATAATTAGATCTAATATAGTATAGTAAAACTAAATTTTTAGGTTATATTTAAGAAGAAACAACATCAAAAGAAACAAAATTTTCATATTATGTTTTAAATAGAATCAATTGTAAAATAACCAAACGTGAGTAACTTCAATTTTTTTTAACCACAAACTCAATTGGTTCTACAAGAAACAAAATTTCATATTGTATCATAAAAAAATTGGTTATAGAAAAAGCAAATTTTCATGTTATATTCTAAAACAACCTAAGTGTCAACTAAAACGGTACAGTAAACTACATTTCAGATATTTTCCCCTACCAAATGCAACAAATGAAACAAAAATAAATAACAGTGATTACACTACACCTATGCTACATGATGAAGCAAAATCACAAGTCACAAACTTAAACTTTAAAACAAAGTGTTATTTAAGAAAAGAGATGGAGTGCTTTAGTTTACATTTTTGCGGTTGCATTGAGTTAGTTGCATGGCGAAATGAGAATTTTTTTTTCCTTTGGATCAACGAATGAAGCCAAAATATACAGGCAACTGAGCTTGAAAACCAATAATGATTCTAGCTTTGATTGCTTTTGGTGTTAAAGAATGAATTTTTCAGTGGTTGATGCATTTAGGTTTCTTATAACAGCTTCCACAATTGTTTAATTTTGATGTACTTTTCATTGCAATGAAATTTATTCTAGTAATCAAGCTTATATGTATGGACTATCAACTTCTATGGTAGTATGCTTTGCACTTTGCTATAACTTTCTTCTCCTTTAGGTTGGCGAGTCATTTGACACGTAACGAACTTACACCGTGAGTCAAATTGGGTGGGTTCATTTGATATGCTTTTTTAATAGGTAGAAAAATTTAAAGTGGATTAAACAAATTGATTTGTAGGTCTCAACTTATTTATGTAGCTCTAATAAATATATTGTAATCTAAAAAAATTAATTTAAATGCAAGATCAGTTGATAGAAAGGAAAAAAAAATGAATGCTCAGCCATCTACTAATGGTTCAACATGATGTACTTTTAAAATAGGAACAATGTCAAAATTACTACTTCAACTTTAAGTATTTTTTCAATTTTCTACCTAAGGTTAAAATTATTAAATTTCATACCCAATTGAATTTTTATTTATCAAATTTATTATTTTTCTTTTAGTTGTTTTGTACTTATGATTTTTGTCAAATGAACATTTACCACATTATTTTTCTCTCTAGACAATAGATGTAGTAAGTTTGATAAGTTAAATCCAATTAGATATGATATTCAATAATTTTCAAATTTTAACTATAAATCTTGGCTAGTAAAAATTTAATTGAATATTATATTTAGCAGTTTTAAACTTTAAGTATGAAATTAAATAAATACTGAAAGTTTAGATAGTGTTTTTGATATTAACCCTTTAATATATAATAGATGGACATATACATGTGTTACATGCGTTTACAATAAGAAAGATTAAGTATAATATATGTTGAGAATATAAACTATTGAAATAATTGGTTAATGGCCTTATAGTCTAGTGACATGAATACTAATTTCCCAATAAGATAGATTATGTTTGATCCCTTCTCCTAAGTTGAAATTATAATTGACAAAAAAAAAAAGAAAAAAAAACTATTGAAAGAGTTTTGATTTATTTATCCTAGTCTTGATTTGTTTATTTATTTAGCCAAACAGGTCTTGATTTATTGGAATTCATTTTCCTTACCTTAAAAATGGGATAAAATAGTGATAGAAAAGTTATATTGTATGCCATGTAGAATTTTTGGTTGATGTATGATTGAAAAGGTAAGTGAATTTTAGTGATTAGAATAAAAGGAATAAAAATTTAATGATTAGTAGCATGTTTTCTAAAATACAAAAGGACATGAGCATTTTATTCTTGAAATGGATTCTCTTATTTTTTTTTAATTTATCTTAATTTATAAATCATTGATTGAAATTATCTAAAAATTTAAATTATAATTATTATTATTTTATAATCTTAATTATTAATTATATGGGGTAATATTTTAAATGAATAAACTAGAAAAAAATTAACTAAAAGTAAATTGAGAAGATGAAAATCCCTTATTCTTTCCTTTTATTTTTTATTTGTTCTTGCTAAAATTCATCTATAAAGAAAGGTGTCAGTTTGCTTGGGGGTAAACTAATTTGAAAAAAAAAGGTTAAAAAAAATATTTTTTGAAATGCTTCGCGAATCGCATGTCGAAATTTGAGGAGCAGCCTTCCTATAGTGTATTGGTTGGCTGAGCCCTTCTCCTTCTCTATACCATCTTCTTGGACTGGTGACTTATGGCTTAGGGTTGCTTTGTTGTGTATGTCATTCTCAACTCTCAATCAATGTATACATGTGATTTCATGCTCAACCTAAATTTTTATTATATTTTGAAATTAAATTCCAATCAATTATTTTAAAATAGTATTTCAAAAAATAAAATAGTTGCCCTTGGCAAACTCACGTACCCCTTTCCGTCCACTGCTAGATCAATCGCTCGCCGGCGAACAAAATGACCGGGAATTCCAAAACTTCGCGACCGCGCCGACTAATTCACGATCATCTTCATCCTTATACTGTGCAAAACAAAGTAAAGAACAAGTTCCACGGTCTTCATTTTCTTCTTCGTTCCTGTATCATTTCTAGCACGCACTTTTTATTCATACATACTTTCTTAAGTAACATCTATGCAATAGATTCCTTCAAGCATGTGTGATATCCTGAAAAGTTGAAAAACAATATAAAAATTAAAAAAATTAGTGAAATAATAAATATTTCTAAGTCAGGATGGCAAGGATGACAATTTTGCAATATTAAAAATTTTGAAAAAAAAATTAAAATATCATGATACACTAATATTATTCTAATAATTTACGAATAACCGAAAACTTATGATAAATAATAATTACTTTTAAAATAGAAAAATGAGGAAGACTTGAAATCCGTTTAATAAGTATAACAAATAGATATTTAAAAAAATTAGAAAGAATAATTATATGCAAAGGAAAAAGGATAGCGAGAGTAAAATTTCAAATTATATGAAATATATTACTAAATAAATTCAAAAAATGAAGTAATAAAAAAATATCTATATATAGTTCATAATTTTAGTTCGTGCAATTTAAATTAAAAGAATAAATTTTTCGAAACATAAATTAAGAACAATATTGAGTTAAATAATGAAATTAATTGAAATTATAAATTTAGGAAATTCAAATGAAAATTTCGAGTAAATATTTAAGTCCGAAATAATCAAATTAGCTTAGAAGTAAAGTTTTGTAATAAAATATTAAAAATAGCGTCTTACATGATGAAATATTAAAATATAAATAATTATAATATATCTATATATATACCTATGGCGGTATGAACAGGAAAAAAAAACGAACAATATAAAAAGGGAAAGAAGGCTCCGAAAACCATGAGAACGAGAGAAACAGGGGAGGACAGCGAGAAAGAGAGTAGGGCACAGCGAGGAATGCAAGAGAAAAGAAAAGAAAAGAAAAGAAAAAGAAAGGAAAAAAGGAAAAACGAACAAAAAAATTCATAACTTTTGCATACGACCTCCGATCGACGATCTGTGACCGCCAACGTATTCCTTGAGGTAAGTACAACTTAACAAGACTAAGTATATGCAAAACAAAGTTATTTTTTTTTTCTATATAGGTACTAATATCAAATATGTAAAATTTTTAATATTTAACTTAGAAATTAGCCATATTAGTTAGAAATACTATAGATATGAGTATGCTGAATTTGAATAGTATATAATAATGTATTTCTACTTGAGTTTTAGGCAAGAAAAAAATTATTTAAAAATATACTCGAAAATTTTTAGTAAAACAGAGGAAAGTGAAGCTTAGCGGTGTGTGGGGATGGGGAAGTGATCCGATGTGTGAAGTGTGTGGGGATGGGGAAGTGATCCGATGTGTGAAGTGTGTATGGATGTGCAAGTGTGTCATGTGGAGGAAGTGTCGGTGTATATGTGTGCATGTGCTAAAATGTGTGTGTGTGTGTGTGTGCCAATGCGTGTGTGCTGGAACTTGTTTGTGTATGTGTGTGTGTGTTGATACATGTACATGTGTATATGTGTGTCAATGTGTATGTATGTGTGTACGTGAGGTGTATGTGTGTTTGTGTATGTGTATGTGCGTGAGTCGTGTGTGTATGAGCGTAAGTGTGCGTTGTGTATGTGCGTGGTGGAAATGTGTGCATGTGTAGGTAAATGCGTGTGTAGATGTATGGGAAACATGAAGGTGCATGAGAGTATATGTGTGGAGTGGATGTACAGTGTATGTGTGTAATGTTCAAAGTGAAAGTATGTAGCAAAGAATAAGAGGTAAAAGAATTGGGAAAAAGGGGAAAGAAGGAATGGAAGGGAAGAAGTGAAAGAAGAGAAGCTAGGGTAGAGAAGTCTAGGAAATGAAGGAAATAAGTGTGTATGTATGTAGAATTGAACGAAAGAGAAGAGATACTATTGGTATAGAAACGACAGCTCAAGTAGCTTGACCAAGCGATCAAGTTATACAAGGGAGTCTTGGAAATGCATGCATGCTGTCGATGAAACGATTATGTGTATAAGCGAGTGTGGAGAGGATATATAATTATAAGATTATGAAATACTTATGTAAAACGAGGAAATTATACCAAAATATTAAATTAGGTATAAGTAAAATATAAACGAACCTTACTTAACACTTTTAGTTAAATTAAGGCTCGACTTAGATTCTAGATATTTACCTTATTTTATTTTATCTTATCATTAGGTAAAAGGATTACATGTCAGAACCACTCAACGACAGTTAAGAGTAAAGACGACCATAAACAGGTGAGTGGGAAACTCCATGATGTGCTACAATGTTATGCTTGATATGTTGTGTTCGATATAGATGTGTATAAGTGTATGTACAAATGGATGTACATATATGTGCGTGAATATGTGTACTTTCGGGTGTGGAAGTACGTGTTGTATGTGTGCGTATGTGTTCGTACATACGTATGTATGTGTATGTACACACATGAGGTATAATTATGTATAAAAAGTACTCGGAAGTAATCATCCATTTGTAGTTTTGCATAAATAAGGTCAGCATGGGTGTTAACATGGCCATGCTCAAGGCCGTGCTGACTTCGGAAAATGTTATCTTCATTACTATGTTCAACACGGGTTCCAGCATGGGCGTGTTCGAGGCAGGGTTGAACTTTTTTTTGCTTTTGACCATTTTTCTAACTTAGCATTGGCTTCAACACAGGTTGTGCTGAATTGAAATTTCCACTTTCGTCATTCTTCACCAAATTTCATTTCATCTTTTGTTCATATTATCCTTAAACCTTTCTTTGTCTTCGTTGAAACCCGAAATTAAAGTTTAATTCTATAAATACCCTCTTCTTCTACCAACATTGGCTTCGGCACAGGTTGTGCTGAATTGAAATTCTAACTTTCTTCATTTCTCACCAAATTTTATCTTGTCTTTTGCTCATATCATCCTTAAACCTTTCTTTTGTTTTCACTAAAACCTAAAATTAGAATTTAATTCCATAAATACCCTCTTCTTCAACTAACATTGGTTTCTAACACTTATCATATGTATTTATAGTGATTGATATGCTTGTATATGTATATTTGTATATTAAAGGTGTGGATATGTACATGTGTATGTACGTGTAAATGTATATGTATGAGCATGGTTATACGTGTGTTTGTATATGGGGGATACGTTGTATATGTATGTACATGTTCTTGCATACATATGTATGTGTATCGATATATATATGTATTGATGGAAAGAAATATGTGTTGGAAATGTGAAAGTGTATTAGGATACGTTGTATATGTATGTATGTGTTCGTGCATACGTATGTGTGTATCGATATATATATATGTATTGATGGAAAAGAGTATGTGTTGGAAAATGTGAAAGATGTAGGTATTGGATTCATATATGAGATGTGTGTATACACAAATGGAAAAAGATTTAAGTGCATCGAAAACGTAATGGGTTTGATTATGAGATTTGGATTGACATTTTTTTTATGCTTGTTGTAGAATGGTCAATGGAATTGCTTTATTTTTCTTATGTGGATTGGTTGTTATCATATATTGATTGATTACCCTGAATTGAATAATTAAAGGATGAGATTTAATTAAAATGAGACATGCATTACACGAGACATTGCATAAATTGAAGGTTATCATTGTCACAGGACATTCGGAAGTAATTGTGATATTACTGAATCGTCCTGAGCGAACTACTAGACTAGGGGATTGTCCGCACCTTGCCGGCTCCTTATCTAAAGTGTCTTTGAAGGTGTTGCTCCGACTGTTGCGAGTGCACAGGAGCGTCCGATGATAAAATGAATATATAGTAAATATTAAAGTGATGTAAAAGTAAACCGGGTTGTGAGACCTAGGCATTGATGGTGGCTTCGGAATCCCTAACCCAAGGTCAAGAGAGATGTAAACCCTAGACTTCACGTTGGTTACCGGAAGGCCACGTGAATTGTTCATTCATATGATTACTCATGCATAGCATATGGTTGATAACTTGATTGAATTGCTTGTACATGTGTAGCATTGAGAGTATTGCACTCTCATTCACTGAGCCATAGTGTGCTTATCCCTCCACAGATTGTTTTGTAGGTAAAAGTCATAAAAGCTTAGGATGAGATGAAGAGTGAAATGACGAGTGTTTTTGGAAGCCCAAAACGATAAAGTAAGAAATTGATTGATAGGCTTTATAAATAAAATGTTATCTTAAGGCTCTAACGTAAGATTTTATTCAATTTTATTGGTTGGTAGGGGATACCGACTCTCTATGATCATGGTTGACCGTAGGGTATGGAATTTATAATTATATTTTATTATATAATTATATGTAATATTATTAGTTATAAATGTAATTAACTAGTTAGAATCTTACGATCTCTGACTCGTAAGACGGTTATCTTGTAACGGATGCATACGTGCTATGATGATTTTAGTGGAAACTTCTAGCGGGGCGCGACAAGATGAGAACAAATTCTTAATAGCTCTCTCCCAGGTTTGTTTCCGCTTCATTTATCAACTTGTTGTATATTATTCTATTGGTTTGCGCTATTCCAGAAGTGAAAACTTTGTGATGTTTTAGATTTTCAGAGAAATTCAGCGCTGGAACCATGAAATCGATTACTCCTCGGATAGTGTTTGTCCCTCCTTCTCTCCCTCTTTCTCTCTCCCTGCTTTTAAGTAGCGCTATATGGTTTTGATTCTTGCATTGCCTTCCTTTTAATAGGATTTGATGAATGAAAATCTCTTCGGGAGTGAGCATTCGGGAAATTTGGGGAATGGGGCCGTCTGCGGGAATTTCTGATTTGTATAAAATAATTGGTGACTTGGTAAGTCCAGTAAACATTTATAATGCTATTCATTTGAATGAAGCCGATACATGTTATCTGCAGTGAGTTTTAGGGCGTTGGCATTGAAGTTTTAACTATTTTCAGCTATCTGTAATGGAAGTTATCGAACATGTATAGCTTATTCTGCCAGACAAGATAAAACGAGCCGAGAGATGAGTACTTGCCTGCTTTTCAACCGTACGGTGTTATGTTGGTGGGATTTGAGCAATTATTTCATATCTTATGGACTTACAGCGTGTTATAATCTTGCGTGTTGTGCTATTGTAGATTGCTGAAGTAATGGTTTGAGCTTTTTTAGTGATACTCACTATCACTGGTGGTATTGCTTCTAATATTATCTTTGTTTGTCATATGGTAGTATTTGGACTACTTGGTGCCAATTTTTTGGTACCTTATCTGCGTACTTCTCTTACAATATTTGGTGTTGCTTGCCTCTTTCCCCGTGCCTTCAGATGTTTTTGGCATCGATCAGCAGTCCCTATGTTCAACATGTGATTGGCAATGTTCTTCCTGCGGTAGCTGAGTTCATCTCTGCAATGGTAGGTTATCACTTGTTGTCCTTACAGCCTCCGATATCTTGCCTGTCTTTCTTTCAAAGCTCTTAGCAATTGTCATTTTGCAGGGGGAAAACTGGGAGCTTACTGTCCGCTACTTATTTGCTTATGTGCAATGCTCAATAACCTGCGCCCTTTCTCCTTCTACGGGGCCAGATATAATTAGAGATAATACATCAAGTTCTGATCTCCAAAGTATGATTCTTGCAATAAAACCTAGGCTGCAAAATGCTAATTGGTCCACAGTGGCAGGGATATTTCGGGAATTATGCTGTTTGTTGAAGTTTTTGAAGCAGGAGGATGATGAACAATTAATTGAAGTGTACTTGAAGGCACTGGACTATTTTCTTGCAACTGTTTCTTGGGATTTTTTGGATGAGACTTGTGCTTCTCACTGTGGTGATTATTTGCAAAAAAAACTGCACTCCTGCTTTTTTCTGCAAAAACATTGGCAAGGAGACTTCGAAGCTCTTATTTCTTGGATATTTAGTTCAACTGCTTTGCTCGGTCATGGGGCAAATGACTGACACAGAAGTTCAAAGTGTGGCCGTGGTAACAAAAGCCCTCTTCTTTCTATCATCATTAGCGTTGTGCCTAGACTCCTGCACTTGTGTCTTGGCCATGTGGAGGGACATGACCAGACATTCTCTATATATTTCAGACACAAATTGTTGGTATTCACTTATTTCTTGTTAGATGATTTTAGGAGATAGTCTCAATTCTAAATCAATCATAAAATGAAAATGGTAAAGGATCTGCAGAATGGCTGTATATTTTCTAATTTTATAACTTCTAGCAAGCACTCTTCAATACCTGTTTTGCATTCTTCAATCTTTCACTAATTTATGAAAGACTCGATTTTCATCAAAATTAAAAGAATGTTATAAGTTCAAGAATTTCCAGATCTTAAAAGACATTGTTATTATCTATATATCTGTCATTATGAGAGAACTATTTTTATTCTCATTTAAGGCCTTTTTGCTTTTGCCATCGTTTTGGCACTGTTTTGGATGCTTGAATAACAAAAAATATAAAAAAAATAAGAGGGCAAACATACATAATAGTTACAGATCATATATAAGTAAGATTTCGACAAGAACCAGAGCCTAATCAAATTTCAATGTTTGGTACGTTAGTCATTTCATTTATTAATATATCAATTAAGATGCATTGGTGACCAGTTATTGTAGTATCTATTCACCATCTTGAGAGAGTAAGCTTTGTTTTCCTGCCTTTCTGTACGTATTTCACCCTTCTTATATCTGGTTCTTTTGTTCTGATATATAATTGCAGATTTTAATGATAAGGCTTAATTCTCAAACCCTGGTGGAAATGCCTGATGTTATCACATGGTTGCAACTGCTTGATGATTACTTTCAAGATCTTCTGTGTAGGGGTGGGAATTGCGGGGCGGGCAAAAAAGATTTGACCAGTAAAGGTGCGAGCCATTTTGGCCTGTGCCTGCTTGACCCACGGGGTGGGGCGGGCAATCCCCGCGGGCGGCGGGCCAACCCGCCGGAAAACTTGATTTGCAGCTGCAGTTCTGCACTGTGGACGACACGACATGACCGTAGACTGCTGCCTGCTGGACATGACGACTTGATGAGGACGACATGACGAGCTGCCATGCCCTGCACCGCCGCCGCACCGTCGCACTCCGCACCGCACAGTCGCAGCTCGCAGACCAAAAAAAAAAAAAAATTGCTGATTGCTGGTCGACGGTCACTGAGGACGATGAACAAGTCATTAAGGACTAAGCTGGTCGCACCGACCGGCGACCACCGAGTGACAGTGACCCGCGAGGGCCGCGACCGCAATTGCGAATGAGGACTGAGGAGTACTGTACAACACGATCGCGACCGCGACCCGCGGGGACCGTGACTGAGGATTGAGGACCCGCGACCATGACCGCGACGGCGACTGAGGACTGCTGTGCAGCACCACCGCGATCGCGACCCGCGAGGACCGCGACTGAGGACTGAGGACCTGCGACCGTGACAGCGACCGTGACTGAGGACTGAGGACTACTGTGCAGCACGACCGCGACTGAGGACTGAGGACCCGCGACATTGACCGCGACCGTGACTGATGACGCCGATGTCGACTGAAGTGACGATGACGAGACGAGGAGTTGAGGAAGACATCGACTGAAGTGACGGCACCGCCGTCTGTCGCACCACCACTGCCGGCTACCTGTTTTACATAATACACAAAAAAAAAATAAAATTATTGCGGGTCATCGCGGGCCAGCCCGCATTGCCCGCGGGGCGGGGCGAGCAGACTTTCCTGACCCACCAGACTTGCGGGCCATTGCGGGCCAGCCCGCGATGACCCGCGGGCTGGTGCGGGTCGGGGCGTGATGGAGATACAGGAGACACGGGCTGATGCACGGCTTGTTACACGACTGTATAATGAGTGAAAGGAACTCACAGAAGCATACACGGTCTCTACACACGGCCTGAGGCACGGCCGTGTACTCGATAAAGGTTTCCCACATAATCATACACGGCTGGGAGGCACGGCTAGGGACACGGCCGTGTATTCGGTCAGGAACATTCACAGAATCATACACGGCTGGGAGGCACGGCTAGGGACACGACCGTGTATTCGGTCAGGAACATTCACAGAATCATACACGGTTGGGAGGCACGGCCAGGGACACAGCCGTGTATTCGGTCAGGAACATTCACAGAATCATACACGGCTGGGAGGCACGGCCGTGTACGCGATAGATAATAGACGTGTATATCATTATTTATTTCCACGTGTACGCTTAGTTTTTCCTCTTTTAGATATTTTACGGGGAAGTATATATACCATTTTGTCAGACATGTTAGGGTTACGTTTTATTCATATTTTAAAATACACTTTGAGGGAGAATTATCTCCATTTATCGGTTGTGCGCAACCAGAGTTTGCATCAAAGAGCCATTCTTTGTTGTTGTGAAACCAATCCATATTCGGATTCGTTTCGTTACGCTTTTCGCGCTGCGTCAGTTGGTATCAGAGCAAGGCTATTTCCTGTGGAGATGTCAACTCATCAAGGCGATGATAGCGGTCGTGTTCTTGACGGTGTTCAAGATGCGAGGTTACAAGGGAACCATCAGTGGGTTCCAAGGGCAGAGTTCGACGCAATGCATCAGAAGGTCGGGCGTATGGAACGGCGCCTTGATGAACTGATCGAGCATTTCGATGCCTTAGTGGTAGACCCCAATAGGGCTGGAGGCGTTGGTAGGAATCCACCACGTGCAGTGGAGGAATTCGGGGGACGCGTAATCCGACCTGTCGTTGAGAACAGGTGGGAACGTGTAGGGGATGAGGAATCCAGCGAAGAGAGTGATGATACATATGGGAGTAGGCCACAGCGAGGACGCGGTGGTGGAGGTGGTGGTTATCGGATGACTCATCATGGGAACCACCTTAGAGACGGCGATTATAGGAGGAACCGTGGAGGCTATGATCAGGGGGACGGCGGAGACTACCGCTTGAAGGTCGACATTCCATGGTTCGATGGCAGCCTTAATATCGAAGGCTTCCTCGATTGGATTGCAGAAGTAGATCGGTTCTTCGACTATATGGAAATTCCCGAAGACCGTCGAGTAAGGTTAGTGGCATGTAGGTTGAAGAGTGGTGCCTCGGCATGGTGGGAGAGGCTACAGAGTAGGAGGCAAAGGGAAGGAAAACACCTGGTGAGATCATGGTATCGCATGAAGCAGTTGCTACAACATGATTTCCTCCCGCCGGACTATGAGCAGATATTGTTCCAACAATATCAGCGGTGCCGCCAGGGACAACGTTCCGTGCATGAGTATACGGCGGAGTTCATGAGGTTGGCTGAGCGGAATGATTTGAGGGAGAGCGAGGGCCAGCAAGTTGCAAGGTATGTGGAAGGACTAAAGCTCCAAATTAAAGACAAAATCAGGGTTACGATGGTGAGGGCTCTAGTAGAGGCAAAGAATTTGGCTCTCCGAGCGGAACTAGTGTTGTAGGAACAGGGGAGTAGATATGGAGGAGGAAGGAAGGGATATGTAGGTGAAGCTGTAGGTAGTGGTAATAGGTCGGGATTTGAGAAAGGTAAAACTACGCCATACAAACCTACTGAGGACATTACTAGGAGGGAAGAGAAGAGTGAGGGGAAGAAGCCGATGGAGCAGAAGGGAGCCCAGAAGCAGAATAACCCCTATGCCAAACCTATCATGGGCAAATGTTTCCGATGCAATCAACCGGGTCATCGGTCAAACGAATGTCCTGCGAGGAGAAGCGTGAACATCCTTGATAGGGAGGACGATGAGGAGGTTTGCTGTGAGCCTGACGGAGAGACAGAGTATTATGAGGAAGAAGAAGAAATAGTAGAACCAACTTATGTGATTCGGCGCATGATGCTAATCCCAAAGCAAGAAGAAGTCACGCAGCGACACCAGTTGTTTCGCACACGGTGTACTATATTGGGGAAGTTGTTTGAGCTAATAGTAGACAGTGGTAGTTGCGAAAACATCATAGGAAGGGAGGTGGTGAAACAGCTGCAGTTGCCTATCGAGAAGCACTCGAATCCGTACACCATTGGTTGGATTAAAGCGGCCGAAAAGATTGAAGTCAAGGAGAGATGCAGGGTACCTTTCTCAATAGGGAAGTACCGTGATGAAGCATTCTGTGATATTGTAGACATGGATGCTTGTCACATATTATTCGGGAGGCCATGGCAATTTGATGTGGATGTGCAACATGCGGGTAAGGAGAATGTCTATAGATTGGAGAATGAGGGTGTGAGGTACACCTTGTTACCATTGAAAAGGGAAGGACGCGCGAAGGGAAAGAAGGTTGAGAGTCGTTCGTTCCTAACCGTCACTCAATCAGAGAAGGAAGTGATGGAAGACTTGAGGGAGTCGCGGGTGGTACACGCCCTCATAGTAAAAGGTGTGGCAGAAGGAGAGGAGGAGATTGATGGGGAAGTACCCGAGGCAGTAAAGAGTCTACTGGAGGAATTTAAGGAGGTGGTTCCGGACAATCTACCTGAAGGTCTACCGTCACTGAGAGACATCCAACACCAGATAGACCTAGTGCCTGGAGCAAGTCTCCCAAACCTCCCGCATTATAGGATGAGTCCCAAGGAGGCTGAGATTCTACAAGAGAAAGTCCAAGAGCTTTTGGACAAAGGGTTTATCCGGGACAGCTTGAGTCCGTGTGCCATTCCAGCCTTGTTAACTCCCAAGAAAGATGGAAGCTGGAGGATGTGTGTTGATAGCCGAGCTATCAATAAGATTACCATAGGGTATAAATTCCCTATCCCGCGCATTGAGGATATGTTGGATCGGTTGAGTGGCGCTACTATCTTCTCCAAAATAGATTTGCGGAGTGGGTATCACCAAATTCGGATCCACCTCGGAGACGAATGGAAGACGGCATTCAAGACCAAGGAGGGGCTGTATGAGTGGCTAGTGATGCCATTTGGTCTTAGTAACGTGTCGAGCACCTTAATGAGAGTAATGAACCAGGTATTAAAACCCTTTAATGGTCGTTTCATTGTTGTGTACTTTGATGATATTTTAGTATTCAGTAAGTCTGAAGAAGAACATTTTGAGCATTTGAATGCGTATTATCTATACTAAAAGAGAACAAACTGTTCGCTAATCTTAAGAAGTGCACATTCATGTCAAGGCGACTATTGTTCCTTGGGTTTGTAGTCTGCAGTGAAGGGGTAATGGTGGATGACAACAAGGTGAAGGCGATTAGAGAATGGCCTGTTCCGAGAACTGTTACTGAGTTAAAAAGCTTTCTCGGCCTAGCTAGTTTCTACAGAAGATTCATCAAACACTTTAGTACGGTTGCTGCCCCCTTGACTGAGTGTTTGAAGAAGGGTAAGTTCTAATGGGGGAAAGAAGCTGAAACGAGCTTCATGAACTTAAAGCAACGATTGTGTGGCGCTCCTGTATTAGCGCTACCCGATTTTGAGAAGTTATTCGAGGTGGATTGCGACACCAGTGAGGTTGGAGTTAGTGCAGTCCTGTCACAGGAAAGAAGACCAATCGCCTTTTATAGTGAAAAATCGTGCGAAGCAAGGAGGACTTGGTCTACATATGACAAGGAATTCTACGCCGTGGTGAGAGCCCTTAAAGTATGGGAGCACTATTTGATTGGGAAGGAGTTTATTTTGTACTCAGACTGCGGGGCTCTTAAACACTTGAGTGGTCAAACCTGGATTAGTAAGGATATGCACGTCAGGTGGATTGAGTTCTTGTAAAGGTTTCCTTTCAGACTAATGCACAAGTCGGGTGTGCAAAACAAGGTCGCGAACGCCCTGAGTAGAAGAGCGGATGTCCTACTTACTTTAAGTGCGGACATTGTCGGTTTTGAGATGTTAAAGGAACTATACGAAGATGATAGCGACTTTAAGGACACTTGGACTAAGTGTGCCAACAGAGAACCTTGTGACGACTATCATATCCATGAGGGGTACTTGATGAAAGGAAATCAACTGTGCATTCCTGAATCTTCCTTACGGGAAAAGCTTATCCGAAATCTGCACAGTGGTGGACTGGCGGGACATATGGGCAGAGATAAGACCCTAGCCGCAATTACTGAAAGATATTTTTGGCCTCGGTTAAGGAGGGATGTGTACCGAATTGTGGAAAGGTGCTACATTTGCCAGGTGTCGAAGGGGCAATCCCAAAACACTGGCCTATATACTCCTCTCCCCGTGCCGGAAAACATTTGGGAGGACTTGTCGATGGACTTTATACTTGGTTTGCCTTGTACCCACAAGGTGCTGACTCTGTGTTTGTTGTAGTTGACAGGTTTTCCAAGATGGCTCATTTTATTCCCTGCAGGAAGACCGCCGATGCACGGGCTATTGCGCGGCTGTTCTTCAAGGAAGTGGTGCGGTTGCATGGGGTCCCAAAGTCCATTACTTCCGACAAAGATAGCAAATTCCTTAGTCACTTTTGGAAGACTCTCTGGTACATGTTTGACTCGTCTCTGAATTACAGCAGCATCGCTCATCTCCAAACCGACGGCCAAACAGAGGTAACTAACAGGACCCTTGGAAACCTCATCAGAAGTATCTGCCGTGAGAAGCCAGGACAGTGGGATCAGGCATTGGCTCAGGCTGAATTCGCTTATAGTAGTTCCGTCCACCGAACTATTGGGAGGTCACCGTTCTCGGTGGTATATACCAAAACGCCACAACATGCGCTGGACTTGATCAAATTACCCAAGGACATGGTGGGTGATTTGGCTGCTAAACATATGGCGGGAGAATACTAAACCACTGTCGAGGAAGTTAGACGAAAGATAGAGAAATCCAATACCCGATACAAAAGGGCTGCAGATAAGCATAGACGGAAGAAACCCTTTGCCGTGGGCGATCAGGTAATGGTTTACCTCCGAAGAGAGCGTTTCCCTGTAGGTAGATATGGGAAGTTTCAACCCAAAAAGTACGGACCTTATGAAGTTGTGCATAAGATAAACGACAACGCATATGTCGTACAACTTCCGGAAGATATGAATATTTCTTGTACTTTTAATGTTGCGGATTTATCACTTTTTCATCCCGATGACACGTCGTTATATCCTGACGAGAACTCGGGGTCGAGTTCTCCATTGGTGGGAGAGAATGATGGAGATACAGGAGACACGGGCTGATGCACGGCTTGTTACACGGCTGTGTAGTGAGTGAAAGGAACTCACAGAAGCATACACGGTCTCTACACACGGCCTGAGGCACGGCCGTGTACTTGATCAAGGTATCCCACAGAATCATACACGGCTGGGAGGCACGGCCAGGGACACGGCCGTGTATTCGGTCAGGAACATTCACAGAATCATACACGGTTGGGAGGCACGGCCAGGGACACGGCCGTGTATTCGGTTAGGAACATTCACAGAATCATACACGACTGGGAGGCACGACCGTATACACGATAGATAATAGACGTGTATATCATTATTTATTTCCACGTGTACGCTTAGTTTTTTCTCTTTTAGATATTTTACGGGGAAGTATATATACCATTTTGTCAGACATGTTAGGGTTACGTTTTATTCATATTTTGAAATACACTTTGAGGGAGAATTATCTCCGTTTATCGGTTGTGCGCAACCAGAGTTTGCATCAAAGAGCCATTCTTTGTTGTTGTGAAACCAATCCATATTCGGATTCGTTTCGTTACGCTTTCCGCGTTGCGTCAGGGCGGCCCGACCCATTTGGCCCGCATTACTGGCCCTACTTCTGTGGGAACCAATAACAAAACAACAATCTTCTCAGAATGATAACTTAGATGACTCTCCTTTCTTAGCTAGCTTCCCTTTTCGAGTGGTACAACGTTCTCACAATTGTCACTTGAAAAGACAGGTTACTTTTCTTTTCCCGAGTTGTATCATGAATCTGATCAACTATGATGGAGAAGCTGAGCAGAAGTGTGGAGCTACAATCACAAAACCAAGCTTAAATTCTAAAGTTTGCTGCTGCACTCATAATAGATACATTACGTTGTACATTATTTTGAAGTATAGATATTAAATTTCTAATGAATGAAATTTTAGGCACTAAATTATTTAAATCTGAAAGTAGTACTTCATGTGCCTTTATTCTATCAGTTTTGTACAACTACATGTGGTATACTTCAAAGAGCAGAAAATTTGGATATGTTTATTGTAGATGAATTGTTTGAGCATAGACAATACCTTTGTAGAAGCAATTTATTATGACATGTAAATGCTTTTGAACTCATGAAATGAGAGAGTGACTATTTTGTCTGGCAAAACTAGTTTGAACCCTTTATCTCAACTAGTTTGAAAACACTCTTCAGCAAGTGACCCTATGCTCTTGGTCTTATGTCTGGGATATTGATTCCTCATCGCTAATAATCCATGAAAAGAAACAAACAATTAGGATTTTTGTTAGTTATTAGGAGATACTGAATATTAGTTTTATAGTACTGGTGGTCCAATGCTATGAAGCCATGTGGCAGTGGTAATTGGTATAAACTATAGTTAAATGTATTAGAATAGGCATTCAGTCATTTTACTCATCCTTTGTCTTGCATGGGGTGCTATAAATTCATGATTTAGGAACCTTGTGCTATGGTGCTTGGCCCTTCATTCTCCAAATTAGGGAGTGTATCCATTAATTTCCAATTAAACAATGTATTAGTTCTTTGGCCCATTACAAATGTATTCATTTAATTGGAAATTAATGGATACAATTCCTAATTTGGAGAATTAGAGCCTGACACCGGAGCAAAATAAGGTAGCACCTACCACTACTCAAATAATAAGTAAAATGACTGAATGCTTATTTTAATTCAAACTAACTATTAATTATACTAACTACTATTGCCATATGCCTTCATACTATTGGAACATTACTACAAGACTGTACAGCTAATATCTAATGTATATCAGTTTCTAAAACTCCTGAGCTATTGCCCAGTTTTATTCTGCATAGCTTTTTATACAATTTTTCTATTTTCTGTTTCTGAAAATTTCCAATCCAACCTTTCTGGGTAAGCAGCTGAGAAATAAACCGAAAAGTTAAAATGGGCACCAATATGGATCTCTCTTGAACTTAAGGATGATCTACTATTCAAAGTGCTTTTGCGAATGCTTGGATTATCGCATCTTTCTGTCCAAGAGAAAGTCAAAATGTTAGTGCAGTTCCTATGCATTGTTTTTAAGTGAAGAACTGCTTATAAATCAAAAGGTGAACCACTCTGATAATTTTTGATAACTTTTGCTTTTAGGGTTGAAGTACAAGGGAGGATTCCATATCTGCATGAAGATATTCCTTTCCATTTTTCAAATCTTTTCAACCCTATAACTTTACTACATTTATTTTTGGCTGGAGTAAGTTCTACACAATACACATGCAGCTCAGCTAAGACATAGTTTTCTGTAATTACCAACAACAAAAAGATTCTGTTCTCCATGACATCATATTGATGTTATATCTGTGTCAATTCTGGTTGTTCTTTCTCGGAAAGATACATTATGATCATCAAGTGCTCTTTAGATTACACTATATCAAAAGATGTAGGAATCGATTGTGTGGAGTACCTTTTAAGGTATGATTTTTGGTTTCCACTGTTATCCTTTCCCTACTGTACTATGCCACCTCATGTAGAAGAGCAGTTTTTGCTGTTTGCATGTCATTGTAATCTCATTTACACTCTGGTATTCTTTCTGCACGACCCTTTCCTAAGGTCCCTGCGATTAATATGTGATTCATGGGAAGCCTTTGTGGAATTTCCAAAACTCACGAACATAGCCAAATGGTCATCTTTCAAAAGGAGAAAAGTTTTATCAGAAACTTCAACTTTTACAGCAAGGATGTTGCCTAGTACTGTTGAAGCCAATGGAACTCTTCAAATCCATAGAGATAAATGCAAGGGGGACCAAGATTTTGGGTATGAATTTCTTCGGGTGAAAAGACCATATGACGAAGCTAAAAGATGTTTCCTTTTGTTAAAGAATTCAGTTGAAAGTCTTCATCATCAAAACTTATTTCCTTACAATCCTAATGTTCTTATAAAGTGGTAGGTTCTTTTCTGCTCTACTTTGCATTATCTTAGAAGAGCCAATTGATGCTTAACTGACCTGCAACACATCCGGGCACAACCACATTTTTATCAAAGACATGCATTAGTGTAGTCTGAGTCTATGCAGGTATGTGTAGGGAAGAGGGGAAAATCTAAGATCTAACATCTCTTTGCTGTTGTACTGCAGTCTCACAAAATTTCAGAAGTTATGCTGCAAGCACAGGAAATGTAATCCATCTCATGGATGATAACCAGGAAGGAAATCATTCAGGAGCTGTGACAGGTCACAGTCAGGTTGAAGTATTGATGAAATGATTAATGTTCGTTACATCTGGTTAAGGCTATTGGGATTTGTGAAGAGTGACGATGAGAGGTTATATTCCTATAGGTAATTCAGCCTTCAATCCTTGAATGCATATGCATGGAGGGATTTTGTCTCAACAGTGCTATTGTGGTGAATCTCATCTTCGGTCAATCTTTTTCTGCCTTGCAAGTGCCCAATCAGTAAGATGACGAGCTTCTTCACTTGCGGTTGTTTTGTTATTCCTTTTGTTATGCCGAAAGTGGATCTTAGGTGATTAATTAATATACCAACTATACTCTCAAACAGTTTGGAGAGGTAGCGCTGCACAGGAGGACTAGCTATCTCACTTCGTCATGCAATGAGGTCAAATTTCAGCTCATACATTATTCAAAGAAAATAATGATTCTGCAAATATCTTTACTTTGTAGCATTTCCTTCAACAGGGTGTACTAAAATCAACTAAAATCAGAGAAGGAAGTCATCTTAGGTTGGTTAAAACGATTTATTACCTATTTCATATATACTGATTCAGAAACTTTTCTTGCACCGTGTGGGTTGAGTCTAATGGTATTTTTCCCCCTCCGGAAAATAATGCATAGAAGTACTGAACCTTTATTGCTTTTCTATAGTGCTAAAAGTTCTTGTATTTATGTTTGAGTCAGAATTAGATCATAAGGATACTTCCATTAGTACCACTATATTTTCCATCAATAGGTCTCATGTAGCATTTCGGTTGGCTCATAGTTTTTAATTGGAAAAATATTTAAATTATCATATTTTCTTTGATATCAAATGCATTTAAAATTAATTATCATAAAATAGAAGTAGAAAAAAATAACCCAAAAAAAGAAAAAAGAAAAATAGAGAGAATGGCAAACATTGTTCATCATCTATAGTCATTCACCACTCAATTGCACATGACAGGCGACAGCAAGATCCAACCCATACGATTCCGAGAAGAGCTGGTTACCTCGTTTATCGATCCCTTCTCATTGGCAATAACAAAGTAATTGCTGGAGCTATCGTTGAAGACGATGGTGATGCAATCTCATCAATTCATTTAGGTAACTTTAAGTAATGTGAGCGAAGTAAAAGTTTCATAGTATGGAGCAAAGGAAGCTTGGGCAATACACTGAAGAGGGAATGAAAGGACACAATGCGAAGGACCAGGCCACATGTGAAAGGTTCTGGGTAGGATCTGTTTAGGACATTAAATAAGTCAAGTCGAGATAATATAGTGTTAAACTTGAACTCAATTCAAATGAAAAACTTGAAGCTCCAACTTGATTGAGTTTTAATTTTTAAGCTCAAGTTCAACTTGAAATGATACTTGATAAGCTTCAACTTGATTCAAATGGGCTCGAAAGTCCATTGGACTTGAAAATAAGTTGGTTTTCAGCATGATTTCAAGATCAATTTGAAGCTCGATTGACCTGAGTTATTTTGACCAAATAAAATTGAAATATAAAGCACATCTTCTCAATCTTTCTTAGTATTCATCTAAAAGGATACCAAACTAAATCATAATTCATAAACATTACTTAGTGGATATAACCATAATCCATCACATTGAACATGAAAGATTCTATTACATAAGTATGAAAAATAAACAATAAAGTTACTAATACATAAACTTAGAAACATCAACATCCATTTTCAGAAAAGTTCTTTATGAAAATATAGTTTTCAAACTAGATTAGATGTAATGTGTTACTTTATCGCTCTCTCCAAAAGCTCTTTGACCAAGACAACAAATGCTTTCTACTTGTAGTTCCGCTTGGAAATGAGTGTTTGAAAAAAAGAAAAAAAGAAGAAGATAAAATTAATGCAATCATGTTACAAAGTGAATGATTATTATTGTTGTCAATGCCTCATTAAACTTATAATAAATTAGAAAACATAGACTTATAACATATTGCTTGTAAATTCTTGAGACACTCATATAATGAGAAGTACCACCTCTATTTGTTTTTTATCATTCTGCAAAGTCAATAGGATGAAACCAATATGTTAATGAATTTGGAGGGAAAGAAAAGGACTGTAACAATAGACACTAAAATTACTAGAAGTATGAGTACTGACAATTACCTTGTACTTCTTTACTCCATGAAGATTATAATACCAATTAGCACTACAAAGTAACACTTGAACCATTTTCGAAGATAATAAGGCATAATATGTATCAATTACTCTACTACCAACACCAAATGTGGTTTTTGAAACTACTGTTGTAATGGGAATAGCCAAGATATCACATGTCATCTAGGATAAAATACGCTACTTCATATGGTTCACCTTCCACCATTCTAAAATATTAAATTCTTTTGCATTCCTTTTTAAAATATAATACCCTTCCTGAAAGTAATTCTCTAGGTCAGACTTCTCAAGCAACACTATCTCAATGCTTATCACAAATTGAGCAAATTCTCTCTAGCCAGATTGATTTTCATCATATAGGGAAGAAGTATGACTCTTTAAACGGGTATCATCGTAAGTTTTTTCATTAATAGACTTGTAGTTCTTTACATAATCACCGTAAATATCATATAAAGCTTCTCAAACTCTCATAATGTTTTCTCTTGCCTCTTGTGTGGGATAAATTTAAGAAAAGAAAAACTTAAGACCTCTCATTTTGCATTAAGGGTCTAAGAGATTCGCTATAGCCATCAACAAATTGCACTCTCCCCAACACTTATCAAACTTGCTCTTCATTTTCTTAATCATCACAAGGATAAATCCATCCTCATCAAGTGCCATTTTATTCAATACTAACTTGATATGATAGACCTCAAGCAACAAGAAGTTAGATGTTGGATATTCACTATCAGAAATAATATTTGTGGTAACATTAAAAACATGTAATATCGTACAAACTTTCTTAATTTTCTCCCAATCATCCAAGCTTGGACAAGACCAATAATGTGGATCTCTCTTTGCAAATCTAAGGAACACTTCTTTGAATTTCAAGGCAGCAGATAACATCCTATAAGTTGAGTTCCATTATGTCTTATAGTGGAGAATAAGTTTCCTTCTAGGCAATTGCAATCGTTGCACAATCTTTGAAAACACTTGAAGTCAAGCATCAAATTGATTAACATAAGTAATACTCTCATGCACATTTTCAATTATTTCTTTAATGTCTAAAAGACCATCTTGAACCATAAGATTTAACATGTGAGCACAACACCGAACATAGAATAATTTCCCCCTGTAAAGTAATCTCCTACATCTAGAGGATCAATAATTTTATTACTAAATCATTATTCGATGCATTGTCATGAGATATGAAGAAGGTTCAATATGGTCACCGGATTTTTCTCTCCTCTGTTGTGTTCCAATCAACCTTGGCCAAAAAAGATGGTCACATGTCATGTACATGACTAGACCAAATGAAAAAAGAAAAAAAAAAAAACTCAAACATTTTTTATTAGGACACGGTTCGAACTCATGACCAAAGACCCCTCTATATGTACGCCGGGCAACCTACGGACCAGTTGAGCCAGCCCATTTCTCGATTTATTATTGCAATTAATTTACATATAAGCCAACAGTCCTAATTAATTTTACTGATTTGAGGTTTCTGAACTTAATTTAAAGTATCATATTTTCTTATTTTTATTGAAAATGTTCACATTTTTTATTAATTTTTGTTATTTGTTATTTTTTATCATTTTTTAAGTTTTTCCATTTACTTTCATTTTTATTCCTTTTTTTCTTTTTCTTTTACTTTTCCTTTTTTATTGTTTTTATTATATATATTTTATAAACTAGGCTTTTTATTATTGCTATTATTATTTTTTATTTTTTTTCATTTTATTTATTTATTTATATTTTTTTAAACAAATTTAGATGGGGGCAAAAATGGAGTGCCTACAACTTTCATAAGTCAATTGTCAAACTTATTTTCTTAACATCCTTGAGCAATGCATGCAGTTTTTTCTTTATTTCATAAACTTGGATGTAGTCCCTTTTTAGAGTATTACGTAATATTTTCTCCCATTCAAGCATTCCTATTAAAACCCTTCTATTCTATAATAGAAAATGGGTGCTTATGCATCAAAATCCAATGAGCAACTGCTTTTCTCATTTTCTCCATATCAAATCTACCATTTAATATACCAAGGGTCATTTCTTGTTTCTCTTAACTAACACCAACCAATAAAAAATTGAGCCTACTTTGTTGATTTTGAAACATTTTCTTTCCACACATGTATTTAAATGACGTCCAAAATGAGTAGTGCTCTTACTTATGAGAATTGTAAGTTTTTTTCTTACAATGTGAGCATTGAGTTTTCTTTGTGCCATTAGAAAGAGTTACTTCCTTTAATTTTTCCCACAGTATAGAGGTTTTTAACCTTTTCTTTCCATGAAATTGAGTTCCTTGAGCACACTCTTCATTAATTTCCACATTAAGATTTGAAACATTTGGATTTAAGTTGTCCTTCTCAAACGTTAGCTCATTATCTAAAACTATCTCATCAATTGGAGATTGACATTGTTCTTCTGGAATGAAAGTACCACTTGCATTCGATATAGAAGACATTATTACAATCCTTCAAGAAAAATAGACAAATAAGTGAAAATACTATAAATGTTACCTATGGTGAAGTGAAAGAATAAAATATAAATCAAAATTACCATACACTACAACTATGAGCAATGTAATAAAAAGCTCCATTAACAATAGTACATGTAGGATCATACACCACAAATCTTCTCGTGAGAATTGAGACTAAGTATCACATATTCAAGCAAATCTTGAAACAAAAATGATTGTAGAAATTAGAAAAATACAACCTATGATTAGCATGCCCATCTTTAAAGAAAAGAAATAATATGCCTTGTGGAACCAATTTTTTGTTCTTTTTTTGTAAGCAAAAGCATTGTGAAGGGATGTCATATGTAGTGGCATAGTTCTGCTAGGTTTGTTCAATTGGTGCTTGTAGATACCATTCCTAATCTTAGGCTTTAGAAAAAAGAACAAAATTGCATGAATTAAGATACCGTTGGCTATGAATTTAAATGCTTCTCCTAAATTATCTTTCTTTGTTAACCCCACCCACAAAACTCTCAACACATACGACCATACTATGTTAAATTATTTGTGTAAAAACTTAAACATGATCCATAAAGTTAAGATAAATTTGCATTGCCATATGAAACAATGCATAAGAACATTTGACATTAATCAAGGGGCACTAAGTGTCTTAGCTATCTAGTAGTTATTGTTGCAACTAAACATTAATTTCCTCATAACCAAGATCAAGGCACATAACCTTTTTTTTTTTGATGAATAAGCCACATAACCCTGTCGCAACCCTAATCTCAACAATCAATATCAACCACAAGAATAGCAATAAATATAAATGTACTATTGAAGGCACACTACACTAGCATCACTACATGTAAGAACATTTTTGCTATCAATTAATACTAAACTTGCCCAATTACCATGCATGAATATAAAAAAATTTAAAGAAAAAAAAATTATATTTATATCTTTTTTAAAGAGATTGTTCTTCATCGAATATCAAGTATATAATTGATAGATATAGGGATTGGTATAGACATTGATACATGGAATATCCTATCAAGAAGATAAGTTCACTAGGTGTAGAGCATCCTCATCCACATATATCCCATGGCCAACATGGTTGGTTGCACCATCATACACTAAAAAGTCAAATCATGAGAGTGGAAGGAGCTTTATGACCCCATTTCAAATGCTTTTCTTTTATTCTGGTTTTTAGGTGAGAGTTTTATTTTAAGGTCATCCTAAGAAAATAGGCAACATCAAATTGAAATGAAATATAAACTAAGCCATTATAACAACCTACAATCCGAAGGTTTTTAAAGTAAAGCTCAAGAGGAATAACAATATCAGTAAGAATAAAGTTACTATCTTGAGTTTTATTACTTGAAAATATACATTTAACATTCATTCTATTAGTCTTGCATAGACATTTTGTGAGTAAAGAATAGTAAAGATTCACTTTTTCTTGAAGAATGAATGGAATTGAAATATGGGTCTTGGATTAACTAGTTCTTGCAAACACAATGGAAATGAAATAGAGATTTGATGGCTAGTTGTACCAAGCTTTCCAGGTGCAAATACCCACTATTGTCATAGAAGAGATTTGCTTAGAATCAGAAATTGGAAAGCATGTAACAAATTAAAGTGGTATGCAATAATGTAAGATAGTTAGACAATAATAAAAAATCACAAAAAAAAAACTTGTTGGTGGTGATTAGGATGGCTATAAATGCTTACGAGAAGAGGGTGTAAATTTTGAACTTTTGCTTTATGGTAGAGTAAGTTTTAACTCTTTTCCTTTCTTAAAGCAAAATATGGAGAAAATAAGAATAGAGTTTTGAGTTGACTTGGGTCTTAAAATACAATAAATGTGGACCATTGGATAGAAAAAAATTAAGGGATGAAAATGGGCCTTGAAAATAGGACAAGATAATGTTTTATAAAAAACACTTTTTTAAAATATGAAAAGCTTGATTAAGCTTGCGAATTGATTAATTGAGTCTTTTAAAGCTTGAACTTGAGCTCGATAACTACTCGAGTAGTTCGAGCTCGAGCTTGACTTGATTGTAGTCAAGTTGAACCTGAGCTAGCACCAAGTCGAACTCAAATAGTGTGCAAATGAGCTTGAATCGCTTACAAACCTAGTATTAGTTTTTTTAGTCACTATGTTATTTTTTAGTTGAATGTGTTGTTCATCTGACACTTTCAAAGAAGTAAAAGAAAAAAATGAGTGTGGTGATAATTTAATTCTTGTTGTCATAGTTAATAGTAAATTAGGAAGTAATCTTGTCCTTTGACTTTATTACTTCAATAGACAAAAGGGATAAAAATGGAAGATACAATATATAAATTAAGCAAAATCCATAAGAGAATAATCCTACTTGGCATAATCGTATAGGAAACAATTTCTGTAATTTTAGTTAGGGCAATGGGGAAAGCCAATACATGTCACAACCTAAATTTCATTTGTTTTTTACTCTTTAAATATTTATGTTTTGGTTTTAACATTTTGTATATCTGTGTTAACAAGGGAATATATGACGTCTGATTAGTTTACCATACTATAGAAATACTTAACTAGGTTTAACATACTTCTTTAGAATACTTAGTTTATTTTAAATGTATTTGATAATCGTTTATTTTCATGTTGCATCAAGTTTGCTGGAATATAGTAAGATTGGAGAAAAAAAAAAGAGCAATTTTTTTTGTGTAATTTTATTTTATGATTAAGGATATTTTTAAAATAAAATTTACTTTCCATAAAAATAAAATTCTTACAGTGAAGGGAATGAATAGAAATTTTTTATTTTATATAGAATAGATGTTACTTACAATATAACCTTTTTATAAACCCAACAATAAAATTGCCATTTTTTAAGTAATAATGGCAAAATAGTAATTCAATTTCAACAAACCAAATGCGTTGTTGACTTCTCCAAGGCAACTACTAGGTAATGATGCAACTTAGTCTATTCAAAGTCAAAGCAAGCACCTCACATGATTCCTAGGGTATGGTGAATTTTCAAGGAAGTATCTTTCGGAGTAGTAAGTTAGTTTGCCCCTTGTGGGAAAACTTATTTTTTTAAAGGGGTCCTTGTTCAAATAATTTGTGGATTACCATTGCTAAATCGCAGCTTCAAGCTACAATTTTACTTTAGCCTAGTTAAATGATAAGAGTTATAAAATATTAATTATTTATATAAATTAAAATAATCTTTTATTTAATTTTTTTACATTTTAAATGAATATTACACTTAATTACCTTATATTTTAATTTCAGAGTCTTAAATTATAATTTATGAATTAATAGGAAAATTACTTGAAAGTTGAGGAGAAAATATAATTTCTGCAAGATAGAAATCCAACAAGTGAATAAACATCAACGTGTCCAACAATGGAAAACAAATCATGTCCAAAGTGTGAGTTAAGCCGAGGAAAGGAGGAAATCTAAGCAGTAGCATGATAGCAAACATGCCCATGCTAGTGGGAGTGTTGAGGATGAAAGCTACATAGAATTATACATGATAGCAAACCTAGAGATAGGATGACATAAATCTTCTAGATTAGGGTCAAACCTAATAACAGAATTCATAAATCGAATGTAATGCAATTTTAGGGGTTTTAATTGGGAAGAGATTCCAATTTATCAACATAGAATTAGGAATTAGTATGACTCAAAAGACCTATTAGTTCAATTTAGGAATTCTCACTGTCTAAGAATAAAATAAGAATTTGAATAAAAATTAGTTAATTACATTAATAATTCTAGAGGAATTCAATGCCTGAATATATTTTCATTGATTTTTGCTTTCTTTAATTTATTCATTATTTATTTTATTTACTCGTTTATTTAATTTTTGTTGATTACATAATTAGAAAAAGGTAATTACTAGTACTCATAATCTTTATGGGATCGACACTTGATATCTTTATCCACTATACTATAGAATCGATAAGTGTACTTGCTTATAGGTCTAAAGTTAAATAGTAGGAAAATCGGTATCATTAAACAATATAGTGTAAAGAAATTATAGGTTGTAAATGCGATTTATAAATCACATTTTAAGGATGTGGTGTGTAAATTGCATCTGCTACCTGCGATTTAGCTTTAATGAAATGACATGCTTTAGGTGTTATAAAATTGTATGCTCTTTATGCAATTTTGCCCCCTTATATATACAATTGCCTTTTCCCTCTTTGATCATTCCATACACTTTCCCTCATCTATACACTCATTCATTCCATCTCTCTCTTAACTCGATCGCCCTATATGTCTCTCTAAACTCATCATTTTCCAACTTTTTTTTTTGTTGCTAAAAATTCTCAATTTCTTTGCTTAATCACATAATAGAGCTACTGTAAGTAAGTAAAATGTGTAGGTGTGATAGTTTTTTAAGGTAATTTGATGCATTTTCACACTGATCTAAATTGAGTTTCTCTCTCTAGAAAGTGAATTTTTTTAGGTTTTGTTTTTTCAAGTTAGATTATAGTTCACTAATTGTATTGTTGTACTTTAGAAAATAACCACTTGATAGAGGTTAGTAGTAAGGTATTTCATGATTTTTTTTTAAAAATGTAATATAGAGTAATATTGTTCGAGCATGTGCTTTTGTAACATAAATTAGTAGATTATAAGTTCTGGTAGAATGAAAATTTTCGTAAATTTTTTTTTTATGTAATATAGAGTAATATTGTTTGGGCATGCACTTTTGAAACTTAAATTAGTGAATTATAATTTTCGGTAGAATGAAAATTGTTAGTGATTTTTTTTTTAAATGTAAGATACAGTAGTATTGTTTGGGCATGTGCTTTTATAGCTTAAAGTGATAGATTATAATTTTCGATAGAATGAAAATTGTAAGTGGTTATAATATTTTTTATGTTGATGTTAGTTGGTGGTGGAAATGTCGAATTTTGTAAGATTTGCTATTTTTGCCCATGGGAATATCTTGCAAGGTAAAGATGGGGTATTCTACTCTATGATAGGGGGTCACTTAAGAAAATTAAAGTGAGAACAGATGTAGGCTACTTGGAATTGTTTGACAAGATAAGTACAATTATCAGAGTTAATCCTAGCACCCAATATGTGGAAGCATTTCATAGGCAACCCATAATTATTGACTTAGGTTTTGTTAGACCACAGTACTCATTGATGCCTATCACTAATGATGATGATGTAGAGGGTCTTATTAAATTTGCTAAAGCAGTAGGTCAATTGTTTATAAAGGAGTTGTTTATTAGGTTGTAAGGCAGCTTTGTAACAACTCAACAGGAGATTACACTGCATGAGATTGTCATGCCACCTCCATCGCAAGTTTAACAAACTATCAATGTGTTGACTACATTTAAATGAAGAAATGATGTTGTTGAAATTATTCTAAGGACATGGATTTATCGATAGGAGAAAATCTTGAGAAAGAGATCAAAGAGGTGCACTAAATTATGGATTCTGATACAAAAGAAGAGGCAATAAATGAAGAGAATGCAACTGGTAAGCACTACATTAACTTTGAGATGGACACATATGATGATCCTCCATCTCTAGTGGCTGCCTAAACTACTCCAGAAGACACTAGTTTACCTATATCCACTATGGTTGACCTTACAATCTTGTTATTTGACTAACTAATTCCATTCTTTAATAGGAGGGATGGTGTCGACAATTACATAACATTTGAGGAGAATGTTTTATCTTGCGATAATCTCAACTTTAGTGATGAGTTAAGGAAAGGTATGTAGTTTGCTAGAAAATCATATATAATATATGCAATCAAGACATTCCACATCAAACAAAACCTTAACTATTGTGTTAACGAGTCGAATAGGAGAGTGTGGTCTATTTATTATATAGAAAGGGATTCTAGTTGTTGATGGTGACTCTGTGCATGCTAAAAGCCGATGCATTTAGATTTCATATTCATTATTGTTAAAGGCCTACATACTTGTATTAATCCCATGTTGAATCAAGACTATCCACAATTGGACTCAAGCTTCGCATGTTATATAGGAAGGTCATTATCACACTATAGGATGTTTCGGCCCAGTTTGGCTTGCTAGTGGATGGCCATGCAGTCATTGGTGCCACAAGCTTAGGTTGGGTGGATGAGTGCAAGCGCCTCCTTAAGTGAAGCTTGGTCTACAAGACATCTCTAGTGGAGTGTGAAAATGTCATTGTTACGTGGTGCTTTTAGGCATTTACCATCATGCGATACACACGAGCATATATTCTTCAGTTGATGGGTGGGATTGTCTTATTAGATACATCATCTAGCCTTGTCTCTTTTATAGGACCTTGGAGCTGCCAGAGGTTATAGTTAGGGATTAGCATGCTTAGCATGGTTATATAAATATCTACGTCGGACTTTAGATGCTACTACTTAGGAAATGGGAGGTATAACGATACTCTTACAAGTTTAGGCATGGGATAAGTTTTCACATATTTCTCCAATGTGACGCTAGATGTATATCCCCTAGCATGACCCATTAATTCTTCGTTGGCATGTTTGATTTGACATGATAAAGCTTCCAACACATGTTGTTGGGCAGTATATAGATGCCTTAGATAGGTAGACAACGGATCAAGTATGCTTATTTCACATTATTAATTAAGTTAACTATGTGAATACTATGGATACTTATTAAAAAATGTCATTTGTAAATTGAGTGGATGCCTTACAGTGCTGACATCTTTGATGCATTGCCTTAGTATTGTAGAATGGGTAGGGATGTTTGGCTTACTCATGTGTAGCTTATTTGTTTTCACATTATTAAGTGGCACTTTCCAAATTGAGTCACTAGTTAATTTGGTGGTATTTAAAGGATCCCGGATGTGTGTGACACATTACTGTCACTACATAGGATTAGAGGGAAGATTGATGAGGGTTAGCTTAGGCGACATTGTACTTGGATAAGCTAGTTGATAGAGATCGGAAGGCATCCAACACTCAGGAGCTAGTCAAAGCTAATGACCCTTTACAAGGTATCGAGGGTCCTATGACACGATCACGGACCAAGCGAATGAAGGAGGCATTGCAAGGGTTGATTGTGGAACTTCAGGAGCAAGAGGTGATTCGGATTCAACACAACTCTAACACAAGTCCTAAGCTCATGAACATCATATATCAAAGTGGGGACGAAGTGGAGGACATCGGAATTGCATTGACGACCACCAGCGAAGGAAAGGCCACTAACCTATCACCTAGGTCGCCGACCTAGAGTTGGTCGGCCTTTAAAAGGCAAGGTATGCCGGCTATGAAGGCTGCTAGCCTTGGAATTTACACCGTCGGCCTACTGGCTGGCCTAACTCATCCGTTGTTTTTTTTTTTTATTTCAAAGCCGGCCCTGGATGTATTTAGCCCGCTAGCTTTTAATTAATGACGAATATAAACTCCTTTGTACGACATTTGAAAGATCATCATCAGATTTATCATATTGTGAATGAGATTTTTGAGAGAGTTCTCTCTTCCTTTGGTTCTTGCGAATAGAACTAATCTTGATTTCTTCATCCTAAACGCTTGGGGAAATCGATCCGTGATAGCTTAGGTTCCATTCGGCGTGTTCGATTGGGGTCGGGTTACGTTTAATTCATTCGATTCAATTTCGATTCTAGGGTTTGAATCCTTATTGATCGTTGGGTCTTAAATCGATGTCTAGGGTTCGCGTCATTTGGTATCAGAGCTGAGGCTCATTGAATCAAGTAATTTCTATCCTTGTTCATATTTTATTTGCTCACTGATTGTGTGAATTTTCTGTTGTAGTCTATTAAAAAAAAAAAATCGTTCGTAGGAATTTAACTCGTTAATTCCATTGTTTATTGCTATCGTCGTTTGGTCGCACAATTGCTTCTTGTGATTTCCCATTGTTCTAGATTCCATCGGCATATAATATATATATTTATACATTCCGCTGTCGATTTCATTAAAGGACTTAGAATCCTTTTTCATTGTCTCCTTCGGCCAATAGATCCACTTGCTCGTTGTTTATTCTAATCGAGGAATATCACATTCCAAATAGCAATTCTTGGCGTGAAATAAAAAAAAGGGGGGGGGGGGGGGGGGGGGGGGGGGGGGGGGTTGCTGAATGTTGATTGAATTCCCATTGATATTTTATTTCATTGGATAAACTGTCCGAGTTCATTGTTTTTCCTATCAAGTTGTTCATATTCCATTCTGGTCATTGAGTTTGTCATCGTTATTCATTGCTTAATTTTTTTTTTTTTTGAGTTGTCACATTGATTTATCCTAATTGTTTATTTAAAGAAATTTCGTTGAGTTAGTTTTAGAACAAAGACTTGTAAAGGAAAAATAGAGTGTGAGATTAATATCGTAAGAAGTCCCAAAATTTGTGTTACACACAAGTGAATTTTCATCTTTGAGTGTAAACACATGAGGGAGTGAATTGTGAGGCCTTGATATATTTTTATTACTAACGTTCTTTGTTGCAGCAAACATGTCTGGCCAAAGTTCACCTGAAAGGGAGAAGGGAGTAGGAGATAATAAGTTGATGTTTGATGCGTTGTTGAGTGAGATGAGAAAAATGATGAGGGCTGAGTTGGAGCCAGTCCAACAAAGGATAGATAGGATGGAGTAGAGTAGGGAGCCCACGGGTAGCACTATAGTGGGTCGAAGATTTGAGAGGCTTCCAAGGAAGGGAGTGAGAATGGAATTAGAAGAAGATACTGAAGTGGGAGAGTATAATTTTGTGATGGGGAGAGACAATACCCAAAGGAGAGATAATAATTTAGGTAGCATAAAGATGAAAATACCACCTTTTCAAGGGAAGAATGACCCCGAATTATACTTGGAGTGGGAGCGAAAGGTTGATCACATATTTGAGTGCCATAATTATTTAGAGGATAAGAAGATTAAACTTGCAGTAGTCAAATTCACTGACTATGCGAGTGTATGGTGGGATCAACTGGTTAGAAATAGAACACGATATGGGGAGAGACCTGTTAGCTAGGTTCATTATTGGCTAGGTTCATTATTGGCTTGAATAGGGAGATCGCTGATATCATTGATCTACAGCATTTTGTAGATATTGAGGAATTGTTGCATAAGGCGATCAAGATTGAGAAGCAATTGAAGGCAAAGAGTACTTCAAGGTATTATCCAGCTTCAAGTTCTTCTAGGTATAATTCAACTTCTAATTCATCATGGAAGTCGAATTGAAGAATAATAAATCATCACCAAAAGCTAAGGAGGAAGAGAAGGCTAAGGCACCAGCATCTTATTCGAAAGGTAACACTGAAACCAAATCTACTTCTAGATTACGTGACATTAAGTGTTTCAAGTGCTAGGGATATGGGCATATTGCATCGCAGTGTCCAAACACTAAGGCGATGATCCTTTTGGAGAGTGGTGATGTGGAGAGTGTGACTGTGGATATGGAAGGTCCTATAAAGGGAGAATTTCTTGTTACCAGGCGGATTCTCAATACTCAACCTAAGAATGAGGGTGATGAAGTGCAGCGAGAGCATATCTTCCATACTAGATGTCATGTGAATAACAAGGTGTATAGTTTGATTATTGATAGTGGTAGTTGTACAAATGTTGCTAGCACGTTATTGGTTGATAAATTGAGCCTAAAAACTATGAAGCATGATCAGCTTTATAAGTTGCAGTGGTTGAGTAAATGTGGGGAGGTTAAAGTGACCAAAAGGGTACTGGTTTCTTTCTCTATATGGAAATACCGTGATGAGGTATTGTGTGATGTGGTACCTATGCAGGCTTGCCACATCTTATTGGGATGACCTTGGCAGTTTGATAGAAAGGTCACCCATGATGGGTATCATAATAAGTATTCCTTTATTCTGAACAAAAGACAGGTGGTCTTGACACCCCTTAATCCTTGGGAGGCTAGTGAGGATCAGTTGAGGATTGCTAGAGAGTTCAAGGAGAGAGGGAAACACAAGATTGAACAAGAAAAGAAGAGCGAGATTGTGAAAGCGAGTGGTAAAAATACTCTTGTGAGCCATGAGAGAAAAGAATTAGAGGGAAACACGAGTGAAATTGGCGAGGCAAGTGAGATTGAAGGTGCCTTGAAGGCAAAATGGCACTTACTTGTACTGATGTACAAGGATGTTTATTTTTCCACTGACCATCGTAACCCTTCTTTGCCTGCAGTTGTTGTTTCTCTTTTGTAGGAGTTTGCTAACTTGTTCCCTGAGGAGATACCTAGTGGATTACCTCCGTTGAGACGTATTGAGCATCAAATCGACTTCATTCCAGGTGCCTCAATTCCAAATAGACCAGCTTATAGAGCAAATCTAGAGGAGACAAAAGAGATTCAGAGGCAAGTGGATGAACTGGTAGAAAGGGGTTTTGTGAAAAAGAGCCTTAGCCCATGTTCGGTTCCTGTTATTCTGGTTCCAAAGAAGGATGGATCATGGTGCATGTGTGTGGATTGTCAAGCCATCAACAAAATCACAGTTAAGTACCGACATCCCATACCTAGGCTTGATGATATGTTAGATGAACTGCATGGTGCGTGTTTGTTTTCAAAGGTTGATTTAAAGAATGGTTATTACCAAATACGCATGAGAGAAGGAGATGAATGGAAAACCACTTTTAAAACCAAATATGGTCTCTATGAGTGGTTGGTAATGCCTTTTGGTTTAACAAATGCACCAAGTACGTTTATGAGATTAATGAATCATGTTCTTCGTACTTTCATAGGAAAATTTGTTGTAGTCTATTTTGATGACATTTTAGTCTACAGTAAAAGTCTAGAAGAACATGTTTAGTATTTGCAAATGGTTTTCACTATTTTGAGAGAAAATAAGTTATTTGCAAATTTAAAGAAATGTACCTTTTGCATGGAGTCTGTGGTGTTTTTGGGTTTTATTGTAGGTGCACAAGGGATTTCTGTTGATGAAGAGAAGGTAAAAGCAATCAAGGAATGGCCAACACCTAAGAATGCTAATGAGGTAAGAAGCTTTCATAGCTTAGCAAGCTTTTATAGGAGATTTGTGAGGGATTTTAGTTCTATAGCTACTCCTTTAAATGACCTTGTTAAAAAGAATGCTGAGTTTAGGTAGACTGAAATACATGAGAAAGCTTTCAATACTTTGAAAGAAAAGCTGACCAATGCACCTTTGCTTGTTCTACCTAATTTTGAAAAAGTCTTTGAAATTGAATGTGGTGCTTCTAGGAAAGGTATTGGTGGTGTTTTGATGCAAGATTCTAAGCCAATTGCTTACTTTAGTGAAAAGCTTAATGGGGCGACATTGAATTATCCTACCTATGATAAGGAGCTATACGCATTAGTGAGGACTTTACAAACTTGGTAGCACTATCTATGGCCCAAGGAGTTCATTATCCACTCAGATCATGAAAGCTTGAAGTTCTTGAAGACTCAGGGTAAGTTGAACAAAAGGCATGCTAGGTGGCTGGAATTTATTGAAACTTTTCCTTATGTTATCAAATACAAGCAAGGGAAAGAAAATGTAATGGTTGATGCACTATCCAGGAGGTATTTACTTCTGACCTCTTTACAAAAAAAATTGCGTGGATTTGAGTTTATCAAGGATTTGTATGAGAATGATGCTAATTTTGGTTAAGTGTGGAGTGCTGTTTTTGAGCATGCATATGCTGATTTTTATAAGCATGAGGGGTTTCTGTTTAAGAAAGACAAACTTTGTGTTCCTAAATGTTCCTTGTGTGAATTGCTTATTAGAGAAACACATGGGGGTGGACTAATGGGGCACTTTGGTATACAGAAAACTTTGGACATTTTTAATGAGCATTTTTACTGGCCTAGGATGAAACATGATGTGCAAGCTGTGTGTGAAAAATGCATTGTGCGTAAACAAGCTAAATCCAAAGTAATGCCACATGGAGAATACATCCCATTACCTGTACCTCATCAGCCTTGGATTGACATTTCTGTGGACTTTGTTCTAGGTTTGCCACGATCTAGTAATGGCAAGGATAGCATATTTGTTGTTGTTGATAGGTTTAGCAAAATGGCTCACTTTATTGCCTGTTCTAAAACTAATGATACAACACATATTGCTGATTTATTCTTTAAAGAAATTGTGCATTTGCATGGCCTGCCAAGGTCCATAGTAAGTGATAGGGATGTTAAGTTTCTCAGCCATTTCTGGCGCACTTTGTGGAACCGATTGGGAACTAAATTGTTATTTTCTACTGTTGCACATCCTCAGACAGATGGTCAAACAGAAGTAGTTAATAGGACCCTTTCACAATTGTTGCGTGCTGTTTTGAAAAAGAACTTAAAACAATGGGAAAATTGTTTGCCTCATGTTGAATTCGCATACAATAGAGCTGTGCATTCTACTACATCATACTCACCATTTAAGATTGTGTATGGATTTAATCCTTTGACTCCCTTGGATATTTTACCCTTGCCTCCTAATGAATTTGTTGATGTTGATGGAAAGAGAAAAGTAGAGTTAGTCAGGGAATTGCATGCCAAGGCCCGAGCTAACATTGAGAAGAAGAATGAGCACTATGCTCGATAAGTAAACAAGGGTCGTGTCAAGCTTACCTTTCAACCTGGAGACTGAGTTTGGTTACATTTGAGGAAAGAAAGGTTTGCTACATAGCAGAAGTCCAAATTGCATCCTAGGGGAGATAGACCTTTTCAAGTGTTGGAGCGCGTCAACGATAATGATTACAAACTCGATTTGCCAATTCAATACGGTAATGTAAGCGCTACTTTTAATGTTTCTGATCTTTCGTTATATGATGCAGGTGATTCGAGGATGAATCCTTTCGATGAGGGGGGAATGATAGAGATCGGGAGGCATCCAACACTTAGGAGCTAGTCAAAGCTAATGACCCTTTACAAGGTATCGAGGGTCGTATGACACAATCACGGACTAAGTGAATGAAGGAGGCATTGCAAGGGTTGAGTGTGGAACTTCAAAAGCAAGAGGTGATTCGAATTCGACACAACTCTAACACAAGTCCTAAGCTCATGAACATCATATATCAAAGTGGGGACGAAGCGGAGGACATTGGAATTGCATTGACGACCACCAACGAAGGAAAGGCCGCCAACCTATCACCTAGGCCGTTGGCCTAGAATTGGCCGGCCTTTAAAAGGCAAGGTACGCCGGCTATGAAGGCTGTCGGCCTTGGAATTTACACCGCCGGTTTACTAGCTAGCCTAACCCATCCGTTGTTTTTTTTTTTTTTATTTCAAAGCCGACCCTGGATGTATTTAGGCTGCCAGCTTTTAATTAATGACGAATATAAACTCCTTTGTACGACATTTGAAAGATCATCATCAGATTTATCATATTGTGAATGAGATTTTTGAGAGAGTTCTCTCTTCCTTTAGTTCTTGTGAATAAAACTAATCTTGATTTCTTCATCCTAAACGCTTGGGGAAATCGATCTGTGATAGCTCAGGTTCCATTCAACGTGTTTGATTGGGGTCGGGTTACATTTAATTCATTCGATTCAATTTCGATTCTAGGGTTTGAATCCTTATTGATCGTTGGGTTTTAGATCGATAACTAGGGTTCACGTCACTAGTGACAGGAAGACAAACTACAATCGTCTAATTGGAGTACAATGATACATAAGCAAATTCGATCAATTTTGAGTACTATGCATGGTACCATAGTGTCACGAGGTGTTACATGGGATACACAAGAGTGATGCTAGGAGCATTGGTAAGATTTATGATCTACATGACTCTTTCTCTTTCTATGATAACTAAGGTGTTAAAGTAATTTATTTTATCTTCAATATAGGTCAATGTATTCAACTGTATTGAGTTAGTCTATAGGATGCACGAGCCATTGCAATCACCGAGAAGCACATTCTTCATGGCTATACAGGTGTGACATTGTTCACCCCCCTACACCCCCTCCCACACCCCTAACCCCCCCACCCCCACCAATGACCAAGAGGAGCCTTAGGTTTTTGTACCTCGTAGAGGACATAGGAGGAGAGGGCAAGGCCGTGGTAAGGGTTGTTGTCAAGATTTACCACTTGATTGGTCACCTTCTCCTCCTTGCAATGCATCATTAGCTAAGTACTCTTCAATTGCTTAGTCATCCTCATTACATTTTGCTATAGAGCCTAAGATTGATCCTTAGTTCCATGTAGCTTTTATGTCATATTCAATGCCATATTTCAATCTACCTCCTACTGTTACACTCACTCTGCTTGCTCCACAGAGATTTCAAGATTTAGTTGCATGAACTATAGGAGAGGCCATTACACAGATAGATCATCGACATATTATTGTGTGGGAGAAGTTGCCATTTTATATGCAGTCCAGCCATGGGGATGTAGTGGGTACTAGTATTTCCTATATGGGGTAGCCTATCTTATGCTAGTATTAGAGGCATCATAAGAGGAAGAACTAGATATATTATTTGTTATTACATATATAGATATATATATATGTACATGTAATTATATAATAACCAATGCTTTTGTTAGTAAGATTTAGATTTAACATTAGCACTTATGGTATTTGATTATTGCAATAGAATTGTCTTATTTGTTTTCATAATATTATGTTTGAATTTACCAACTTTGTATACTTATGGTACATGATTATTGCAATAGAGTTACAAATCAACTCTAAAGTGTTGGAGCTTCGTTTCACATGTTGGTGTGGGAGTTTGGTTTTGCACGTCGGTGTTGGAGTTTGCTTTTGGAAGTTAGTGTTGGAGTTTGGTTTTGAAACTTGGCATTAGAGTTTACTCACATGTTTGGTTTTTTGTAGCTTTTCTGTTGTTGGTTTATCTTGTTTTTGCATTGAATTTGTTTTACATGTTGGCCTATCTTGGTTTTGGAAGTTAGCTTCTCTTGTGTAGCTTTGATGTAAGGTTCCATAGGTTTATTTGTTTGATGTAAGAGTGGGGGGAGGGTAAAATTGCATGTAGAGTATACACTTTACAAATTGCATGTTCTACAAGTGATTTAGAAATCACATCTAGAAAATGCGATTTATAAATTGCATACTCCACTTGCGATTTCTTCAGCATCTATTGTAGGAGTGGGCTAAAGTAAAAAAGTAGCTTCAAGCTGTGATTTAACAACAATAATCTACAAATTATTTTAATGGAGACCTCTTTTTAGAAATAAGTTAGCCCACAAGGGAAAACTAACCTATTTCTCCATCTTTTGAAAGAAAGGTACATGCGTCGGTTGGTACAAGCCAAGTTTGGGATTTAATAGTTAAGATCATTGTCAAAGTCTTGACTTAGAACTATTAAAGCTCCATTTGATAGTTAAGATCATTGGTTTCAAGATTGGTTGCAATGATCAATTGCAAGATCAATTTTAAGATCGATTGAAACCAAAATCAGTTTTGAAAGAATATGGCTTTCTCTAAATAGTTATCAATATTTCTATAAATACTAAAAACTATTGCATGGAAAAAATTGTTCTTTCAAATTTTCAATTTCAAACACTTTTAAGTTTGTAAGTGTCGAGAAGGAGCCAATTTTGTTTCAAGTTTGTTGGAAAAGTATTATGGATCAAATTTATTATTATAAATATATTAATAAACAACAAAATGTCAATATGTTATAGAAAAAAAAATAAAGAAATGAACAAACTTGATGTCAGAAGATAGAATGTTATGAAAGCAATGTTCTTAAAACAAAATTCATCCCTACTTAGTGCTTATAGTTCTACAGGCGTCTGAGCACAGCTATTCATGTAAAAAGGTGGTCATGGTGATTATGGTAACACTAATGTTGTATTAGTAAAATAATGTGTTTTATTATAAATAGTAAACATAATGGATGGATTCTTAAAAAACAAATATGATGAGCTATCACAAAATGTGTATAAAAATTTCTTTTGCTATGTGTATGCAAATTAAAAAAAAATATATATATATATAATTAAGAAAAAAAATAAAATTATTGTCTTAATTTCAACAGATAGAGTGATACCAGTTTCATTACAAAAAATAGATAACAGCTACTACTGAGATACATGCACGGTCGGGCAAGTTTCAACTTTATATAAAGTTAGTTGAGTGTAAAAAAAGATATTTCAGTTTAGTTTAACAACATTAATCTAAACTAATGACCACTTGCAAATAATGGTTTCCATCATTTCAACCATATGATCACGAGTATCATGGAAAGTTATTTTTCTATCCTAAGCCCTACTACTTCTCAATCCCTCCGATTTGAAGCTATTCTAAAAGAATTTTCATCATTATTTTCTAAATTATTTAACCAAAGTACGTCGTCGAAACTTTATAAAATACCACATTATCTTAGTACTGTCGAGGTAACTTCAAATCGTAAACCTTACGCATCTAACAAAACAGAGGAAACATGACAATTGATTGAATCAAATAAACCAGCCCTAAGCATACTTGGGTACTATTTTCAGGAGACATTCGGAAAGTTCCTTGGTCTTTGAAAGCATAGGCATGTGATCAGCACCGTTGATTTCAAAGACGTCTTTGGTTCCGCCGTCGTTCTGGATCATCCAACGTTGGAAATCCTCATTGATTGCTTGATCTTCCTTGCAGATTACGTAAATTCGGGTGACCGAGCCATACTTGTCGCTGGAGAAAGGCTCTGACTTTAACAAGTCTTCCATGAACAGTGATCCAGGCCTCGTCAGTATCTTAGCTAGCTCAAGATCCTTTCGCACCAAAAATACCATTGAAATGGGTCGAGTACGTGTGCAGCAATCGGAATAATAATAATAATAATAATAGTTAAAAAGAGGGTCCAAATGTTTCGTTATCATTTTCTTAGTAGGCACATGTGAATTGTGAAAATTGTAGACCATGTTGATACAGGACCATGAAACTATTTTGACTAGAAAAAGCTTTAAAGTGCAGCGGCAGTAAATCTTGAGTTTTCTTTTAGGTATGATAAGAGGTCTATAACTTTAACCGGTTATACATATTAGTTTAATATACATATATATAATTTCTAGGGTTTGTAGAAATGAGAAGGTTAACCTCCTAATTAATTATAACCACAATAGAATTTGTAATTTGTCGCTATTAAAAACCAAATCCAAATTTGAGAGAGAGAGACATACCTCGGTCGACGACAGGTGGTAGAGCTTAGAGGACAGGAACATGGGACCGAAGAACATAGATGTCGAAGGGCGATCTACACTACCATAGGGTAAAAACTGCGTGTCCAGCCAAGCTTCTCTAGGGGCCAACTCGCAGTACTACAAACAATAAATTTCAATTTGTGATTGCAATTACGTTACAAAAATAAATAAATAATAATAAAATATATATATGAGTGACAAGTATCAATAAACATCAAACTTAATTAGATAATTCATGGTAAATTTTCACCTATAAAATTAGGTCAATAAGACATCATCAGATCTGATATCCCAAAATCAAGCTGTTCAAGACTAATTCAAGTCAAGACCAACCTCCATCAATTGGTTATCTAAAAACTTTCATCTAATAGATCAAAGCTTGTTCATCATCTTCACCAGCATGTAACCCAACATTTCCACTCCGTGCAACATCTTTTCACAGGGTAGCAATCATGTGTATACAATAAATAATTAAGGGATAAAGAGTAAAATATACTTCCTAACCATAGTTTGTTCTTACTAACATTCAATTTATAATTATATCTATTTTTTTTTATTTTTTAAGGAATTCCTTATCGAATTCATATTCTAACATGTCGTATCATCTTCGACATGAAATGATAGTGTCAGGCGCGCTCTATTAATTTATTTGATGTGACAGACAAACAGTACATTGTTTTCCAAACGGCCGAACAAGAAATCAGACATTTTATTATACCTGTTCCAATACGTATGATGGTTTGTGTACGGTATCCGGCATAAAAGCCGTCAAGAAGATGGCGACCGCCACGTTCTCCGGGAACTTCTCCATAGCCAGCCCCAAATTCAAACCTCCTAAGCTGTGACCCACCAGAGCAACCTTCTCGCGTGGACCAAGTGCTGCCATGAACTCCATCAATGGCCTGGTATACTCATGGAACTCGTGGATATCATATATTGTCCTTCTGTCGGTGCCGCTGCCGGCGAGGTCGAGCACGGTGACCCGATGATCGGCTGACTCTAGCCGGGGTTTCAGCTTGTACCAACACCATGCACCATGACAAGCTCCGTGGACAAGAACAAAATGCGTTTGTTTGGTGTTTGTTGACTCCATATATTTATGAAAACAACAATTTGAATTTTTGGCTTCCACGGTGACGGCTCACGGCTATATATATATATAATGTAGAGGTGCCGCCCCCTTCGTCTTATGTGAAATTATAATATATATAATTCTCTTCTCTGTCTTTTTCTTCCGCTGGCCAACTTTGTGAAAGACAACTGTATGGTGGCCAAAAGAAAAAGAAAAATCGGCAATCATATTGCGATTGACTGCCATTTTTTTTATCTTTTCTTTCTTTTTAAATTTCAAGCTCTCTTCCCTTCTGTTTCTCGTAACCAAATAGAATTATGAGAAAATTACAAAATATAATTCCCGTTTCTAATTTTTCACAAACTAGTAATTTGTATTTTCTTTTTCAATAAATGTATAAACTGTGTTTCATCATTATGTAAAAGTGGAAAAACAACCATAAAATAGACAAAAGGAGTAACGCCCACTTCCTCATCCTTATCCCCTTGTAAGGTTTTGGCTTCTCTCTCTCCTTATTTCTCTTTTTTGTTGTTGTGTTGCTTTATGTTGCCACACGTCTTACTAATATCTCCATGATCATTTAAAGTAACACTTAGTTTTGACTAAATATATATAAAATAATGAATTTTCCTTACACCACGAATCAAGAGGATAAAGAATTGAAACCTATAATGGTAGGAATGTTTCATGAAACCTACAATGGAAATTCTCTACAACCTTGTGTTATGGCTTGGTTTAGCTCAAATTGAGCTTGTAAAAATAATAAACATAAGTTAAGAGGGTATTGAAGGTGGCTTCGATGCATGTACTTCAACACTTAAGTTAGATAGAAAGTAAGGTAGAGAATAAAGAATTTATATTCAGTAATATTGAGAGAATCGGGATTATAAACTATTGCTTGCTCTTCGTATAGAGATTAATAGGGTCTTATATATAGACTATTCATTGGCATCCTTTTACTTCTTAAGTTGTTATTGGTTGTTTAGCATTCAATTTAGTGTAGTACATTTAATGTTATGCATGCTCTTTAAGATAGTGCTTGAAGTGACACTTGTCTTTCTTTCTCTTTTCTACCTTGTCTTATGCATTCATGGAGCGTTATTTGGGATGGCCACAAGCTTTGTGGGTTAGGTTTGTGCTTGGGGTTCAAAGCCAAAATACATATACAATAGGATTATTATTGGAAGAGCACTAGATTTTGGGCTAAAGCTCTATTTAAGGCATTAATATAATATTATGAATATGTCATGAATCATCAATGTTATAAAGTTCGATTACCTATTGAAATTCATAAGAAATTGAAAAAGGAAATGAAACAATGGAGAGAAGTTGGAAAAAATTAACTCTGTTTCTTTTTTTTTTTTTGTAATCTCTACTTATTTTATTATATTGTTGAATTAAATTTATTTTATAATATTATATTAATTCATTATTATGGTCCAATCACAAGTTGACATATGTCCTTTATTAGTAATGATGAAACATGTTAAAAAAAAAAAAAACACAAGTCACTAGTTTTCTAAAGGGCAAAAACATAAAACACGCTTTTATAATTTTTTTCTAGAATTATATATCATTGTAATTACTGAAATTAATATTATAGATTAAAAGTATAGTTAAATAGATATTGGGGATAATAGACCTTTTATAATTTTGTTCAAAACCCTTATAGGATTCAATTATTTAAAAATCTTGAGAAATAAATTGAATGCAAGCATAAATAAATAATTAAGGAAGGTTATAGAAAGTAACCTATGATTTGGGTTTTTTTTTTGTAAGAAGGTACAATACTTTGTTTTTTAGAAAAGAGACTATCAGTATTTCTTAATTTTGTGTTGATAGGGACATGTGTCAACTTTTTATTGATTAAAAAAATTAATTAAATAAAATAATATTATAAAATATATGTATTTATATAATTTAATAAGAAATTTTAGAGAAAAAGGAAAAAAATAAACAAAAGAAAAATAGATAAGGTAAAAGCTTCTTAGCCACTTACCATAAGTCATTAAATGCTTTGGAAGAATACACATGATGGTATGTACTTATACTCCCTCTAAGTATCTTACTTGATTATGAGCCTTTTTAATGTTATCATTAGAGATGCAATTGAATGGGTTTAGGATTGGTCATTTAAAACCCTAACTTAACTCTGTAAGATTTAGTGTATCCCTCCTATTATTGAAAACTACCCCTTATATGGGTAAGTTAGATTTTTATAGGGTTTAAATAAGATAAAGGAGAGACTAGGGCTAAGAGGTTATCTAGGGTTAGGGCTGTAGTTACTAATTTATACATAAATAAAAATTTGAAAGTTAAATGTATTGTATAGTATGAAATTAATATAGAGTGTGCATGGTGGTAGGTTAAGAACATATATTATAATTAATATATTATTTTATTACTTGGTTGGTTTTTTTTTAATCATAAAATCCAGCCTTAAACTTTATAAGGTTTTAAATCATATCTTAAAACTCAATATCGGGTTATGTGGGTCAGGAAAGGATCCGTTTAATTGTATCTCTACTTATCATAACATAGGAATTCCCCATAGATAATTAACTATGCTGGATCATTAATGCTACATATGAGACTATTTATCAACAGTGCCAACAAAAATATACCTAATTGATAATAAATACACCTATTGAATCTTAATCCGGTACCTTAAACATGAATTAAACCATCTACTCTTAGAAACTTTAATTTCTTTTTTTTTCTTTGACACTTCTAATTTTCAAAATAGTGCAACAAGTTTGTGCTTATCACCCTTCATCTATATAAGATGATCAGCTGGGCTTGTGTAAGATGTTTATATTGACTATTGTATTAGATAATTGCTTAGGAATGTATAAGTTTCTACATATGTGTGCATTTTATGCATGTTATTTATTTATTTTTACTTGGTTTTGCAACATCCTTGAGGTGGAATTATGACTTCATGTGCAAATAATTTTTAGGGTAATGATTATAGTATACTGACTTGTGCACTCTAAGGGAGAATGATGATAACGTTCTTGATGATTATGACTATTAGTGGACTTAATTTAGGTTCTTATTTTGGTAATGACTCTTTGACAAGAAAAAGAAAATTATGACTTGCATATAATGTTAAGTTTTGGTTTTGGGAAAACATTTTACATATGTTTAATTGAAATAGATGTTGACTCACACGAGAGTTTGGAAATTATATGCATGTGTGGTTTATATGTATATATGGTGGATTATAATAAGCAGGACTTTGAAGTCTTAAATTTTCTTGAAAAATGTATAAATACATAGACTAAAATTGTTTCAATAAAGAACTTATATGTTAGAAATCATGGAATTTTAATCATTTTCTTATCCTATTATTAGGTTATGAATTCTTAAAACACACTTTTATCTTTTCTAATAAAAAAATTATAGCTTATTTTTTATGTGCCTAAATTCCCAAGATAGGAATTTGGTTACGGTTAGAATGTATAGCAAATAAACCAAGATTGAATCTTTTCTCATTTTTGTGTTTATGATGCGGAAAGTAAATATTTTGATGGGTTTTTTGTTTATAGAATCAATAAAATAAGGGGATATGAGCTTGCTATTTTGATATGATGCACTAAACAATAAGTTGAAATAGGGTTTTGATTAAAATACAAGAATCAATATGATTCATGATTTTCTATAATTAATCGAGATTGTTAAAGAAGGTTCCAATTTGACACACAAATCTTCAATAACAAATGTATACCACAATCTCAAAGAGATTGATAAGTATAAAAGGGTGTTTACCACAATTTATAAAATAGACCGATAAGAACAATGAATTTAAGAAGTCAATTCATGAAAATATATTGAATCATCAAAAGCTCGTTTGATATATTTTATAGTATCACATATTTATAATGGACAAAGGTTGTTGCCAATGCAAAACAACGCTACTATGGAAAAGCAAACAAGTTAAAATAAAATAACTATCCTAATAGACAATTAAGAAAATATATACTATTCTTATTAAACTAATTTCCTAAGGCAACTAAATATACTAAGTAAAATAAAATACATAAGATATGGAGCCGATATTTCATAATAAAAAGTTGTGCTAGATTGGAAACATAATCATGAATGCATAGTTGAAACATCTTTGCAATTGGAACCAGACAGAACTCAGAAAGTTATGAGTTGAAAACAATTGGAATCAGCACACATTGGGAATTATAACCGTCGCAAACTCGTCCGGAAGCTTGTTTCTGACTAGCTTCTATAGTTGGGTCTTGAATTCCCATCAACTTTTCTCTCCAAACTCCAACTTTCCCCCCTCTCTCCAGGCTCTATTGTTCTCTCTCCACCATCCTTCTTTTCTTTTATGTATAGCATTTTTTTTTATTCCTACCTATAATTTCACTTCAATGTTCACATTAGTCAACTAAACAACAATGGCATTTTATATTTATTCTTTTATAAATTTACCAAACTATGTATTATCAATCGAATTCTATGGAATTGAGCCTTTCGAATTGAAATCCAAGATTTGAAACAAAACACGGCCAACTTGCAATAAGAATGATCAAATCACTTTCTATTCATTCGTTCATTCATTCAGTCAGTCAAACTTGCATGACTGGATAGATAGATGTCCAACGATTGAGGGGAAAAAAAAAAAAAAAGAAAGAAGAAGAAGAAGAAGAAGAAGAAGAAAAGGAAGAAAAAGAAGGTAGTTCTAAAGCTGGTGTCGGACGGCTTTGCCACAGAGCAAGGCATTTGAAGGAATATCATATTCATTAGCAAGGCTGTGGACAGAACTCCAGACTCTAAGGTAGAACTGTTGTCCTAGGTACTGCCTTTCCCATATTGCAGACCTCAAGTTCCACATTCCTTGGTTGTCCAACGACACCAATATGCTAGTCCACGAGTTTGGGTACACCTGCGTAATAATAAGTAAATAATAAATGTGAAGGGATAATGTCAAAATCATTGCCTGAATGGCTTTCCAATCGAAGCTTTCCTTATGTAAGGATCAGCCATTTTAGTATACGGTAAAATTCGTTTCGGACATGTATTTAACCTGAGCAGTATGTCTAGTGAGTGTGTCAACCAGGTTGTATTTTCTCCTTCCGGCTGGCGTCCACCGCCCTAAACCGTAACTGTTTGTCACAGCATACAGACTCTTAGTATCATGACAGACAGATTTAAAGCTATGCCTTAAGCATGACAGATGCTCACCCAACAACCCAAAAATCGTAGCCATCTAGATGCCAAGACTGCACGTGATTTTCGTTGTTCTGGAAAACAATTTCAATGAATTCATGTAGGGAAGCTGGCAAAACTGAAGTGCCTATTGTTGCGGTTGCGGAACCACTGGAGGGGAAGCTCTGGAGGGAATTTGTGCTGAAAACTCCAGGGATATTAAAATAATCGGCAAGCTTCAATGGGGTATCAGCATTGATGAATGAAACTCCATTGACGGCATAGCGCTTCTTCCCGTTGATAAGTAGTGCAGAATTGGCCAACACAATTGTCCTTGTTGTTGTGATCTTCCCATAATGAAACGAGCCTTGAGGGTTAGGTCTGGCTGCACTTGCTGTCAGGTTCCACCTGCAAAAGCGGAGGAAGAATGTAACCAAGTGATTTCGAGTTGATGGGAAGACCCAAAGTTACTTTCAATCGCCGAGGTCCAAACATGGGTTGCATGCAGAACAACCGAATCGAGCAAGTTTTAGGACTATGATTTCTTTAGATCCTACATGTACATTTTCTCTTATTCTATAGTAACCAGTACACTGATTATTGTTGAAAGCCACTGCTAGAAAAAGGTTCACATTTGCCTTTGGATACCTGAAAGTTCTAGCCTGCTTCATAGACCAGTGTATTTGGTAAGTTGGAGCCGCTGGTAGAGGACCAGAAGCAGGGGTATGAGAATTGCTGTAATGTAGCACTCCAGTTGCAGTGAGAATTGTCTTAGTAAACCGTGTTGATGCGACAATATAGTAGTCCTTCGGAGCCTGATCCAACGTTACCAAGACTGCCACGGATTGGCCAACATGCACATCAAGAGAATCGTAAGCGTTTTGGATGGTATGAGATCCCTCAACCTCAACAAGCTTCATGATGTGGCCTTGAATCCTGAAGTTCAAAGAGGTTGACAATCCCACATTTGAGATTCTGAACATGTAAGTTTTTCCTGAAATATTGCAAAATCTTGGTTAATGTAAGCATTTCTCAAGAAAGCATAAAAGGAAACTACTGCAGAAATATCTGTGTGTTGATAATGGATACCTTGATCACCGCTGAAAGTAACATGCGGCTGACCGTTTATGATAACCCCATCTGGGAATGGTAGAGATTTTCCCGAGTCCAAGGACTCTTGTAATACCTGCCAATAATGTGCTGTCAAATCTCTAGAACAAAAGCTTTGGTCACTTATTTTCGAGATGAAGGTGAAATAAGGTGCCTTGCTTTATGGGAGTCAGTGTCAGCCATCTATAGAAGAAAAGATTGGTGCCTGACCTTGTGGCTGGTCTTGTACCAGTCACCGATAAGCAAGGTGAAATCTCCAGCAGGATCAGCAAAAGGAACAGGTATGCGAGGTCTCTCGTAGATATTGAGAGCTCCATACCCTCCAGCAGCTTTGTGAAACTGTGTTGAGGGAAAATATGTAAAGGTCCCAATCTGATCCTTGGTTTGGAAATTGTAAGTATAGTTTGAGTTTGGAGGGATAGGACAGTTAGTTCCTCGTACTCCGTCTTGCCAAGAGTTTTTCCTTTGTTTGATCCCATTCCTGAATGCGAATAAATATAGCATAAGCATATGAAGTAAACTCTAATTCTCTCTTGCCGGAAAAAATTCTGAACTACGACCAGGCTGTCTTTTGGAGCTAAAAGCAGAAATCTCCTTGAAATTCACGTGTTTTTGCTCACATTTTGCCCAGGAAGGAAATGTGCTACCCGAATAAGAGCAAGATATAAGCTTTGTAAACAACAGTAAAAGTTGAAACTCCCATGGAAAAAAAAAAAAAAAAGTGACAGGTTAGGTACTGCATGGATACTTTCAAACTGCGCTGTAGATATCCGACAAGATATTGTTTCCCCGCTTCAGTTTTCTCGTAAAATCTATAGATTAATTCTGAAAAGTTGTTCTAACCATTATCACTGCTCAGATATATCGCCAGAATCTGAACTACAAAACTTCCTGTCTTTCTTCCATAAGGAACTATTCTAGCATTAGCAAAATATGATCTCTACCTCAAGCGCTTTTCATGATTACAATAATACAAGACTATATGCATCCAAATGGATAAAAAGAAAAAAAAAATACAGTATATCTGTATGCGAGGGAGAGGGAGTGAGCATACCATGTCAAAAGAAAAGGTTGATCTAGCTTGTTAATTAAGTTAAGCACTATATTGTCATTAGTCACAACTTCCAGTTTAGGTCCAGGAAACTGGCCATTGATGCGAATAACCTTCAAAAATTCAGAACATTTGATACATTAGACTTATTAACCTGAATCAAATGAGACCACTGAAAAGTGAAATTGCAAAACAACCAAGCACCAACCTGTTGTGGAACACCAAGAGGAGAAATAGTTCCATAAGTTACGGTCCAGGTGTAGTATCTGTAAGGATCATCACATATCACTAGACCAGCACCAAAAGCTATCAAAACACATAGCATATGTACTATTCCTAGACCTTCACTTCCCATTCTCATTAATCTGCAAAGTGCCACTGGAGAGCACTCTCCACCAAAAACAATGGAACAATGTGTTGTTTTGGTGTAAAACTTGTTGAGTGGAGATGTAATGCCAGCTTTAAATAAGAACAGGAGGGGACGGAGAACCATCGGGTTTTTTCTTTTTTCTTTTTCTTTTTTTTTGGGGGGGGGGGGGGGGGGGGGGTGGGTTGGTTTGGAATCTTATATATATAAGGCGAATGCACTATAACATTTTTGAATACTTAATAATAATGAAATTTTTAATTTTTTTAAGAAATGATTAAGGGTATTTAATATATTTCACAAAATGCTAAAGAATAAATATTTTATATTATTATTATTGTATATATATTAATATTGAAATTTACCCATCAATTTATAAAAAAAATTAATATATAAAACTAAATTGTATAAATTTTATTATTAATAAGAATAATACACAAAAAAATATTTAAATAAGCAAATACAACTAAACCAGAAAAAAAATGATATAAATATAAGTATGCATCGCTTTTTTAATAATTGACTTTATAAGATTGCATAATTAACAATATTAAAAAAATTATCAATCTTCGATCATTCAATAGTTCACATTCATTGTTAGGATATTAATTATAAGTAAAATACAATAAGTTATATGCTTATTATTATTTATATATACTTTATGTAATAAGATTGGAGTATTTATAGTATTAGTAATAAGAATAAATGTAACATAGAGAAAAAGGTAAAAAAATAGTATTAATGAGAATTGAGCCCATATCCTTTTATTTGAAAGCTTATATGATTTACGACTTAGCAATGTTTAACAATTTATTATATTTTACTCTTAAAATGTATATATTAATTTTTATGTAAAAGTTCTACATAAAGATAAATGTGGACCTTATAAAAGTTTTTGATCACTTATGGCCTGCTAGGGCTGGCCATGATGGAATGTAGGGTTGTTTCCGATGTAGTTCTTTTTGTCAATGCATGTTTGTTAAAGGAAGAACCATGATCAATTTTTGGCGCATTTTCCGGGCTACTCTACGCGTGATCAATCATCAAAATTGCTTCGAACCAAAGATAAATATTTGTTGTCAATATGTCAAAGCACAAAGAATGATAAAGAATCCATATCTTTAAGTCCAATTATCATTACTCATAACTACTGAAGTACTAAAAGTTAATTACCGAAAGGAAAATCAAAGAAAGTACTACTAAAAATAAATACATGGCATGTCCTACTGCCTTGGACACACCGTCAATCTCGCCTTTGATCATTTCTTTGTTGAGACGTACGTCTTTTACTCTTTTTTTTCTTCGTCTTGGTTCCTTGGATTCCTTCTCTTTCCCCTGTTCTTTTTTATTTTCCTCCCTCTCTAGTTAATTAGAAGGCTTCTGAGTTTAATCAAGCTTTTTTCTCTTAAGTTGCAAAAAAGTTGGGGACCGTCAGTGTCGGAAGGATCATCCAAGTCCCACTTCCACTTCGACAATGATTGAAATAGTTTGAAGTTCTTCTAAGCGTTAGATGTATAGCTTCTAATCTAGTAATTGAACAAAAGTTTTATTAAAACCTACCACTTCTACTTGATTATCGCCTTTATTTATGACTATTGGAAATAAAAATTCGAGAGACACAAACAAGAAGGCAGAGGAACCAAGAAACTTCAATTCTTATTGCTGTTATTTCTTAAAAAAAAAAAAAAAACTAAGATAATAATTAATGTATATAAATAAGTTGTATGCCTACAACTTAGGTACCAAATCTGGATAAACTTATCCATTATTATCGACTTGAGAAAAATAAGCTAACAAACTAGAAATCAAATCTAGACTTTGAATCATTCTTCAATATCCTCCCTTGATTCAAAGTCACATATCCCCATTAACATCCTAAAGCAACAAAACTTTTCTTTGGACAAAGTCTTTGTTAATGCATCAGCTGCTTGTTCTTGAGTGCTGCAATACTTCAAGACTATTTCTTCTTTTGCGACCAAATCACAGATGAAATGAAACCGTATGTTAATGTGCTTCGTTTTGCTATGAAAGGTTGGATTCTTTGTCATGCAAATTGTTGCTTTATTGTCACAAAATATCTCAGTGGGTCCTTCTTGCTTTTGTTAAAGATCAGCTAGTATCCTTCTTAACCAGATGGCCTGACACGCTGCTGAAGTTGCAGCAATGTATTCCACTTCTGAGGTTGAAAGTGCTGTAGTGGCTTGTTTCTTTGAGCTCCAAGTGATCACTCCTAAGCCTAAAGTAAATATATTTGCTGAAACACTACGTCTATCATCCAATGAACTTGCCCAATCACTATCTGAAAAGCCACATAGGCTGAAATTTGAAGTTTTTGAATACCAAATTCCATACTCCATTGTCCCAGCAATATAGCGCAAGATCCTCTTACCTGCACCATAATGAATCTTTGATGGTCTTGCATAAAGCATGAAACAATACCAACAGCAAACATTATATCGAGTCGTGTATGTGTTAGATAAATTAATCCTCCAACCAAGCTTGAAACCTCTTTGTGTCTACCATTGCTAAACCATCTCCACGCTGCAATTTTTCATCCATGTTCATCGGAGTAGCAATAGGATTACATCTAAGCAGGTTAAACTTATTAAGAAGATCTTTTGCATACTTCTTTTGCGCAATGAAAATCCCATTTTCTTCTTGATGAACTTCCAGACCAAGAAAATAATGCACCATGCCCATTTCAGACATTTCGAACTTTGTCATCATTTGTTGCTTGAATTTATTCACAAGAGAGCTTGAGGAACTAGTGTGAATGATATCATCAACATAAAGACAAACAATGATGAAATCACCGTTACCTTTCTTCTTCACATACAATGTAGGTTCATTTTCACTTCTTACACACCCCCATTTTTTAAAATAGACATCGATTTTGCTGTACCAGGCTCGAGGCGCTTGCTTCAACCCATACAATGCCTTCTTCAATTTGTATACTTTTGTTTCCTTTCCTTTTATTACAAATCCTTCTGGTTGTGTCACATAAACTTCCTCTTGCAGATCTCCGTTTAAAAATGCTGACTTAACATCAAATTGAAAGACAAACCATTGCAATTGAGCTTCTAAGGCTAAGATGATTCGCACGGTTTCAAAACGAGCTACCAGATAGATGGTTTCATCAAATTCGATCCTTGTTGTTGCGCATACCCTTTAGCCACCAGCCGTGCTTTGTACTTCTGAATGCTGCCATTTGCAATAACTTTGGTTTTGAACACCCATTTCAAGCTAATCACATTCTTGTTATCTAGTAAGTCTACCATCTCCCATGTTTTCGTCGCTTAATAGTTTCAATCCTTTATTGTTCAAGTGTCCATACCTTAAGTGCCATAACTGTGACTCATCCATTGTTTTAGCAGCAAGGACAAAATTTTCCAATTGTAACATATCTAATGGAAACATCTTGTTTGGTGTCATATTAATATGAATTTTGATGCCTATCATTCTATTACTAATGACACACACATCATCATCAAATAGAACAGAATAGCCACTAGCCAAAAGCTATCTAACACTCAACAAATTATATCCTAAATCAAGTACGAAGTGAACATCATGCAAATATTTGATTTTTCCACTACTAGTAGTAATTCCAACTGTACCTTTACCTTCAACTTGCATGTCTTTATTATTTCCAAGCTAAACTTTGATCTTCTGAGTTTCATCAAACTCCTGGAACAAAGATTGGGTTCCTGTCATGTGATTTGAACAGCCGCTATCCACAAACCACAAATCATTTGATTTTTGATAAAAATCAGAGAGGGTCACAAAGAGTTTGTTGTCTTCTTCATTTTCTTCAGCAACATTCATTTTTTTATCTTTATACCAACAATCATTTGATGCATGCCCATATTTCCAACAATGATGATACTGCTCAGTAACTATGTTCATGGTTTGATTTTTGTACTAGCAATTGGCTTGAACATGTCCATATCTTTTATAATGATAGCATTAGACATTCCTTGTATTTTCTTGCTCATTGAAATATCTCTGTCCTTTACCTCTACCATTCCCATAACCACATCCACAAAAACCTCCCCTTCTTCCTCTTCCTCTACTTGCTGAATTAACGTTAGTTTTTAGCATCTGAAATGATTTCTCTTCCTTTTCTTGCAACCTGTTAATTCTAGATTCATGGGATTGAAGAGACCCCATCAGTTCATCGACCGAAAGAGTGCCTAAGTCCTTTGCTTCTTCTATAGCAGCTACTACATGATCAAATTTAGATGTCAAGCTCCTCAAAATTTTCGCAACAATAGTTGCATCTAGAATTTGCTCACCATAGGACTGCATCTAGCTGGCTATCGTCATTGTCCTTGACAAAAATTCAATAATTAACTCATCATTCTTCTTGCTCAATGTTTCAAAATCACGTCCTAATGTTTGCAACTTGACTACCATCACTCTGCCATCACCTTGAATTCCTTTTGAAGGATCATTCACGCTTCGTGTGACGTTGTCACTACTGCGATATGTGAAAAAATTATTTCATGAACAACTTGTTGAATTATGAAAAGGGCTTTGGCATCTCTTTTCCTCATTTCCTTTAGCCTTTCTTCAAATTCTAGATCAGGTTCTAGGATATCCACAAATCCATATTTGACCAGATCCCACAATTCCTGAGATCTAAGCAATGTTTTCACCTTGATGCTCCACCATTCATATTTCTCACCATTAAAGACTGGTAAGTGTGGTTGTGAAGAGGAAAAGCTAGAGGAAAGACCAAGTGTTGCCATGCTATTTTACCCTAGATCAATGATCGAGACCGACTCTGATACCAAATTGTTGGAAATAAAAATTTGAGAGACACAAACAAGAAGGTAGAGGAACCAAAAAACTTCAATTCTTATTGCTGTTATTTCTTAAAAAAGAAGAAGAAGATAATAATCAATGTATATAAATAAGTTGTATGCCTACAACTTAGGCACCAAATCTGGACAAACTTATCCATTATTATCAATTTGAGAAAAATAAGCTAACAAACTAGAAATCAAATCTAGACTTTGAATCCTTCTTTAATAAAGACATGTCAATACTTTTGAACTCATGAAATGAGGGAGTGACTATTTTGTCTGGGACTAGTTTGAACCCTTGTCTCGACTAGTTTGAAAACATTCTTCAGCAAGTGACCCTATGCTCTTAGTCGTATGTCTGGGATTTTGATTCCTCGTCTCTAATAATCCATGAAAAGATATAAACAATTACGATTTTCGTTAGATACTAGGAGATACTGAACATTAGTTGTATAATACTGGTGGTCCAATGCAATGAAGCCAGGTGGCAGCAGTAGTTAGTATAAACTATAGTTAAATGGATTAGAATAGGCATTCAGTCATTTTACTCATCCTTTGTCTTGTGTGGGGTGCTATAAGCTCGTGATTTAGGAGCCTGGTGCTATGGTGCTTGGCCCTACGTTCTCCAAATTAGGGATTGTATCCATTAATTTTCAATTGAATAATGTATTAGTCCTTTCGCCCATAACAAATGTACTGATTTAATTGGAAATTAATGGATACAAATCCTAATTTGGAGAAATAGGACATGACACCGGAGCAAAATGCTCCCTCCTAGCTCCTACCAGTACTCAAATAATGAGTAAAATGATTGAATGCTTATTTTAACTCAAACTAACTATTATTTATACTGGGTAAGTAGCTGAGCAATAAAACGAAAAGTTAAAATGGGCACTAATATGGATCTCTCTTGAACTTCAGGATGATCTACTATTCAAGGTGTTTTTGCGAATGCTTGGATTATCACTTCTTTCTGTCCAAGAGAAAGTCAAAATGTTAGTGCAGTTTCTATGCATTGTTTTTAAGGGAAGAACTCCGCTTATAAATCGAAAGGGGGACCACTCTGATATTTCTTTGGTACCTTTTGTCTTTAGGGTTAAAAGTACGAGGGAGAATTCCATATCGGCATGAAGATATTCCTTTCCATTTTTCAAAGCTTCTCAACCCTATAATTTTACTACATTTCTTTTTAGCTGAAGTAAGTTCCACACATACAGCTCAGCCAAGACATCGTTTTCCGTAATTACCAACAACAAAAAGATTCTATTCTCCATTCCATCATATTGATGTTATATCTCTGTCAATTCTGGTTGTTCTTGTTGAAAGGAAAAAGTAATACAGGATATTTCATAGAACAAAAGAAACTTTTTTTGCTGATCTGAACAATCTTAGGCCTATTAAATAGGCAAATAGCATAATTGAATATTTAGAAAAATAGTTACAACTTTAATAAATGTGACCCACTACTACTAGCAACAATATATAAAAATTTGACTGAGTAAAACTAGGAATCCAACTAACTGACTTAGTTAAACATATCTTCAAAGCACTACTCAACACTCCCTCTTGCGTCAAAGCTTGTAACTCCCATCTGCAACTTGAAATAATTGTGCTTTGCACATGGAAGAGGCTTTGTCAATATGTCTTCTACTTGCTCATTTGTCCCACAATACTTCAAAACTATTAGTCCTCCTACAGCTTGACTACAAATTAAATGATAACGAATATCAATGTGCTTTGTCCTACTATGAAAGGTTATATTCTTGGACATGGCAATTGTTGCTTTGTTGACACAAAAGATCTCTATTGTATCTTGCTGTTCTTGGAGAAAATCAACTAGCAATCTTCTTAGCCAAATAGCTTGACGTACTGATGATGTTGCTACAACATACTCAACTACTAATGAAGATAGAGCTACAACTTCTTGCTTCTTTGAACTCCATGAAACAACACAAGAACTAAGAGAAAACATGTAACTTGAGGTGCTTTTCCTATCCTTTAAGCTTCATGCCTAATCAATATCAGTAAAACCAAGCAACCTAAAATTTGATACCTTTGTGTACCAAATACCAAAATCAATAGCCCTACAATATATCTGAGAATCCTTTTGGTTGCCCCAAAACGATGTTTTGTTAGGCTATGCATAAACCTTGAAACAACACTAATAGCAAAAGCTATGTTGGGTCTTGTGTGAGACAAATAGTTTAAACCACCAACTAAACTTCTAAAATATTTTGCATTAGCCTCACTAGTACCATCATCAACTAAAAGCTTCTCATTGACATTCATAGGTGTAGATGTTGAATTACAATTCAACATGTTAAACTGACGAAGCAAATTGGTTGCATGTTTTCTTTGAGAAATAAAAATTCCATTTGAACTTTGATGAACTTCTAATCCAAGAAATTAATGCAACAAACCCAAATATGACATTTAAAATTTTTTAATCATGCAAGACTTAAATTCTTTAATCAAAGACTCACAAGATCCCATGTAAATCATATCATCAACATATAAACACACCACCAGGAAATCAGAGTTACCTTACCTCTTTACATAAACGGTCGGTTCATTTTGACTCCTTTTAAACCCATTCCCATGAAAATATGAGTCAACCTTCCTGTACTACGCTCTTAGAGCTTGTTTTAGGCCATATAATGCTTTCTTTAATCTATAGACTTTATTCTTTTCTCCATCAACAACAAATCCTTCAGGCTGAGCAACAAAGACCTCTTCCTCTAGCTCACCATTTAAAAATGCTAATTATATCAAATTGAAAAACTAGCCTGCTAAGTTGAGCAACTAATGCAAGAAATGTTCTTACCATTCCAAAATGAGCAATCGGTGAAAAAATCTCTTCAAAGTCAACAGCATGTTGTTGTGTGTACCCTTTAGCAACCAAGTGAGCTTTATGTTTTTGAATGGTACCATCAACATGATACTTTGTATGGTACACCCATTTTAACCCAATAATATTCTTTTCTTTTAGAGCATCAACCAGCTCCTATGTTGAATTTTTTTCAATGGCTTGTATCTCCTCTATCATGGCAATCTACCATTGAGGTTATCTTGTAGCTTCTTCAAAGGAAGTTGAATCAATAACAAACAAAGCAAAGTTACAGGAGTTATAAATCTTTATTAAGGATTTGAATTTTGTTGGTGGTGTTGAACTGCCACTGGAGGAACTTGCTAAACTATTGCTTTCACCAAGTGAGGAAGGGGTTGAACTTGCAAGAGATGAAGAATTTGAACTTGAAGGAGATAGCAATGGAGGCTGCTCAATACTAAAATCTACAAGAACTTGATTTGTAATGCCTTCTTTATCGACATTTCATCCAAAACTTGCTTGTTCATTAAACACAACATTCTTGCTAATTATCACTTTGCCACTTATAGTATTATATAGATGATATGCTTTAGGTTAAGAGCTATAGCCAATAAAAATGCATTTTTTAGATTTTTCATCAAGCTTAGAACAAATATTAATCAAAACATATGCTATAGAACCAAATACTTTTGAGTGGCTTACCCGAGGCTTCTTACCTATCTAAGCTTCATGAGGAGTTTGATTCAAAACAACCCTTATTGGAGAAATATTCAAGAGATACACTGCTATTACTATTGTTTCTCCCTAAAACTGATCAGGAAGCCCTTTTGCTTTCAATAAGCTTCCGGCTATATTCACCACCATCCTATTTTTTTGCTCTGCAACACCATTATGTTCTAATGTATATGGCACTACAAGTTCCCTACGAATTCCATCCCCATCACATAAAGAAGTGAACTTGATGCGAACCCTAGGTTAAGATGTACTATCGAGTCTAATTTTAATTTTATTTTTTCCTAATTCTATTCACATTAAATCTTTTGCCCATTTAATAAGAACCCTCGACTTAAATTAGAATTGTCAAGTTTATGATTAATTGAGTGGATTAATCCTAATTTGAACACTAGTCAATGAAATTATCTCTTTTTATTAAAAAAGAAAAAAAAACAAAGATTATTGATTCAGTGGTTAACCTATTAAAACCTTAAAGTTACCACCTTGACCTTCTGAAATTTGGATTATATTTTTGTGATATCCTTTTAGCATATAAAATTTTTTTACTAAAAAATAAGGTAAGAGAAAATAAACATAATAATGATTATACTAATAGTAATTTAATTTTTTTTTTATTTTTTAGAGTTACCCCATAAGGGTGTCCACGTACCAATTTCATTCGGGTATCTTCTTATGAGCGAAAGAGGCAAATTTGAATTCAGCATTTCCTCATTAGGTTTTATGATTTTTGTCTGTCTGGTTGTGTGATGTTGGTCTTAAGTTATGTAGCGTCAATACATCTGTGTTTCATATTGTAATTAGATCTACTGGTTGGTTCAACCTGTTGGCTGTTGTCCACGGTCTAACACTGTCTGAGCATTGCGTTAAAGGTTATCATTTGGAGATGACAGCCCCATCAGAGCCAGATGAATCTTGGCCATTAGCTTCCAACGGTTCACGTAACAGTAGCACGAATGAATTTTCTTCAATAGCTTTGGCTAATTCCTTGAATTCACCATCGCTAGGTTTTCCATTGGCTTGGCCATTATTAGTTTCTTGCTTACCTTTCTTCCGAGATTGCTCTGCTTCCTGTCCCCTGGATTCTGTGTTCTGTTTCCTAGTCATCACCTTGTCTTCATCGCTGGAAGCATGGCCATGAGACCTCGTTTCATGTAACTTGAGTCATTTAAAAAAAAAAAAAAAAATTCCTTTTACTCAATAAGACTAACATATGGTGGGGTATTGTAGAAGGCTTTCACTCTTTCCATTGGCGGAGAAGCATAAACTCTGCTGAGCTTATCTCTCAGTATGGTGACAGGAACGTCTTGCACAGTCCATGAACCTGGTTTGGCGTGTGACATGGATCTTAATTCACTCATAATATATTGAGGTATTTCATTTGTTTTTCACTAATATGAACATAATTGCAGTATCAATGATGAAATGACATTTTTCATATGATTCCTAAGATGATTTTGTAGCTCTGAAATTTCAATTGGATTTAGATTTGAGTTCGGCACCGAAAGCACAAAGGACGTTATGTGGTTATGATAGGATGGGGATTACTTGATTTGGGAATTGTCTAGGTGTTCCTGTTCTGAAGATGCTGTTGGGGAAGGTTGAGGCTTAGAAGTTGGAGGTAATTTTGAGGAATTTCGAGTTCCAGACTCTGAAATGACAGTAAGAGCAAAGCCAGTTGTGGGCTTTTGCTGATGTCACTGGACAAGTATCCATTCCCCATATGCATTCGCGATTGCCAACTTTTGAGGGTCTAGTGGGGAATGCTCATGATTAGTTGATTATATAGCAGTAGAGTGGGGGGCTTTGCTTCGACAGGTTGGTTAGTGGACACGCGTTGGTTGCTATCTCAGTTTCAGGCGGTGATCGCCTCACGGAGTCTCCTTGCTAGTGTTTAGAGTAACTGGGCATGCGGAAGTCACATGACCAATACATCCGCGAGAATAGCAGAGGATGCGGATACCTTCATACTGAATATGGTAGGAGCTATTGTCAAGTAATATAGTGTGTATGAGTGGCTCATAGAAGTTCACTTGCTCACACAGACGTGCGAAACGACTGCATTCTGCATTGGCTGTATATGTATCGATTCGTAGGACTGGACCAATGGCTTGACCAATTTTGCGCAAGGCCATAGGGGCATAATATTTTAATGGTAGCTCATTTATTCGAATAGAGACCGCTACTGAGTCAAAGCGAGCTGTCGATGGCTTAAAATTTGGCCCCCATTTGCGAAGGGCAAGAAAGTAACCATCAGCAAAACCAGGGACTTGCTTGAAGATCTTCTTGATGTCAAAATACGACAGTATAGTAGCCTTGCCCTAATCCAATCATTGTAAAGTCTGATATAAATGAACAAGGCGTTTAAGATCCCGATACGAAATTTTGTAACTCAAGGATGGTCCATAAATTTTAACTATTAGTGCTAGTTTCCATGGAATTTGCATTTCACATTTTTCCTATTTTGTGAAAATGATTAGCTTACAGCCAACTAAGTTAGGCAGGTTAGGTTGTTCTTCATTGCCCTCCTTTGTTTCATCCACCATATCCTCCTGGGCTGAACTAAAGAACGAACGCGCATAAGCCTCAGGAATAGTGTGCATAAGCATATCCCTTTATGTTTGTTTAAAATCGAAACCAGAGTCAACCTCAGTTCGTCTGGCATCTGCAAAGATAGGCAGTGCTGCCATGGGAAGTTGTTGTTGCAAGCCATGAGCGGGTGGAGCATCCGCAAGGGAAAACTGATGATGTTCATCTAAATGCACCTGAACTATAGATTGTGTACTATGGTTTATAATCTACTATATTCATAGATTCAATGTATATTGTAGATTTATCTGAGCACAACTGTTCATGTAAAAAGGTGGTCATGGTGTTTATGATAACACTAATGTTGTATTAGTAAAATAATGTGTTCTATTATGAATAGCAAACATAATGGATGGATTCTTAAGAAACAAATATGATGAACTATCACAAAATGTGTATAAAAATTTCTTTTGCCATGTGTATTATGCAAATTAAATATATATATATACACACATATATGTATATGTATGTATGTACATAATTAAGAAAAAAATATGAAATTATTGCCTTGTTTTCAATAGACATGTGATACTAGTTTCATTGCAAGAAATAGATAACGATTGTTGATATATATATACAATCGTGCAAGTTTCAACTTTATAGAGTTAGCTGAGTGTAAAAAAAGATATCTTAGTTTAGTTTGACAACATTAGTCTAAACTAATGACCACTTGCATATAATGATTTCCAAGCCCTACTACTTGTAAATCCCTCGAATTTGAAGCTATTCTAAAGGAATTTTCATCAAAAGTTTCCAACTTATCATTATTTTCTAGACCATTTAACCAAAGTACGTCATCGAAACTTTATAAAATACCACATTATCTTATTACTGTCGAAGTAACTTCAAATCGTAAACCTTATGCATCTAACAAAACAGAGTAAACATGACAATTGATGGAATCAAATAAACCAGCCCTAAGCATATTTGAGTACTATTTTCAGGAGACATTCGGAAAGTTCCTTGGTCATCGAAAGCATAGGCATGTGATCAGCACCGTTGATTTCAAAAACGTCTTTGGTTCCGCCGTAGTTCTGGATCATCCGACGTTGGAAATCGTCATTGATTGCTTGATCTTCCTTGCAGATAACGTAAATTCGGGTGACTGAGCCATACTTGTCGCTGCAGAAAGGCTGACTTTGACAAGTCTTCCATGAACAGTGATCCTGGCCTTGTTAGTATCTTGGCTAGCTCAAGATCCTTTCGCACCAAAAATACCATTGAAATGGGTCGAGTACGTGTGCAGCAATAATAATAATAGTTACAAGAGGGTCCAAATGTTTCGTTATAATTTTCTTAGTAGGCACATGTGAGTTGTGAAAATTGTAGACCATGTTGATACATATATAGTTTAATATACATATATATAATTTCTAGGGTTTGTGGAAAGGAGAAAGGTAACCTCCTAATTAATTATAACCACAATAGAATTTGTAATTGTAGGAATTAAAAACCAAATCCAAATTTGAGAGAGAGAGAGACATACCTCGGTCGACAATAGGTGGTAGAGCTTAGAGGACAGGAACATGGAAGAACATAGATGTTACAGATCTTGCTCGAAACACTAGAAAGAGTCATAAAATGCCAACTAGATTTCAAGACTACATCATGTAACTGTATAACTAGAAATCAGTTTACATAACAAGATGTAAATGTAACAAACAAAGGAGCATATAAATAAACGGCTCAAAAGGGAAAAGGGTTTTTTTTACCCCCCCTTTCGAAAATCTGTTTCAATCTGTGGAGCTTAGGGCTGCTCGAAAGTCCCACCTGCAAATATTTCACACACACAAACAATAATCAAGATTACCGTAACAAAACTACAGTACGAAGAAAGTAAAGGGAGAGTAAGGAGAGAAAGTGAGAGATTATCCCAAACATTTTGGTGCTCTCGTCATGGCCTCAACAAGATCACAGGAAGAATTTTCCAAGCTGCAATCTTTAGTATTTTCTTTAGCAAAGACGATGAAGGGAATGCAATCACAGATGCAAGATTCTATTAAAGCCAATCTGGTTACTCAACAATCGATGAATGATTTGAATTCCGCTATTAATACTTCGATGCAACAATTTTCAGAAAAAAAAATTGATCATTTTCAGAATCAGAATGGACTGTCTCATTAGGAAGCAACTTAAGTTCATTCAGATTCAAACCATTCATCACATTCTGCACTGAATCCCTTGTTGAGAGGCATCAAATTAGAGATTCTTAAATTTTCCAGACAAGATGTTTTGGCATGGATTTATCAAACTCAAAAGTTTTTTTATTTTCATAATGTACCCGAGGGACAAAGATTAGAAATTGCGTCTTTTGCATTAGAAGGAGAAGCCTTACAGTATCTACAATGGCTTGAGCAAAATAGCCAAGTGGGTTCATGGCAAGCTTTCTTGTAAGCTTTCAAGACTAGATTTGGACCTTCCGAATATGAAGATACTCAGGGAGCCCTGGCGAAATTGATGCAAAAGAAAACGGTAACGGAATATCAAAAAGAATTTAAATCTTTGTCTAATCAAGTTGTAGGCATACCTCAATCTTTTTTGCTTTCTTGTTTCATTTCTGGCCTAAAATCTCACATTCGCAAAGAGGTTCAGATTTCCCGTCCTACATCATTACCTCATGCAATTTGGTTAGCAAAAATGCATGAATCCAAGTTTCAAGACCATTTTTTCCGACCTCCATATTCTATACCCGTTTCTTCTCATCCTACTTCTTCTCCATTACAATTTTCTAAACCTCACCCTTCTACGGTCGACAATCCTAAAACCACATTACCTATCAAAAAACTTTCTAAAGAGGAAATGCAAATTAGACGAGAACAAGGCTTATGCTACAATTGTGATGAGAAATATTCCAGGAATCATAGATGCAAGGCAAAATTTCTCTTGTTAATACAAGATGAAGAAGAGGGATCGGTTACGGATCCATGTGAGGAGCGGTTAGCAGAGGATTCGGGTTGTGGACATGAAGGTGCTCAGGATAACGGATTAATTAGTTATCATGCAATGTCCGGACATCTGGTACCTCGTACCATTCGATTTTTTGGAATGATGAATGGCCATCAAGTGACCGTGTTAGTGGATTCAGGAAGTACACACAATTTTGTGCAAACCAGAGTAGCTAAACATTTCGGACTGACAGTAGCTTCTACAGCTAATTTTGGAGTCATGATTGGCAATGGTAGTAAGCTATGTTGTGAAGGTCAATGTTCCGATGTTGTATTGGAAATTCAAGGGTTGGTTTTCAAGGAATTGTTCTATGTGTTGCCAATCCAAGGGGCTGATTTTGTTCTGGGAGTGCAATGGTTGCAAACATTAGGACCCGTTACTATTGACTACACAAATTTGACTATGCAATTTGTGTATCAAGGAGCTACAGTGACATTGCAGGGAGTTAATAATGGTGCCTTAGCTCAAATTTCACATCACCAGTTTCGAAAATTACTGAAGACAGATTCAGTTGCTTCGTGTTTTCAATTGTTGGCTCAGGAGGTTAGTCCTAATTCATGCATATCCACCAACAATAAAGATATTGATATTTTACTAGGCAAATATGCATCTGTTTTTCAAGCACCTTCATCATTGCCACCTTTGCAATCTGTTCAACATAGAATTCATCTTATTTCTGATAGTAAACCGGTGAATGTTAAGCTCTATAGATATCCACATTTTCAAAAGAGTGAGATTGAAAAGTAGGTGAAAGAAATGTTGGAGTCAAGCATCATTCAACATAGCACTAGCCTATTCTCTTCGCCTGTACTTTTAGTAAAAAAGAAAGATGGTACTTGGCGATTCTGTGTAGATTATAGGGCTCTTAATCAGGTTACTATCAAAGATGAATTTCCCATTCCCACTATTGATGAACTTTTAGACGAATTATTTGGTGCTGCATGTTTTTCGAAACTGGATTTGCGCTCAGGATACCATCAAATTCGAATGAAGCCGACAGATGTGGAAAAAACAGCTTTTAGAACTCATGAAGGACATTATGAGTTCCTAGTAATGCCCTTTGGCTTAAGCAACGCACCAGCCACTTTCCAGGCTATTATGAACAGAATTTTCCAGCCATTTTTACGACATTTTGTCGTAGTTTTCTTTGATGACATATTGGTCTATAGCAAGGATGTTACTGCACATTTACAGCACTTGGAATTAATATTACAAGTGTTACAACAACATCAGTTTTATGTCAAGGCTTCTAAATGTATTTTTGCAGCATCTACTATTGACTACTTGGGTCATATAGTATCAGCTGCTGGAGTAAGTCCTGATCCTTCTAAGGTTCATGGTGTTCAACAGTGGCCTGTGTCTATCACTCAAAAACAGCTGCGAGTGTTTTTGGGGTTGGCTGGATACTATCAGAGATTTGTCAAGAATTACGCTGCCATTGCATCACCTCTGACAGACTTGTTACAGAGGGACGGGTTTCATTGGAATGAACAGGCTCAACAAGCCTTTGAAACTCTCAAAATAGCTTTATTACAAGCCCCTATTTTGAGATTACCGGATTTTTCAAAGACCTTTGTCATTGAAACTGATGCGTCTGGACTGGCTATAGGAGCAATACTCTTGCAGGATACACATCCTATTCCGTATTTTAGCAAAAAGATCCCTTTACATCTACGCAAAGCTTCTGCCTATGTAAGGGAGCTTTATGCTATAGTGGCAGCGGTACAAAAGTGGAGACAATATGTGTTAGGCTCACATTTTTTTATTCGGACTGATCATAGAAGCTTTAAAGAGATTCTAACACAAGTGATTCAAACACTTGAGCAGCAGCACTATCTTTCTAAGTTGATAGGATATGATTATACTATCACTTATAAATCAGGTCAAAAGAATCAAGTTGCTGATGCTTTGTCTAGACAGTACACAGAGGAGGGACAGTTTTGTAGATGGTCTTCTCCACATTTCTCTTTCATAGAAACACTAAGGAAAGAGTATCAAACCATTCCTACTTTTGTGCGAATAATTTCTGACTTTGCACATGGCCACACAGTTAAACATCCTATAGTTTGGAAAAATGATTTGTTATACTATCATAACAGATTGTTTTTGGTACCACAATCTTCTGTGATTCCAACCTTACTACAGGAATATCATGTGACTCCTAGTGCTGGTCATTTTGGATTTTTGAAGACTTACAAGCGGATTGTTGGAGATTTTTTTTGGGATGGTATGAGGAAACAAGTTTATGACTTTGTTCAGAGTTGCATGGTTTGCCAACAGGTGAAATATTCTACTCAAACACCTGCTGGATTGTTAGCTCCGCTTCCTATTCCAGACCAAATTTGGGAAGACATTAGTATGGATTTTATTACATGTCTTCCTAAATCTGAGGGCTTATCTGTTATTTTCGTAGTTGTTGACCGGCTATCTAAATATTGTCATTTGGGTGCTCTGAGATCTGGATTTACAGCAACTACAGTAGCAGCTTTATTCTTACATATGGTCATTCGTTTACATGGTATTACGAGGACCATTGTGTCAGACAGAGACCTAATATTCATGAGCCATTTTTGGAAGGAACTTTTCCGATTGAATGGGACTACTTTGGCAATGAGTAGTGCTTATCACCTTCAAACGGGGACGGGCAGACTAAAGTGCTCAACCGAACTATTCAACAATACTTGAGGTGCTTTGTGATGGATACACCTACCGCTTGGGTAAAGTTTCTACCTTGTGCAGAATTTGCATATAATATTTCATTTCATGATGGGGCGGGTATGACACCATTCGAAGTGGTTTATGGTAGAAAACCACCAGTTGTGCCAGCATACATTAGGGGCAACTCTAACATACAGGCTGTGGATCGGGATTTAATTGCTAGAGATGAGGTGCTTAAGCTGCTTAAGACAAATTTACAGCAAGCTCAGAGTCATATGAAGCAATTAGCTGACAAGCATCGAAGGGATGTCACATTAGAATCAGGAGACATGGTATTTGTCAAGCTCCGACCTTATAGACAACTTTCTTTGACGCAAGGACAACATAAATTGTCCAAGCGATATTATGGTCCTTACAAGGTGCTCAAAAAAATCGGTTTGTCAGCCTATGAAGTGGAGCTTCCACCAGACTCAAGGATCCATAATGTTTTTCATATATCGTGTCTTAAAAAAGCCTATGGAGTAGATTTTCCATCTCTGGCTCAACCTATGTTGACTCCATTGGCTATTGTGGATACTAGAATTATTCGAAGACAGGGTCAGGATTGCCATCAACTATTAGTTCAGTGGTCGGGATTACCACTGGAAGACACGATATGGGAGGATTTTGACTCTTTTGTAACAACCTTGAGGACAAGGTTGTTTTTCCAGAACGGGAGCAAAATGTTACAGATCTTGCTCGGAACACTAGAAAGAGTCATAAAATGCCAACTAGATTTCAAGACTACATCATGTAACTGTATAACTAGAAATCAGTTTACATAACAAGATATAAATGTAACAAACAAAGGAGCATATAAATAAACGGCTCAAAAGAGAAAAGGTTTTTTTTTACCCCCCTTTCGAAAATCTGTTTCAATCTGTGGAGCTTAGGGCTGCTCGAAAGTCCCACCTGCAAATATTTCACACACACAAACAATAATCAAGATTATTGTAACAAAACTACAGTACGAAGAAAGTAAAGGGAGAGTAAGGAGAGAAAGTGAGAGATTATCTGTAACCCTAAGAGAGAGAAGAAGAGAGGACGTTCTGGAGAGAGGAGTGAACATTCTGGAATAAGTGTTGTATCTGGTTGGAGTGATACTAGTTTAAGTTGCAAAAGGGGTCGAGTAGTGGGCTGGGCTGCAAAGAGAGTAATAACAACCCAAACAATAGATGTCGAAGGGCGATCTGCACTACCATAGGGTAAAAACTGCGTGTCCAGCCAAGCTTCTCTAAGGGCCAACTCACAGTACTACAAACAGTAAATTTCAATTTGCGATTGCAATTGCGTTACAAAAATAAATAAATAATAAAATATATATATATATATATGTGTGTGTTAGAAGTATCAAACTTAATTAGATAATTCATGGTAATTTTCATTCCTATAAAATTAGGTCAATAAGACATCATCAGACCCGATATCTCAAAATCAAGCTGTTCAAGACTAATTCAAGTCAAGACCAACCTCCATCAATTGGATATCTAAAAATTTTCATCTAATAGATCAAAGCTTGTTCATCATCTTCACCACCATGTAACCCGACATTTCCACTCCGTGCAGCATCTTTTCACAAGGTAGCAAGAATGTGTATACAATAAATAATTAAGGGATAAAAAGTAAAATATACTTCCTAGCCATAGTTTGTTCTTACTAACATTCAATTTATAATTATATCTATTTTTTTTTCATAATTAAAAGGGATAGATACATGCAAGTTAATTCATATTCTAACATGTCGTCATCGTCTTTATACATGAAATGATAGTGCCAAGCGCGCTCTATTAATTTATTTGATGTGAGGGACTGTTGTGATTTTTGCTAAACGAAATGAGTTGATGCAGAGGATATGAAGAATAGTTGCAGCAGCTGGAAAATAGTTTTGCAGCAGAGTTGAGCAACAAAATGGAGCCACACACACTTTCATTCATGGACAAAAACTAAAAGAAAACTGATCTATTAACTACGTGGTCCTATGATTAACAATGATAAAATCACTACCTAACTCATTCTTAAAAACTAGGACAGCACAACAATAAAAAAACCAACACAGCAGGGGCCACGACAGCAAATAGACCTTTTCGTACTCCTAAAACATTTTCCTATCAGGGACAAACAGTACGTAGTTTTCCAAACGGCCGGACAAGAAATTAGACATTTTATGATACCTGTTCCAATACGTATGATGGTTTGTGTACGGTATCCGGCATAAAAGCCGTCAAGAAGATGGCGACCGCCACCTTCTCCGGGAACTTCTCCATAGCCAGCCCCAAATTCAAACCTCCTAAGCTGTGACCCACCAGAGCAACCTTCTCGTGTGGACCAAGTGCTGCCATGAACTCCATCAATGGCCTGGTGTACACATGGAACTCGTGGATATCATATATTGTCATTCTGTCGGTGCCGCTGCCGGCGAGGTCGAGCACGGTGACCCGATGACCGGCTGATTCTAGCCGGGGTTTCAGCTTACCAACACCAAGCACCATGACAAGCTCCGTGGAAAAGAACAAAATGCGTTTGTTGACTCCATATATTCATGAAAACAACAATTTGAATTTTTGGCTTCCACGGTGACGGCTCACGGCGATATACATAGTATGTACATTGGTCCCCTTCAGGTGGGCATCGATGGTGGTAGACCCGACCCGACCGATAAAGAAATCTTTTACGAGACAAAAGTTAGTGGCCGCCTCCTTTTTGTTTTTTATATAAAATAAAGTAAAAAATATATAAATTTAATACTTCACGTTTGCTATCTCTAACGTTTATTTATTTATTCGAATTCTCAACCTTTACATATAATTGTATATAAGTCCTTTTAATAATAATGTTAATATTTTTGTTAAAGATTGATATAATAAAATTATATCAATTGATCCATATAATTATATAAATAATAATATAATAAAATTAATAATTCAATTGGTCCACATATTTAATTATTAATTTTATTTAAATTTTGTAATTTTATTGTATTACTTATTTTATATAATTACGTGGATTAATTGAATTATACTACGTCAACTTATAATAAAAAAATTAATACCATTATTAAAAAGACTTGTTTTCTCTCATTATGATATGAGAGGTACCGAGGGAAAAGCAAAAGCAAGCACCCACTTGCACTTGGGCCATCAATATCATTCCAAATCTTAACCTTTTTTTTTTTGGTTGAAGTGGTGGGTAATAGCATTGTCACAGCACCATTTGGCGCACAACTTAATATGTCCTTTAGCCCTTAGGATGATTGACTCTATTGTCATTTATTTAATTTGGTTTAATTTTAATTTTTGAAGGATTGTCGAATTTTAAAGTTTTTGACCATTTTGAACATTATTGGCAACAATATTGTCAAAATTGCGATTTAACTCATACATTTCTACGATTTTACAAGTTTGTGAGCATATACCTTGTCAACTTGCATACAAAATCATTTGAGATAAAATCATATTAGAATTGTGATTCCACTTAGTGGAATTGGTAAATTTGTGTTTCCAAGGGCATTTTAACTGAGTTTGTTCTTGATTACTTCTTAAGTGAAATTGGTCCCATATTTCAATAGTAAATAGTGCTCAGCCCAATGCCCATATTTTGATAGTAAAATTATGAGTTAAATTTAAGATTTTAAAATGGTTTGCATTTCTTGAGTTCGCGATTTTGGCTAGGAAAATACAAAGAGAATATAGAGGAGAGAAAGAGAGAGAAAAGAGAGACAAGAAATAGAAAGATGAGGGCAAGACAAGATGAGACACAAGAGAGAGAAAAGAAGAAGGGACATAGAAAAGACAGCTAAGGGAAATTAACGTGAAAGAGAAGACAAATGAGAGAGACATAAGCAATGCTTGAGCATAGCTTGTAAAAAAGAGAGTTCAAACTATATTATAATTCTATGTGTTTTTTTTCCCCCCTTTTTGGCTAGATATTAAAATCATGTGGTTAATAATATTTAAATTCCACTTTGTTGGAGAAATTTTGGATAAATAATAAGGATTATAAAATAAGTTTTAAATAAAATAAAATTTACTTTTTTATTAATAAATATCTTTTATATTTTTAAAAGATTATAAAAATAGTGATTTGATAAGTAAATCTTTAATTGAATATATCATTTAATAATTTTAAACTTCAAATATAAAATTTGACTAACAACTTCAAAATTTTATCTTTAAAATAAATAAAAATAAAAATGTATCAATTTACAATATTTAGAAATTATTTTACAAAGGTTGTAAAAACTTATATTTCTACATTCTATTTTTATGTTTTGATTCTACGAACCTCCTAGCGATTTTACGTAAAATCACAATTTTGACAACCTTGATTAACAAAATACCATTTTGGACTTTGATACTCAAAGTTACAAAATCTTAACTAGTTTGGGTGCATGGGATATACATACATACATATATACATATACACACACACACATATATATATATCATATTATGTTGCATCTGTATATTTTCATATGTTTTTATAGTGGTGCATATAATTTGATTTGTACCTCTATTCTAATTTTACTTCTATTTTTAGAATGGTAGCAATAAAATACCAAAATATTGTTGAGCTTAATTAAACTGAGTGGACCTAAACCTAATAACAAATGCAAAAAGTGCTAATTCACTTAAAAAGTTCAATTCATTGATAGTATGTAAGTAATATTGTGGTGCTAGCTATAAGACATGCCATTATATCTTTGTAGTTGTTGAAAAATAACTTAGGAAAAACGCTAAAAGATATGATACATTCTCAGTAAGTCAAATTGGAAAGATTGATAGATGAAAGATAGTTTTTTCATAACCCGAATAGAAAGGAATTTAACATAAGATTCCATGCTTTTTTTTTTATGAAAACTTGACTATGTGTGTGTGTTGTGATGTTTTTGCTAATAGCCCTCTTCTCAAGTCCTTTTTCAAATCACATGTTGCTGGGTCCATTGATATTATATGTATGATCAAGATGTTTCTAGCATGAGAATAACTAAAATAAGGAGCAAGGCATGACCTATTAGAAATTCACAAATTTGTCTATGTATCCCACTTGATGGTTTATCATCTATTTTATCAAAACATATATTTCTTGCGAGAATTTAGTTTCTAGAATGAATTGCATTCAATGTTTGATTGAATTTATAAATGCTTTTATTATGTATTTGTGACCTAGTTTGAGCTCATTTGTAGTTTGTTAAATATTGTATATTTTTCATTAATCATGATCTTAAAATTTTTATCTAAGTTCATGTTATTAATATACTTCATTGGAGCAATGGTTTGCTGGAGATCCGACTTTTGCTTTGCTTCCAAAAATATTAGCACTCGTTATCGAGATATAGTTGAGTATCTATTGAATTATCAGCACACTACTACAAAAGAAGGGGACCAGCAATTTGGAAGCTAAACTGAGCATCAACAACGCACGTTCTTTGAAGAAGTAAAGACACACACAGGTTGGTCCTAACAAGAGACCTGGTGCATGTGGAAGATATGGATGGTCATGGAATTCTTTCTCACCAAATCTAGAGTTGGTTCGGACTACGTCAAAGTCCTGGATCGTTATTCACATGTGGGATGGCCATGAGCAGCTGTCACTATGTGAAGACTAAGATATAGTATGATATCAAGCATTTGTTCTTGATCAAGCTGTTGTGACAGGTACATATGAGATAGGTCAGAACCAAGAGCAGAGAAAAAAAAAAAAACTAACTTCGCATCCATGTATCCGATTTAGCCTAAAAATATTAGGAAGTAAATGGGAATTTTCAAGCATTCCGCACGTCAAAAATATCTTGAAGAGACACTTAAATCTGGAAGCGCTGCACTGCACCTTTTGTTATCGGTTCTCCATCGTGAAGCATTTGATGATCCTATAATTACTAGGAGTAGTTGAAAAATCTTAAATTTATAAATAAGGTCAATAGAATTAGAAAGAAAAAATTTGAAGTCAATTAAGAAAGGATTTACAAAATTTAGGACTAAATTTTTCTAGAATGATTTTTTTATCCTTAAACTCGGTTTTGTTAAAACTAGTTTTGAAATAACTTTGTAATCCAAAATAAAGCTCTAAGACCTTAATTAGGTAAATGAAATCATTAAGGAATTATTTGGAGTCAATTAGAAAACAAAAATTGAAGTTTAGGATTAATTTTATAAAATGACCATTTTGCCCCCCAAGACCTGATTTAGAGTCATTAGAGTTTATTGAAATCACTAAAGAATTTAATGAAAGTAATTTGGAATCATTTTAAATCATTGAGAGTGATCTCTTGAAGTTTAGAGAAAATTTGTCAAAAATAACCAAAATACCCCCTAAGCTTGGTTTTATTTGAGATGAGTTAAAATTTGAGATGAGTAAATTAATTTGAAGAATTAGAGTGAAATAATTTCAGTCAAGAGAAGATGAAATTAGAAAGGATAGAAAAATCACTAAATGACTAAAAGTGGGATACTTATCAAAACAAGAAGATTTGGCATGAAGCTCTTGTGGTCCTTGTCCCATAAAACCTTAGGACAAACCCATATAAAACCTCCTTCTTTAGCTGAAAAACAGTAGTCCCTCTCATTCATCTTCTAGTTTATCACATTGGTAAAACCAAAACCAATCACTAAAACCCTAATCCCTTTTTGTTGAACCCTAAGTATCCTTTAGTCTTATCACTACCTAGTGTTTGATCTTGATTGTTTAGGACTAAATCAAGGTGAAGATATAGGGAGGGGTCCTCAAGTTTTGGTCAAGAGAAGTATTAGATGCAAGTGGACTTTTAGTTGAGCTTAACCAAGTTTAGTATACTAATCACAAGTATTAGATGCTAATTTGGTTAATGTTATTGCTAGAGATCATTTTGGAAGTTAAAAGATCACAACTTTTAGGTTACTAGGAGGACAACATACACTTGGAAGAGGGATTTTTAATTCACATCAAGAGGTAAGACACACATCTCTAATTAAATGTGTGTGATTTAGAGTGATTAGCAGTAATTTAGGCATATTAATCAATCACATTTTGGAAGGCTGCAATTGTTGGTGAAGAACATTATTTTTGCCATGACTTTCATGTGTGAAGAAGGATGGGTTTGCAGATTTTAATGGCTATTGGATGATTTAACATGTTAAGAATGTTACTAAGCATAAGTTTAAGTGATTAGAAATAAGTTTATGATACAACCTTGCAAGGTGGACAATAACCATATGAAGCTGCCACATGTATGAAGTAATTGAAGTTGTTTTCTTACTTTGAAATATGATTTGAATGATAAAATATGTTTAAATAGTGTTTTGGGAAATGATTTTTAGGTTAGGTGATGATTTGAAGATTAAACGACACATACGGAAGGAGTGTGTTGACTAAAGTTATGAAATTGATGATTTAAGTTGTAAAATGAGTACTTTGAGGTTGGATGCTAAAGTTTCCAGCATAATACATGAATGTTTGAAGTGGGATTTAGAGTGATTTTAAAGTTCTTATGATGAATTAGAGCTCATGTGAAGTTTAATACATTATGGAATGATTTAAGATAAAATTAGAGTATTTGATCTTGAGAATTATGATCACTATTACTTGTCATGTTACTGTGTTTAAATCTAAATTTTTTTTATCGCTTGTGTTTGATTTGAGTTAATTTGAGTAATAACATGTTTAATAGATGAATGGAAATTGTTTGGAAATGGAATGAAGCTTACAATATCAAGTTGTAGTTGAATTGGATTAAATGTGCATGATGGTGTAAGGTTGGACGTTCTAAGGTATTTAGGGCTGTTTTGGAATTTTGTTGGGCTTGGATCCTAAGTTTAGATGATGTTTTAGACACTAGGAGTGAGTAGGACTAAGTGGACTTTGGTTTGAAGTGATTTAGAATTGAATTGAATGAGGTATGAGCCTTTAAATTGTAAATTCATTACTTAGACTATTTTGAAAACTTGGAGAGCATAAAATGAGTAAAATGAGGTATTTCTTGATAAAATAAGTGGAGGAAGTGCTAATAATTAAAACAGCTTTGATTTTACTTAAATTAGACTTAAAATGACGAATTTAAAATTTGGAGTTATATGACTTAAATAATTCAGGCCCTCTATACCCTTCCCCATTGGTGGTCTATAGAGTTTTACATAATTTAATTGATTGGACCTAAATAGTTTAATAAACCAATTTGGACTAACTTAGAAATTAATTTAGTAAATGAATCTTTATCAAACCTAAAAAAACTCAATAAGCTAAAAACCCAAATTTAATTTGGGCCTATCTCTCTTTTAACCCCATATTTCTTCAAAATTCAAATTAGATAATTTCAAGATCCATTTACTTGGAGATAACAAAAAATAAGTAAAATAATTATTTTTTCCCAACTGTTTATTTGGAAAAATAAGGATGAAATTTTAATTCCTAGAGTTTTTCTATTCCTATTTCATTAGGCAAAGATAATACCTAAAAAAAGTGAAATTTGGAAATAAAAAGTTTAAATATTATGACCATTATATTCTCATTAACACTATAATTAATGATGAAATAGAGGTAAACTAGTAATTTTATTTATATTTTTAAATTAATGCTATAATAAATAAGGTAAAGTAAATACTAGAATATATATTCACTATAATAAAAAATTACACAAAGTAAATATTGAAATAAAAATTTTTAACATGTTCTTGATAATAATTATTTTCAAGATATAACTTGATTATTTTTTATCTAATTACAGTCCGTAGAAAGTAAGCCAGCATTAAAGTTTTCATTCAGAATTCAAATTAATAGATAATTTTAGGATACTCCAGAATTCAAAAGGAAAATGTTAATAGATAATTTTAGGATGCTCCTCCAGAGTTCAAATTAACATACGTAATCCATTGTTAGAACTTAATAAGTTGACCACTAAAACATTGATTAATATCCCTTTTAAAACTTACTTTATATATGCTTATATGTTGTACCCAAGAGTACGTCTCTATATCCGTGTTTGTCCGCAGACACAGTTTTTGCGACGAGGGGCTTGCACTTGCAGTAGCATCCACGTTGTTTTGGTCCACCTATCCACGTGCTTATTAAACCTTTTAGCATTCTTTTCGGAGAAAGCTATTAAAATAATACATTTTTTAAAAATTAATCACGAAATAGCGTATTTAAAAAATGTATTCTAAAAATAAATTATAAAGACGTGAATCTGAAACTTATCTTTAGTTGAGCCAAAATTGGCAAAACTAAAGGCACAAACAGTGTATGTGCCTTCAAATAAGTATGAATAATCTTTTCCTACCAACATTTCTCATTGTCTAATAATTTTATCTACTTTCCCCAACCATCCAATAATTTCATCTATTTGTCACCTTCTACAAATCTATACCTATAAACCTACAAAAATTATTACAAAGTGACACTACAAACATACATAGTATCACAATATGTAAACTTCAATGGCTAGAAAAAAATTGTTGCACCAACACTTACTATTATAAATTCACAAAAAAAGAGCTTCTTTCTCCATCTCTCTTTCTACTTCCTCCAACGCTTTTTCTCCCTTCTTATTTTAATTTTTATGCAGGTTTTGCAGATAAAAAAGGAAAAGCTTGTACATCAATGAGGAATCTGGGAGCATTAACAAGAGATTTTCTCAATATTTTCAACAATAAAACTTGATTAGGATATATTTCGATATGTATTTCATAAAAAATTTAATTATTTTTTCTATTATATTAATTTTCATCAATTCACAATACATTAGTTGTAATTCTTCATAATCTTTATTTATTTATTTATTTTTAAATACTAGTAGTTGTTGTTAGTTTGTAGTATATTAGACATGATTTATATAAATCTTGTATTATGCAACATGTGAAGATGATGAACATTATGTGTAGTAAAAATTTCATATTAATTTTAAATGTAATATCTTGGTCTATTATTTAACTTGTTGTAAAATTATTTTTTTTAATAATCAATTATTAGAAAATTAATTTTAAAAAATTCCGTATTGATATTAAATGTAATATCTTTGTTTATTATTTAAATTTTTGTAAAACTATTTTGTTAATAATTAAAAATTAAAAAATTAATTTAAAAAAATTCATATTAATATTAAATGTAATAGCTTTATTTATTACTTAAATTGTTGTTAAATTATTTTGTTAATAATTAATCATTAAAAATTTAATTAAAAAAAAAATTGTATTAATATGAAATATAATATCTTTTTTTTATTATTTAAATTGTTGTAAAATTATTTTGTTAATAATTAATCATTAAAATTTTTATTTTAAAAAAATTTGTATTAATTTAAAATGTAATATCTCAGTTTATTATTTAAATTTTTGTAAACTTATTTTGTTATTAATAAATCAATAAAAATTTTCATATTAATGAAAATGTTAATATTAATTACAAAATTGCTTAATTTCTAAAGCAAAATTAAGAAATTTTCAATTTATTACAAAGTTTTTTACAAACTAAAATTTCTCCTATTCTTAGGTAAATGTACAAATTCCTTTTAGGACATTTTTGAAATTTTGAAATTTCAAAAAGTAATTTTTTTGTCACATCAAAAGAAAATGATCATTGTTGTGCATTGTCAAGGTTAAATAGTTGATATTAGCTATTGCCGTAGATTAGCTAATTATTTAGCTATGTTGCAGATAGGAAAACAATGGGTGATTATGTTAAATCGTTACCCGTGTAATACTAACATGTTTTGTTTTTGTTCTACGGATTAGATGGAGCCTAAACCCTTCAGTCAATCTATTTTGACACAGTAGGAAGGACATCGTTCACAAGCCGTTTGGGATGGAGAAGTAAACAACATGTAACTTATTGATCACTTTATGTTCCATTGTCAATAATATAACATTTTACTTCTTAACTTTTATGATTAGTCATAGCTTGCCGTTTAATAGCATGAGTTATCACTTCAATGTGCCGAGACCATTACCTTCGTAGATCTTCAAATGGAGCCATACCTGCAATTAGAGAGATTCTAAGGTGTGAGTTGCGTGCTCTTCATACAGCTAGGTTGGCATATGATAACTACCCTGATTGAGTGGTGGAGGCTAGAGACGCACACATTTCATATACCAACTAGGGAGTTCACTATCACCCTACCGGATGTTAAGGTCCAACTAAGCCTCCTAATCGATAGTCAGGTAGTGACAAGAAGTAGTACCCTGGATTAGATTGTTACATGTAAGAAGTTGCTCAGGGTGAAGTTAGGTTCTAGTAGTAAAGGGGGCTACATTAGTATGATGTGACTTTGGGATATGCACTAAATCCTACTAAACCACGGATAGAGAGCAAGCTCAGCATCATATGCATGCATATATCTTACAATTTCTTAGCAGATTTATTTTTGCTAATAAATCTAGCTCCCTTGTACACAACATGTTTTTGCCACTACTAGAACATTTTAATATGATAGGGATGTATAGTTGGGGGTCCGCATGTTTGGCTTAGCTGTATTACTAGCTTTGTATCGCATTTACCATGTCAACTGACAAGATTGGAGGGATAATGATACTCTTATAGATTTGAGTATGGGATAGATTCCCACACATAATGCCTATCAACCGGCACAAACTTATTATAGAGGTTGGAGCTCCTTTAACCGCACGCTAGAGGATGAACCTGGACATACAATATCACCTAAATCATATTGTTGGGGCTTATCGAGATGCTCTCGACAAGCAAAATAATGAGTAGGTATTTCTTCAACCATTTTTCACTTTTCCATTTCATCATATGCATCGTTAATCTTGATTCTCACTTACTATCCGTTAGGTCGATAGGATTCATATGCAAGCAATCAGATTCACATCCTACCACCCTTCTATAGAGTAGGTAGACACACTTAGACTGCTTAAGTGGTACTCATATGTTTCCACATATCAAGTGATATTTCCCTAATGATGTCGCTAGGTAGTTTAGGGGTTACCAATATATTCCATAGGATGTAAACACACAGTTAGAGCTCCATCGGATTGACTTACATAAGAGGGTTAATATGGATTGGCCAGTGCAACATGCACCACACATTACTTTATGGGACAAGCGTCTAGCCCAATTGGTACAGATAAAGGGCCCTTGTGGCATGTAACAGGTATATAAGATGTGGTACAGATCTATTAGCCATCAATACATAAGATGCATAGGAGTAGTTCTTAGACATTTGGTAAGTACAACATCAACACTAGCTGGGTGATTCATTGCACATTCGATACTAATTCAATTTAGGGTCTGTTGTAACATGCAGGCTGATACATTGTGGCAAATCCACTTATCCTCAAACCATTTTACAGTTGTTGCTCTAACCAATCATGGTCTTGCATTTATACAGGTAACGTTGTACCCATAAGCTCACTAGGATTAGGGTGTGGAGGTTAAGCAGAGGCACAACTTGTTGACATTTGGCAACAGCAATAGTTGATTTCTTCATGCTGTAGGACCGTGGGATGTAGGTGACCCTGAAGTCGAGCTTAGGTAGAAGAATATCCTATACAAGACCAACAGCTCCCATCGGATGCCAATAAGATGGATGATAGCTTGGCCCCAATGCTTAACACATACGTCACATCACATCGTCATTCTATATGTGGTTCTTTACCTACACTAGTTGCTCTTAGAAAAGACACTCCGGTAAGCAACTAATGTATCAAGGTGAATCTTCGCAGCGTGCTACAAATTGAAGTCTAGTAGCTCTATGTGACTTCGACGATACCCTTAGTACCATCCAACATAGAAGTCACGGGCTCCTCTTACTTTAGTTGCAAGGCTAGCAAGAGAGCCTACAAACACATTTTCGCAACTGGCACAACAGTTCAATAGGAGAAGAAATAATGGGGAATATGATACTATTTTATCTTCTTTATTTGATTTGTAAATCTTTCATTTACATTTGTGATTTATGTAAGTTACTATTTGAAATTTATAAATTTATTGACATTGTTAAATAAATTGTTTTTTTTTCCTATTTTTATATATACACTTTTACATTTTTTTTAACAATTTTTTTATAGTTCTTTTCACAAACTTTATTTATGATTTTCTTTGCATGATTTTTCATAAAATGCTTTTCAAATGATAAATTTTTTCAAATTAATTTTAAAAAATAAAAGTTCATATAAGAATAGAAAAAAAATAATTTTCATGAATTTAAAAATTATAAAAATTCCTTTAATTTTTTTTTAAATTAAGCATTTAGTTTTGCACCTTTAGTTTTGCTAATTTCAGCTTAACTGAAGGCATATTCTAGGTTTGCACTTTTGCAACCTATTTTTAAAATAAATTTTTTGAATATCTTATATCTCAATTATTTTTCAAAAATAATATTGTTTTAGTGAATTTTTCTTTCTTTTCGATTCATCACTTCTTCTGTCAGGAGGGACATGCATTGAATTAAACGAATTACCTTCATCCTCAACACTTATTTATTCTCAAGACAACATCATCGGTTCAACATTCGTTGAGGGCAATTATCGTCGACATGTCTGATACATTGTCCCAACCTTCTTTTCCAGGTAAATTATTTCAGAACCATTTTTAGATATATGTATGTATGCGTATCCTTCCTTAAAGTGGTTATTTTATTTTATTTTCTATATATAAATTGAAGATATTGTGAGGGACATATTCTTATGGAGGAGGAAGAAGCTGAGTGTGATGGTTTTGGTGGTAGCAACAGCCGCTTGGGTAGTCGCGGACGTGTACCGGTACAACTTTGTTATGGTTGCTTCGTATGTAGGAATATGTTCATTATCACTCTCTTTTTCGTATGGGGCAACTTCTTGAGGCTACTAACGAAGTAAGCAGACTCTACGCTTTCAAAAGTTACGCAAGACACTGAGGATATATATATGTGTGTCCACTAGTGTATGTTTAATTTGCTTGTAGAAGCGGCTTTCGTAAGGTTGCCACTTGAAGGAGCAGTTCTTACAATCTATATCGTAAGAACTAAATCGAGATTATTGGACATATCGTTGTCTAATCATTTATGTTTAACATTATACTCTTTTTTTTTGTATTGATAATATAATATAATGAACTTGTGACATGTAAAGTTATTAAAAATAAAATTATTGAGAACAAAATTACTAGATATTTTATATTTATATGTGAATCTTCGTTTTATTTTTCTTGCTAATAGCAATTAGCCTAGTAAACAAAGACCTATGTATTAAGTTTTTTACATTTTTGGGCTGGAAATGCTTTTGATCTTAGGTGCATCTTCCTTCCTCCTACTCTAGGAGGAAAGGAGAATACGTAAATACATGAGTAATATAATATATATATATATATATAATAAAAATACAGTTAAGGTTAATATTATAAATAATTTAAAAGGATTGGGGGCAATTTGGTAATTTAAATAAGAATTATAAATAGGTCATTATAAACCCTATTGACCTTTTTCCTTCCTATGCATCTTATAGAACCCAAGAAGCTTCGTGTGTGAATCCATAGAGAAGGAGACGACCCATTTTTCCACCACCAGCTTATCGGATTAAGGTAAGTACATAGATCAACGATTATGAATCTTGATTTACGTATGTATATGGTAGTGTAGGGAGTAATGAATTAAGATCATTTATAGGTCAAGATTAATCCGTGCTACACAAGGTTTGAGGCAAGCACTTCAAGTATATCGATCACAATTCGAGTCAAGTAAATGTAACTACTAGTGTATTACATTGTAAATTTTATGTTAGATAGATTAATTAGGTTGAATTGATTAGAAATTGGGCTGAGGGATAGATTTACAAAGTATATAATGAGATACACGGCCTCCCAACACGACCGTGTTGAAGACCCAAAGTGAACCGAGAGATACACGGCCTCCTGACATGACCATATTGGAACCATGTTGAAAATCTAAAGTAAACAAAGAGATACACGGCCTCTCAACATGATCATGTTGAGACATGTAGAAAAAAAAATTTTCAACACGGCCATGTTGAGGTCGTGTTGATGAACAGTGAACAAAGAGATACATGACCTTTCAACATGACCATGTTAAAAAAAAGAGAGAGAAATGTAAATGGCCTTTGGCACGGTTGTGTACTATCCCATATTCAACTACACAACTCCTAACATGACCATGTTGAGTTGAAACACATCTATTTTCCTTTTGATATTTATAGGAATATGATTTTAAAAGCAAATAATTTAAATTATGTATAGGTTTTGGAGACTTGTGCAGCTAGAAAAGTTTAAGATAAACCAAGTTTTTGCAAAGTCAGGTATAAGTATACCATGTTTGTTACTTGTGCTTGATAAATTAGATTTTTATATGTGGGTTTAATAATATTGTAAATGAATTTGATTGAGTGTGCATGTGATTATGAATTGCTAGGTCTAAGAAACCGGGTGTGGGTCTGTGTTCTTAGGGTGGCACCCCGATGATCGGTATGTGATGTTGTCCCTAGTGGAGTTGTGTACCGAAATGATTCGGGTCTTATGTGGAAAGTCGTATGTGGGAGGTTGTGATGTGAAATGATGTGATGTGGAAAGTTGTGATGTGTATTGTGAAAGGTTGTAATGTATGGACTCAAGGATAGTGGGGAGTACCTACTATCATATATATATATTATGTATGGTTGTGGAAGGTTGATGTGTGAGGACTCATGATTCATGGACAATGGGGTATAATCACTTTCATATATATATATATATATTATTATTATGTATGGTTATGGATGGTTAATGTGGGAAAACTCATGGACAGTAGGGAGTACCTACTGTCATATATATATTATTATTATGTATGGTAAGAGACATGGACAAAGAGTACATATTACTTGTTGATGGATTATAAAAGGATATTTATGAATGTGATGTGTGAAGATGTCTATGTTGAGATTGTATATCGGTTAAAGATTGTAAAAGATAAATAAAATTATGTATGGAAATTATGATGCATCTTGCATGTGTTATTGTTTCTAGCATAGCATGTGTGTGTGTGTGTGTGTGCGTAGGTATGCTCTATATTGGCCGTTAGCTCATCCCTCGTGGGAAATTTTTTTAGTTGCAAATGCTATAGCAGAAATTGTGGGATATGTTGAAAACCTAGGGGAAACAACCTACTATTAAAACAATAAAAAGAATGTAAAATACATCCGTTATGATGACTAGTAGATAAACTAAGGAAAGACATGTTAAATTTTTATTTGGTCGTTTTGAAAATTTCTATTATAAGTGAATGTTAATTGCTTCTACGGTTTAATTTGAGAAAAATGTTGATGACTTATTATTGAGGATGGAAATTTTCATTAATCTCTATTATGCAGTAGATGGTTTATGATTATTATCAAGAGTACATGAATATGAGTTTTTGGAGAATATTAGTGATTGAGCCTTTGTGTGTCTTTAAGAAATGAGGACATGTGGCGAGCTATAACGTACCCAGGTTTTAGGGCGCTACAGCTTAGGTGGTATTAGAGCCTAGGTTGATGGATCTCTAGACAATTTAGGTTTAATGATCATTAGAATTAAGTGAAGATCAATAATGTAAGTTTTAACCAATAGAAAGTAAATCATAATCTTTAGATGAATTAGATATTGGATTTGTGAGATGAAGATATATGTTGAGAGTGGTTAGAAAATGGGATCAATATTACTGATTAGTGAACCCCTTTTAGTAATATTTAAAATGACATGTTTAGATATCCCATACTTTGAGGAAATTTATAGATCCTTATATATCTTTCCTCAAAGCTTTGATGTGTTTAATAGAAAGTGTAGGAGAATCTCGAGACCAAGGTTAACCTTAAGAGTTAAAGGTGATGCTTTTGATAATAGAAGGCTACCCAAACCTTCTCAACATGGATAGGGAGGGAATGAAATCAACGTTTCACAGATGCTAGAGGCCATTAATACTCTAGTAGGAATGGTAGCATGACAACAACAACAACAAATACAAGAGATACAAGTGTTGAATATGAGATAAGCATAGATGATGGGGGAAATTAGAGAAAGAGAGAGGCTAGTTGGGGAAGTGGCCTGGATCATTTTATCATAATGGTCAGAGAGTTCAAACTTAAGGTAAATGATCCATTGGATGTTAAGTAGTGGGTTGATGAGTTAGAAAAGACGTCGAGGCATTGGGAATTCCTAACAATAAGAAGGTAAAATATGCTATTTATTTGTTATGAGGCTCGGCTTCCAAAGGGTGGTCAAGTGTTTCTAGGCTTAACGTAATGGGGGACCATCTCAAGGTTTGGGTATTAAAGAGGACAAATGCAATCTAAGATGCAATCTAAGTGGAATTAAGGAACTACAAATACCCAAAGGGCCAATCACAAGAGTGCGAGCAAAACAGATCAAGCAAGCTATGCAAGGCTTTGTGAAGATCATTTTTGAAAATGAAGTCAAATCTGGAATGAATTTAGAGATATTGAGCTAGGCTGAACCCAAATTCATTAACATCATACAAGCTCAAGAAAATGGAGCCCAAATCAGCCAAGGCAGTAATTAGGGATTCTAGAAGATAATTGAGGTCATTGCTTACATCACAAAATAGTTATTAGTGTAGTTAAGAGCATATTTAATTTTCTTTGGTAGTGGGTTGTTAATGGGAATGTGGATGGTTTTTTTTTTCATTAATTAGCCTTAGAACTTTATAAATAGGGCATCAAAAGTTGTGTTGAGGAGGATGGACAAATTTTTCAATTGAAGAGTCATTTCTCATATCTATTCTTTTTGAACAAGCAGCCGGGGTTTTGATCTTGTGGGTTCAAGCTTGGTTTATATTATTGTTTCTTGTCTCTTATAGGCAACGAGTCAATAATTTCGTTTTTTTATTCTTCTTATTATATATATATTACCGGTTCTTGTCTCCATAAACAACGGGTCATTAATTTTTTTAAATCCAAAATTGGAAGTTTAGGCGGTTCAAGATATTGATTGTTTGTTGTTGGGTCTCACAACTCAATTCGTTAGATTTCGCATCATAACCTAGGACTAATCACATGGGAAAAGTTCAAAGAACTGTTGTATGAGCAATATTTCCCATGCAGCATAAAGATAACAATTTTGTTTTAAATTGAAAGGACATAGGCCAATAGCCTTGCCAACATATGAGCTGTGGGGTAACAGTATGATAGCTTCCATAGCAGTTGAGGCTGAAGATGCAATGAAAATTAATAGAGTGAAGGTAGTGAAGGAGTTTATTAGATGACCTACCAGGTTTACCTCTTGTAAGGGAGATTGAATTCAACATAAATATAGTGTCTGGTACGGCTCCCATATCAAAAGCCCCATACCGTATGGCACCCATAGAGTTGAAAGAACTGAAGGATCAAATACAAAAGCTATTAGACAAGAAGTTTAGCAGGCTAAGTGTCTCACATTGGGGTCAACTGGTATTATTTGTGAAGAAGAAAGACAACAACATATGGTTATGTATAGACTACTAGGAGTTGAATAGGGCTACAATTAAAAATAAATACCCTCTTCTAAGGATTGACGACTTGTTTGATCAATTACAAGGAGCTCAAGTCTTCTGAAAAATAGACTTGAGATCCAAATACCATCAATTGAGGATGAAGGAGGAAGACATCCAGAAGACTACTTTCAGAACTAGATACGGGCATTATAAGTTCTAAGTAATGCCTTTTGGACTCACAAATGCACCAACAACTTTCATGGATTTAAAGAACCACATATTTAGGAAATACTTAAATAAGTTTGTCATCGTGTTCATAAATGACATTTTAATATACTCTAGAAATGAAGAAGATCACGAGCAGCACTTGAGGGTCATATTGAGCAAATTGCAAGTAGAAAAATTGTACACCGAGTTTAAAAAGTGTGAGTTTTGGTTGAAGCAAGTTACCTTTTTGGGACATGTGATTAGTAGGGGTGGATTATTTGTAGATCCTGAGAAGATAAGAGCTATAAATGAATTCCCCAAGCCAAAGACCATAATAGAAATTAGAATTTTCATGGGGTTAATAGGATACTATAGAAGATTTGTGGAAGGATTCTCTAAACTGGCAACCCCTTTAACCAAGTTGACTCAAAAAGGAGTAAAGTTTATATGGGATCACCAATGTGAAGCAAGCTTCATGATATTGACGGAGAGATTGACTTCTACACATGTACTTGCACTACCAATTAGCGGTGAATAATTTATGGTGTACAATGATGCCTCTATACAAGAACTCGGATGTATGTTGATACAGAATGATAAGGTGATTGCTTATGCATTTAAGCAATTGAAGCCTTATAAAAAGAATTACCCGACACATGATCTAGAATTAGCAGCCATGGTATTTTCACTTAAGTTATGGAGACATTACTTGTATGGGGAGAAGTGTAGAATATTCATAGATCACAAAAGCCTTAAGTACTTATTTACCTAGAAAGAGCTAAACATGAGGCAAAGACACAAGCTGGAACGAATAAAAAACTATGACTTCGATATCTAGTACCATCCCAAAAAGGCAAACATAGTTGTTGATGCACTTAGTAGAAAGAAGCATGGTAATCTAGCAACGCTAATCACAACTCAAAAAAAAAAAAAATAGAAGATATGTAGAAATTAGACTTAGAAATTGTGACTCATGAAATTGGAGCTAGACTTGCCAGCTTACAAATACAACCAGTGTTAATTGATAAAATAAAGGTTGCAGAAGCTAAAGATGAGGGAATACAAGAAATAAAGAAGAGAATGGAAGAGGGAAGAGCTATACAATTTAATGAAGATGCAAAGAGGGTGTTGAAGTGTGGTCATAGGCTATGTGTACTAAGTATAGATGAACTAAAGAAATAGATATTAAAGGAGGCACACTATTTTGGATACTCTATACACTCTGGAAGTACTAAGATGTATAATGACCTGAAGAACCATTATTGGTGGAGAAATATGAAGAGAGAAGTGGTTGATTATTTATCTAAGTGCATGACTTGCCAACAGATCAAGATAGAACGTCAGAGACTCGCTGGCATGTTACAACCTTTACCTATACCAGAATGGAAATGGGAACATGTGACCGTGGACTTTGTCACAGCACTACCTCAATTGGTGACTAAATTAGACATAGTTTAGATAATTGTGGATCAGCTTACAAAATTGACATATTTCATACCAATAGGTACTAGGTGTAAACTAGAGAAGCTGGCACAAATTTACATCAAAGAAATTGTAAAGTTACATGGGATACCAGTCTCCATAGTGTTAGACAGAGATACAAGACTTGTTGGAAGGTTTAGGAATAATTTACATAGAGCTTTGGGGATAAAACTACAATTTTGTATGGCTTTTCACCCATAGATAGATGGTCAGTTACAGCGAACGATTCAAATATTGGAGGATATGTTGAAGGCGTGTGCATTAGACCTTGGTGGAAATCAGGATGAACATCTGCCCTTAGTGGAGTTTGTCTACAACAACAGTTATCAAGCTACCATCCAAATGGTACCATATGAGGCGTTTTATGGAAAAAAGTGCTGGTTGCCGTTACATTGGGATGGGGTGAGTGAGAAACAAATATTGGGACCAAATCTACTACAAGATATAGTAAACAAAGTGAAATTGGTCAAGCAAATAATGCAATCGGCCTAAAGCCACCAAAAGTCATATGCAGACAAGAGAAGACGCCCATTGGAGTTTCAGGTGGGAGATCATGTGTTGTTGAAAATTTCATTTATGAAAGGAGTGATAAGATTTAGATAAAGGGGGAAATTGAACTCTAGATATGTGGGACCCTTTGAAGTCTTGGAGAAAATTGGACTAATGGCATACAGACTAGCATTGCCACCAAGTCTGGCTAGAGTACACAATGTATTTCATGTTTCCACACTAAGGAAATATGTACCCAACCTAGATCAAAGCACTACACTAGAACCTCTGCAAGTGCAGTCAAATCTCACAACAGTGGAGAGACCCATCAGAATTGTGGATACTAAAGGCCAAACTTTGAGAAGACGGGTTATCAAGTATGTCAAGGTGTAATGGAGCAATTAAACTAAAAGAGAAGCAACCCAGGAACTAAAAGAAGAGATGAGAAGAAGATACCCGGAACTCTTCAATGATCTAGGTAATTTTCAAGGACAAAAATTCTTGTAAAGGGGAGAGAATGTAAATACACGAGTAATATAATATATATATATATGTAATAAAAATCCAGCTACGATTAATATTGTAAATAATCTAAAAGGATTGAGGAATAGGTCGTTATAAACCCTATTGACCTTTTTCCTCCCTTTGCATCTTACAAAAGCCAAGAACCTTCTTGTGTGAATCCATAGAGAAGAAGACAACCCCTTTTTCCACCACTAGTTTATCAGATTAAGATAAGTACATAGATCAATGATTATGAATTATGATTTACGTATGTATATGGTAGCATAGGGAGTAATGAATTAAGATAATTTATAGGCTAAGATTAATCTGTGCTATACAAGGTTTGAAGCAAGCACTTCAAGCATATCGATCACGATTTCGGTCAAGTAAGTGTAACTACTAGTGTATTATATTGTAAATTTTATGTTAGATAGAACAATTAGGTTGAATTGATTAGAAATCGGGTTGAGGGATAGATTTACAAAGTGTATAGTGAGATACACGGCCTCCTAACACGACCGTATTGGAACCGTGTTGAAAATCCAAAGTGAATAGAGAGATACACGGGTCGTGTTGATGAACAATGAACAAAGAGATACGTGACCATGTTAAGACTATGTTGAAAAAAAAAAATGTATACGGCCTTTAGCATAGTCGTGTACTACCTCCTATTCAACTACAAGCTCCCAACATGACCGTATTGAGTTGAAATGTATCTATTTTCCTTTTAATATTTATAGGAATAAAATTTCAAAAGCAAATAATTTGAATCATGTATAAGTTTGTGATAGGAATCAAAATCCTATAAGACCTATCACTAGAACAAGAGCCAAAGGGTTACAAAATTTGGCGATGAGGGTCCTCTTTGAACAATTCGACCGCAAAAATATTTGTTTAGTAACTTCTTTTCTATTACATATTTGTTGTGCATTCTAGTAGGTACACTTGTCGATTGTTACAGGATGGTGGATAGACTCGCTAAAGCTCAGTTTGTGGGTTATTCATGAACCTACATAAACCAAAGAAGAACCGTTCCAACAATATGTTCAATTGAAGTGAAGAACCGGCCACTTGAAGACCATTTGTATTTATAATTGTTGCTTATGGGAATCGACCATTTTATTTTGTACTTATAATTTGTGTTTTGGGAACCGGCCACTTAAGTGTCATTTTTGTAATTTTTGGTGTGTTTTTACCCTAATAGGAGCAAATATAAATACTTGTTAACTAGGGTTTTTAGGGAGCTTTTGACAATTTTGAGAAAAACATACACTTTGTGCCATAAGGGTCCTTCCTTGCAAACAAAGATCTCTTATCAATTTCACTTATGAAATTGTAGTGAGAATCAACAAGAGTAGATTGTAAGTCATATCGATCTTACTTTTATTGTTTTACAAATTGTGTTTAGTGAGTAATATCTAGGTACAATTTGTGGATTACTTGTTCATTCACGTGAATTAGGGTAGTATATTTTCAGATTTGATTATTTCAATTTGAGATTGAATCCTAGTTCAATTGCGTGTTGTTCCATTGAAGATCACATACTTGTTTGTTCTTACATTCATTTAGTATTCAAACTCGTGAATTTGGATTTCAATTTGAAGTGATTTGACACGCCATTTTGATTAAGGGATTTGGTTGTTCACGCTTAGTAATTAATGTGTTTGTTATCCAATTAGCAAAGCACATCAATTTGGAAGACTTGTGAAGCTAGAAAAGTATAAGATAAACCAAGTTTTTACAAAGTCAGATATGTGTATACCATATTTGTTGCTTGTGCTTGATAAATTAGATTTTTGTGTGTGGGTTTAATAATATTGTAAATGAACTTGATTGAGTATGCATGTGATTGTGAATTGCTGGGTCCAAGAAACCGAGTGTGGGTCACTGTTCTTAGGGTGGCATCCCGATGATCGGTATGTAACATTGTTCCTAGTGGAGTCGTGTACCAAAATGATCCAAATTTTATGTGAAAGGTTGTATATAGAAGGTTATGATATGAAATATTGTGATGTGAAAGGTTGTAACGTGTATTGTGAAAGGTTATAGTATATAAACTCGTTGGTAGTTAGGAATACCAACTATCATATATATATATATTATGTATGGTTGTAGAAAGTTGATGTATGAGGACTTGTGGATTTATAGAAAGTGGGGTATAACCACTGTCATATATATATATATATATTATTATGTATGGTTATGGATGGTTGATGTGAGAGGACTCATGGACAGTAGGGAGTTCCCACTGTCATATATATATTATTATTATATATGGTAAGAGATTCATGGATAAAGAGATATATTTATATATATGTATATATAACTTGTGGATAGATTGTGAAAGGATATTTATGAATGTGATGTGTAAAGATGTCTATGTTGAGATTGTGTATCGGCTAAAGATTGTGAAAGATAAATAAAATTATGTATGAAAATTATATGCATCTTGCATGTGTTATTGTTTCTGGCATGACTTGCGTGTGTGTGTGTGTATAGGTATGCTCTGTACTGAGCGTTAACTTATCCCTCGTGGGAATTTTTTTTAGTTGCAGATACAATAGGAGAAATTGTGGGATATGTTGAAAACTTAGGGGAAACAACCCAAGATCAAAACAATGAAGAAAATGTAGAATACATCTATTATGATTACTAGTAAATAGACTAAGGAAAGACATGTTAAATTTTTATTTGGTCATTTTGAGAATTTCTATTATAAGTGAATGTTAATCGCTTCTGCTATTTAATTTGAGAATAATGTTGATAACTTATTATTAAGGATGAAAAATTTTATTAATCTCTGTTATGCAGCAAATAATTTATGATTATTATCAAGAGTACATGAATGTGAGTATTTGGATAATAGTGATGATTGAGCCTTTGCATGTCTTTAGGAAATGAGGACACGTAGCGAGCCACAACGTACCCGAGTTTTGGAGTGTTATAGAATACTTGTCACTTTTTTTGTTTAATCCTCTACTGTAATTGCCAAACATCCATTAATATAATTGCCTCCAATACTAATGGGACAACACACGTGAGACATAATTTTGTGTTCATAAATACCTTAATATGATTCTTTTCCCGTATCTGTTAAAGCTCGTAAAAAGAAAAATAAAATAAAAGGAAAAATTCCTTATCTTCTTCTAATTTGGATTTATATATATTAGTCTTTTGGGGTGGTGAAAATGTCTAATGCAGAGAAGAACCAGACATGTTAAGATTGGAAATATCAGAGCAAAAAGGCAGTGGAAATGGCAAACACAGCTCAAGCATGGATGGAAGAAGGTGTGAGGTGGTTGCTTCATTTGGGTGCTGAGAGGGAATGGTTTACATTTGCTGGAGCAATGGCTGCCTTGCGGATAATTTCTATAATTTGTTCCTACTTCCTACTTCGATTTGCTGACGCTTCTCTACATCGGCATGTATATCCCGAATCTCCAGAGCCATCTCTCTAATTTTTGTGTTCATGATTTTACTAGCAAAATGATAAACATAATATGAACCGATATATTCGTTTATACGAATTTGGGGATTCAGAATATATTCGGAACACCTTGTAGTTCTTGCTGAAATGTTGTTGGGATGGGATATATGAAATTGCAGTAACAAAATGGGAAATATTCCGGCAGGGAATGGAATAATTGATGCACGTGCCGGGGGAGGGTATTTCTTTTTTTTTCATTGAAGTAAATGCACCCTTGTCCGTCTCGTAAACTTTTGCTGCCCCATCATTATTATTACATAGATGTAATTAGGGTTCGTGTGGACCTAGATGCAATACTTTTGCAAGTTTGAAAGGCTACACAGCAATACAATAGTTTGTCAAGCAGCTACTTTAGCTTCTGCTTGGGAACCAAACTCAGTCCTGGAAAGGGAAGAAGGGAGCGATGTTAGAAATAATCCTCTATTAAGCATGGACAAATAAAATATAGGGAAAGAGTAAGTGATGATTTTGATTCCTTTTATAATAACTGCCATTATAATAGTTTCTTCGTTATTTTATTTTTTTTAATCATTGGTAAGCTTTGTGACTGCATAATAAAAATAAATAAGGACAAAGGGGGAAGTATTTTCCTCAGTTATGTTAAATTAGTTGTAGTGTCTTATGTAATCCCAGGATTCTCCCCGATATGCCTTTAGACTTTAGTGGAAGGCAAAATAAACCCTAAACAAATGTTTGAAGGGACCATTTTGCTGGCTACATCCCTACTCTTATGGTTGTAACATGATTAACATATAAAAGTAACATATGAACTTTTTCTTCATTGGCAACAAATTTGTTAATTAATTATCACATTTTTATATTTTAAAAATGTTATCAATTATCATTAATAATTGCAAAAGGAGTGAAGTTATAGTATTTATTTTCAGTTAAACAAGGTAACAATTACATCAAGGTATAAATATTTGAAAATAAATAAATAATAATAATAAAAGTCACTCATTACGTTGTCTTTACTTTGGGGGAAATTCCAAATGTACTTACCAAGCTATTTATTTAGGTGCTGATAGATTTCCAAATCTTTCAATCCTTACTTATCGATAGTTTAAAATATATATAGCCAATAATTCAATATATATATATATATATATATTTTACTCAATATTGATATTGGATTTCTAACAATTATTTGAAAGAGATTTCCATATTTAAGAAATGAGTCACACTTTAAGTATTTAGAAGATCAATATATTCCTTACCAATATTGTTGATAAATTTTGTATGTCTAACCTTCTTCATTGTACCAGTAATATGAGATCTATTTTTGTCCAGCTCTAATCGAGTGAAACGAGAATATTTAATATTACATATACGTATATATACATAGAGTGTATGGAATATATATATATATATATTTCTTAATATTTAACACTTTTTTATTTGCATTTTAAATCTTTTGTTTTTTTTTCTTTAAATTTCACTCATTGTTTACAAAACCGAGTAAAAAAGTTATTTGTTAGTACACTATTAGTTTTTCTATTAATAGTAATATGTGTTATATTTTCATTGGTTCACATATTTTTATTAAATAAATAATATTAGAAAATGTTGAAAAAATATATGAAGTAATAAAAAATTTAGAAAAATTCAAAACATAATTAAAACAAAGAAAAACATAATATATATATATATATATATATATATATGTGTGTGTATATATTTTAGTTTAGTAAAAAAAAAAATTTACCACACCAAGATAAAAGGTTGGCTGGAGCGACCATTTAATATATCGACAAACCACCTCCATCGGCCATCTCTAGAACCACCATCCTATGCGTGCTTTTAGGAAAAGCCACCACCACTAACGAGTTCTACGTACCCAAAAACCTCAGATCAAAGTCCTCAGCCGGCGCCAACGACGACCGGAGACGCCTGAACCCTCCCCCACTGCCGCTGACATCTCTGTCTCAACGCTGCTCTTCATCTGCACGTGCAATACCCAGACCGGCGGCCCTTGGAGCCTCGGATCTGATTCCCTGACCCGGACATTAAACCCGCGTGCAATGAGTTTTTTTTGTTCAGGTCAAGTTATATGTTGAGCTGTAGAAAAAATAAAATAATATTAATAATGAAAAGATACAGAATAAAGAAATAAAAAATATATAAAAATAATAAAACTTGGCATTGATTCTGCTTATTCGGACTAAATGATGTACTGCAAATATGTTTTCATCTTGAAATAAACAAATAAATAAATAATTATAATGGCAATAATGAACCAATAATAAATAAAATTATGTATATTTATTGTATTAATAAAAGACAACATTAATTTTGTTTTACAAGTTCCCATGATAGACATGTCCCGTTTTTTTAGTAATGAACGTTGACAAACATCATTAATTGACATGTTGAGCATATCTAATGTGTTTAATTAAACCATGCGCACAATTAATGTGGTTATGTAACCTGTGTTGACGTGGTGATTGACAATGTGTTGATTGGTTGGGGGGGGGGATGTTTTCGCAGTGTAAGTGGTCATTAGATATATTTCATGTTTGGTCTATTTTGCATATATGAACTAAAATATATAATGAAAATAGGGTAGAAAATAAATAAATAAATAATCAAAATAAATTTTAAGAGGAAATCATTGTGCAAACTTTAGGTGATCCGGTATAACCATTGCTTAGAGCTAATCAAGTACCTAAATAGTTTAAACTCTTTAAACAATAATATAAAATATAGAAAATAAAATAAATAATTAAAAAAATAAAAATAATGATTAGTTACATGATTGTTTTTCCTTTAAACATTCTTTTTATAATAATAATAGAAAAAAACATTTTGTCACTTAAAAAAAATAATTTTCATGAAACAAAATTTTTAATTGGTGCTTTTCAAAATTAGGTCTTTAGGTTTTTAGTTTTTTTCTTTAAAAAAATAAAAATGGGAATAAAAACTTAGGCATTAAGATTTTTCTTAATAAAATTCAAATGGTAATGAGCATAAATTTGTCTCATTTTTCATAAATAAAACTAACCAACACATTAAAGTTATACATATATATATATAAAAGAACTACATTGATTTGATTTCAACTAGCGGATATGTAGACACTTACAAGACAACTATAAAAATTGTAAAAACTTTTTTTTTCAAATAAAAAGTAAATAAGGAAATAAACAAAATAATGAAAAAAAAAGGAAATTTGTAATAAAAAAATGAAAAATCCAATGTCTTCTATTGCTTTGTTTTGTGTCTTATTTTCCATGAAAATGTCATTTTTCTCATATACAATAATAAAGGGAATTTATTAGAAGATTTTGTTTCATATTCTTGAAAAATAATAAGTGGTAATTATTTAGATTTTAATAGGTAAGCCCTGGGCTTAGTATTTCTAATTAAAATTTTTCTAAAAATTTTTAGGAAATTTGCAAACTAGTAACTAGTTAAAATTAGTCTATTTAATTAACTTTAACTCATTTTTGTTTTTCAACTTAGGTTGGTTGGAACTCCATTTTTTTTAAATAATTTTTTTCTTTAATTTTACTATCAAGTAACTTGCATTAAGTGAGTCATGCTTAATATAGGTTAAATTAAAGAAAAATTCAAAATTGTGTTTGACAATGACAATTTGGTAATTTTATTAACATGGCTAGTTTGATATTTAATATGTTTAAAAAGTTCTCAAGAAGACAAACACCACGATATAGAAAATGCTAAAAGTTGATAAGGAATGAGAAATTTAATGATTATCAGAAGATAATAATGTAGAAGTGAGAAATAAGAAATGACTTACAAAGTATACATATTACAATTAAGGCATTCTGATTGTTGAAGTGCAACTAGGTTTTAATCAAGCATGTGAGCCAAAGAATTTGCTATAGCAGATGAGTGTTTAGGCCCTTTGCTAAACGATAAATGTGATTTTGTATTACTAGTTAACTAAAGTAGTTGGCTGCTAACATTGAGTTGATTTTGGAATGAATGTGATGAGGGATGAGATGATGGGATCCAATGTTGGTGGTTTTGGTGCCAATGAACTGAAGGTTAGTATATTGGGTATTGCTCCTTAGATTTCTACTGTTATTTGATTTTTGATATTGGTCTATACAACTATCCTAAGACCTCTACGTTAGTGCACCTATCAATTTTTATAGTATAGTGAATAATAATATCGATTGTCGATCTCATAGAAACTATGATTACTAGTTATTACCCTTCTTCTATTATTTAATATGCAAAATTGAATGAAGTAATTAGGGAAACAAGTAAATTTTAAGAAAAAAACTATTTTTAAAAGCTTACTTGGATATTGAATCCCCCTAAAAGTATTAATGTAAGTAACTAATAATTATTTGATTCCATTATTGTATTCTTGTACCATGAGAATTTATAAATTGATCTAATAGCTCTCTTGAGTCTACTAATTCCTAATTCCAAGTTTATTAATTAGAATCTCTTTCTAATTAAAATCTTTGAAATTACATTACATTCGCTTTGTAAATTCCACTATTAAGTTTGATCTTAATCAGAAAGATTTATGTTATCTTATCTCTATGATTGCATATAACTCTTAGATATGCTAGATTTATTTAAACATAGGATCTCTTAATCTCCATGTGTGAAATTAGACTTTAAACTAATATGCCAACAATATTAATTTGAAAGCAATAAAGTATACATAATTGAATCACAAAAATAACAATTCATTGAATAATAAACTAGAAATTACATCCTTATTTTAGGGCTCATCATACTCAAGTACAAAAATAAAATTAAGCTAATAACATGTTGAAATTAAAAGCGAAATATAAAAATAGTGCGTAAAGATGAATACCAATAAGACAAAAATAATAGTAAAATCTATAGCTACTTTATTACTAATTCTAAAATTCTATTTCTCTTTATAGTTTGAAAGTTGTACTCCTTTTATATTAATCAAATTGTTCCCATTTAAGAAAGTTATAGTTTCCTAAAATAAAACCAAAATCTTCATAGATGAAGAAATATCACTTCAATAAGTAGGAATGGCTTTTCCAGAAGTACGAAACTTATCTTCTCGTGGATGGAGAGTGAATCTTTGGAATGAATTGCTCTTCAGGAAAGTAAATTTAACTTTGAAAATTTGATTTGGAAAGTAAAAAATCTTTGCTTGACACGAGAATGGCATCATTGTGCTAATTCTCGTATACCTTTTCTTTTGAAAATTTCCTAAAATTTGCCTTTAATAAGCCCTTTGACACAAGCATGTACTTGGTCGTATAGCTTTATATGGCCTCTCGCCATACTCCATCAAGCCTTTACTTACTTTGTTCAACACGACTTCAAACACGGTCGTGTTGTGCTCCATGTCATGCTTTCTAATCTTATAACTTTGATATTTTTGCTGTAAATTTTATGTGTTTCTCCCATTTCATCAAAAATTACATTTCAAGGCTCCAAAATCAAAATAAAGGCTAATTAAATGTAATATCCATCCAAAATGTAAGAAAATTAAACTAAAGACTATTATAAATGGTACAAACTTGTAAGTATTTTATAACACTTATCAATTTCACCTAAGTGTAATCCTGTGTGAGTTTTCTATTAGTTTTAGATAACTATATAAATGATTGCTTGGTATGATTAAGTCTTATTCTGATATTCTATGTAAGGATTATCTTTGTTTTTTGGAATAAGTGTATAGGGAAACTTCATGACTCAAGCGTAGTGGAAGTCATTGTTTTATTTAATGGTTTATCTATGAATCACCTTTTGAATTATGAAATTGGTATCCTTAGATGTAAGTTATTTCTTGATTACTTGGTTTACTTGGCTACTTGCTCAGTTTTTACATGATTACATTCATGGCATGGCATAAACTACCTAAAGGTCATTATTTTCAAACTTGATTTTGGTGAAATATATGCTCAATTTAAAAGGTCGGTTTACCTAAAGGTCATTATTTTCAAACTTGATTTTGGAAAAATATATGCTCAATTTGAAAGGTTGGTTTTCACCATATAGTTGCATTTTCTTAGCTTAATAATCAGCCAAAGTTGCCCAATGTACTCTTTTAATGCTCTATCAAAGTTGCCTAGTGCACTCTTTTAATGCTCGGTTAGAGTTGCCTAGTGTATCTATTTAATCCTTGGTTTAAGTTGTTTAATGCTTGGTTTAGTCCCTATTATATGCTTGTAACTGGTTTGACATCACTTTTTTTTATTTGGTTTTAGTTATACTCACTTGGCTTTATTAGAAGCTAAGGGGTTAGTGTTTTTACTAACCTTAAGTACAAGTGCTTGACAACTGGTAAGCTTTTGGGAAATTTTGTGAGCTTTAATTTGACAAAAAGGAAGCGTGGCTGTTGGAAGTCTTTTTACTTAATGTACTACAATATTATGTTGTAAATAAGTGGTTGATCAAATTTAGTTTAGAAGGTTGATAGTGTATTTTTGCTATGGTTTTGTAAATCATAATACAAGTGTTTCATTTGGCTTGGGTGATATATGATATTTGGAAAGCATGGTGATTATTGACCTTAGTGCATTGGTTATTGCTCAAATATGACTGAATATTTTAAGAGATAAAATCCACTATATAGGTGTGGATAATTGGAACATAGGGTTAGTGAGTATTTTGATGAAAATACATTATTAGTGATGGCAGAAGGCAAGTATAGGTTCAAAGTGTGATTGTATTAATTTTGACAAGCAAGTGTAGGTTTGAATTTAGATTGGAATTGTTTTGGAAGTGAATGACAAGTCCACTTGGAAGATATTACTTTGTCTAGTCCTTACTTTGAGAATGGCATAATGATTTGTCTTCTAGGTATCAAGTTTGATTAGATACGTGAAGTAATAGATTAAGCTGACACCTGAAATGCTAGTTATTACAAATTATCCTTTATTTATTTATTTATTTACTCACTAGTTCATTTACCTAATTTTATTTTACTTTGTACATTTGTTTAATAAATATTTATCTTTAATATAGTGTTATGGAAATAATATCTCTTAAAACCTCACATATTTTCATAATGGTAAGGCTAGTGAATCCCAACATTTTATTGACCCACACTTGATAGAGGCACAACCAACGAATTGTTTCAACTTAACCTGACATGAAGAACAATAGACATAACAAGACACAGCACAACTCGACACAATCTAAATTATAACAAAGGAAAATAAAACAAGATTCAATAGCCATCTTGTAAAAAATATATACAAAATAAATAATTTAAGCAAAAGCATAAGAAAAGTAATAAACCTTAAGTATGGAGGCAAATTAGTCTTTTTACAATCAGGGTATTTAAACCCCCAATTGACCTATGGTTTCCTCTTTTCCCATTCACACAATTGAGAACACAATAACACTCTCAAACACACGTAGGGTAGCTTAATAGAATTCTACAAGATCAACCCACTTTCACCGAACAAGGGCCTTGATCATTAAGATATGTATTCCCGATCCTAGATTTGGAAGTCTAAATAATTTTGGTGATGTTTTGTTAGAATTTGGAACAAAGGGTGAGACTAAACAAGCATAAACGTGGGATTAAGCAATTTGGGGATATTAATCACAAATCAAAGCAAGTAAGGGTTCATATTTCATATAACGTTGTAGAATTTACAATTTAATTGAGTCAATTTGATTTGGATTCACAACAATTAGGGTCAGGAAGTTAATTGGAGAAGCGGAAGAGGGGGATTTTCGAAACAGGAGGGTATATGGGCAGGTACACGAACGTGTACCTATACCGTATTGAGTAGAGATGGAATTTTGGTGTTATAAGGGGTACACAGCATGGTACACGAGTGTATACCTGCCCGTGTTTAAGTACACGTCCAAATACTCAACCATACACTTAGGCATGTTAGAAGGGCTTTATGCACAGAAAGGTACACAACCATTCACACAGTTATGTTCCTTCCCATGTTCTTCTACATGGTTACATACATGGCCATGTTATTTTGGAACATCCATATTTTACTCTCTTTTTTTTTTTCATTTTTCTACAATTATAAAACAAGATTCATGCACAATAATACAATGGGGAAAGGAAATATGCAACTTAGATATGATTAACCATTAAGTTAACTTAGATTATGTCATAAGGTAGACCTAAACTTAGTCTTTGATACTTAACAGGTTATTATATCTTTGATAGTTACATAAGAGCTAGCTATAGGACCACTCCTCCAAGTGTGTGTTTACCTTATTTTTTAATTATGTTTGATAGTGTAGTTTGTTTAAAGAATTTAAAAGTTATCTAACCAAAATGCATATGGTGGTTGTGCTTAGCTCGACCTACAGGCCTGTAATGACAAATCCCTAAGGGGTACCTCAATTATTAGTATATGACATTATCTTTAGTAGAGTCCTATACTAAAATGATCTAGAGTAAATTTAGGGCTAGATGGGGCTAACAGTAGCAATTCCTAACCTATATATATATATATATATATTATGGTGTGGCGAGATCACGAGTACTCCTATGTTGTTTATTGGCTAAATCAAAGATAAATAATTTGATGATTGTGATATGTATATCTGCTACATTTATGTGTATTCATACTATAGCTAATGTAACACGTGCATATTTACGTGGTACTCATGTACTGAATTTAGGCCCATCCTATTTCTTTTTCAACTATAGGTAGGTATGACGAATATGCTAGGTATGATGAGTATAGAAATGTATGTTATTATTACCAAGATGAGAATGAGGGAGATTATCGTTATTATTATGGAGATGATCAATGAAAGTATCTAAAGGGTTTTAACCAAAATTTGGAGATGTTGAATTGGGAGTCTAGAGTCTATTTAGATACTGTCACCCTTGACTACTTATTTTTTTTATATATAACGAAAGTTTAAAAAGTTTAACTAATTTGGAGATTATGGTTATCTTTAATTAACAGTGGTTGAAATGAATTACCTGTGAGTCATTTATGTATATCATTGGAGTTACAAATATTTTATGCATAGTGGAGTTAAATAGGTTTGAAGTTGCAAGGGTGATAGAGAGCCTTAGTGTGTCGCTAACTGATACTGACATGTGCCAGGTTGTAACATTCTAGATTCTGGGGCGTTACACATCTATTATAGCTAAATGAAAAGAAAGTATGACTCTGTGATATAAATCATAACATTCAATGGTAACTTCAAGAATATAAAAGCAATAATTCATAAGGTATGGCAAGAAATTACTTTATGGAGAATTTTTACCATTTTCTACCTACTCTTCATCTCACCATCCTACAAATAATTTCCTATTCTTGTAGTGATGATAAGCCTAAGCTCTAGCACTACTTAAATTGTTATGTTTTGAAATTAAGAAAAATATAAAGTCCACTAGATACTCAAATTATAGTATGAGTATGCAAAGACTAAAACCCCATTACATACATACATACATACATACATACATACATACATACATACATACATACATACATACATACATACATACATATGCATATTGAACTTATAACTCTCAAAATACTAAGAATTTAGTTTACTTAAATCTAAGAAATATCAAGCTCATCATGGTTGTCAAAATCGCAATTTTACTTGGAATTGAATAGTATAAAATTGGTAAAATCGTATAAAATCGTATAGCATTGGTAGAAACGATAACTTGTAGAATCGTATATTTAAACTCATAATTATATCAAAAGTTTATACCTAAATTATTTTTCTTCCATTTTGATTATGAAAAACTTGATAAAATTTCAAACTCGTAGAATCATACAATTAACTCATGATTTTAACAACCATGAGCTACATATTAAATCTATAATTACTCAAAGTATTTTATATATATATATATATATATATCTGCTAAGGATAAAAAGGTAAATAGTTTAAAGCAGTAGGGGCAAGATAGTCTTTTCACAACTGAGTATATATATCTTCTTTTTTACTTAGGATTAATACTTTTTCCTTATTTATACACCTCACAGAACCCTATATACACTCTGAAGAAATTTGAAGAGAGAAAAGGACAAGCAAATGCTATGATTCACCAACTAGTTTAAGGTGAGTAGATCAATCAATAACAATTGATTGTTAAATTCGTGTACATCGTAAAGCAAAAATTAACGTATTAAGGTCATTTACAGATCTAGATCAATCTATGATACGCAAGGGATGAAACAAGCAATTCACTCATCACGATAATGACTCAAGTTAAGTAAGTGTATCTACTAGTGTATTACATTATAAATTTTATGTTAAATAGATCAATTAAGTTGAATTGATTAGAAATCAGGCTCAAGGATCGATTTACGAAGTGTACAATGAAATACATAACCATATTGGAACCGTGTTGAAGACCTAAAGTGAACCAAGGATATACGGCCTCCCAACACGATTATATTGGAACCGTGCTGATGAACAATGAACAGAGAGATACATAACCATGTTGAGACCATGTTGAAAAAAGAAAAACGACACGGTGAATAGAAAGATACATGACCATGTTGAGACCATGTTAAAAAAAAAAAAAAACAACACAACCTCTCAACATGACCATGTTAAAAAAAAATAGAGAAATGTATACGGCCTTTGGCATGATCGTTTACTACCCCGTATTCAACTACACGACCTCCAACATGATCATGTTGAGTTGAAACGCATCTATTTTCCTTTTGATATTTATAGAAATACAATTCTAAAAGAAAATAATTTGATTCATGTATAGGTTTGGGAGACTTGTGAAGCTAGAAAAGTATAAGACAAACCAAGTATTACGAGTCAAGTACGTGTATATTATGTTTGTTGCTTATACTTGATAAATTAGATTTTTACGTGTGGGTTTAATAATATTATAAATGAACCTGATTGTATGTGCATGTGATTGTGAATTGTAGGGTCTAAGAAACCAAGTGTAGGTCAATGTTTTTAGGGTAGCACCCTAATGATCGGTATGTGAGGTTGTCCTTAGTGGAGTCATGTACCGAAATAATCTAGGTCTTATGTGGAAGGTTGTGATATGAAATGTTGTGATGTGGAAGGTTGTGACGTGTATTATGAAAAGTTGAAGTGCACGGACTTATGAACTCATAGATAGTGGGTAGCACCCACTGTCATACATATATATATATCTATATTATTATTATGTATGATTGTGGAAGGTTGATGTGTGAGAACTCATGGACTCATTGACAGTGGGGTGTACCTATTGTCATATATATATTATTATTATGTATGATAAGAGACTCATGGACAAAAAGGAATACCTTTGTTATATACATAAATGTATATATTGCTTGTGGATAGATTCTGAAAGGATGTTTATGAATGTGATGTGTTAAGATGTTTATGATGACATTATGTATCGGTTAAAGATTGTAAAAGATAAATAAAATTATGTATGAATATTATGATGCATCTTGCATGTGTTATTGTTTCTAGCATAGCATACATGTGTGCGTGTAGGTATGCATTATACTGGGCGTTAGCTCATCCCTCGTGGGAATTTTTTTTTTTTTTTAATTGCAGATGATATAGGAGAAATTGTGGGATATGTTGAAAACCTAGGGGAAACAACTTAAGATCAGAACAATGAAGAAAATGTAAAATACGTCTATTACGATGACTAGTAGATAGACTAAGGAAAGACATGTTAAATTTTTTTATTTAGTCATTTTGAGAATTTCTATTGTAAGTGAATGTTAATCTCTTCCGCTGTTTAATTTGAGAAGAATGTTAATGACTTATTATTGAGGATGGGAAATTTCATTAATCTCTGTTATGCAGTAGATGATTTATGATTATTATCAAAACTGCATGAATGTAAGTATTTGGAGAATAGTGGTGATTGAGCTTTTGCATGTCTTCAAGAAATGAGGACATGTGGTAGGTCGTAGTGTACCTAGGTTTTGGAGCTTTACAGCTTAGGTGGTATTAGAATATAAGTTGATGATCCTTAGAAGCTTAGGCTTTGATCAAAAGAATGTAGGTTTGTGATCTTCTAAGCTTTGGTTGATGAATTTATAAACTACCTAAGCTTGATGATCTTTAGAATTAAGTGAGGATCAATAGTATAAGTTCAAACAATAGAAAGTAAGTCATGATCTTTGGATGAATTAGGTATTGGATTTGTAGGATAAAGATATATACTGAGAGTGGTTGGAAAATGGAACTGATATTACTAATTTGTGAACTCCTTCAGTAATATTGAAAATGTCATGTTTAAATTCTTCATGCTCTAAGGAATGTATATATATTCCTATGTCATTCCTCACTATTGTATTTTTTTTTTTTTTTTGTAGAATGCCTAGGATAATTTCAAGACCAAGATCATCCTTAGGAATTAGAGGTGATGCTTCTTATAACATAATGCCCCCTGGAGCTCCTCATCAGGGATAAGGAGGGAATGAGGTGAATGCTGCACAAATGCTAGAGGCTATCAATACTCTAGCAGGAGTAGTGTCATAACAACAGCAACAGATACAAGACATGCAAGTGCTAAACATGAGACAGGCCTAGATGATAGGAGAGATTAAAGAGAGGCCAACTAGAGAAATGGGTTTAGACCGTTTTATTAGAATAGTCAGGGAATTTAGGCCTAAGGTTGAAAATCCATTAGATGTTGAATAGTGGATCGATGTATTAGAAAAGACTTTTGAAGTGTTGAGGACACCTAAAGATGAGAAGGTGAAATATGCAGTGTATCTACTGTGAGGCTTAGCTTCTGAATGGTGGTCGAGTGTCTCCAGACTCACCATGGGGATGATCACTTGGGACAAGTTTAAAGAGATGTTATATGAGCAATATTTCCCTACCACCATTAGGGCTAAAATGCAAGCATAATACTACAGTTGCTGCTAGGCAAAGAGATCAATAGATGAATATGAGATGGAACTCAACCATCTGATGAAGTTAATGCCACCTGCATTCAAAGCTGATGAGAAGTCTATAGCGCAACGATTTGTATTGGGATTGAAGCCGACACTGTAACGTGAGGTAGTTTCCTTCCAACTAAAAACCTACTCGGAAGCTGTAAATAAGGCAAAACTTTTATAACAGATTCACGAGAGAACTGACAAGATGAGAACTTTAGGAATGAGAGTGGTATTGGTGAAAAGACCTGTTCAAAATATTATAACTCAAGATAAGGGCAAAAGACCTCACATAGTGCAGACCAGATCTATGGTCATAGCAACACCTTCCTCCCAAGCGAAAACCTTATATGTGGGACAGAGTAACAAGTGTAGAAGATTTTATGGACCACACGAGCTAAACAAATGCAAATGACTAGAGGGTGTCTGTTTTTCATGTAGGAAGATGGGATAGTAGCAAAACTTGTTATGAGAGGTCAATCTCGTTGACATTTTGCTTCTTCTACAAATAGAGGGGTCATAAGATGGTAAACTGTCTGGAAAACAGAAAACAGAATGTACAGCCAATACCAGCAGCAAGAAACTAGACTAATAATGGCAGACCTCAACAGGTAGGGCTAAGGCAAAGGGCACTAGCATGAGTGTATACACTACAAAGACAGGACACTCTAAATATAGAGACCTTAGCAAGTACACTATTAGTGAATTCTGCTGAAGCATATGTGTTGTTCACATTGGTGCATCACATTCATGTATATCAAATGCATTTAGAAGTAAATATAATGCATGTAAAGAAGTGTTGAATTCTGTATTGAGCTTGAGTACTCCTATGGGTTTGGGTAAGGGATTGAACCAAATATGTAGAAAGGTTTGTATAGAAGTGCAGGGTTGAATATTGTTTGCAGATTTTTTGGTATTAAACATGACCAATTTTTATGTAATTTTGGGAATGGATTGGTTAATCGGACATCATGCAACAATAGATTGCAATGATATGACCATCCATTTCAACACACCAAAAGGAGAACAATTTAAGTTTAAATTAGAAACTTATAGACCAACAAGATTGCCGACTTACGAACTACGAAGTAAAAGTATGATGGCATCAGTAGCAGTTGAAGCTGAAGAGTTGATGGAAATTGAGAGAGTATGGGTAGTGAAAGAATTTACTAGAGTGTTTTTGGATGACCTACTCAATTTACCTCCTATAAGGAATATTGAATTCAGTATAGATACAGTGCTTGGTATAGCTCCCATATCAAAAGCCTCGTATTATATGGTACCCATAGAGTTAAAAGAACTAAAGGATCAAATATAAGAGGTATTGGACAAGAAGTTTATCAGAACAAGTGTCTCACATTAGGGTGCACCAATATTATTTGTGAAGAAGAAAGATAACAGCATGCGGTTATGTATAAACTACCGGGAGTTGAATAGGGTTATAATTAAAAATAAATACCCTCTCCAAAGAATTGACGACTTGTTTTATTAGTTACAAGGAGCTCAAGTCTTCTTAAAAATAGACTTAAGATCCAGGTACCATCAATCGACTTGTTTATTAGTTATAAGGAGCTCAAGTCTTCTTAAAAATAGACTTAAGATCCAAGTACCATCAATTGAGGATCAAAGAGGAGGACATCTAGAAAACTGCTTTCAAAACTAGATACAACCATTATGAGTTCCAAGTAATGCCTTTGGGACTCACAAATGCACCAATGGCTTTCATGAATTTAATGAACCGCATATTCAGGGAATACTTAGACAAGTTTGTCATCGTGTTCATAGATGACATTTTAGTATACTCCAAAAATGAAGAAGATCACGAGCAGCACTTGAGGGTAATATTGAGCATATTGCAAGTAGAAAAGTTGTACGCTAAATTTAAAAAGTGTGAGTTATGGCTGAAGCAAGTTACTTTTTTGGGACATGTGATTAGTAAGGATGGATTATCTGTAGATCCCGAGAAGATAAGAGCTGTAAATGAATGACCCAAGCTAAAGACCGTAACAGAAATTAAAAGCTTCTTAAGGTTAGTGGGATACTATAGAAGATTTGTGGAAAGATTCTCCAAACTAGTAACCCCTTTGACCAAGTTGACTCAGATAGTAAAGTTTGTATGGGATGACCGATGTGAAGCAAGCTTCATGACATTAAAGGAGAGATTGACTTCTACACTTGTACTTGCACTACCAGTCAATGGTGAAGAATTTGTGGTGTACGGTGATGCCTCTATATAAGGGCTCGGATCTGTGTTGATGTAGAATGATAGGGTGACTACTTACGCATCTACGTAATTGAAGCTTTATGAGAAGAATTACTCGACACATGATCTGAAATTAGCAGCCATGGTATTTACACTCAAGTTATGGAGACATTACTTATATGGGGAGAAGTGCAAAATATTCATAAATCACAAAAGCCTCAAGTACTTATTTACCTAGAAAGAGCTAAATACGAGGTAAAGACGCTAGCTAAAGTTAATAAAAGACTATGACTTAGACATCTAGTATCATCCCGAAAAGGCAAATGTAGTTGCTGATGCACTTGGTAGAAAGAAGCATGGTAATCTAACAACGCTAATCACAACTCAAAAGAAAATATTAGAAGATATGCAGAAATTAAACTTGGAGATTGTGACTCATGAAATTGGAGTTAGACTCACCAACCTACAATATAGCTAGTGTTAACCGATAGAATAAAGGTCGCACAAGCTGAAGAAAAGGGAATACAAGAAATAAAGAAAAGAATGGAAGAGGGAAGAGCTGTAGAATTTAATGAAAATGTAGAGAGGGTGTTAAGGTATGATCACAAGTTATGTATGCCAAATATAGATGAATTGAACAAAGAGATATTGAAAGAGGCACACTATTCTAGTTACTCTATGTACCTTAGAAGTACTAAGATGTATAAAGACCTGAAGAACCATTATTAGTGGAGGAATATGAAGAGAGAAGTAGCTGATTATGTATCTAAGTGTATAACTTGCCAATAGATTAAGATAGAATATCATAGAATCATTGGCATGTTACAACCTTTACCTATACTAGAGTGAAAATGGGAACATGTGACCATGGACTTTGTCACAACACTACCCAGATCGGTGACTAAATTGGACACAGTATGAGTAATTGTGGATCGAGTTACAAAATCAGCACACTTCATACTAGTAGGTACTGGTTATAAACTATAGAAGTTGGCACAAATTTACATCAAAGAAATTGTAAGGTTTCATGAGATACCAGTCTCCATAGTGTTAAACAGAGATACAAGATTGGTGGGGAGGTTTTGGAATAGTCTATGCAGAGCTTTGGGGACAAAACTATAATTTAATACGGCTTTTCACTGATAGATGGATAGTCAGTCAAAGCGAACAATTCAAATATTGGAGGATATGTTGAAGGCGTGTACATTAGACCTTGGTGGAAATTGGGATGAACATCTGCCCGTAGTGAAGTTCACTTATAACAACATTTATTAAGCTACTATCCAAATGGCACCATATGAGGCGTTGTATGGAAGAAAGTGTCGATCGTCGTTACATTGGGATAAGGTGGGTGAGAAACAAATATTGGAACCCGATCTAGTGCAAGATGCAGTAAACAAAGTGAAATTGATCAAGCAAAGAATACAGTCAGCCCAAAGCCGCTAAAATTCATATGCATACAACAGAAGACACCCATTAAAGTTTCTGGTGGGAGATCATGTGTTGTTGAAGATTTCACCTACGAAGGGAGTGATAAGATTTGGACTAAGAGGGAAATTGAACCTTAGATATGTAAGACCCTTTGAAGTCTTGGAGAAAATTAAACTAGCAACATACAAACCAGCATTGCCACCAAGTCTAGTTAGAGTACATAATGTATTTCACATTTCCAAGCTAAGGAAATATGTACCTAACCCAGATCAAATCATTGCACTGGAACCTCTACAAGTGTAACCAAATCTCACAATAGTGGAGAGACCTGTTAAAATCGTAAATATTAAAGAGCAAAATTTGAGAAGGCAGGTTATTAGATATGTTAAAGTGCAATGGAGCAATCAAATAAAAAGAGAAGCAATCTAGGAATTAGAAGAGGAGATAAGCAGAAGATACCCAAAACTCTTCAATAATCTAGATAATTTTCAAGGATGAAAATTCTTGTAAGGTGGGGAGAATGTAATTACTCGACTATTTTATATATATATATATATATATATATTGTTAAGGATAAAAATGTAAATAGTTTAAAGTCGTAGGGGAAAGATAGTCTTTTCTCAACTGAGTACATATATCTTCTTTTTTTTAAACCTAAGATTAACAATTTTCCCTCATTTGTATACCTCACAGAACCTTAGATACACTCTGTAGAAATCTGAAAAGAGAAAAGGACAAGCAAGTACTGCGATTCACTAATTAGTTTAAGGTGAGCAGATCGATCAATAATAATTGATCGTTAAATTCGTGTATATCGGAAAGCGAGAATTAACATATTAAGGTCATTTACAGATCTAGATCAATTTATGATACGTAAGGGATGAAACAAGCGATTCACTCATCACAATAATGATTTGAGTTAAAGTAAGTGTATCTACTAGTGTATTACACTGTAAATTTTATGTTAGATAGATCAATTAAGTTAAATTGACTAGAAATTAAGCTGAGGGATTGATTTACGAAGTATACAGTAAGATACAAGGCCTCCCAACACGACCGTATTAGAACTGTGTTCAAGACCCAAAGTAAACCGAGAGATACACGGCCTCCCAACACGACCATGTTGGAACCATGTTGATGAACAGTGAACAAAGAGATATAAGACCTCTTAACATAACCATGTTGAGGTTGTGCTGATGAACAATGAACAGAGAGATACATAACCTCTCAACATGCTCATGTTGAGACCATGTTGAAAAAAAAAAGAAAAAAAGAGAAATGTATACGGCCTTTGGCACAGTCGTGTACTACCCCGTATTCAACTACACGGCCTCCAACATGACCGTGTTGAGTTGAAACGTGTCTATTTTCCTTTTGATTTTTATATAAATACAATTCTAAAAGCAAATAATTTGAACCATGTATAGGTTTAGGAGACTTGTGAAGCTAGAAAAATATAAGACAAACCAAGTATTACGAGTTAGGTATATGTATACCATGTTTGTTGCTTGTGCTTGATAAATTAGATTTTTGCATGTGGATTTAATTATATTATAAATGAACCTAATTGTGTGTGCATGTGATTGTGAATTGCTGAGTTCACGAAACTAAGTGTGGTTTGGTGTTCTTGAGGTGGCACCCCAATGATCGGTATGTGAGGTTGTCCCTAGCGGAGTCATATATCGAAATAATCTGGGTCTTATGTAGGAGGTTGTGACGTATATTGTGAAAGGGTGAAGTGTATGGACTCATGGACTCATAAACGGTAAGGAGCACCCACTGTCACATATATATATACATATATATATATTATGTATGGTTGTGGAAGGTTAATGTGCGATAATTCATAAACTCATGAATAGTGGGATGTATCCACTATCATATATATAATATTATTATGTTTGGTAAGAAACTCATAAACAAAGAGGAATACCTTTGTCATATACATATATGTAAATATTGCTTGTGGATTGATTGTGAAAGAATGTTTATGAATGTGATGTGTTAAGATGTTTATAATGAGATTGTGTATCGGTTAAATATTGTGAAAGATAAATAAAATTATGTATTAATATTATGATGCATCTTGCATGTGTTATTATTTACGGCATGACATGTGTGTGTGTGTGTAGGTATGCGTTGTACTAGGCATTAGCTCATCCCTCGTGGGAATTTTTTTTTTTTTAATTGCAAATGCTATAGGAGAAATTGTGAGATATGTTGAAAACCTGGGGGAAACAACTCAAGATCAGAACAATGAAGAGAATGTATAGTACATCTATTACGATGACTAGTGGATAGACTAGGGAAAGACTTGTTAAATTTTTTATTTAGTCGTTTTGAGAATTTCTATTGTAAGTAAATATTAATTGCTTCCACTATTTAATTTAAGAAGAATATTGATGACTTATTATTGAGGATGAGAAATTTCATTAATCTCTGTTATGCAGCAGATGATTTATGATTATTATCAGGAGTACATGAATGTGAGTATTTGGAGAATAGTGATGATTGAGCCTTTGCGTGTCTTTAGGAAATGACGACACATGGCATGCCGTAGCGTACTTAAGTTTTAGGGCGCTACAAAATACTTTTGGTGTACTAATACATTTCCACATTAGTTGTCGTAATTGAAATAAGCATTCATCTTATACATCTAAAAAAGGGGTCCTTAAGGGGTAAGCTAAAACCTAGTATATAATTTTCACAAGCACACTCATATTGCATACAAACATATCACATAAAACTTATATCTAATGCAACATTCATAGGTTATTATTTTTGTATAGGTGTGATACACAATAGAGTTTGGAATTCCCTAAACTTAAAGTGGCTCATGACTCCCCAGCACAAACATATACATATATATTTTAGTATAGGTATTCTTAATACCCTAAAGCCAAACATGGTCATCCCCTCCCAAAGTCGTTATGGGATAATACTACAAGTCCATTTCAACCATCCACAAAAGTGTCCCACACCACCAATACAATTAAATTACAAATTTCTTTTAGCAAATTAATCATATCTCAATAACTCACTAGTCAAAAACCCACCAAACTAAACGTGTAGGCAGCAACATCAATGCTTAATTCATACCATCACATCATCCTAAATCACTACCCATTCGAGATGATATAGCTATCAGTTCGTGACCACTATATCTTAATCACTAATACCCTTGGATCTATAAGTCTAAGTGTAAGTACAATCAATAAATGAGTAAGGTTGCAATATTTTTAGGTCCATTCAAATGTTATCTTAACATGCAATCACCAAACAAGGTAATCACATATCTACATTGCACTCAACTGTCTCACATCAAATAAGCAACTCCTAATAACAAACATATCATAGTTTATTAACTCTTAATTGTATTGCCCATTTGTCAACCCGGGCCTAAAGATTGATTTTCAACTTAAATAGGCAAGTTAGACCTAAAAGAAATTAACTATGGCCCTTTAGGGAGTAACTTAATCAACCCAAGAGTTATTAGCATTGATTGGACATGTAAAAGGGGATTGATCAATTGAATGAGCTAGTTAGTTGACCACTTGCAAGTGGTGCTAACAGTCGATTAAGGTACAATGCCAATCGACCAACATTAAAAAAAAAAAAAATTTGCTCACTTAAAAATAGCCTCAATGTATAGAAGTTATGGTGTGGTTGATTATACATCCTCCTTGGTTGACCCCCCTTCAAAAATCAATCTTAAATGAACCCTAATTTCAATTTTACTTATATCATACCCTTGATTCAATTCCTCTTCCATTATAACTCCAAGAATCATCAATCCAATACAACTCATTCTAATAAACACAAATTTGCAAATTCAAATCCATCATCAATCAACATTATACTTCCACCAATAATTGTATACCAAACCAAATTGTTAAACTATAATAAATCTTGAGTTTTAACTTGATCATTTGAAATCTAATAACCCTTATCAACACAAAAAGAAAAAGGGTAAAATAAAGAAGCAATCCTTACCTTAAAAACCACAAAATTTGATTTTGAGCAAAATTGCATCACATGCCAAATACACTTCAAAGTACACTTCCTTTAGTCAAATTCTTAGATGTAGATACTTACCAATTCTCCTTCCACACACTAAGTTTCCTTCGTTACATTGATTAAGTTTAATTATTTGATCCACTCAATTTACGACATGGAAAAATAGTAGAGTAAGATTACTTACTATAGATGAATAAGATGTGTGAAACTCTAGTTGACTTATGGAAACGTAGAAAGAGAGAGAGAGAGAGAGAGAGAGAGAGAGACTGGTGTATAAAGAAACGAAAAAGGGAAAGGATGCGATCGTTTCTTTTTTAGATTTCTTTGAAAGGAAACAAAAGGGGATGTGGTTTATTTAAGGAATGTCTTCCAACACTTAAGCCGATTATACAAAAATAAAAGAATAGGTTAACTCATTTAAGAAAAGGATTGGGAAAAAGCAGAATTACCAAAATGCCTTTGCATTTGACTATATGTTGTGGGGGCATTTATGGGGAAATAATCAATTAACTATGTTATTTTAAAGAGATTAAGGGAAAAGCTACCTAAGAATTCTTATTAAGTTACAACACATTCAGTTTACGGTAAGTGTAGATGCTCACCATTCTTGTGTAAAAGATGAAACTTTGACTCCCTCACTAATGATCACCGGTGTAAATCAAGAAAAACAAATGCCCTCTCCTTAATACAATTGTGCACATATTGTAAGAAGTAGTTAGAAAGAAGTCAATAGTTGCCCTTTGGTTGAAGTTATAGTCCTTCTACGTGTTAATGATTGAATGTTTATCTCTTAAGGCTCATATTAGAAAATTTTTACCAATTATGAATTATATGAAACATATGGGACATTTAAGCTAAAATGAAGATTAAGCTTCATCACTATTATCCTCTTTGACATCCCTATATAGTACTTAAAAGGGGATAACAATGTATGGCTGAGACAAATAGGAGATTTGATTCCCCTCTCATTTCTAATGGGAGATATATATATATATAATATTCAAGTTATATTTCTTTCTTTACACTATGAAAGATATACCATTGAATTTTATATCCATCTAAGGGTAAAGCAAATACAACCAAAAAATAAAATGAAAGAGGAATATATATTGTGATGAACTAGAATATTGATGTAGTTCATAAAATGAAAACATGGTTAAAGAGGCACATCAACTTTGGACAATAAATTGAATTTGATGAGTAAAGAGAAACTCCATATGAGTAAGGTACTTCTAGTAGATTTGATGAGCAAGCTTTTGATTGATTACTAGAAAGATGCAACAACCCAAGAGCAATGACAAGAAAAATCGATTCTATTCTAATTCAAAAATATAAAAGAGTATCCTCATTACAAGAAGAAGGGAGATAACATTTGCAAATGTTACAAGTTGTGGACTGAGTATAAAAGAGACAACTAAAATAGTGATAAAGATAATAGATGGTAAAAACTACCAATGTTAATGGTTGTTAATGATAAGGCTAGTGATTGTTCTTGAAATTCCCTAGAAAAATAATTCAAAAAGAAGGGGCATTTTAATAATGTATCCCCTATAGTATTTTTAGAATACAATCTAATTCCTTTCCTTTGGTTGGTAAAAATGAGATTTAGAACTTAAACTAGACCTAATAGACCAAAAACACCTTTTAATTTCTCCAATCAAGTAGTTTTTTGCAAATTAGATACTACCTAAAGAAAAACATCAACTCTCTCTCTCTCTCCCTCTTCCTTAAGCCTTTCTTTATTTTCCTATCAAATCTAAGGTAAGATCTATTGATGGTGCATTCTAGTCTTGGGCGTATAGGCCCCATCTACATCTACCTTGACTGGGTCTTTAGTTAAGTTCCAAAGATCAAAGACTAGATGCTCAAGTCTCGATTTTAGAACTAAAGACTGGTCCAAGTTAAGTTGAGAAGCTCAGATCATGTTAGAGCTCAAATCAGCAGCACTTACCTGATATACACGAGGTTCTAGGAACATACAACTTGCATAGGGAAATAGTGAAGTCACAAAGCACAAGATGGACCTACTTATCATGCCTTAATGCTACTTACTAGGTTATCTCCTTCCTAACACCTATAAAGAGGGGTTAAAAACACCTGGATCAGGGTTGGAGATCTAAGCCCCCCATTCTCTCTTAAAGCTTATTGATTTCACATGTTACATTGACTTAAACATTGGAGTGGTTATGTCAAAACCACCCCCAGCATCCTTTTGAGCTTATATTTACTCTCTTGCAAGTGTTTCTACCTAAGAGAAATCTTAACAACAACATTTAGCGCTATTTTCGTGATCTTACTCACGACTAAACAAACATAAATGGCAGCCAAAATAAAATCAATTACAAACAAAGAAACCATTGATACATCAGCTATGGACCAAACTATCTAAGCTATGGAATTTTAAACCCAAAATACTAACCAAATTGATACCCAGCATTTCCTTGACCTAGAAAATATGTGCAAAACTCTAACTACACAAAACGAGATAATTAAAAACAACAACATTAGGCTACAAGCTCGAATGGCAGAGCTTGAGTAACTGAACAAAATGCTAAAGTTAGAGGACATGTCCACATACTCCCTAAGGAACGGGCACAATAATACACCACCACCACCAGCAACAAACGTGCTACTAAAAATCAACAAGCTTAGCTAGTAGAGAACTGCAACTGAGCTCCTATTGAGCAAGTATTACCAGCAACATAGCATAGGAATGCATTGCTAGTACCAATATTATCAACCACATCCTGCAAACACAACAGCACTATAGCTCGGCACAATAAGCTCAAGCTATTAAACGCTTGCACAAGGGCCCACCGTAAAGTCAATGAGATGGACATTGACCAAATTGACAAGTACATTAGGAGACACTTTGACCTAAAGGAGAGCAAGCATAGGGATCCATCTATGAGGTTCTCAATAACTAAGACGCCCTTTGCACGGGCAATCCAAGATGAGGTCCTCCTACCAAATGTCAAGTTACCCTAACTCAACACTTATGATGACATAGCAAACCTAAACAATCATTTGTGCCACTTCCGCACCATGATGAACCTACACAACTTTAGTGATGCGATCACCTACAAAATGTTATCAAGCACCATGCACAAGGCTACTTAAATGTGGTACAACAACCTCCCTAGCAACTCTATCAACTCCTTTGACAAGCTAGTGAATTAATTCCATCAATACTTTTTGGCAAGCAAGCTCCCAATCAAGGACTCATCAACCATAAACCTCATCAAATAAGGCCATGACGAGCCAATAAGGGATTGGCTTGCTTGATTCAATGTGGCAATGCTAAAGATCCCTAATGTTAAGAAAGGAGTTGCTCTAAATGCCATAATCCAAGGTGTTTGACTAAGCAACAACTTCTTTAAGTCATTAGGGAAGAGAAAACCTACAAACTTCGAAGAATTTTGAGAGAAGGCTAAGAAGCACATCTAGTAGGAGGACTTCATCCTAGCTTGGAAAGACACCAACCAGCATAGGTTGGCAAAAAGGAGGGAAAGGGGGAGAGGGTTCATCAAGGATCAACTTGGCTATAGGAACTAGTGAGGGGTTGTCATTGAACAATGGTGCCAGAGATCAGTAACACCCTATCCCAAGCTTCACTACCTAAACCCATTGTACTAACCAATGGGCAACATCTTTATTGAAGTCTGTAATAGAGGCGTCCTACTGAAGCCAATGCGCCTCAAGGGTAGCCTCGAGCAGGAGGTACTCCAACAAATATTACAACTCCTATAAGTACCGAAGATACAATATAAAAGATTGTTACTAACTTAAGAACGCCTTTGAGGACCTCATCTAATGAAGACACCTTAAGGAGTATATTATTAACCTAGAAAGCTTCATAAAGCAGCTAATGTAGAGGAGGCAAGCTAAAGAAGACAACAACAATGCTTGCTTGAACCGAGCCCTTAACAATGTCATCAACCAAAGGGGAGGGGAAGGCATGACAAGGTTGTCTTTGGAAGTTGTTAAGCTATTCTCATCATAGAAGATATGGTAATGAGAAGGCCTCGACATCCTCAAAGTAGATATGGCAATCAAAAGACATTGCCCTCATCATATAAGACATGATAATGAGTAAGCCCTAGCTTACTCAATCAATTATACCCATATCACTATGGGAGATAAGGATAAGAGTTTTGTTAGATGGAAAATCTTGGGAAATGGCTATCAATGACGATTCTAAGAGGATTTGACCTATTGAACCTCTTATATGCAATTAAAATGTTTTAATCATGCTGCATCATACCATTAGCCATCAACAAACAAGAGGTCTTCTATCATCTCAACACGACCTTGACCATGTTTATATCTCATAAATAGGACCTTAGTCCAAACATCCGAGCAACCACAAAGAGCATAAAGTAAAGATACAAGATAAAAATAAAGAAGATAACAACACACAAGCAAGTGAAAGAAAGCAAAGACAACAAACATTAGGGAAAAAATTCCATTAATTGGAGGGCAATTACAAATACATCCACCAAAGCCAGCATCCTAACCATAATAGAAAGAAAGAAAAAAACAACACAAGGCTCCCTAGTCATCTAAGCTACCCTCCATCAAGTGTTGAAAGATGTTATCCACATTTAAAGCAATGGCTTACTCAATGGGAGTTAGCTTGGTATGAAATGGGGGATCAACAAAAGGATTAGAACTTGGTAAAGGGGGAGGAAGATCTTTAACACTTAGGTTTTAGCCCTACTCCTCAGCAACTTAGCCTTACTCTACAATATCTTAACCTAGCTCCACCACAACCTCTTCAACCATGCCCTAACCTTAATTGATAGGCAGCACCTCCTCCTCAAGTCTGATGTCCCTAGTAGCTTCTTTGCCATCAACTGCTACAGGAGCCATGACGTCCACATCTTTACAAAAGTTTAGGCAACTTATATCATATTTCAAATGCACACTCAACACCTCTCACCTTGCTGTCTTGATGCCCTTTTATAAACTTTTTCTCCTGAAAGGCTACCCGCTCATCACTGGCTATAATCTTGTCAAAGATTTCCCTCTCTAAAGCCACCCTGTCTTGTTCAATAGCTACCTTAGCCTAACTAACCTTAGCCCAAAGCTGCTCGATCTCCTATTGGAGGCTCCTCTTTGTAGCCACAAGTCTTGCTCCCTACGCTTGCAGTTGCCTCTATGGTTCAACTATTTGGTTAGAGAGTTACTGATTGCACTCCTCCGGTTGACCAACTTTAGCATTCAGGTCTAGATTCAACTAAACTTCTCTCTTCACCTAGATTCTCCAAACCTCCACCTCAACTGTCTTCTGTCTCTACACAGGGGCAGACAATTCATTAAAAATTTCAAATAACCTTTATAAAGCCTCTAGTGTTTTTGCACAAGAAGTTCATGCTCCTCACAAAGCTCCCCTACCTACTCAAGGTTTGACCCCTAAACATTGAAGGATTTCACCGAGTTGAATGAGAGCTACAAAGTCAAAACAAAGAACCGAATCTACAATAATGAAAAAACAAACATAGTACAAGATACTTACATCGTGAAGATTGGCACATATCAACCTCTCCACTAACTCTTTGGTCATCCCATAGAATCTAACCTCGATAATGACCACATCTTGGAGCAATATGGTTCCTCTCAAAATTTCCTGACTTTTCTTACCATCCCTCAGCATGAAATCTAAGTTGAAGACCTCCCATGCAAGTTAAGTTGGAAGCTATTGTCTTTGACCTCAACGACTTCAATCACTTTAGAGGCTAGCATAATCAACCCCTCTCCTCTCCTCTTAGAACCAACAACCTAACCAACCTACGTCTAAGTTCTATACTCGAGAGAATTAGCCTCATCTAAATAGACGAACTCCTCTTGAGATCTCTTCTTGCCAGCCCCCTTTCTAGCTTTTCTCTTCATCCTTAGGTTAGTCAAAGCATCCATTTGAGGATGTGACGTTAGTTGTCCGATAAGAGCATGAGCTTCCTCATCCCTTATAATAGAGGAGCATCTTAGGACTTTGGAGGGGGTGCCTTTTTCTACACAATCAGAGCAACGACTTTTCCTCCTTTCTTTGTGGTGGTAGTAGCCTTGCACTTGGCTAACATTTCATTAGTAGTACTCTCCTTAAGTCGCATGCTTGCATAGAGTAAAGAACGAGTTAGGAAAAGATAAAACAAAAGGATAGAGTAGAAGCTACTATGCTAAGCACAAGCTCTCAAGGAGACCATATCCCTTAGTAAACTAAACAAATGAATTCTCCATGGCTAGCCCACCTTGGCATAACAACCACAATAGTCGTACCTTCTTCACCTTCAATGGACAAGCTATTAGTAAACTTTTAATCATAGAGATATTTTTCCATTACTCTCAAGGAATTTCCAATTGCTAACCTCCACTTTAGCTCAGCAAAGATCTAATCTATAGCAAATTTGTTATTGGGACCCAAGTACCAAAGTGCCAGCACCCTAATCATATTTGCCCAACACAATCATGTTTAGGGCTATGCCATCCATTCCACTTTTGCAACTTGATTTTTTTCCGTTCAATTCATATGAAACTCACATGAGATTGCTTCATTTTATCCAAAGTTGCTTTTCAAGACCTAAAATTAAAATATAAGCCATTTAAGTGTAATATCTAATCAAATATGCTTATAACTTTAATCGAAACTAGATGAAAATTAACTAATTATAAGTGTTTTTCAACACTTATCAAACTTCCCCACATTAAGCCTTTGCTTGTCCTCAAGCAAAGATAAAAATTAAAACTAAAGACAAGATTACTCCACTAATTAATTTACTATAGACAATTATCACTTGATTCACACCTAAATAATTTGCATTCATCATAATACAAAAATAGTGTTAGCAACCCTTAGGCATACATTTACCCAAGCATATACAATGTACTACACACACTAAATATTAGAGTTCAACAGATAATCCATGTAATAATTAAGTTCACCATGCCATTTAAACAAAGATTTATAAACCTAAGATTATAATAAACATCATCTAATCAAGAAAAAGTTATTCAAAATTCTATCTACTTAACTAAAATGTATACTTTCTCTTTTCCATCTCATCAAGTACCATAATGTCAAACAAAAACTTACTACATCTATCCCTTGAAAGCCTTTCCTTATCTTTGGATTAACTGGGAGTTGAGCTTTCTTTCCATTTTTTTTTTTTTTAGCATGAAGTAGTTTCATTGGTTAGTAAATCTTAGACCAAACGATCTTAAGCTACTAGGTTTTAAGATACCCATTCAAACCTTCGCTAACTCTACTACTTTAAGTTTAGTTTTCTTAAACTTTTCTCTTGATCCTTATAACAAGCTTTAGACTAATGATTCCAGGTTTATCACCTAAGTCAACAGGTGGTATCCTTCAAAGGGCACCCTGTAGACTTAATTGCTTGAGTTAATGAGGTCTATTATTGAACTTCATTTTATTTAATTAATTAATTATCTTTACTCCTTGCTTTTATTATTTTTGGAAAAACCTTCAAAAGAAAAATTCTATTAGATCAGTTATTTGATATTATGGTGCTCATAAAAACTTCTAATCCTAAATTTTAAAATCTAGGCTTAAGTAATATATAACTCTAATTTACATGCATTTTGCAATTCAACTCTAATTAAGTATTATAAGTCCATAAATGAATAGGCAAAAATAATGTCAAGATAAATAAAAAATAAAAAATTTCTTAATCTTGTGAATGCAATTTGATTTATTTCATTAGTGCTACTAAAGTGATTAATTATCTATAGTGATTAATTCATATAATAAGGCTTTGATATATTCCCTTCCCCACACTTAAAGTTGTACATTGTCTCTAATGTACACAATAAAGCACAAACAAGAAAATCAAAAGAGAGTAAAGATCGTAGAAAAGAGAGATAAGGAAAAAATAATAATTCTTAGGTTTAAGTGCTTCACTGATTTTGTGATGCTATGTCTTGGATTTTAGTATAAAGTTCTTTGTAAAAGAAAGAAAAGAAAAGAAAAGAAAAAGACTAAACCTGGTTATAGAGATTAGTTACATAAGTCTCCACATTATTATAGACTAAACCCGGTTATAGTGATTAATTCATATAATCAGGCTTTCATATATTCCCTTCCCCACACTTAAAGTTGTACATTGTCCCCAATGTACACAATAAAGCACAAACAAGAAAATCAAAAGAGAGTAAAGATTGTAGAAAAGCGAGATAAGGAAAACAAAATTCTTAAGTTTAAGTGCTTCACTGATTTCATCTTGCTAAGTCTTGGATTTTAGTATAAAGTTCTTTGTAAAAGAAAGAAAAAGTGAAAGCATAAAAGAAAGAAAAGAAAAGAAAAAGACTAAACTAGGTTATAGTGATTAGTTACATAAGTCTCCACACTATTGCAAACCATAGAAAAACATAAAATAACAAAAACTACTCAGTTCTCCACCTCATCACCATCATCAACATCAACACCCATCGAGTTAGTAGGATCATATTCCTCATCCTCATCATCTAAATCTTCAAGTGGTGGAATCTGAATTCTGTTATGTACTGATAGGAGCTCCACACATGTCGTAACTCTATTAACCTTAGATTCCAACTGCCTGAAATTTCTCCCAAATTCCCTATAATACTCTTACTAAGTGGTCTTCATAGATCTCTAGATACTCAACATTTGGTGCATCATGCATGAGAGTCCAGCTAGTTCTTTTGAAGAGGCAACGAACTAAAGGTAGTGGTGGTGGAAAATCTTACTTTTCCTCTTCTTGGCCAATTGCTGGTGGAGTGAAACATGCATCTCTAAGCATTATCCGCTTAACCTATAATGACTTAGTTCATATAGGTATCATTGGGAATCCTAACTACAAGGGCAGTAATCTATTAAATATTTCTATTTGCCGAATCAATCTTGTGATTTACAGGTAGACATAAATGGAATTGACTCGTGAATCATGAGATTGATGCTTAAAGACACTCACTAGCATAACCCTGACGTGAATGGGTCGTCACTCTATCATACTATGCAAATAATAAATATTCGTCATACCAACTACTCCAAAACTAGCAACCAATGTAAGTACCCGTGAACCGGGTTATGTAGTGTTGACGCTTTTGACCTCTTTTGTATGTAAATTGTTTCATTGCTGATCTAGCGCCAATTACTTCTTTCGTTGAGTCCTCAAGGCATATTAGTCGAAAGTGCTACATAGGACTTAGTTTGGATAAACTCCTCATCATATAACCCCATCATCATTGAGAATCGTGTCTTGTTCATGTGATGCGTGCCCCTATTTACTTGAAACTGAATGTCATTGTCACTAACCTAGGAGACATGATCTTTTTCAAGAGCAAATGCCATCAGGAACTCCAATGTAAGCTCTATATATGTTGTCTCTTATATACCAAACAACCTATCCCAACCCCCATAATTCATCAACTCCTATACTTGGTCCTTTAAGCTGGCTTGCTTCAAAGCCTCCTAGTCAAACATAGCAAGTATGTTAGAGGGCCTATTCCAAAAGTTCTCAAAACGTTTTTTGTGAGCCAGAGCTCTAAACCTTAGCATAGGATGATGGTGAAGGCAAACAACTGGTGGCTTTTCCCTAAGCTGTGCATTAATGCATGTTAGCATGCTGTTGTTTTTTCTAGCATGAGCATTTAAGCAGCATTTTGTCCTGCATGAACATGAAAAACAACCTACAGCTAAGAGATGAGCAGCATACATGCAACACGGTAGTACAATCAACCCCTACAGCTAGTAAATCCGCTAGTAAACAAGCATGAACATGCTTCTAACTACATGAGTGTGCTCCTAGAGTATGGTAACTCATTAACAAGATATATGTGTACTACTGTTGCAGTGTCTCATTGTATCATAGAAGCATGAAATAAATAGATCAAGCATAATAGCATGTGTTTCAACTTCCAAACGGTGTAATTTCGATGAAATACTAATAAAAACTAGATTTTAGTACTTTTAAGTGTATAAACAATAGCAATGGTCAGATACATACATAACTTGCCATGAAAAATCGTACATTTAAGTACTAGAGAGAGAGTAGAGAGAGAATATGCTTGATTTACTTCAAAAAATTTAGAAAATGGACACAAAGACACTAAAGTTAGGAACTTTCATGTTTAGAGAGAGAGAAAGTGCAAGAGAAAAGTGAAAATGGACGAGAGACGAGGGAAAAGAATGGTCATTTAAAGTGCATGAAAGGTGACACAAATGCCAACATGAGCATATCTGTAACTATGTCACCTTTCGATACAACCCATTGTGTTAGGTAAATAGGTAGCACGATCTCTAGTACAATCATGCTATTGAGCATGTCATTCTAGGTTTAGTTGCACAAGTGCCTATGTGTTAGGACCAGCCGCACACAAGTAAGTTAAAAAAGAAAAAAAAATAAAGATGTAAGATTTTACTCTAGTTCACCCGTTAATTAGGGTTATGTCCAATAGAGAATTCCACTAAAATTAGCACCTCACTCTCTTGTTTTTCATCACTCAATTACAAGTAAAAAAAAGAATATATAAAATAGCTATTCATGGGTCAAAGCCTAAACTTTTAATAAATAAATATGGGCTTAATTGCTAAAAGCCCCTCAACATCCAGGGGGCACTGCCCCCTTGAGACTCCTGCCGAAGTGGGACCTACGTGCTTTCCTATCGTAGGGGAGTATGAGCCACACCCCAACATTTTCCCACTTGGTGAATACTTCCCATACCTTTTTAAACCCAATACATTTGTACACCATTCAAACTTTTCAACACTCACTACCTTAGTCAAAAAAGCTACACTGTTCACCCGTGTGTCAACTTTTTCCAGCATTAATTTTTTGTTCTAATTTCTCTCGAATGAAGTGGTATTGTATATCAATATTCTTTGTTCTTGCATGAAAACCAGGATTTTTAGCCAAAAATATAGCACTTTGGCTATCACATCCAATCTTCACTCCTCCTTGTATAAAACCAAGCTCTCTACATAATATGCTTATCCAAATCACTTCCTTAACAGCATGAGTAAAAGCCATGTATTTCGCTTCAGTACTCGATAAAGTAACTGTGCTTTGTCTCTTGCTCATCCAACTCACAGCTGCTCTGAATAAGGAAATAACATAACCGCTGGTCGACCTTCTACTATCAATGTCACCTCCCCAATCAGCATCAACAAAACACTTTAGTTCTAATGCTTGCTGTTTATTTAAGTTTTTAATGCCTTCATAACATAACTCAAAATCAGATGTACCGTGAAGATAACATAGCACCCTCTTTATAGCTATCCAATGCTCCTTTCCTAGATTAGACATATATCTACTTAATGCTCCCACTACCTAAGTAATATCTGGACGAGTACATACCATGGCATACATCAAGTTCCCCACTGCACTTGCATATGGAACTACTGCCATCTCTTCAATTTCCTCTTCAATCTCAGGACATTAGGACACTGATAACTTGGAACTTGTGGACATAGGAGTCTTTACTGGCTTACAATCTACCATATTAAATTTTTTCAACACATCTTCAACATATTTCTTCCGACTTAACCACAACTTTCCATTCTCTTGCTCCCTTTTTATCTGCATGCCCAAGATGAAGTTTGCTAGACCTAAGTCTTTCATCTCAAACTCTTTTCCCAACAGTCCCTTCACAGTACTGATCATACTCATACTATTCCCAACTAGCAACATATCATCAACATATAAGGTTAAAATAACGAAATCATCATCTAACCTCTTCACATAAACACAATGATCAGCATCACAACGAACAAAGCCAAGCTTCAAGGCATAGGAGTCAAACTTCTGATACCACATTCTTGGAGATTGTTTTAGGCCACATAAAGACTTGTTTAGTTTGCAAACAAAATCTTCTTTTCCCTTGACCATAAATCCATCCGACTACTTCATGTAAATATCTTCCTTCAAGTCACCATGTAGAAAAGTTGTTTTTATATCAAGCTGCTCTACCTCTAGATTGTATGCAGCTGCTACAGATAAAACAAGTCTTATAGAATTTAATTTAGCAACTGGAAAAAAAATCTCACCATAATCAACTCCTTCTATCTGTGAATATCCCTTCACAACTAGACGAGCTTTATATCGTTCTATATCTCCATCTGCGGATACCTTCTTCTTGAATACCCACTTACAACCAATTACCTTCCGATATGTAGGTAATTTTACTAGATTCCACATTATATTTTTACCCAATGAGTCCATCTCATCTGTCATGGCTTTCACCCACTGTTTTGCATCTTCAGCACTTTTTTCTTCCTTAACATTATTTGGATCATCACCCGTAATAGTCAAAGCACAATCTTCATTACTGGCAAATAAAGTATACCTCTCAGGTGGTCTTCTTGGCCTTGTGGACCTCCTTATAGCCGATTCAAGTGGAGCTTCAACTTCAAACTCAGTATCAGAATCTATAATATCATCCTCCACATCAGGCTCATCATTTTCAAAATCTAAATTTTTCGTTTCAAGTTGTGTAGCCTCTATCTCTCCATGTAAACCAACATTTAACTAAACTGTCTGTGGTTCTTCAAGAGCTCGTGAAACAATCTAATTTATCATAGATTCTCTAAATACCACATCTTTGCTGTAAATGATGTGTTTAGTATTAGGATTCCACAGCTTATACCCTTTAATACCATCTTTGTACCTAATGAAAATGCACTTCTCAGTCTTGCTTTCAAGTTTATTCCTCTTTTCCTTATGCACATGCACATACGCTTCACAGGCAAATACTCTAACATGGGATATATTTGGCTTCTTCTTGAATAGTGCCTCAAATGGTGTTTGATCCTTCAAAGCTGATGTGGGAGACCTGTTCTTTAGATAACACGCAGTAGTCACTACTTCTGCCTAAAATTCAGTTACTAAGTTTGCACCACTTAACATACTCCTTGCTTTCTCCGTAAGGGATCGATTAAGTCTCTCTACTACTCCATTCTGCTGAGGTGAATATGGTGTGGTTTTCTGCCTTGCTATGCCACTAGTTACACAAAATTGATGAAATTTCGCTAAACAAAATTCTCCTTCATTGTCAGTTTGCAACACTTTAATCTTTCTATCAAATTGATTTTCCACGAAAGCTTTAAATTCACGAAATTTTTCTAACACATCATCCTTTCTCTGCAAGAAATATATCCACACATATCTAGAATAATCATCGGTAAAGGAAACATAATACCTTGATTTTCCAAAAGATGCTACAGGTGAAGGACTGAAGACGTCACTGTGAATTAAATCCAGAATCCTTTTTGCTCTCCCTCCTATAGATTCAAAAGATACCCGATTATGTTTTCTATGTAGACAATATTCATAGAATCCGAAACCCATAGAACAGCTTGGGATTCCTTCCACCATCTTCTTTGAAGCAAGGGTCACCAATCCTTTTTCACCAATATGACCCAATCTTCAATGCCAAAGCATTATAGAATCTTCTTTCACCTGCTCTGTGATATAACTCTCACCACTAACTATTGTGCTTCCTAGCAATTTCCACAGCTTCCCACACCGTTCGCCTCTAGTAATCACAATAGATCCACGAATTAGCTTACATGAATACTTATCGCTGATGAAAGTAATACCAGCATCTGCCATAGTTCCAACAAAAATAAGATTCTTAGTGAGACCAAGAATATGCATCACATCTGGAAGATTCTTGACTGTCCCATCCTTCATCTTCAGCTTCACCTTTCCATGATCGACAATGTCAAGTGTCGAATCATCTCCCATTTGCACCGTACCTCCTTGATATGGTTCATAACAGCAGAACCAATCTCTAGAAGGTATCATATGAAAAGGTGCTCCAGTATCAATTATCCACACACTATGGTCAACCTGAGATGAATTGCACATGAGATACATGTCTCCCACATTACTGTCATCATCTTTCTTTGTACTAGACGATGATGCATCATCTCGCTTCTCTAAACCCACACTTTTGCTTCTATAATCCTTCTTCAAGTGTCCAGTTTTTCCACACTTCCAACACTTTATTTCGAATCTATCACGACTTTTAAATCTTCCTCTAGACTTATTCCTGCTAACAAATCTGGATTTAGATCATTCACTATTCCTTCCTCTTACAAAAAGAGCATCATTCGTTGCATTATCAGAACCTGCTCTTCTCATCTCCTCAGACAATAAAGCAGACACAACATTCTCAAACGACAACGCACTAACACTAGTGCCAATCAAAACAATTATATGTTCCCATGAATTAGGCAACGAACACAGTAAAGTACATGCTTTATCCTCCTCATCCAGATTAACATCAATAGATGCAAGTTGCCCACATATAGTATTAAAATCGTTTAAGTGTGCAAAAAAGGAATCACCTTCACTCATCCGAAGGTTGTACAGTCGCTTCCGCAAAAACAACATATTCATGAGCGATTTGCTCTGATAAAGGCTTCCCAATTTAAACCAAAGATCTTTCGCTGTCTTCTCAAAGGTCACGTTCACTAGGACGTTATTAGCAAGGCAAAGCCAAATCAAGCTTCGTGCTTTTTTATCGCTGCTAATCCACGCCTTTAATTGAATGGATGCAATCGCAATCTCTTCCTCCTTTGCTTTCTCCTTGGTAATTAACTCTGGTTTATCTTCTTCAATTACATACCATGGATCTCTATCCACGAGCAGAGCCTCCATCTTCAACTTCCATAACTCGAAACCCTTCCCGCCAAACTTCTCCCCTTCAATCTGTGATTGATCGGCCGACATCTTCCCAAGATTTGATTTTTTTTTTTTTTTCTTTGAATCTCTCTTCATTAAGAAAAAAAAACCCTAATCTCAAACCTGGCTCTGATATCAAATCTTAGGGACAGCCGCACACAAGTAAGTTAAAAAAGGAAAGAAAATAAAGACGCAAGATTTTACCCTGGTTCACCCGTTAATTAGGGCTACGCCCAGTAGAGGATTCCACTAAAATTAGCATCTCACTCTCTTGTTTTTCATCACTCAATTACAAGTGAAAAAAGAGAATATATAGAACAGCTATTCATGAGCCAAAGCCCAAACTTTTAATAAATAAATATGGGCTTAATTGCTAAAAGCCCCCTAGCGTCCAAAGGGCACTGCCCCCTTGAGACCCCCATCGAGGTGGCTTCCCTGGACCTCAGCCTGCTCAGCGTGGAGCGGGACCCACGTGCTTTCCTATCGTAGAGGAGTATGAGCCACACCCCAACACTATAGTCATGCAAGTCTCGTCAAAAAATTAGACTTACCTAGATGTAAGTATGCCAACTACATGATCATGTAGATGCCCATGTATATCTCGTAATTTTTTTCTTCTAGGATCCTTACTACATTGGCACAGCTAAGTACATGGCTATTACTTAGTTAGGTATCTTTCATATCTTTTTTTTTTTTTTAGTTCATTCTTCATCATCTTCTGACATAAGCATATTAAAAGGTGTGTTAATGACATAGCCATTAGCACGACCATGTTAATAAGTGTGTCATGCCTTTGTCTTTAAGGCCCTTAGTGACACACTTCTGTTACTAGATGTGTCAGTGTGCATGGGTAGCTATACGATTGTGATAAAGGCCATATATCTCTCGGCAAGCTTTACTTTTCCATCTTTTGTCACCTTGTTTTTGTTCCTGTAACATATACTTTTTCCAAGACTAAAAGCATGTGTAAAAATCACTAATCACTAGGTGTAAAACCTAAACTAAAAAGTGAAAAAAGAGAGAGAGAGAGAGAGAGAGAAAACAAATCAAAGCCACTTATATTTGGGTTTCCTCCCAAGAAGCGCTATTGTTTAATGTCATTAGCTTGACAAATGTTACCTCGATTATAGCTCAATCGGATAGAGAGTAAACTCTTACTAGTTGCTCTGATCAAACTAATCCCTAAATTGATCTTTAACCATTGGCCATTGACCTTAAACATACCTTTCTCTAAGTGTGAGACTTGCATGGCTCCATAAGGGTAGATTTATGTGACAGTGAATGGCTTAGGCCATTTAGATTTAAGCTTTCTAAGGAACAATCGTAGGCAAGAGTTGTACAACAATACTTGGCTACCTTCCTAGAATTGCTTATCTTACTTGATCCTCTGATCATGATATTGCTTTGTCCATTCCATATAAATTTTGGAGTTCTCATATGGCATTGTCCGCCATTCATCAAGTTCATTCAACTAAAACTTCCTCCTTTTACCTGTGGAATCAAGGTCAAAATAGACAAGTTTAAGCACCCAATATGTTATATGTTCAATTTCTACTAGAAGATGACAAGCTTTCCCATACAATAGCCTGTAAGGTGTAGTGCCTAAAGGGATTTTATACATTGTCTAATAAGCCTAAAGAGCATCATCCAGTTTCACTAACCAGTCCTTTCTATTTGATGCTACTATCTTTTCTAAGATTCTTTTTAGGTCCCTATTAGCTACCTCTACTTGGCCTCTTACTTGAGAATGATAAAGGTTAGCTATCTTATGGGTGATTCCATACTTTTTAAGGACTTTTCAAATTGATAGTTGCAAAAGTGTGTAACCTTATCACTGATTATTGCTCTAGGTGTGTCAAATCATGAGAATAGTTACTTTAGGAACTTGGTATCTGTTATAGCATCTTTGGAAGCCAAAGCATAAGCCTCCACCCACTTGGAAACATAGTCCACTGCTACTATAATGCATTTGTTACCAAAATAATTTGGAAAAGGTCTTATGAAATCAATCCCCTACATATCAAATAGCACACAAACAAGGATGAAGTTTTAAGGAATTTCATCTCATCGAGATATATTACCTATTATTTAATAGTTTTCACACAATTAAACGTACCTATGGGCATCTGTAAACATGTGGGCTAATAAAAACTTGATTTTAGGACCTTTTAAGCACTCCTATTTATGTTGTGGTGACCTCTAGTCGGCCTTACATGGCAATGTCCCATATCTACGATCCTTTAGTATGGAAAATGCACCTCATAATAATTTTATCTTCACACACTTAAAATAAATATAGTTCCTCCTAAAAGTAGCGTTTCAAATTAGAAAATAATTTCTTCTTTTGCTAATAAGAAATCCCTTTTGGTAAGATTTCAATAACCAAATAATTTGTGAGATTAGCAAACTAAGGAAGTTCAAATTCCCTTACCCTTTGAAGACAGTAGAGTTGTTCTTTTGGGAACTCATTGTTAACGTCCTTATCATCCAATTGCTTTAGGTTTAGATTCTCCAACTGTGATAGGTGGTCTACTACTAGGTTTTCCATTCCTTTCTTGTCTCTTATCTTTAAGTTAAATTCCTATAACAACAAAATCTACCTAATAAGTTGAGGTTTAGCATCAATTTCTTTAGGAGATATTGTAAAGAAAAGTAATTAGTATAAACAATAACTTTAGACAAAACCAAATATAACCAAAATTTCTTTTCTGTGGTGGTATATTTTTTTTTTTTGAGCATCTATTAAAGTCTTACTAGCCTAGTAAATCAGCTGAAAATGTCCACCCTTCCATTGTCCTAGAATTGCTCCAACTACATAGTCACTTACATTACACATTAGTTAAAACAGGAGAGCTCAATCGGGTGCGACTACAATTGGGGCATTAGTTAATTTCTCTTTTGATGTATTGAATGCTTTTAAGCACTCCTGAGTGAAAACAAAGGGCACATCTTTTTCAAGGACTATGGTTAAAGGCTTAACAATTATAGAGAAATTCTTAATAAATCTTTCATAGAAACTTACATGTTCTAGGAAACTTCTAATGGCCCTTCACCAAAGTAGGGAGTGGTAATTTAGCAATAGCACCAATTTTTACATTATCAACCTCAATTCCCCTATAAGAAGTTTTATGGCGAAGCACTGTGCTCTCTTGTATCATAAAATGGTACTTTTCCCAATTAAATAATAAATTATTCTCTTCTCACCTTTGTAAAATTCTCCCTAAATTATGAAGACATTCATCAAAAGAATTTTGAAGATAAAAAAATATCCATAAATACCTCTATGATGTCCTCTACAAGGATTTGTCAACCCATCTATAAAGAATAGGAAGAATCAATAGTTTAAGCAATAATTTAAAAAGGTTTATGTAAAGACTTCTATACTGCAACAAAATTTAATAACTCAAAATATCTTTTATATAATTAGGTGATCTTGAGACTACTGGTGGACACTAGTACTTAAGGATTATATCAAGTAAACAATACAATCTAGGTGAACATCCCCTATTTGTTTTGTTTGAGCATAGTGGCTATAAAATAAAATGACCACTCACTTGCTTGTAGAGTTACAATGACTTTACTTAAGTAAATTGCACAACTCTATGATGGCATGACTAATATTATGAATATTGTGAGCTTCCTTTACTTATAGGCATGACTTGTAGATAGTAGTAATTAATATATGACTGTTGATTCATGCCTTTGCAATTGTCCTCGATTATGATTACAATGCCTTCACATACATCCATGGCATGGCACAAAAATGACATAACTGCTAGCTTTTGATAAAGGACCTAATGGTCATGTTTTGAATTAAAATACTCAACTTTTAATAAAAGGTCCTAAAGGTTGACATTGAAGCTTGGTTTTGAATAAAAGGACCTTTGGGGTCATATTGTGATAAAGTTCACTTTATAAAGTTTGATTTTTAGCATATTGATTTATACACTCAGTTTTGAAGCCACCAAGTGTTACTCATCTATTGTGCTTGAGAGTTGCCTAAGCACACTCAATACCTTGCTTGGGAGTTACCATAGAGCACTCATGTATTATGCTCAAGAGCCACTAAGTACTGCTTATATTTATTTAGGAGTCGCTTGAGGGTCGCTCATTATTTGCTCAGTTAGAATATTGGTCAGTGCATATCATGTGTATTAGCATAGCTTATCATTGCATCCATAATCATCTATTAAGTGTTATAATGATGTGTGATCGATCATGCTTAATATGATTGTTATTATTTGTTATTTTACTCACTTGGCTTAATGATGAGGGATTAATCTTATCTAACATTGGGTTATGAAGATAAAGAAAATATTGAACATAGGCTCAAGGTAAGGAATTTGAAAACGATGACCAACTTCTATAATATTAATAAATATTGGAATACTCTAATCAATTTATGCTTTATTTTATGACTATTAAACTTAAACAATGTAATGCCCTAATATTACACATTTAAAAGGTGCTTCCACTTTATTACATATATTTATGTAACATTTATGAATTCAAATATATGCTTGGTTTCAATTAGCCTTACCTTCAACTTAAAGATGGAATAGTGCATTGTCTTTTAGACACCAATATGCAAAAGAATATGCCCTGGGAGGCGAGGTCCTATAATAGTCATATACATTATGTGAAGATCGTTTAAAATTGCATAAGGGTGAACAAAAGGTATGTAATTCATCCTTTCCTTATTGATAATGCTACTTGAACTATGTACAAATTAGGGTTTGAATTATCTTAAGAGTGGAATCATGCAATTAGAACTTAGACTATGGAATAATGTGCTTATAGAGTAGGTTCAGTGTTCTATGATTAAAAACATGATGTAGATAATTGTAATTAGAGTTAATAGGGGATAAAACTAATGATTCTCAATGATTAATTGAAAGAGAATTGAGTCAAGGAAGTCTTTCAGGAGAAGTTCTGATTTAGTCTACAAATGAGTTCAATATTTAGAGTTAGAGTTGATAGAGGAAGCTACGTGGTATATTGCACCTTAACATTGGTTGACCAAGGTTCTTAATTGTGATGGTTAACCTAAATTTAAGGGTCGATTGACTAACCTGTACTATAGTCAATTACCGCTTCTTATCTTGTGTTAGTCAACCAACCTATATGCATAGCCATCCTAACACCCCCAAGTGCATGATTATGCTATGACTATTTATTCCTCCTACTCAAGACCCCTCTAAATCATCCTACATGAAGTTGTCATCTTCAACCATGTTATTCCTCTAAAGTTGCATAAAGCACGAACTCATGATGTATGCATGTGATAACACCTAATGGATGCCCACATTTATAAAATTTATAGCTTTAGACACTTTTCTTTTAATTCCTCTAATAAATGGAATTTAATCAGATTTATTATTAATTAAGGTAAATATTTGTAAAGGAGAAAGAAAAAGATTATTTAAACATTCAATTTCAAATATAAGAGGTCTGTAGTAAACATAATAGGATTTATTTGCAATTTACTCTTCAGTTTTCACTAATAATATATGAAAATTTATCTATTAATAATGAAAACTTTGAAAAGCTACAACTAAATCCTTACAAATGTGATAATTTAATCAAGTTTTAAATTTAATCTTTCAAAAATAAATATAGAAAACTCAATCAAATTCTATCAAATATAAGAAAGAGTGTGCTTGAATTCCTTTCGATTTTCAAAATGGTGTTGTGATCCAACAAAAGTACCTCCATTTTCCATTTTTCTTTTGCCGATGCCTTTGTATCTAATGTAATCCTTCTCCATAGGTAAAGGACCTAGAGTTTTGAGTAAGCTGACATTAACTGGACCCCTGGGAATGTAATGTCATATTAGCTAAGTTGGTTGCTATTAGTATCACTAGAAATGAATATCTTAGTTTTTTATCTAGTCCACCCAAGGACTTGTTATGTCTATTTATTTTGGATATTTCTAAACTTAGTTGAAGTGGCTTAAGCCCTACTGTTGAGTAATGAAGGGCTACATGTAATGAGTGCATGCATAAAGACTTATGTTTTGTTGCTATTTGTTATTGTTTTAATTAAATTAAGTATATGCTTCCATCTTAAAATAAATTAAAAGGTTCTCTTTCCATTTATAGGAAAGTATATGGATTTCTTTTATCATTACATTGTTAAAAGAGAGGAGAGACCTTCCCCTTACTTACCCTATTTAGTGCCTTTTTTTAATTCATTAATTACAACAGGTAGATAGAATAGAGGTTGGTTTAGTTGAGGATTTCAACAACTTGTTGTTAGATGTTATCATATATAAGAGTGTGGGATAAGATCAATTCCCACTAAGCTAATTTTCTTCTCAAGCCATTAGTTGCTTTGCATAGATTTTTTTTTTTTTTTTTTTTTTTGGTCAGACCCCTGATAAATGATATTAGAATGACAACTTGTGTTAATCATCTTTTTTTTTTTTAATTTTACTAAATTTCTAAATATGAATGTAATATCTAAATACTAAAATATAAAAGTGGAAGAATAGTCAAGTAAAACATGTAATATGAATCTAATATATATATAAAGAGCAAATAAGCTAGTATATCTAGGGATAAAATGTTTTGCATTCCAATTGCTTACATTGTCCTCTATTCTCAACAAAACATGGACATCTCTCTTTAAAGAACACAAAAGATGTAAAAGTGGAAGAAGACCACTTAAACTATTCTAAAATGTCAAAAGTATCCAAAATAATCCAAATCAAAAATACAATTAAAGGAAATTAAAATAAAGAAATTAGTGTGGAAAATAAATTCATAAAGTCATGTTATGAATTTACCCATAGATTAATTAAGTCCAGTGAGGGTAATTTAGTCATTGAGATACTCTAGATGTTTTAAGAAGAGGATAAATTACATGATTATCCTAGCATGTAAATTAGAGTAAAGGAAGTCACTTAGGTAAATTAAGATAATAAAATAAATAAATGATTCTAGAAAAATTGAGCAAAATGTACTCTCTCTCTCACCTCTTGACAAACATAGGGGAGGAAGAGGAGAATAGCCAAACAAATCAAACTTAATTTAATCAAAATCAGAAAGATTCAAGTGATTTAGAAGAGTTTCCTCAAGCACCACACTCAATTCAGTGAGTAGATGTCATTTTGAGCTTAAATTGAGTACTAATTTGAGTTTATTCTAATATCAATAATTGAAGTAAATCAAAGAAGTGGAAGCAAATTAAGTGGAATTACAATCTCCATGGTAATTTACATGGAGCTTCAATTGAATACATAATATAAGTTAGAAATTTTCCATTGAAAAGAGCAAAGTGTTAACAAAAATAATGCATATTATAACTAAGAAAATGATATGTTGTATAACTAAGTTGTAATGCTCTCTTTAATAATACCCCCTTGAAGATTTCATGGAAATGCTTTTAGGTTACAAAGAAGAGTTTCCATTTGGTTTCTTTTCTACCCATAAAAACAATAAAATATAATTCATTAAACTATGATAGAAAACCATCATTAAAATAATATAGTGAAAGTTCATTGCATTCTAACAAATATAAATTAATTTATGAAATAAAGGCATTTCCAATGCTTATGCTTTTTATTTTGGGCAATTAAGTATCTAAACTTTCATTTGTAGCAATTTAGTACCTATACTTTCAAAAACAAGCCGTTTAAGTGTCTTCATTACAAAACGAACATTAATTTGGCCAACATGGACCAATCAAAAGGTTCCAAATTAACATCTATTTGTAATGGAAACACTTAAATGGCCTGTCTTTAAAAGTATAGGCAATAAACTATTAAAAATAAAAGTTTAGACACTTAATTACCCAAAATCGAAAGTACAAGCACTCCCAATGTGTTTATCCCATTAACTTAACTTATACTTTTTTTTCATTCCATGAAGGTTACAACACCAATCACCACCAGAAAGTAAGATCTAAACTATTTTCGAAGATAATGAGGCATGATAGGTATTAATAACTCTACTACTAGCACTAAAGGTAGCTTTTGAAGCCACCATGGTTTTAGGAATAGCCCATATATCATGAGCTATCTTAGAAAGAATGTGATACTTCATTTAGTTCGTCTTTCACTAATCCAACTCATCAAATTCTATTGAATTAGATTTGCAAATATGACAACCCTCTTGAAAGTACATATCTAAATCAAATTTCTTAGGAAGTGTAGTTACAACACTTCTCACAAACTCATTGAATGCACCCCATCCTGATCCATTTTCATCATTATAAGAAATTGTGTTACAATCAAGTTGAGTCTCATTGACACGCTCATCATTATTTAATTCACCATTCAATTCAAATTCCTTTACTTACTCCTCATATAGCTCATATGAGGCATCTCAAACTCAAGCAATTTTTTCCCTTACTTCATGTTCAAAATATAACTTGAGGAAAAAAAAAATCAAGAGACCTCATCTTATGTCTCGGGTCTAAGACACTAGCAAGTGACATCAACAAATTACACTCCCCCAATACTTGTCAAATTTTCTTTTCATCTTTTGAACCATCACCCTAATAAATTCATTTTTCGTTGAGTGCTATTTTGTCTAATACCAACTTCACACAATATACCTCAAGCATAAACAAGTCGAATGTGGGATAATCACTACCAGATATGATATTAGTGACTGCACTGAATACTTGTAAGATCTTGCATACCTTTTCAACTTTCTTCCAATCTTCTACACTTGGACAAAACCAATAATGAGGTTCCCATTCTTTGAACCTAGGGAATACTTCTTTGAATTTCAATGCAGTTGACAACATTTCATAAGTAGAGTTGCATCACATTTTGCAATGTAGAGTAACTTCCTATTAGGCAACTGCAATTGCTACACAATCTCAAAAAAGACTTTACGCCTTGCCTTTGATTAGTTGATATAGTTCATAGTTTCATGAACATTCTCGATAATATCCCTAATTTCTAAGGGATCATCTTGAACCATAAGGTTTAAAATATAAGCACAACACCTCACATGAAACAACTTCCCTCCACATAACAATCTTCTATTTCTAGAAATTGTATGCTTCATTGACCTTATTGCATTATCATTTGCAATAAGGTATCAACAAAAATGGTATAGACCTTGTTCTCAATTCTTCACTCTTTCAAACATTTATAAATTGCATTGGCAATAACAATTCCTTGACAAGGAGGATGAATATGAAAAAAGTTAAGAACTCACTTTTGTAACCTCCAATTGAAGTCAATGAAATGTCTTGTCAATACCATGTACTCAATCTTTTGATTTTTTTTTTTTTTTTTACTTTCACAAATTAGTGGTCAAGTTAATTTTGTTTACACTTTCAAGCAATAAATTCAACCCTTTTTTTTCTCTTATTCATAACATTGGAAACAATCCTTCCTAAGAGTAGTAAGGGAAATCCTCTCCCATTTAGGCATATCTCATCTTTGCATCATATTAAATCCTTCCTCCTTAGCAATTGAGAATGGATGCTCATGCATTAACACCCAATTAGTTGTTGCCTCTCTCATCCTCTCCATATGAAACTCGCTATTTACATTTGCAAGAGACATTTGCGCTTCTTGATTGACATTAGAAGATAGAAAATTAAGCTTACTGTGTTACTATTGATAAATTTGTCTCTTTAAACATGAATGAAGATGTTGTTTAAAATGTGAAGTGCTCTTACCTCCATTAATAGAAAGCTTACACTTACAGTAATACGCATTGCGCCTTTTTTGTACCATCACCAGGAGTCACTTCTTCAAACTCTGACTACACTATAAATGTTTTAGATAATTTTCTTCACTCAAACTTGATAATCCTCATTACCATTGTGTTCACCACAAGTTTTATCTATGAGATTAGGATCATCCACATCATGAACTCTAGTATCACAAGGAGTAGAATTGGCATCACCGAAAGATGATCCATTGTTGAGTATCACTAGTAGAATTGGCATTATCGAAAGACGATCCATTATTTGACGTAACCTTCCTAGTAAATGAACCATTCAATTGTAAACCTGAGCTTACAAAAACTTCTTGTGACATTTCTATAAAATTAAAAAAAAATTATATATTAAATCTAGGTGAAAATTGAGTAATATGTAAATAATAATTGAAATATGCATATGCTACATAATTAAAAACACATGCATAACAATACCAATAAGATTTCTACAAAATTAATATAATTCAGCAACTATTCATCATGAAGACACATGCATGGCAACACTTGCTTCAATAATGGACATATGTCTATCATCTTGAAATCAATTTTGTATCTAGTCCAATTTTTCTATTCTTGTTAAGTCAAATTATACTAAAAAACAATATTATTAGCATATTATCATACACATTATTTGTAAAAAAAGTATAAACAGCTAGTATCGTATGTGTACAATTTTATATTGAAAGCAAAAATGTCATATTTTTTATATCACATGTACGTAAAGACAATTACCTGGACAAACATCATTAACAAGATTATACATTATTAAATAAGCGACTATTGAAAAACCTTTAACCTTCTACTCACTAATAAAGAGAAAGTTAACATAAATATTTTAACAAAAGTCAAACTGAATATTAAAGACAATGCATTGTAAAATTTTCTATGCAAATTGGATAAAAATTTCAACAAGTGATTATTTCTTTATCCGGTTACAGTTAAATGGAACACGATATGAGTAACATCGCCATTCGAAAAAAAAAAAATTCACATGTTTAATTTAGTAAATACAATTAAACTTGATGCGTTCAACTTTCCATTGGTTTTTCACATTCAGCATCAAATTTCAAAGAACATTCAATCATCTTCTAAGTAAAATAAATAAATAAATAAAAACCCGAGTAAAAATATAGCATGGGAATTTATATGGTCTTCTTCTCTAAAATTAATAAGTAAACGGGGCTTTTAGAGCAGAGCATACTTCAAAGTTTGCATGACAAAAGTTGTCTAATTGTATTGTAATTAAATTATCTAACCTAGAAATGAAAATACCCGAACAGTAGGCACCAATTTATAGCACATCATAAACAAGCTACATGACTAAAAGGAACTAGAATATTGCCATTTTACGCATGTATATTAACTGAAAAGACATGCCTACATATTGCAAGCATCAAATTGAGCAGTGTTTTGGATTATGTGTGAAGGAAACTATGCCATAGGATGTTAGAGAATATAAGTCCATCGAGATACCAAAATTTACTTACTCTCGGATCTATTAGGGACCACACAAAATTACCAAATTATTTAGCGGTATACTATCTGTTTAGATATTCTCATTATAATATTATAACAGAGGCATGCATCATAACACCGAAGGATGAGAAAGATGTACCTGGCTCCCTCTACGTTGGCCTTAGTGAATTAAGTAGCCTGAAATGGATTAATAACACCCATCAATCTAGAGCCGATCCCATTTTAAAAAATAAACAATAAAAAATTGTAATTAAAAACCAATTAACGTATTGATAGGGGTAATTTTGAGAAGTGCAAATACATGTTTTCCTTCCAAGTCCAGGATGAGTAAAAAAGAAAGGGTTTCCATTGCCACAAAGAAAAGGTTAAGTAAACGAATATAATACCTGCAAGTGTACGGTCCACAAAAACGCTGCAATCTGGAAGTGCAAATACACAACCAACGTTATAACAGAGGCATGCATAACATCAAAGGATGAGAAAGATCTACCTTTATGAATTGGCTCACTCTACGTTCGCCATAGTGAATTAAGTAGCTTGAAATGGATCAATAACACCCATCAATCTAGAGCCGATCCCAAAAAAAAAAATGTAATTAAAAATCTGTTAACGTATTGATTGGGGTAATTTTGAGAAGTACAAATGCCCATTTACATTCCAAATCCAAGATGAGTAAAAAATAAATGGTTTCCATTGCCACAAAGAAAAGGTTGAGTAAAAGAATATAATGCATGCAAGCATATTGTCTGCGAAAAAGCTGCATTCTAGAAGTGCAAATACACAACCAACATTAGAAGATAGAAAATGGGTAAGGAAGTTGGATGGTTGTTTTTTCCTTGCCTTAATTGAAGAAACAACAAATGATGACAGTAAAAGTAAAATTAGATTTCATAAAGAATTGAAATAATAGTGGAGTTATGATTATTTATTGAATAGTAAATTTGTGGTAGGAGGATTGCACGGAACAAAGAAGTGACGGTAGGTAAGTAAAGGCAGGTAGACTGTGACTATTGGTGATTACATTTATCTTTTGCTTTGAAAAAAATTAAAAATATGTTTAGTAAGTGTATAAGTGTATTAAGCTTGATTAGGCTTGCAAGCCCAATGAGCTTAGTATTTTAAAGTTCGAGCTCGACACAATCAACTATTTGAATAGTTCGAGCTTAACTCAACTATAACCAAATCGAATCCAAGTAAAAATCAAGACAACTTCTTTTGCAAGTTATATCAAAGTTGAGAATAGGCTAGGGTCTATGTGAAGAGTGCTTCTTCAACCTAAGTCTACTTAGGAGGAGTTTAGCCATAAAATTAGTCTAGTAAAGATTCCAACTTATAAAAGACTAAAATTTATTTATTCCATAAAAGCTAGTTTTTCTTTTTCTTTATCTTTAAAACTTAAGTTATTTAAAATAGTCTACCTAATCTTAACATTTGGTAAAGGATATTGATTATCTATGGTTCTAACGAATTGTGAAATATCAGTTTCTATAGTCATTTTCATGATAATTAAATACATGTATTATTATTTACCGTGATAAAATAATATTTATTTAGAGTCTTGCAATCTTTGACTTGTAAGGTAATTTTTATATTGCAGGTGCACACATGATATAACAATTTTCAAGCATTTCTACTAGGCCTCCTTTACGATCGTGACATAACCAATCAAACATCCCAATAAGTGTTTTCATAATTTAATGAAGATTTTTCAAATTAAAATTGGAATCAGACTTAGTGAATAATAGAAAGCCTTAGCATGTCATACTTAAGTGGGACACATGGTTATTACACCTTTCAACGCATTTAAGTATCCCTCCATATAGGAATGAGTGGGTAAGCTTACTAGAATATGGAACTCGCTCTTCCCTACATAGTCAAGTAGGTTTCGAATGTGTATAATTAAAGTTTACATGGTAGCTTTTAGTTTAAATTTTTCGAAACCTACTCCTATAAAAAAGGGCACAAGATACAACATTTCTATACCTTGTTCTTATCCTAGAATATGTACTATAAGGTATGTAAGGAACATGTTCTAAGTAGGGCCGGTAACGCAGGCTGAATGGGTCGGCCCGCCCCGACACGCACCAGCCCGCGGGTCGACGCGGGCTGGCCTGTAGTGGCCCGCAAGGCTGGTGGGTCAGAATAGTCGGCTCACCCCGCCCCGCGGGCCAATGCAGGCTGGCCCGCGACAACCCGCAAAATTTTTTTGCGGCCACCACACGGTCACCACCACCACCCCACGGTGGGGTGGGCTGTTGCCAGCTGCGGTGGAACTTGTACACACGACCGTGTAGGCTGCTGCCAACTGCGTGCGGACTGCGGACGACGGTGCGACTGCGAGCTGCAACTGCAACTGGCCGTGCTTGACTTCTGTGAAACACTGTGGTGCATAGACGGTGCGACTGGGCTGCGGACTGTGGTGTGTGTGTGTTTAACTTCTACAAAGGAGAACTGGAGAAGGAAGGTGCGGTCTAGCTTAATTTCTTGCGGTTGCGGGGTTGCGGTTGCAATCGATGGCGTCATTTCAGTCGTCTCGTCATTTCAGTACCAGTCGGCGGCGTCATTTCAGAACCGGTCATTTCAGTTGGCGGCGGCGAAGTGCGGACGGCGTCATCACTCGTCAGTCGTCTCGTCATGTCCCCACGGCCACGTCGTCCTCGTCATGTCCAGGGTCGTGTCGTCCAGGTCAGAACCCAGGCAAGGTCTTCTCTAACTGGCACACTCCATCCCCTTCTAATAGAGGAAAGGACTTTCTCACTTTCGTATTAGGCCAGTCACTTTCAGCTTTACAACAATCCATATAAGTATAGCTGATAGGAGGCGAATTGGCTAGCTTCCGCCGATTCTTTCGTGAATCTCCCTATACGGTGACCATGTGCAAGTGTCTTGTCTTCTTCAAGACTTGATCAGTGCAGGGCAGCTACTGTTAGCAGGCTGCGTTTTCCGACGGGTTGGCCCGCCGCCCAGGGGAATTGCCTGCTTAGTCCCGCGGGTCAAGCGGGCGCGGGCCAAAATGGCCCGCACCTCTACGGGTCAATTTTTTTTTGCCTGCCCCACATATTTTTGCAGGCGGGGCGGGTCAATCTGCGGACCCGCCCCGTAATTACCACTCCTAGTTCTAAGTTACTTTATATTGACCCTATAAATTTTTTTGATTAATAATATTAATTATGACATCATATAATATTTTTAACGAAATAATATATGCCCAAGCTTATTTACCCACTATAGAAAATAAAAACCCTAAAGCATATTACATCACTTATTCCTCTTTCACCTCTAATTTTCTTTCCAAAGAACTATTACTAATCCTACTCTCTAAATATTATTTAAAACTTGGTTTATTCTATTGTATTGTGTTTTTCATTAGGTGTACTTGTATTAGTAGAGAAACTTTATTAGATTTGGTGTTGTTATTTAATTTGAACATGTTGACCTACACCATTTGATAGATTGTAAGCTTATGATCGTATCCCAAGATAAAGTGTGTAAAGTTATGTCATCAAAATCATCATAGAGAATGCTTTCAAGAGAAATATGTAAATGTAATTACAAAATCTGTGATCAAATTGTTAGAAATCACTAGATTGATGAATGTAATAATTTTAAATACATGGAATAATTAACACATTGCTAGGCAACTTATTCCAAAAGTTCAATACTATAAAAAATGTTATTAAAATTTTACAAGTTCTAAGGAGGTTTTTATATGTTACAAGTAGGCTTCACTCCAAAATTTGGGAATTTCAGTTAGGTTCTTATATCTCACCATTTTATACCTGCTTATCCCTATTTCTACCTCATTATTTTACCTTTACCATGTACTTCAATTTTTCTACTACTTTGTGACTTGATTGTAACTCCCCAAAACTCAAAATGTAACAACTCACTAAATATCATTGCTATTTAGTGACATATGAAACTCTTAACCTACTTAAACATAACGTTCATGCAACCTACCAACCACATTTATTCACTAGTAACAACATTCTAATCATCCATCAAATCCACCCACTAAAATATCATAACTAAAAAGGAATAACTATAATCTCCTTCGATACATAATCCATCATCTCATAAAGAAAAATAAGTATTCTAGATACACTCATTTCATCTTCACTAATCATCATAGTAATAGTAATATTCCACTCCATCGTCACTCCATAATCCACGCCTAATTCATCCTAAAAGGACTGTTCATCTATATCTACAATTGAAAAAGAATTTCCCACAAGAGGTCATTTAATGCCTAATACATGATACCTACAAACACATATGTGTGACAAACACTTATAAAGTTCACATGCACTCAAATACAAAGAAGAAAAACAACCACCACTCTATTATCTTTATTTTTAAGCCCATTTATCATCATAGAAGTACTCATAACTCCACACACTTTAGTTATTAAAGTTTTATTAATAAATAAAATCCGATACATTTGGGATATTTCCACTACCAGCCTTAATATTACAATATTGAGAACTACCACTCCCAGTCCTAACACCCTTGAGTCATCCTAAAATCTACCTAGATAATTTCAATGTACAACTCCACTGAGAACAACATCACATAAAGATCATTGAGGTACCTTCTAGGGATCTGCCACAACCAGCCCCTAAGCTGATCTAAGCACAAATAGTAAACATTACTAACCATATAATGCTTAAGTTCATTTAATTACTACACTATCAAGTACAAACAACAAACATGATAGTTACATACCTAGAGGAACAATTCCAATTTCACCCTTACTTCAATTGTCAACCCTATTAAAACATGTTATGTATAAAGAACTAAACTCAGTACTAGCTTATAACATGATCTAAGCTCACTTGGGTTGTTAAACTAAAAATTAGTTAATTATCTCCCCTCTAAGTTACTTTAGTTTAAATAAAACTAATTTTGAATTGAAATATATAAACTCCTAGAGAAAATTCTTGGAAGATCCTTCATGAATTTGTATTTATGAATGAAATAGATACATTTTGCTTTTACAAAAATACCATTTATACTATTTCCTATAACCATTAATTTCTTAACTAATCCTACTAATTATAACTATTTACTAATGACCCTAACTAATTTCATAGCAATCATAACATTTGGTTACACTTGAACCATAGTAGCAATTCCTTATAAATTATAATTCACCATCTTTTCATAAATACCCTTATGTTGGAGAAACTAACATCACTAGACATTGTCTATTTGTCATGAAGAATATAATAAATATTATGCTACTATAAGAGGTATAAAAGATATTTTATTTTTATTCTAATTAATTCCCTCCTTTTTTCTTATGTCGACTAAATAATGTAATAAACATGTATCCATCCTATCGAATTATAGTTCAATTCCCATTTTATTCCAATCAGTGACATGAAGGGGCTATTAGTGATATGGACACTAATTCTTATGTTGAATGTATTGGTTTGTAAAAATAAAAATGTTATATTTTCAAAATGCTGATAAACTTTTTGTAAAGTGAAGGTGTTCTAGAAAAAAAAAAGTTCTTTAAATGGATGATGTAGCATCTAAAGATCTTTTGGAGATCCTTATAGATAAACATGATCTAATATAGAAGATTCTTGTGCTTATGATTATTTGAAGAGATGTTATTATACAAAGCAAAAGAAAGAAAGAAAGAACTACAAATGAGTTTGGAAAACCTAGCTAATCTTAAATACTCTCGAACTTCATGTGGCTATATAGTCCCATAAGGTATTATTATAACATATTAGGTTGACATAATTTTCAATTCCAACTAAAACTTGCATGGAGGTGTCTAAAATATAGTTGCAATTGCAAACCATTTGAAAGGAATAGGATAAATAGCCCAATTTAATCTTAGGGTTAATGTTGCTATTGCTATCCAAACTTTGGTTATTTTACAATTTTGGTACTTGAACTTTAAAATAGATCAATTTAATACCTAATTAAAGTTTTTGAGTTCACTTATGCAACTTGGTTTCACTTTGTTAATGCATGTTAGCTTATGTGGCCTGCCCATCCATCTATGTCCTAACACATGTATTAGTGCAGTAATATGGCATAAAAATATTCCAAGTAGGCATCCAACTAGATAATGATGTAGACTATGATGGGAAAAAAAAAAAAGGAACACATCAGTTAAGAATGAAGAAAGGAAAAAATATGTACAGGTGAAATTTTAACACAATTACAACCACACTAACCTACCCTAATTGAAAAAAAAAATCCTTTGTGACTTCATCTAAAATAAAGATCTAAAAATATTATCAATTCCACATGGGAACAAGCTCTAAGAAAAAAAACCTAAGACCTAGGCTTTTCCTTATTTTCCTCAAAAAGAGCTAAAAGGGAGACACCAGACACCTTAACAACCTTGAAATGAACTCTAGGAATTATCTTTAACGGTGTGACCCTTATGACAAAATCCACCAATCAACATCTCATCATTTTCCTCATTGAAGTTTAAGCAACCATTGTTGGGAACAAATGTTGCAATCTTCTACAAGGAGACTTTAACTTGAGACCAACTACCATTCCACATGTTTTCCCCATGATTGCTAAAGAGAGAAATTTATCCCACTACTAGGGAGGGGACAAGGACAACAATGTTAAAGAAGATGACCATGGGAGAGTGAAAACCCTAAAACTAACAATGAACTAAGGTTATGGTTTATTTGGGTATTCACATGGAATTAAGTTTTAGATGATCTAAGGCTTTGGGCACTTGATCAAGAGGTTTTCTTTTCTCTAATCTAGGGTTAATTTGTATGGTAATAAATGTTTTACATTTAATTGTGTACATCTTTTTTCTTTCTTTCTTTTATTATTATTATTTTTTTGGACGTGGTTTTCTTTCCATCTTAACTAACCTATTCTCTTTTTTTCCCCATCATAATCTACATTATCATCCAATTAGATGTAGAAGTAAGCATGGATCATATTGGTTTAGTTTTCCTCTAAACTAAACCAAACCATAAAAATGCTATTTGATTTTCTATTACTTCAAACCAAACCATACAATTCGATTTTACATTTTTTTTCAAACCATAAAATTAAAGTTTGGTTTAGTTCAATTTATGGATTAAACTGTAATTTGTTTTCTAAGAAAATATATTTACTTAACATATAATATCATATGAGCAATACTAAATTCATTTAATAATAACGTGTATTAATATCGTATAAAAGATTAATAAAGTTAATATTCAAGCAACTAAAAAAATTCAAATGTGTAATAAAACTAATCTAACCCTCAAGCTAATACATAATATAAATTTTGAGTCAAACTATATACAAATTTGCTAAATTATGGTCATAAAATTTAAATACATATACTTTTCAATAAATGTAAAATAAAAATTCTTTTAAATGTTATATTATAACAAAAGAATTTTTTTAGTTATAAATAAAATATCATTTTATTTTTTTCAAAATGGTTTAGTTCAGTTTTATAGTTTAGTTTAGATTACCCCTTTGAACCAATTATAAATATTCAATTTGGTTTGAATTGAAAATTTTTCAAACCACATTGTGAAAATATAAATATATATATATATATATATATATATTTGATTTAGTTTGATTCAGTTTGCAAATTTGTTTGATTTGATTGGTTTTTTTGTCCACCCCTAGTTAGATGCCTACTTGAAATATTTTTACGCCATATTATTGTACTAATATACATGTCAGGATGTAGATGGATGAACAAGCCATGTAAGCTAACAAACATTAACAAGGTGAAGCCATGTAGCATAAGTGAGCTTCAAAACTTTAATTGGACATTAAACTGATATATTTTGAAGTTTAGGTACTAAATTATAAAAATAACCAAGGTTTAGGTAATAACAATGATATTAACTTTTAATCTTATATTTAGGAAAATAACTAGAGGGCTAGAAAACTGGTGCTAAATAGAAAAAATTAATAATATGTAGGAACAAAGTTTATATATGGAATCCTTACTTGACTTTGTTACGTGGCTCATTGAATTACGTTATAAAAAAGTAATGCGATTAAGGAAGGTATTAGAGTGATAATACAATAGTATACTCAAGTTTAAGCTCTAACTCAACTTAAGCTTGCAAGCATAGAATTTGAAACTCATGCTCAACCCGAAGTAGCACTTTAGAAGCTCAACCTTGACTCAAAAATTCAAAGCTTAAACTCAAGCTTAACCAAGCTTAAAATTAAGAGCTCATCTAAACCTAAAGTAGCATGCAAAGAGCTTAAGTTCGATTAGATTAAACTCATTTAGGATTGATCCTCTAAGAGAATTTTTTTCTTTTAATTAAAATATTGTTATTCAAACTTTACCCAAACTCAACTAACATTTGTACTTGATTTGAACCCGATTAGACTCTTAAACTAATAGAGCTAAATATCATAAAACCTAAGCCCAACTTGAAGTAGCATTTAAGAAGCTGGAGCTCGATCTAAGTGTTTGGGCTTGATTTGTCTTCTTTTTCATTGAAATGGGTAGGTTTGGATTTTGGGACTAAATTGAAATATTAGATAACTTAATTTGTAATAACAAAGTTAATTTTTTAGATAAAAAAATAAAAAATAAAATTCAATCCAAATGAAATTAACATTTAAAATTAACTGAAGCTCAATTAGCTCATAAACTAGTTAAGCTAAATGTCATCAAGCACATGCTCAACTTGAGAAACCAATCAAATAGCTTAAACTTACAAACTATTATTAAATTAAACCCTAATAATTATCAAGTCAAACTTAAATAGCTTATGAGTAAATTTATCTCATTTATATCCCTATTTAGGGTCAAAATGGTTACTCTAAAAGATAAGTGAGCTAAGTATATATTGGAATAAGATAAGGAGTTTAGATCCCTTTGCCATTTATCCTAAACATTAAGTTTATTAGATTTTTTTTTTTAATTAAAGTATAATGCATAAATTAAAGCTTCACAAACCAATAATCTTAAATTATAAAGAGACCAAAAGGACAATTAAATATGGTTTTTTTTTTTATGATCACGACAACATTCAACTTAAAAACCAACATTTATGCTATTAGGTTACAAGTATCTTGCAATTGATGAAGAGACATTGATGGACAATGAAGAGCGGCCAGTGGGGAAAGGGGGTGTGGATGTCCCAAAGGAGGAAAGAGTAGTCGAATTTACGTCTATGAAGATTATGTATAACAGCTGACAGCCATATCAAAAATAGACATGTGTAGAATTACACACAACATTCTCCCTCAGATAATTTATCATAAATATAAACATAACACATCATGCTTCTTTTTCTAGTACGTTGTATCTTCTAATATTAATACATTGTAAGACATTCTCTCAGCTAAACCTACAGCTCATATAACAGCACATCATAAGAAGATGCTAGTTTTACGTCCTAATTTGCATATATTATTTCTCCACTGCTATCAATGTCCAGTTCAGACTCTGAATCGAAGTCATCCATGTCTTCATCCTCATCCATTCCATCTCTGATGAATTCATCAAGGCTGCAATATCCAACAGGAGGAATGGTGGCCTCAGCGATTATTGCATGATAGTCTCATTACCCTGGATAGGTTGATCAAGCTCTTCGTACTCATTTCCCATGGTATTCCCATCCATCAGGTCCATCGGCAGATCCTTCAAGAACCATGCATAATTCTTGATTTCAGGAATTGTAATTCTCTGTGTCATTCTCATGCAGATTTCAACATGTTAGACAGACATGATAGCAAAAAGAAAACGATTAACTCTGCTTTCACAAATAAACTGATGTCAAGAAGAAACTGACATCAAGGAGAAACAACATGAAATTAGTTGTAGTTTCTTTTTTTAGTTTCTAGGGAAGACAAACTGTCGACACAACAGGTAAGACCAGATTTAGGCATGCTCTTAGAAAGTACAAAATGCCTTCCATGCCATACTATTTTTAAAGATGAGAGGAAATCTGCCATGGATGTACTTAATCATTGCAGAAATGGAATTACAAAGAGGGAAGCGTAAAACTGAAGACAAAAGGTACTTCTGGGGGAAGAAAATGCAATTTGCAGATTTACACATCTTGATGCATGGTCACATATGAGAAAAATTCTGGCAAATAAAAATGAAAAGAAAGGTAAAATATACTACCAGGTGCCAACATTCGGGGGATTTCTGGATATTATCTGGGATGGAATACTGAATGCCAACAATTCTCTACATATATGAAACAAAACTTTAAACTAAATTACAACAATTTCCACAAGAATAACACACATTATGCAGAGACCTGAATTGTCTTCCCAAAGTCCTTTGGTTTATCAGGATCCTCAAAGGGATAGGCACCAACCAGCATCACGTATAAAGTCACCCCACATGACCACACATCTGCAATCTGATGAGTCCTCCTAAAGAAGGAAAAAATGCCTTTTTGCTGCCATTGAGGTTAAATGCATGGTTTTGGACTCCAGTGAACATATGGGGATGATATCAAAATGGAAAAGGAGCACGAAATTTCACATGTCATTCACCATTCCTAACTAAAGATTTGCAAATACCACTCATCACACAATTTGATAGATAAATATAAACGGCCAGATGATCATCAACACAAAGTGCAGCAATCTTTTGAGGACTTGGATAAGTGATGTTGCAGGATTGAAGATGACTCTTTGTTAATGGTCTATTAACTGAAAAATCTGAATCTAGATTGTGTTTATTGGTTTTACTTCCTTGTTTCCCTATCTTGATTACTAGCTTTTTAGGGGCCCATTCAAGAAAACCCCATGATCTCTAAAGTATTTCTGAAAAAGACGGCTTGTCTTTTTTCTTTTGATAAGGATGATGGCTTGTCTTCTTTCATTCACAATACTCAATATTAAGTACATGGCAGATAATAAACAAGAAACTGCTTCCTATTTTCTAGACACACAGACCCCATGTATAACTGCACTACTTTATTATAAGATCGAATGTTCTTTTTTATGAGTCCTCAAAAAAACAATAACTAAATGTTCTACCAAGAAGGAAGGAAACTGTAAAAAGGTAAATCAATCATAATTGAAAATTTGTTTGTCAATCGCTCTTAACTAGATCCATTAAAGCAGCTCATAACAATTTGGTATCAAAGAAGGCTCTTATGAAGGATTCTTTAGATATTAAAAGATCAATTATCAGCCTTGGTTTGTTGATGTATGACGATCAAGCACCCTCACAAGCTGAGAAAGAAAAGGAAAAGAGCAGAAGAGAAGCCAAACGAGAAACAACGTAGAAAGAACTTCAAGCTCCAGCCAACCACATTGAAGAGATGGCACGCCAGATTCATGAGCGTAGAGGCAATTCTGGTCTGCAAACCACCAGTGCGTCAGCAGAGCAACACCCACAATGGCACTAGAGATGACATAGACCTTAGTGGGGTGTAGCAAATGTGATCAATTTGAGCCATAATGGACGTGGGGCCCACGGGGATTCACATTCAATTATTTCTAGTCTGCGGGCTTGTCAAGGAAGGTTTTCACACTACTTGCAATATACCTATGATTCTTGGATGAGGTGTCAACTGAGAATTGGTTGATGATTTGCACATGTTGAGCAATGCATTTGGTAGTGCAGCTTGTGGCACATGGAGTAGCAGTGGCAGTGAAGCTTTGGATCGCAATTTTCGTGGGTTTGCTGGTGCGATTCCAGGTGGTGACATGGGGGAACTATGATGCATGATTGAATATGAGTGAGGCGGATCAGATCATAAAATATTACTGGAGAAGTGCCGTGGCAATGGCTAGGCTAAGATTCAGGCAAGAAGCTCTAATGAAGGTAGTAAAGACCTCATCACTAACATCCGATACCAATTGTCTTTCCCATGCCCAGGTCCCGAATTAAGACAAAGTACTAAAAGTATATGTTTTTGAAAAGCTTTACAACTTAACTGCAAATTTTGAAAGTTCCAGTATTAGAACTCAATTAACCCAATGTTCTAAAACTTGATTAAAAGATTTAAGACTCAATGCCTTACCCAACCACTTCAGATCCATGCGCTTTTCCATCTCTTTTTTTATTTAAAGATTAAAAATTACAAGTTTTAATGAAAATAGTTTATTCATTAAGTAAATTTCACGTTTAGTACCTGAATTTTGTTCATTTTTTCAATTAACTACCTAAAGTTTTTTTTAATTAACTATCTAAAGTTTAAAGTGTTAATATACTATTTATAAACTTTTTAACGTCAATTATAATACTAAACAAGGTGGTTAATTACAAAATAGGCAAAATTAAGATAGTTAATTGTAATAATAAATAAAATTTAGATAACTAATTACAAAAATAAACAAAGTTCAGATAACAAATGTGATATTTATCTTTCTTTATTTCACCACTGTCACATCGGAAAAAAATATATTGTGCAACTTCAGCAAATAGGAAGTATTTCAATTGCATGATTTCTGCAGCATTTACCATTTGACCGTCAAAATTGAATGTGTTAGGACTTAGATTGCAAAATCAAAAAGCTCTAGCAGTTTTAGTTTTCTTTTTCAAGAATTGATGCTACATGTATTTCCCAGTGTACAACGTGAATAGATGATAGTTGATTGCGGGTTAGGGAAACTATATTGGTTTTTCATTTTTGTATAAAGTTACATTTTCTAGATCTTCTCAATGTTTTAGAGATAACAGCATCATTGATCCAAATTCGAGAAGCTAATGATCATGTCTTCATACATTCCCAAACTACCCAAAAGAAGGGTAAATACCTCAACAATAGCCAAATTTTTAGAACTTTGAGATGCAAAACCACTTTTTCTTGGTTACGTCCAGAAATTCATTGATTAGTTAAGTTTACAAAAAGAGTCCACTATGCAACAAAACAAAAGGAGTAGATGAATGCAGAGGCATTAGCTGAAATAGCGTTTAGGCCATACATTGGGAATAAAGAGTGCTTGTGCAAAAACTCTTCTAAGTGCAAAACCACGAATTGCATAGTATCCATATACGATCAATAGTTTTAGGCTTTGATACATGGACTCGCCATTTCCTCCAGCCATACCCATGTTGACATGACATTATGACAGGATTTCCAATGCCTCTAAATGACAAACAATCTTGTTTTGGTTGGTCATTTTGTTGGGTTGCTTAAGGTTCTCACCAAGTTGCTAGGGTTTTGGTTAGGAGCAGGCACGGGCCTTAGCCATGTAAACAGCCAATAGCTGGGGCTGGGGTACTGGGGAGGGAAGAAGGATATCAGGCAGCTTAACTATTGGGGATTTAAGGTTTTGCTAGTAGTTTCAACTTTATGCATGATTTGGTTTTGTGAAAGTTACAAACAGATTAGAAGAATAACTTAGGCTTTTACACTATTTTAGAATTGTAATTGTAAGGAAAAGAGAAAATTATGTATCCTTTATTGATCCATAGGTTACACATATATTCAAGTTCTAATAAACTAAAAAAGAAAACTAAATTTCTATTTTAAGACTAATATATATCTAATAATAACCAAATCCTAATTTAACTAATTTACAGCCTATAACACTCCCCCTCAAACTGGAGCATAGATATTAATTATGCCCAACTTGTTACACAGATAATCAACCTGAGCCCCGTTTAGAGCCTTTGTAAAAAGATCTCCTAATTATTCTCCAGTCTTCACAAACTCTATAGAAATTAACCCTTACCGAATTTTCTCCCGAACAAAATGACAATCAATCTCAATGTGCTTCATTCATTCATGGAACACGGGATTCAAGGCAAAATGAAGAGCGGCTTGGTTATCACACCATAGTTTCGCAAGAAGTAAGATGTTCAACCCGACTTCATTTAGGAGCTGATAAATATCCACATTACTTCACACACTAATTGTGTTATGGAAGAGTCACCGATCCAAGCTCAAGAGCCAAGTCAAGAAGAAGATCAAGTGGCTAAGGATGAAGTTCAAGGGGTTTCAAGTACGATTAGCTTGCCTCAAGGACCAATCACGAGATCAAGAGCTAAGAAGCTACAACAAACATTGAATTCTCATTTGCAAGGCTTGGTGAAGATCACAGGTGAAGGACTTCAAGGGATTCAAAGCTTTGGGGCAAAAGAAGGCCAAAAGAACTTCAATTTGATGAAAATAGCATCGGGTGAAGATACACCGGCTCAAGGCTGCCGGCCTTGGAGCCGGCCTTGAAAACGTCGATGTTTCGGTGCATTTTCAAGGAAGGCCGCCGGCCTTGAAAAGTAGGCTGCCGGCCTAAATGGCCGGCCTTCTTTTTATGCGCACTTTTCACTTGTTTTGCGATTTCCATGCAATGTTTTAGGGTTTTCTCCTTTATATTCCGAACCTCCTCATTGTAAAACTTAGTTTTGAGATATTGAAAATACCAAAAAAGCTTATTGCTTTGTTCTTTGTGTTCTTATTTGAATACATGCTCCTAGGAACAATCAAGGAAGATTGATCGACTTCTCTTGTGGATTGTTTCGAAATTAGGGCTTTCCATAGTTCTAATTCTTAGACCATTAACCTAAGTCAAACCTAAATTCTAATCTTCTTAGGGATTGATTTCCAAATTGGTGTCGTGGGTTTTCGTATTACTGCATTGGGGGTTCACACTAATCAAAAGGGTTCTCAAGGCGTGATTGCGAAGGTTTTCGTATCATTTGGTATCAGAGCTTTGGCTCTAGATCAGGTTATATCTTTTCTTGTTTTTGTTTGATTCTTGTTTCCCATCGTTATTTAGGATATAAAGTTGTGATCTTTATGTACTCCATTGATTAGATTGTTCAAATTGTGACTTCTCATGTTCTAGGGTTTGTTCACCAATTTGGGGATTTTCGCTATTTTGATCCTTGCTTAGGATTAGTTAGTCTTCAATTGGTGTTTAAAAAAAAAAAAAAAATTCTGAAATTATTTGATTGTCTTGTTTTTGCTAATCCTTGGGAACACCATATCCTTCAATCCTAGTGTAATCTTGTTTAAGGGATAGTGGGAAACACCAAGTTCGCGTCTTTGTATTGAAATTCGTTGGAAATTGCTCTTGGGAGTGTGATTCGCTTAAGAACATTTAAGAGCGGGCTTGAGAGTTGTGAGGAATACCTGTGTGCTAAATATCGATTGTGAGAAACACGAGTGGATAACCCCATCAATAGAGTGCAAAAAAAAAAACACGAAAGGGAGCAGTTGTGAGGAAACTCAAAAAAATTGTTTAGCATTAACGTTTGTTGTTTTTGCAGGTAAAGATGACAGGTAGTGGTGTTGAAAAATCTGATAAAAGTGCAGATGATGCTTTGTTGCGTGAAGCACAACAGTCAGAGTTTAGGCGTATGACTGGCGCCATTATAGCTATGAGAGAGTCTCTAGAGCATATGAATTTGAGACTACAGGTTGTTGAGAAGAGGGAGTCAAGTACTAGTGAAGGGAATAGGGGAGGTAAAAATCCTATGCATCAAGCTGCTGAAGTGACTGATGCTAATGAATATCTGGAGGAGGATTATGAGGATAGTGCAGCCATGCTAGTCAATAGAGGAAGAAGAGGTGGTAGAGGAGTAGGTAGAGGCATGGGCACAGGAAGAGGTAGAGGACGAATGCAGGAGAGTTACACTGCCAGTAGGGGTCGATTTGTTGATGATGTAGTAGACAGGGGTCTGGGAAGTATTAAACTGAAGCTTCCAATTTTTCAGGGTAAATCTGACCCAAAGGAATACTTGCAGTGGGAGAAGAGAGTTGAGTTGATTTTTGAATGTCACCAATGTAGTGAAGAGAAAAAGGTGAAATTGGCTGTAACCCAATTTCAGGATTATGCTATATCCTGGTGGGATCAGCTGGTGACTAGCAGGAGGAGGAACATGGAGTATCCTATTGAGACCTGACATGATCTCAAGGCTGTGATGAGAAAAAGATTTGTCCCTAGATACTTTCATAGGGAATTGATGCAGAAATTACATTTCTTGAGACAGGGTAGTAGGAGTGTGGAGGACTACTACAAGGAGATGGAGATGATCATGACGAGAGCTGATGTAGATGAGGATGAGGAAACTACCATGGGACGTTTCTTTAGTGGGTTGAACAAGGAGATCGCCGACAGGGTGGAGTTGCAGCATTATGTAGAGCTAGAGGAGATGGTACATCTTGCCATCAAGATTGAGAGACAACTCCAAGGTAGAGGGCCAAACCGGTACGTTTCCAAACCTTCTTCTAATTCTAACTCTGCATGGAGAGGTTATGGAAAATCTGATATTAAGAGTGGTAGTAAGCCTACTGTTGAGGCTTCAAAGGGAAAATCAGTTGGGGTTTCATCTGAGAAACCTAAGGTTGTTGATCAGAAAAGTAGAAATAGGGACATTAAATGTTGGAAGTGTCAGGGTGTAGGACACATTAGTAGGGAATGTCCTAATAGGCGGACCATGGTGATAAGGAATGGTGAGATTGTCACTGATGATGAGGAAAGTGACAATGAGGGTGAAGACGATGATATGCCTCCATTGGAGGATTGTAGTGATGCTGAGAGTGTTGAGGAGGCAGTGAAAGGTGACTTGTATGTAGCTAGGCGTGCACTTAACACCCAGTTGAAGGAGGATGGCCATGAAGAGCAAAGGGAAAACTTGTTTCATACTAGATGCCATGTGCAGGGGAAGGCATGTAGTGTGATTGTCGATGGAGGAAGTTGTACTAATGTGGTGAGTACACTCTTGGTGAACAGGTTGGGGCTGCCTACTGTACCACACCCAAGACCTTACAAACTTCAGTGGCTCAGCGACTGTGGTGAGGTTAAGGTAAACAGGCAAGCCCTCATTTCTTTTTCCATAGGCAAGTATAGTGATGAGGTGCTCTGTGATGTAGTACCTATGCATGCTGGTGATATCTTGTTGGGCAGACCTTGGCAATTTGATAGGAAAACCGTGCACGATGGATATCTCAATAGGTACTCATTTACTAAGGATGGAAGGAGAACCATTTTGGCACCACTGTCCTCTAAGGAAGTGTATGAGGACCAATGTAAATTAGAGAGGTTGAGAGTTGAGGCCGAAAGAAAAGAGAGGGAGAGTAGAAAAAGCAATTCTGAGGGAGTGAAGAATAAGAGTGCAACTAAAAAGTGTAATAAAAATGAGCAGAGTGAAAAGAAAGAGGGGAGTGAAAAGCAAGATGACAATCGGCCTGGAGAGAAAAGAAGTAAGAGTGTGAGTTTGATCGCTAGGGCAAGTGAGGTTAGGCATGCTTTGAGTGCCAGTAGACCTATCTTTGTACTTTTGTACAAAGGGGCCTATTTGGCCACTGACGATATTAACCCATCTATTCCTAGTGTGTTTTCTGATTTGCTGCAGGAATATGGAGATGTGTTTCCAGCGGAGATGCCCAGTGGACTTCCACCAGTTAGGGGCATAGAGCATCGGATTGACTTCATTCCGGGAGCAGCCATACCCAACCGACCTGCCTACAGGACTAATCCCAGCGAGGCAAAGGCAGATTTTGTGAGGAAGCTACATAAGCAGGTGAAGGATAGGATTGAGAAACAGAATGCCAAGGTAGCTTCAAGGGTGAACAAAGGCAGGAAACCCATGATTTTTCAACCGGGAGAGTGGGTTTGGGTGCATTTTCGCAAGGAGCGGTTTCCACTACAAAGGAAATCAAAGTTGAACCCCCGGGGAGATGGTCCTTTTCAGATACTTGAGAGGATCAACGACAACGCCTACAGAGTGGACTTACTAGGTGAGTATAATGTTAGTTCCACTTTTAATGTTGCTGATCTTAGTCCGTTTGATGTAGGTGATGCTTTGGATTCGAGGACGAATCCTTTTGAGGAGAGGGGGAATGTTATGGAAGAGTCACCGATCCAAGCTCAAGAGCCAAGTCAAGAAGAAGATCAAGTGGCTAAGGATGAAGTTCAAGGGGTTTCAAGTACGATTAGCTTGCCTCAAGGACCAATCACGAGATCAAGAGCTAAGAAGCTACAACAAACATTGAATTCTCATTTGCAAGGCTTGGTGAAGATCACAGGTGAAGGACTTCAAGGGATTCAAAGCTTTAGGGCAAAAGAAGGCCAAAAGAACTTCAATTTGATGAAAATAGCATCGGGTGAAGATACACCGGCTCAAGGCTGCCGGCCTTGGAGCCGGCCTTGAAAACGTCGATGTTTCGGTGCATTTTCAAGGAAGGCCGCCGGCCTTGAAAAGTAGGCTGCCGGCCTAAATGGCCGGCCTTCTTTTTATGCGCACTTTTCACTTGTTTTGCGATTTCCATGCAATGTTTTAGGGTTTTCTCCTTTATATTCCGAACCTCCTCATTGTAAAACTTAGTTTTGAGATATTGAAAATACCAAAAAAGCTTATTGCTTTGTTCTTTGTGTTCTTATTTGAATACATGCTCCTAGGAACAATCAAGGAAGATTGATCGACTTCTCTTGTGGATTGTTTCGAAATTAGGGCTTTCCATAGTTCTAATTCTTAGATCATTAACCTAAGTCAAACCTAAATTCTAATCTTCTTAGGGATTGATTTCCAAATTGGTGTCGTGGGTTTTCGTATTACTGCATTGGGGGTTCACACTAATCAAAAGGGTTCTCAAGGCGTGATTGCGAAGGTTTTCGTATCAAATTGTGCCATAGCTCTATATTCTGATTCTGCACTAGATCGAGATACAACATTCTGCTTATTACTTTTCCATGAAACCAAATTTCCACCGATGAAAATACCCTGAAGTGGATCTCCCGTCCTCCTTACATCCTGCCCAATCAGCATCTATAAAACACTCAATATTAGTATGACCATGATTCTTATACAAGATACCACGTCCAGGTGCTCCCTTTAAATAACACAGGATTTGCTTTACAGCACCCCAATAATCAACTGTTGGAGATGACATGTATCAACTCACAATACTAACCAAATATGCAATATTCGGTCAAGTTACTGTAAGATAATTCAATTTTCCAACTATCCATCTATATCTTTTAGGATCCTCAAACAACTCCCCCTCCTTTATCAGTTGCAAATTAGGAACCATTGGTGTACTACATGGTTTAGCACCCAAGTTTCCTATTTCAAACAAGAAGTTAAGTACATATTTTCTTTGTAATAGAAAAATTCTTTGCTTACTCCTCATTACCTTAACACCCAAGAAATATTTCAACATTCCTAAATCCTTTGTTTGAAATTGACTTTGAAGAAAGGATTTGAGAGTCGAAATACTTATAATATCATTGCCAATAATAACAATATCGTCTACATATACTACTAACAGAATAATACCAGCCGTAGATCATTTGTAGAAAACAAAATGATCATATTTGCTTTTTTGCATCCCAAATTTCTCAACTACTTGGCTAAATTTTCCAAACCAAGCACAGGGGCTCTACTTCAAACCATACAAAGACTTACGAAGATGACAAACCTTTCCAGACTCCCATGAACAACAAACCCTGGAGGTTGCTCCATATAAACATCTTCTTGAAGATCCTATGCAAAAAAACATTCTTGATATCTAACTGATGTAGAAGCCAATCATTTACTACAGCTATGGAAATAAATAACCTGACAGATGTTAACTTAGCAACAGTAGAAAAAGTGTCAAAATAATATATTCCATAAGTTTGAGCATATCCTTTAGCAACAAGACAAGCTTTTAAGCGAGTAATTGATCCATCAAGATTTACTTTAATAGAAAAAACCCATTTATAGCCAATGGTCTTTTTCCTTGCAGGTAAATGTACCAAGCACAGGGGCTCTACTTCAAACCATACAAAGACTTACAAAGATGACAAACCTTTCCAAACTCCCCTGAGCAACAAACCCTAGAAGTTGCTCCATATAAACCTCTTCTTGAAGATCCTATGCAAAAAAGCATTCTTGATATCTAACTGATGTAGAAGCCAATCATTTACTGCAGCTATGGAAATAAATAACTAGACAGATGTTAACTTAGCAACAGTTGAAAAAGTGTCAAAATAATCTATTCCATAAGTTTGAGCATATCCTTTAGCAACAAGACAAGCTTTTAAGCAAGCAATTGATCCATCAAGATTTACTTTAATAGAAAAAACCCATTTATAGCCAATGTTCTTTTTCCTTGCAGGTAAATGTACCAAATCCCAAGTATCATTCTGATCAAGGGCATTCATCTCCTCTACCATTACACTACGCCATCCTAGATGTGACAAGGCTTCATGAACAGTTTTAGAAAAAGAGATAGAATCAATAGATGCAATAAAGGAACAAGAGGAGACAAGCGTTTTGGGTTCAATCGGAAACAAAGATTTTGTCAAGAAAAGAGTATGATAAGGAGTCTCACCATTCAGAATAACTGAGGGCATTCGATTAATTAAAAAACAAGTTGTAGACACTGCATCAGCCCAGAAGTTTTTTTAGACGTGCATTTGAAACAATAAAGCCCTAGCAGTTTCAAGCAAATGCCTATTCTTTCTCTCAGCAACACCATTTTGAGACGATGTATCTACACAAGAAGTTTGATGAATAATGCTATTCTTAATCAGGTAGGATTGAAAAGATTCAAATTGTAGACAACAAAGAAAATAGAAATGGTTTTATTCACTCCTCTGTATTAAAGAAGAGAGGAGGTATTTATACAAGAATGAATAGCTAACAATGGAAATTATAATCTACTATAATTTCTCCTACTCCTATAATCTTGCTAATATATATAAGGAAACAAATCATTCTAGCTATACCAATCCGTAACAACTTGCTAATATATACAAGGAAACAAATCATTCTAGTTATACCAATCCGTAGCACTCCCCCTCAAGCTGGAGCATAGATATTAAACATGCCCAGCTTGTTACATAGATATTCCACTTGAGGCCCATTCAATGCTTTTGTGAACAAATCTCCTAGTTGCTCTCTTGTCTTCACATATCCGGTGGAAATTATATTGTCCTGAATCTTTTCACGAATAAAGTGACAGTCAACCTCAATATGTTTGGTTCGCTCATGATACACTGGATTGGAGGCGATATGGAGAGCAGCTTGATTATCACACAAAAGTTTTGCGGGGAATGAAGAATTCAAACCAATTTCTACTAAGAGATGATTTATCCACAAAATTTCACATGTGGAGTTTGCCATGGCCCTGTATTCAGATTCTGCACTAGATCTGGACACAACACTCTGCTTCTTACTCTTCCATGACACCAAGTTCCCTCCAACAAAGACACAATAACGAGTAGTAGACCTTCTATCACTTTTGGATCCAGCCCAATCAACATCTGAAAAACATTCCATGCGAGTATGTCCATGATCACCGTATAGAATGCCAATTCCAGGAGTCCTCTTCAAATAACATAAGATTTGTTCCAAAGCTTTCCAGTGTTTGACTGTAGGTGCAGACATGAATTGGCTAACAACACTTACTGCAAAAGCAATATCTGAACGGGTCATCACTGCAAGATAATTTAATTTCCCAACTAACCTTCTATACCTTTATGGATCGTCAAAGGTGTCACCTTCATCTTTTGTGAGATGTTCATTAGGAACCATTGGTGTGCTACATGGCTTAGCTCCCAACTTTCCAGTTTCTGTCAACAAGTCAAGAACATACTTTCTCTGAGACAGAACAATTCCTTTCTTGCTTCTTGACACTTCAACTCCTAAGAAGTAGTTTAGCTGGCCTAAGTCTTTAGTGTGAAACCTGGTATGCAAGAAGGACTTGAGAGAGGAGATTCCTGCATAATTACTTCCTGTAATTACTATGTCATCAACATATCCAACTAAGAGAATAATGCCAGTTTCTGATTGTCTGTAGAAGACTGAATGATCACACTTGCTCTTCTTTAGTCCAAACTCTTGGACTACTTCACTGAATTTACCAAACCAAGCACGTGGAGACTGCTTTAATCCATATAAAGATTTCTTCAAACGGCAGACTTTCCCATACTCCCCCTAAGCAACAAATGCAGGTGGTTGCTCTATATATACTTCTTCTTGAAGGTCTCCATGAAGAAATGCATTCTTGATATCTAGCTGATGTAAATGCCAATTTTGAGATGCAGCAAGGGATATGAATAGGCGAACAGATGTCAATTTGGCCACAGGGGAGAAAGTGTTTGAATAATCCACTCCATAAGTCTGTGCATATCCTTTGGCTACAAGACGGGCCTTAAGTCTAGCCACAGAACCATCGGGATTAACTTTGACTGCAAAAACCCATTTGCATCCCATAACCTTCTTGCCTTGAGGTAAATTCACTAACTCCCAAGTATGGTTATCATCCAGAGCTTGTATCTCCTCAAGCATTGCAGCATGCCAACCAGGATGAGACAAAGCCTCCTTAACAGTTTTGGGGATGGAAACAGAGTCTAAAGAGGCAATCAAAGAACTAGACAATAGAGTAAGTGGATTTACATTGACGTTTACCTTTTTGAAGACTAATGGGAAGGTTAAGATCATTTGGTGGTGGATCCGATAACGAAGAGGTTTCTGGTGCAGGACATGTATCAGTGGTCATTTGTCTTCTGGAATACACTTCAACTATAGGTGGCATATCTGAAGCAAGAACCGGTTGAGCATTGTGCACGGTCTCTTAAAACTAGATTATTGATTGCAGGTTCGTTAATGTTGGAAGTGATTTTATAGATGAGCCAATCATCATCCTCCCCTTGACTTCTAGGAATGGGAATCAAAAGGAAAAATGGCTTGTTTTCCAGAAAGATCACATCAATTGAGACCAAATATTTGTTCAGATCCGGTGAATAACACCGATAACCCTTCTAAAGTCGAGAGTAGCCCAAAAAGACACATTTCAAGGCTTTGGGGTCTAGTTTTGTAATGTGTGGCCTAACATCACGAACAAAGCAAGTACTGCCAAACACTCGGGGCTCTAAAGGAAACAATTGCTTGTTAGGGAAAAGCACACTATAAAGAGTATCTCCATTAAGTACTGTTGATGGCATGCGATTAATTAAAAAACATGTTGTGGATACAGCATCTGCCCAGAATTGTTTAGGGACTTGCATCTGGAATAGCAAAGCACGAGCAGTCTCAAGAAGATGCCTGTTCTTCCTTTCAGCTATCCTATTCTGAGAAGGTGTATCAACACAAGATGATTGATGTAGAATACCATGTTGACGCATGTATGTCTGGAATGTCTCTAACATATATTCTTTAGCATTATCACTCCGCAATATACGCACAGAAACATTAAAATGAGTTTTAATTTCAGTACTGTCAAAAGAGACGTAAGAGAATACTAAATTGTTGTCTCAATGAAAAAGGTTACAGCTCTAGTTTATATATACATTTGTCTAGCTTAAAAATAGTAATAAAATCCCTAAAATAAGGAAACTCTTGAAAAATCTGTAAATAGAAAATCTGCTGTAAATGAAAATCTCTACCTAACTGTAATTCCTAAAAATCAGGAAATCATATACGATTTTCTATAACTACACAATATGTAAAAAATCTTTTCCAATAAAGCTACATAATTTGACACTCCCCCTCAAGCTGGTGAATGGATATCTTCCATTCCAAGCTTGCTAATAATATCTTGAAACATAGTGCTTGGTAGTCCCTTTGTGAGTACGTCTGCCAACTGATCCTTAGTTGAAACGAATGGAGTGCATATCAGTCCACTGTCTAGTTTCTCCTTGATAAAATGTCTGTCAACTTCAATATGTTTTGTTCGATCGTGCTGGACAGGGTTATGAGCAATACTGATGGCTAATTTATTGTCATAGTACAACCTCATGGGTCCTTCCCATTTTATTCTTAAGTCATCTAGGATTATCTTCAACCACAGTAACTCACATATTCCCAATGCCATTGATCTGAACTCTGACTCTGGACTTGATTTTGCTACCACGTTCTGCTTTTTACTTCTCCATGTTACAAGATTTCCTCCTAGGAAAGTACCGTAACTAGACGTTGATCTCCTGTTAACCAAAGAACCTGCATAATCTGCGTCAGTATAAGCTTCTAACGTTATGCCCGTGCCTGTTCCTCGCTTAAATAATATTCCTCTTCCTGGGCTGCCTTTCAAGTATTGTAATATCCTATTTACTGCTTTGAGGTGAGATTATTTAGGATTGTGCATAAATTGGCTGACCACGCTAACCGCAAATGCTATATCAGGTCTTGTGTGTGCCAGATATATCAACCTCCCAACAAGCCTCTGATAGGATCCTTTATCTACCACAGGTTCTTCTGGAGCATCACATAATCCATGATTGAATTCGATCGGTGTCTCAATCGGTTTACAACCCATCTTCCCTGTTTCTTTCAATAAGTCGAGTACATACTTTTGCTGGGAGATGAAAATTCCTTGCTTTGAATGCGCTACTTCAATGCCTAGGAAGTATTTTAATTTCCCAAGCTCTTTGATGTCAAACTCCTTCAAGAGACATTGCTTCAAATTGTTCATCTCTTCTACATCATTACCCGTTACAATGATATCATCTACATAAACTAACAATGATGTGACTCTCCCAGATTTTGAGTGTCTTATGAACAAAGTATGGTCTCCTTGACTTTGATTGTATCCCAGCGAGATCATCACCTCAGCAAACCTTCCAAACCATGCTCGTGGTGATTGTTTGAGCCCATAAAGAGCTTTCTTCAGCCTGCACACCATTCCCTCTTTAGATTCAAATCCAGGAGGAGCTTCCATGTAAATTTCCTCTTCTAGATCACCATGGAGGAATGCATTCTTAACATCAAACTGCTGTAGTTTCCACTCAAAATTAGCAGCTAAAGACAAAAGCATCCGTACTGTGTTCATTTTCGCAACAGGGGCAAATGTCTCAAGATAATCAATGCCATAGGTTTAAGTGTACCCTTTGGCTACTCATCTTGCCTTGTATCTTTCTACTGAACCGTCAGCCTTGTATTTTATAGTGAAAACCCACCTACATCCGACCAGTTTCTTCCCTCTTGGCAATTCAACTAACTCCCATGTCTTGTTCCTCTCAAGGGCTTCCATCTCAGTTTTCATAGCATCCTCCCATTTCTTGTTTCCTAATGCCTCGGTTAGATTTCTCGGTGTGGGAATGGTATGAAGATTGGTTAGGAAGGCTCTATGGTTTTGGGATAGATTTTGATAGGACATGAAAAGGTACAGTGGATGTTTTGTGCAAGTTCTTGTTCCTTTCCTAAGTGCAATTGGTAGGTCTTCAGTACTTGGTTTTTCTTGTTCATCTATTGGCTCAACATTTGGTGTGACACTGTCGGTTGGTTTGGAAGTGGTTTCGGGAATTTGGGCAATGGCACGAATGGGAGATTGTACCTGTACTGGTCGAGAGACTGGTAGTTTCCTCCTGGAATAAAACTTCAGTGGCGGAGTGTTATCTTAATGTCCCTTATCTTTTATCACTTCAACAGATTTGTCTAACTCGATTGACTCAGTTGAGGGAGAAGTGGACTCAGAGACAGTTACTGGGATAGACTCAGATTGGATGGCCTAAACAAAACTAGGATCGAGAAGAAACATGTCCTTTGCTTTATCTCCATTCAAGGTCTCCCCCTGAAGATAAGTGTGTTGAAAAAAGGATTCATGTTCGACAAAAGTAACATCAGCTAAGACAAAAAAAAATTTAGTAGGTGGATGAAAACATTTATAACCCTTTTGTGTGGAGGAGTATCCAATAAAAATGCATCGGAGAGCACGTGGATCCAATTTGCTCCTATTGTGAGAATGAACATGAACAAACGCAACACACCCAAAGATTCGAGGAATAAGATTGTTTGAAGCAGAAAAGTTTGGGAAAAATTTTGTGAGAGTATCAATTGGACTTTTGAACCTAAGAACACGTGTCGGAAGCCTATTGATAAGATGGGCTGCACTTAATACAGCTTCACCCCAATATTGTTTAGGAACATTCTTGTGAAACAGCAATGCTCTAGTGATCTCTAGGAGATGGCCATTCTTTCGCTCAGCCACGCCGTTTCGTTGTGGGGTGGTAACACACAAGGATTCATGAATGATCCCTGTTTTCTAAAAGAATGGAGTAAGGATTTGATTGAAATAATCCTTGGCATTGTCTGATCGAAATCTCTTAATTTTTACATCAAACTGAGTATTGATCATGTTGTAAAAATTAGGAAAAATAGTGCTCACAAATATCAGATTTATTTTTCACGAGATAAAGCCATGTGACTCGGGTACAGTCGTCAATAAATAAAACAAACCACCTAGCACCAGAGATATTTTCAATGGTAGAAGGGCCCCAAATATCACTATGAATTAGAGAAAAAGGAAGAGAGGTTTTTGTATTGCTTATTGGAAAGGAAGCACGTTCGTGCTTAGCAAGTTCACAATCATTACAATGAAGAGCTTCAAAAGCAAGACCCTTAAATAAAGAAGGAAACATCAATTTGAGTACTCTAAAAGAAGGATGACCTAAACGACGATGATAAAGCCAAATTTTATTTTGGTTTGACATGACGGTTTCAGAAAAAAAGGATGTAGATATGGGATTTTCAACTCCTATTGTACTGCATTGTTTTTCCAGGAAATAGAGACCATCTCTCTAACTAGCACATCCAATCATCTTCTTCGTGTCCAGTGTCTGAAAAACACAGTGTGAAGGGAAAAATGTTACACTGCAATTTAAATCTTTGGTTAATTTTTTAATGGAAATAAGGCTTGCAAATAGCTTTAGAACATGGAGGACATTTCTTAGTATAATATTCTTGTTTATGTAAATATCCCCTTGGCCAACTACAGTGGTAATGGATCCATCAGCTATTGTGATCTTTCTATGGCTACAGCTGGGAGTATAAGAGATAAAATGATTGGAGGAACAAGTCATATGGTCAGTGGCTCCAGAATCAATCACCCACATGTGAGGAGAATTTCTCTCTGAGACATTAGTACAAAAGGAAGAAGAAATACCTGAAAACACCAATAAACAAGTACCTGTAGAGGTTGGCTTCTCAAAAGATCCCAAAAAAGTCTCCAGTTTCTCAATTTCTTCGTTGTTAAATTCAGGTGCAGATTTCTTGGAATTTTCTTCACTTATCGATGAAGTACTCACCATATGTGCTTGACTTCGATAATTCACGCTTTGATTGGACTTCTCATTGGGCCTGCCATGAAGTTTCCAGCATCTCTCCTTGGTGTGGCGATGCTTCTAGCAGTATGTGCAAAACAGAGAGTCTCGATTGAATGATTTGGTTGAGTCCCCTTAAGTAACTAATGAAGGGGGAGTGTTTGCCACTTTCAACCCTGTGGCTCTAGCAATAAGTGCAGAACCATCTCCCCCTTGTGGTTCAAGCATAACATTTCGACGTCCCTCTTCAGCACGTATAATAGAGATTGTCTCATTCAACGTTAAGTCCTACAAGAAAATCATAAATACGAATTTTTCTCCACAAAACGCTTCAGAATTGCTGCATCTTCACTGCAGCGCATCTGGATGCATTGATAATGGTCCATCTCTTGCCACAAATCTTGTAAGAGACTCGAATATTCAGTGACAGTCTGAGTCCCTTGTTTAGTTGATGAAATTTTGGTCTTAATTTCATATATTTGTACAACATCATTAACCTTGGAGTATGTCTGTTGAACAGCTTCCCAAATCTCCTTGGCAGTTCCAAGAAACATACATGTATCACTAATTTCTGGCAGCATTGAGTTCCATAACCATGACATCACCATGGAATCTTGTTCATCCCAAGCTGCAAATTTGGGATCGTCCTGTGAAGGACCTGTGCCCATTAAATGGCTTAATTTCCCTCTACCCTTTAGAAAAGTGCGGACCAATTGCGACCACTTTAAGTAATTCTTTCCATTCAATCGGTATGCAGCTTGAATGTTCTGCAAATCTCCAGTTGTAGCAGCAGCAGTATTCTCGAGTGCAGGGACACTCGTGACAGGACTGGTGATTTCGGCAGAATATTCCAACATGATTGATTGAATGAAAAATAGATACAAACAACGGAATATGAGAGAGAAGGCTAAGACGAACGAGAGGAACAGAGAAAATGGAGATCGGTTGGGTATCGCCAAAAAAAAAAAGAAAATCAGAGTTTTATCAGGAAAGAGCCAATGGCTCTGATACCATGTCAAAAGAGACGTAAGAGAATACTAAATTGTTGTTTCAATGAAAAAGGTTACAGTTCTAGTTTATATACACATTTGTCTAGCTTAAAAATAGTAATAAAATCCCTAAAATAAGGAAACTCTTGAAAAATTTGTAAATAGAAAATCTGTTGTAAATGAAAATCTCTACCTAGCTGTAATTCCTAAAAATTAGGAAATCATATACGATTTTCTATAACTACACAATATGTAAAAAATCTTTTCCAATAAAGCTACATAATTTGACAAGTACAAAAAGTAGAGAAATGTGAAAACACCTCAGAACGATTCTTCATAAAATAAATCCAGGTCATTCTAGAAAAGTCATCAACAAAAGTAACAAAATATCTGAATCCAAGTCTAGACATAATAGGACATGGTCCCCAAATATCTGAATGAACTAATTCAAAAGAAAATTCAGCTCTTTTATTGACTCTAGGACTTAATGGACTTCGATGATGTTTTGCAAAGTGACAAGACTCACACTCCACCGAAGGTACATCATGAAACTGAGGACACGGCTTCTTCAAAGTAGGCAAAGAAGGATGACCCAACCGACAATGAGCTTCAAATGGAGAAACAACACTAGAACAAGCAACTGACTGAGGCACCCATGTGTCAAGTATGTAGAGGCCATTAGATACATGTCCTTTACCAATAATCTGCTTCGTCATAAGATCCTGAAAGAGACAATGATCAGGGAAAAACGAGATAAAGCAATTTAGGTCTTTCGTAAGTTTGCTTACAGAAATCAAATTGAAAGCAAGATTGGGCAAACTCAATACAGATGACAAAGTGATATAGGAAGTAGGGTTAACAACCCCAGAACCCTCAATGTTATAAGTTGTACCATCAGCTATGGTTACAGGAGATGGAGTTTTATGAGATTGAAAACTAGAGAAAGTCTGGGGATTACCTGTCATACGGTCTGTTGTACCAGAATCAATGACCCATTTGTTTGAGGAAGAAACAAGACATGTTTTACCTGATTCAGCAGCCACAGTGACTGCAGTGGATTCTTTCAACAAATTCTGATACTGAGCATACTCATCAGTTGAGATCGTAACAGTTCTCTCAAAAACTGTTCCAGAAATAGCCGCAACATTGGCATTGGCAGTGGCAGCTTGAATTCTTTGATTCTTTTTCTGCAATTGCTTGCAATTTCGCTTTGTGTGGCCAGATTCTTTGCAATAATAGCAGACAATCTCACTATTTCTATTAGCATTCTCTCCTTTCTTCTTCTCATCATTCCTTCCTCCTCTAACAATTAATGCATTAGTCTAGTGAGTAGATGGATTACTTTTTGTACGGAGCAACCTACTGAAAACTTCCTGAAGAGAGGTTAGCTCAGAACTAGACAAAATTTGAGATTTTACGGTCTCATATTCTGGTGGAAGACTAGCCAAAAAACTCATGATAACCATTTGTTCTCTCTGAGTTTGCTGCTTTTTAATGTCTGTACTAAAGGGCATAAGAACATTCAGTTCCTCGTATGTTTTCTTGAATTCCATAAAATGAGCTGTAAGGGGTTTAGCCTCTTTTTCAGCACGGTAAAAAGCTTTGCACACATCATATATTCGAGATACATTGCCTTTACCAGAATACAAAAACTCCAAATAATCCATCAACTCTTTAACAAGTTCACAATGATCATCCAAGCCAACTATCTCACTTTCAATTGAGTTTGTAATTGCCAGAAATAAACGTGCATCATCTCTAAGCCAGACTTGTCTAGTTTCATCAGTAGGAGGATCTTGAAGCAAATGATCATTTTTTTCCACACTCCTCAAATAAATTTTAATTTTTCTACTCCACTCTAAATAATTAGACCCCTTTAACTTATGTTCAGTGATTTTAGCGGGTGTTCCAATAATTTCAGTAACAGACTTACTATCACCAGCTATAGTAACACCTCAAGAAAATAACCACACGTTCACAAGCCAACAAGACAACAAATATGAAGGAAGAGCCAAACGAGGGAAAAACAGAACCTGGAGAAAACGGATGGAACACTAGCAAGACCGAAACAAGAGAAAACCTCTTAAAGCAAAGCTGTCCAACCACTGAACCACCGGAAAAATGACTGGAGAAAAGGAGTCACCGTCAAACGGACCAACCGGGAAGAAAACGGAGCACTCACGCGCTCTACGCCAAAATCAGACGGAATAGTTGCAATTGACGAAGGCTTGAAGCATGAGGAGTCAAAGAAGCCAAACGAACCAACCGGGAAGAAAACGGAGCACTCACGCGCTCCACGCCAAAATCAGACGGAATAGTTGCAGTTGGTCGGAATAGTGTCGGTCAAGTGCTTTGGACGCGAGAAAACTGCAGTAGCCGTGACTTACTGCAAGCGTGGTCGTGGTCTGATCAAGATCAACGGAGTTCCTATCGAACTCGTTGAGCCTGAAATCCTCCGTTTCAAGGCTTATGAGCCGATTCTCCTCCTTGGGCGACACCGTTTCGCAGGAGTTGACATGAGGAGTCAAAGAAGCCTATTTCTGGGGAATCTCCAACCAGACCCTCATGCTCCTCCCTGTGCTGGCGGTGAGATCAAATAGTCGCCAGAGTAGGTGACCCAAGAGAGGCAGTAGCGAATAGCCACCAAACCCATAACGAAACTCAGAAATCCGAAACCCAGGATGAACCAAAAGGCTCTGATACCATGTAGACAACAAAGAAAACAGAAATGGTTTTATTCACTCCTCTGTATTGAAGAAGAGAGGAGGTATTTATACAAGAATGAATAGCTAACAATGGAAATTATAATCTACTATAATTTCTCCTACTCCTATAATCTTGCTAATATATACAAGGAAACAAATCATTCTAGCTATACCAATCCGTAACAACTTGCTAATATATACAAGGAAACAAATTATTCTAGTTATACCAATCCGTAACACAAATAAATACTCTTTGGCATTATCACTGCGCAACACTTGGACAGAAACATTAAATTGAGTTTTAATTTTAGCACAAAAATGAGAAAATAACTCAGAACGATTCTTCATTAAATATAACCAAGTCACTCAAAAATAATCATCAAAAAAGGTAACAAAATACTTAAATCTTGTTTTAGATGTGACTGGACAAAAACCCCATACATCTGAATGGACTAACTCAAAAGGAGCATGTGCTCGTTTATTGACTCTAGGGCTTAAGCTAATGCAATGATGTTTCGCATATTGACATGACTCATAATGTAAGGACTCCAAACCGTGAAACTGAGGATAGAGTTTCTTTAACAAAGAGAGAGACGGATGCCCAATCGGCAATGTGCTTGAAAAGGGGTTACAACTCCAAAGTAAATAATAGACTTTATTATGTCTATGTCTAGTATGTAGAGACCCTCGAATTCATGTCCTTTACCAATAGTCTTCCATGTCATAAGATCTTGAAAAAGGCAATAGTCAGGAAAGAATGAGATACAACGGTTAAGTGAACGAGTGGGTTTACTGACAGATATTAAATTAAATGACAGATCAGGCAAGTTTAAGAATGAGAACAAAGGAACTAATGGAGTTGGATTTGTTGTGCCAATCCCAAGGACATGGGATGTTGACCCATTAGCTAAAGTGACAAGAATGAGATACAACGGTTAAGTGAACGAGTGAGTTTACTGACAGATATTAAATTAAATGACAAATCAGGCAAGTTTAAGACTGAGAACAAAGGAACTAAGGGAGTTGGATTTGTTGTGCCAGTCCCAAGGACATGGGATGTTAACCCATTAGCTAAAGTGACAAGAGAGTAGGAGGTATGAGATTGAAAAGTAGATAATAGACTGGAATTACCTATCATGTGGTCTATTGCACCAGAGTCAATGACCCATTTGGAAGAAGAAGAGAGAAGACACGTGTTTGGTTTACCTGATTCAGTGATGGCAATAACGGGAGTAGATGAAGTCCTTAATGATTCCTGATACTGTGAGAACCTGGCAAAGTCATCTGCAAAACCCGTGATAGATTTTCCAGATGCATCACTGGAAGAGGCAACCCGTGCTGATCGAAATCCCTGATTTCGACTCTGTAGTTTTCTACAATCATGCTTCATATACTTAGGCTTATGACAATAATGACATATACTTGCCCCAAAACTCTATCCCCGAGTATCAACTTAGTATAAATTCTGTCCCAGAGTATCAACTCCCCTACCACTATTCCTATACTGTTGTCTTCTAGCTTCATACTTATACTGATGACTTACAAGAGCACTACCAGACTGAACAGATTAAGGATTCTCCATACGTAGAATCCTGCTATATGTATCTTGCAAGGATGAGATCGTAGACCTAGAGAGAATATGAGATTTAGCTGCTTCAAATTCAGCTAGAAGCCCTGCTAAAAAACTCATCATAGCCATCTGCTCCCATTGAGCCTGCTGAACTTTCATATTAAGACTAAAAGGTAATAACATATTAAGTTCTTCATAAGTCCATTTAAAACCCATGAAGTAGCTCATTAGAGACCTATCCTGTTTCTCAGCACGATAAAAGGCTTTGCAGACTTCATAAATACGAGAAACATTTCCCTTCCCAGAATACAGGAAATCCAAATATTCCATTAATTCCTTAACAAATTCACAATAATTAATTAACCCAACTACTTCATTATCAATAGAATTCGTATTTGCAAGAATAATTTAGCATCTGCTCTAAGCCAAGTTTGCTTGGAACTATCATCTGTGGGTGGATCTTTAGTCAAATGATCATCCTTATCAATATTACGGAGATAGAGCCTCATAATTTTATTTCAATCCAAACAATTAGATCCATTAAGTTTATGTTATATAATTTTTGACATTACAAATACTACATTTGACATAACCTAGTCAGTGAGTGGCACGTCTCTCTAAGCCAGTGGTGTCAAAAAATAAGAACCCTCAGAAACCCACTCTCTCTCCTGCTCTAATACCATGTAATTGTATGGAAAAAAGAAAATTATGTATTCTTTATTGATCCATAGGTTACACATATATACAAGTTCTAATAAACTAAAAAAAGAAACTAAATTTCTATTTTAAAACTAATATATATCTAATAATAACTGTATCTAATTTAACTCATTTACAACCTATAACAAGAATATTTTATACCCAGATAGTATCCCCACATTGGTGTCTAATTTTGAGATATTTTTCCTCCAAGTTCCCATATCCTTACTCTTGGAAAATAACAAGTATGGATCATTAACCCTATCAGATCCTCATAACCAAGTCCATTAACAAAGTTTTAGGGGTCAAATTGCAATTTTCTCCTATATTTCATGCTAAATTTTTAAAACAAAAGGTCATTCATTATCTGCTAGCTGGGCCTCATATAAGTTAGAAGTTCATCTAATCAAAACTGAATTATTAAAGTTTTAAGCATACCCAGAGAGAGTTCAAAATTCAAGCAGTATGTTGGCCCAAAAAAGAGTCAGATGAATTATTATGAAATACACCTCATGAAAACATGTGATAACAGGTGCCTAACTTTCAATTTGAAAAATCACCGATGAGAATGATTCACTGAGTAACAAAGTTTTGGGGGGTTCAAATGGCAATATGCCCCTATGTTTGATGCTATATTTTTAATCTGAAAGGTAATCAATATCTGCTAGCCAGACCTCGAGAAAATTGGTAGTTCATCTGATCATAACTGAGCTGTTAAAGTTTTAAGCTACCCAGAGAGCTGGAAATTCAAGCAACATGTTGGCCCCAAAAAGGAGTTGGGTGAATTGCTACAGCACACACCTCATGAAAACATATGACCGCAGGTGCCTAACTTTCAATTTGATGATTCACCCATAAGAATGATTAGCAAATAACTATGTTTCAAGTTTCAAAGAAAAATTGATATAAAATGACATTTTCCATGGAAAAAACAAGGTCCTCGCTTCTTCATGAAATTGATGCAATTATCATTAGGAGAATTTCTTTCTCATCTCAATTTATAAAATGGACTTCTCATATAAAGAGCATTCCACTTTACTTTTAACAAAACAGAACTATTCATGAAACACTAAAGGGGAAAAGGTGCATTTACCTTTCCATCATACCTTTGCTTCTGCAGGACCTCTAGGGCAATTAATGCAGGAGTTCCAACTGTAGATTTTGGCTGTGAATTTAGCAATAACGACAGGCAAAAAAAACAATGAATAGTGGAAATAATTGCCCCTGTTACTACATTGAGCATGCAATACAAAAAACAGGAGAAGAATAAATGTTGCAATAATATAAACAACAAACAATAGAAAAACTTAAGGTGAAGTACTTGATCTCGTGGCAGGTATTGTATCTTGCTATTTGTTTTATTTGGAGTACCTTGCTAGAATGTATTGAACAAAAAGAAAATTAATATGGAAATTTCCCTAAAGCATGCAGTTCAAGAGGAAACTATAGGTTTGGGCTCCGTCATCTTACTCTGCAAAATGAGTATTTTTTTGGTTCTACATATCAGATATGACTGGATAATTTTTTATAGCGTATAAATTTGGAGATTAGAGTTTACAGTAGGAAAATATTTGATAAAAGATTAGAATTGTACAAAGTGATGAAGGAAAGGATAGTAAGAAGGTGGTGATTGAAAGAACTATAAAGACAACAGGAAAGAAGAAACAAAAATTTAAGTTTAATATTCACATTTACAATCCACATGACGTCAAATCCAACTATAAGTAAATAAATCCCCATAATCAACAAGTCAAATAAGAACCAAACTTACAAATGAGCCTAACAAAACAACTTAAATATGAATAATAGAAAATATAGTTTACAAATGAAGCTTAAATAAACTATATCTCCTTATTTGAAACTCAATAAATTTTTTGCCAGCTAGAAAAAACTAGTCCTCTTGACAAGTTATCTAAAGATTCCTTTTTGTGTGTGTGAGATGAACAAGAATCTTGTTGCAAGACACAATAATGTTTCCACAAGATTACATCCAATGGCAATGCAATCAAGGAGAACTATCATTTTCATGTAAGTGAAAGTAAAAAAATTGAACCTTAGGCATATCCATCTTCACTAAAGTCCCCAAACAAGCAAATCAATGCATCGTAATCAGGAAATATATTCTCACCTTTGAATAATAAACAGGTATCATTTGACGAAAAAAAACAGAATAATAAGCATTAAGACGTTTGGTGAGTCATTATTGAAGGATGAGGCTTAGGTTCTGGAGCTAGTTCCAATGAGGTTCAGGTTCAGGTTCAAAAAGAGCTCTTCATTGCTGGTTTGAAACTCAGAATGAAATGACTCAGATTGGGAGTTTATTGGCAGGCTAAATTTTCCAGTAAATTCTTCATTGCGGTCAATTACTGGTTTTAGCTTCAACTTTATGTACATTCATACTATCAACAAAGCTCATAATTTTCTGTAAGTTATCCTCGCATATCATGAATAAAAGTTCCTGAAGGAAAATAAAGAAAAAATTTTACATTTGAAGTCATAGTAATTTCTACATAAGATAACCTATATATAGATAATATTAAGATAGTTGGTACAACAAATATTATTACACCAACTCATACTACCTAAACAGCATTTATTCTACCAATAGATAACAATAAATGCTACCAGAAATAATTACTGTTCACAACATATTTGATTTCCTACATTTCCTTATTCAAGGATGGGTTGCTAGTTAGCGATTGAGGTGATTGCACACACAGTTGACACAATTCCTACAGCCATTATAATCATAATAACAATGACTATAATAAGCATTTTCCTCTGTATATCACCCTTACACTACCTCAATTACTACATGTGTAGCCAGTAGCCACCATGGTATTGTCTTCAATCCCTATATTCACCCATATAAAAGTTTTCATGCAATCAATTTAAACATGGTCACTCTCATGAATATTATTCAAACAATGCCAACAAGAAAAATAAGGATTAAACAAATTTTAGATACCACAATGATTTTGGTTAGGCATAACTCCCCGAAAGATAGAATGCTTAATGTCACTCAACCTAACGCTTTGACTATCTATGGATGAATCTAACAAGCCACACATATCACTCTAGAACACCAACCTCTCTTTTCCTTCTAGCACCTCAAATTCTTTTGTATAGTCTACTATGGGCAAACCAACCCTAAAGTTTGCAGTTTCAAGAAAAGTTCAAGTTCATAGTAATTTGGAAAGAATCTTTTTCTCATCAGCCTCTTCATGGCTTTCCATGTAGTCAACCCTCATTCCCATTTTGCCTCCTTCAGTATTTTAGATTTTTCCACCAAAGACTCGCATCACCAGTAATTTTTAAGGCAGCTAGGTGCACCTTGGTGCATTAGCATTCAAAAACCTTCTTGTTATAATATGTTATATTTTCTAGATTATAATTATTATAGTGTTAGGTAGAAGTTAATAGAGATTGGTAAGATTTTGTTAGTGTATATATATATTATTCTTGTATTATCAGTGTAGATAATAAAATTGAATACAATTCATGGTATTAGAGCTATCTAACTATAGGAATTTTTTGAAAATTAGGGTTTATGATTCATTAAACCCTAGTTGCCTAGTGAGCAGCATTTGTATCCCACACACACTCCGGAGAGTGTTTGTGTTTCTTTGTTTCTCACCGCCCCTCCAAGAGGAAAGAGTGCCAGCCAACAAACTCCGACGACCAACAAATCAGCACGTGAGGCTCACGCGCCACATAAATTGTCCGCCACTCCTCCCTGTCTTCTACGCGTGGAGGCACATGTGACCCCCATTCGTCCACATGTTCTTGTTAAGTCTTCGTGGTACTGTATTCTTCATTCCATCTTGCCATTTCAGAAATCATCTTGGGATACATGCTCCTTACTAAGGTTAGGGTTTCTGGTTTGGGTTTTATTATTGCTGGGAAATTAATTTTTTCTTTCAGTTTGATGGTTTTGAAAGTTTGGTTTGTTAGGTAAGCTAATTGAGGTGTTTTCCGTAGTTAGAATTCGCATTTCTGGTTTGGTTTAATCTTTTAGTGTGGTTTGGAGCTATTGGTGTTTGTTTTTGTGGTGGTTTAATCTTCTAGTGTTGTTTGGTGGTGTTAGCGTTTGTTGTGTGGATTAAGGGAAGGAAATATACATAGTATTAGATTGTTAGATGGCTGAGAATAAATCCCATATCATAGATACGGTTCCAGTGACAACTAACATAACAGAATATAAACTTAATGGAGACAACTTTATCACTTAGAGCAAAACTAAGCAAATATATCTACAAAACATTGAGAAAGATGATCATCTTACTAATGATCTACCATTAGATGATACTAGACAAGTATGATTATGAGACAATGCTCGTATATTTTTGCAGCTTAGAAACTCCATTGACAATGAGATCATTAATTTAGTTGATCAGTGTGAGTATGTTAAGGAACTTATGGAATATTTAAAGTTCATATATTCTAGGAAAGGAAATATTTCCCATATCTATGACATGTGTAAAAGTTTCTATCGTGCTGAGCAACATGATCAGTCTCTTACCACATATCTGATGAATTTTAAAAAGATATATGAAGAATTAAATGTGTTACTGCCTTTTAGCCCTGATGTAAGAGTTCAACAGACTCAAAGGGAGCAGATGGCAGTTATGAGTTTTTTAGCCGATCTTTATCTAGAGTATGAGTCTGTCAAGTCTTAAATTCTCTTGAGTCCCGAAGTTTCCTCTCTTCATGAAACTTTTAAACGAATCATTCACAAAAAAAATCATATAGTTGTCACCCCATCTCATAATGTTAGTGCTTTGGTCGGTCAAAGTACATCTCGAAATTCCACCAATAGGAGAAGGGGAGATCATATTCAAGGTCAAGAATTAGGGGGAGTTGTTTGCTATTACTGTCATGAGTCAGGGCATACAAAGTGTACTTGTAAGAAATTGCAAAATCATGGCTAAAAGAAATAGTCAGTACTCATTGCCTCCACTGACTCCACATCAAGTTCATTTTCTAAAAAGACTAACAATTTCTATTGATGAATATGCCAAATTCTCTCAGTATCAAGAGGCATTGAAGGCTTCATCTCATCATACATCTACAATTGCTAAATCAGGTAAATCAACTCAGTGTCTTCTTTCCTCATCGTCCAAGTGGGTCATTGATTCTGATGCCACAAATTACATGATAGGTAACCTTGATCTCTTCTCCACTTACCAATCATACACCTCTCCTACAAATGTCCCTCTAGCAGATGGCTCTAAGTCATTTGTTCATGGATCGAGCACTATTAATCCAACTCCTTTGATTTCCTTATCTTTTGTGTTAAGTTTACCATAGTTTTCCTTTAACTTACTATCAGTAAGTCAACTTACTCGTGCAATGAATTGTTGTATCTCATTTTATCATGGTCATTATCTATTTTAGGATCTTATGATGAAGAAGATTATTGATAAAGGAGAAAGTTCCGTTGAAACTATTAAATGGAACTCAAAAATTTAAAGTTTTTGGCCCATTGAAACTATTAAATGTTAAAAGAGAGAGTTCCATACTATTATGACAACACTGTTGATCACCATGACTCAATACCCTTGGGCATTCCTCAACTTCAACCAAATCCTCATCTTGAACATTCAATTTATCCTCCAAAATCATTACATGCATGATCATATTTGGACACTTATGTCCTGGCGAGTACGACTAATCACATCTAAAGCATAATCCTTTATTACACTTCTCCAAAAACTCATGGTAAGATATCTGTTTAGGACCTTTTCCGAATCCTTTGTAAACTCTAACTACTACTACCAACAGCACCAAGACTATCCTTGACATTGGATGAATTTCTCGCATTATTCATACTACCACTACTAGCTGCATTAAAATTTGTTCCTGTAAATTGAAAGAAAATCTAATCTTATTACATTACTTTTTCATATAGGAATTGATATCTATATATACAGGATTTATCTATCTATTTTAGGAAATAAGATCCTCTAATAATAGCTAGTTAATAATACACATTAATGTAGGATATTATACATTAATATACATATTATAACACTCCCCCTCAAGTTGGAGCATAGATGTTGATCATGCCCAACTTGTTACAAATATAACTGACTCTAACCCCATTTAATGCTTTAGTAAAGATATCTGCCAACTGTTCTCCGGTCTTGACATGCTTTGTAGAGACCAAGTTTTGTTGTATCTTCTCTCGAATGAAATGACAATCAATCTCTATGTGTTTCGTTCGTTCATGAGACACGGGATTAGATGCAATATGAATAACTGCCTGATTATCACACCACAATTGTGCAGGTATTGGCACTTTAAAGCCAACTTCAAGTAAGAGCTGATAAATCCACATTATCTCACATACTGAGTGTGTCATAGCCCTATATTCCGACTCTGCACTTGAGCGAGACACAACATGTTGTTTCTTGCTTTTCTAAGAGACCAGGTTTCCACCCACAAATACACAATACCCAGTGGTGGATCTTCTGTCTATTTTGGATCCTACCCAATCTGCATCTGAGAAACACTCAATATGATTATGTCCCTGACTACCATAAACTAAACCACGTCCTAGGGCACCTTTCAGGTAACACAGAATTTGCTCCAAAGTTGCCCAATGATGCACAGTAGGAGATGACATAAACTGACTTACCACACTTACGGGATAAGCAATATCGGGACGAGTCACTGTGAGATAATTTAATTTTCCAACTAAACGTCTATACCTCTCTGGATCCTGAAATAACTCACCCTCTTTAGTTAGCTGCATATTAGGGAGCATGGGTGTGCTACACGGCTTAGCACCTAATTTGCCCATCTCTGTTAATAATTCAAGCACATATTTCCGTTGAGAGAGGAAAATGCCTTTCTTACTCTTTGTCAATTCAATCCCCAAGAAATATTTCAATAATCCCAAATCCTTGGTATGAAACTGTGTGTGAAGAAATGACTTCAACAATGAGATTCCTGCACTGTCACTTCCTGTAATGATAATGTCATCAACATATACAATAAGAAGAATCATACCCGAGTCAGAACACTTAAAGAATACCGAGCGATCCAATCTACTCTTGCTAAGACCAAATGTCTCAACAACCTGACTGAATTTCCCAAACCAAGCACGAGGGCTCTGTTTCAGTCCATATAAGGATTTCCGAAGACGGCAGACTTTACCCGACTCCCCCTGAGCAACAAACCCAGGTGGTTGCTCCATGTATACTTCTTCCTGCAAATTGCCATGTAAGAAGGCGTTCTTAATGTCTAACTGGAAGAGCGGCCAATGATTAGTAGCAGCTAAAGAGATAAATAAGCGAACAGCAATCATCTTAGCCACAGGGGAGAATGTGTCAGAGTAATCAACGCCATAGGTTTGAGCATAACCTTTAGCGACAAGACGAGCTTTTAGCCGAGCTACTGAGCCGTCAGGATTAACCTTAACAAAAAACACCCATTTACAACCAATCGCCTTCTTGTCTACGGGCAAATTCACGAGATCCCAAGTGCCATTAGTCTCTAAGGCAGTCATCTCTTCAATCATAGCATCACGCCAACCAGGATGAGAAAGGCCACATGAATAGATTTAGGAATTGTCACAATATCAAGTGATGCAATAAATGAAGATGATGATGATGATAAGTTTTCATAGGAAACAAAGGACGAAATAGGATAGGTGCAGTGACGTTTACCTTTCCGAAGAGCAATAGGAAGATCAAGATCGTCTGAAGCTGGATCTGATGAGGAAGAAGAGGATGGTTCACGACATGAAGCAGGCAGGTCTCTCCGTCTAAAGTAGACATGTCAAATAGGAGGCTGTGGTGGAGGTGGCGGTGGCGGCGGAGGCGGCGAAGGCATATTCGGAGACGGATAAGTAATATGATAAATCAGTATATCATCATCCTCATCCGGTGTTGGTGTTCCAATAGATGAAGGAAAAAACGGATTGTTTTCTACAAATGAAACATCAGCTGACACCAAATACTTATCAAGATGAGGGCAATAACACCGATATCCCTTTTGAACCCTAGAGTAACCCAAAAATACACATTTGAGAGACTTAGGATCTAATTTTGTTATTTGGGGACGAACATCATGAACAAAGCAGAGACTACCAAATATCCTTGGTTCAATAGGAAACAATGTTTTTGTAGGAAACAATACTTTGTATGGAGTTTCACCCTGAAGAACAGATGAAGGTAAATGATTAATCAAGAAACAAGCAGTAGACACTGCATCGGCCCAAAACCGTTTAGGAACATTCATTTGAAATAAGAGGGCTCTCGCTGTCTCAAGGAGATGTCTGTTTTTCCTTTCAGCCACTCCATTATGAGAAAGTGTATCAACACATGAGGACTGATGAATGATGCCCTTTTTAATCATATATGTCTGAAATGAGTGAGACAAGTATTCTTTGGCATTATCATTTCTTAAGGTTTGGATAGAGATATTGAATTGTGTTTGGATTTCATCACAAAAACTAGTAAAATGGGAAAATACCTCAGAACGACTTTTCATAAGATAAAGCCAAGTCATGCAAGAAAAATCATCCACAAAAGTAACAAAGTATTTGAAGCCAGTTGGTGACACAACAGGACAAGAACCCCATACATCAGAATGAACTAATTCAAATGGTACACTTGCCCTTTTATTGACTCGAGGAACATAAGATAAACGATGGTGCTTTGCAAAGTGACATGACTCACACTCTAAGCTAGAGACATTATTAAAATGAGGAAAGAGCTTTTTCAACACAGGCAAAGAGGGATGGCCCATTCGGCAGTGTGCTTCAAAAAGTGTCTGAAAACTGGAACATGCAACAGACTTAGGCACTTGAGTATCCAAGATATAGAGACCTCCCAACTCATGTCCTTTACCAATAATCTTCTTCGTCATAAGATCCTGAAATAGACAATGATCGAGAAAAAATGATATGCAACAATTCATAGCACGAGTGAGTTTGCTCACAGATAGTAAGTTAAAGGAAAATTGTGGTAAACTCAAAACAGAAGATAGGGAAATCTGAGAAGTGGGATTAATAGTGCCAGAGCCAAGAACACATGACTTAGAACCATCAGCAAGAGTAACATTTGTAGGGGATGTGTATGGTTGATAAGTTGAGAAGAGATTAAGATTGCCTGTCATGTGATCTGTGGCACCAGAATCTATGACCCAGTTGGAAGATGAGGAAAGGAGACATGTGTTGGGTTTACCTGTCTCAGCAATGGCGGACACATGATGAGATGAAGCCTTTAATGCCTCCTGGTACTGAGTAAATTTTGCAAATTCATCTGCAGATACTGTAATTTTCTTCTCAGAGGAAGAGCCATCAGTAGAGTTAGTGGAGGCAATGTGTGCAAAAGGTTTCCTCAGGTTGCGATTTTGCAATTTCTTACAAGTGCGCTTCGTATGACCCGGCTCATGACAATAATAGCACACAACTCCCCCTGAATTATGCCCACGAATATCATCCCCCCCTTTCCTATAGGTGGAAGAGCGGCCTGTATTTTGGCTGACAAGAGCACTAGTAGGATGAGAAGGAGCAACAACAGATAACGTATTTTCTATGCGAAGTATCCGAGTAAAGGTTTCCTGCAAAGATGAAATCTCAGGACTAGAGAGGATCTGAGATTTGGTAGCATCAAATTCTGGACGAAGACCTGCTAAAAAACTCATTACTGCCATTTGTTCTCGTTGAGTCTGCTGTACTTTCACATCAGGACTAAATGGCAATAAGGTATTCAGTTCCTCATATGTCTTCTTAAAGCTCATAAGATAAGCAGTAAGGGACAACTCTTGTTGTTTAGTACGATAAAAACCTTTGCAGACCTCATAGATACGAGAAATATTCCCCTTTCCAGAATACATAGATTCCAAGTAACTCATCAACTCTTTAACATATTCACAATGATCAACCAAATTGATAATCTCACTATCAATGGAATTTCTAAGCTGCAAAAATATCCTAGCATCATCACGCAACCATACTTGTCTAGTGTTATCATTTGGTGGATCTTCAGTAAGATGGTCTTCTTTTTCAATACTTCGCAAATATACTCGCACCGTTTTGCTCCAAGCCATAAAATTATTCCCATTAAGTTTATGTTCTGTGATCTTAGTTGTCACAGGAATCATATCAACAACTGGAGATTTTAAGCTTTTATCATCCATTTTAAACAGCAAAAAAAAGATTCTCACAATGGTAACAAAGAAAAAAATAGCCAATCACAGTACCCGGAAAAATGTAAAATCCAAGCCTCCGACGAGATCGACCCACAAATGCCAACCAACAGACACCAAGACCAAGTCAACTCCGACAAGCCAAATGACTCCAGTACACGTCGTCGGCCACGAAGCACAACACCACACCAATCTCAATCAACTCCGACAAGCCAAATGACTCCGGTGAACCAACACGACCAACCAACAACAACCTCAAAAGGCCACGAACAGCCCAGCGACGCCACAAAACCCAACGTAGATCAGACACACTGAACAAACCTCCGGCCAATCACCAAACACGACCAATTCCGACAACCATAACAAAACCCGCTTCCCAAGATGATGTATTCAACCAATGCAACACCAAAGGAGAGTAGAAAGGACTTACCAACAGTGCGTCGAAGCTTCTGGTGGGCGAAGAGTTGTCACACGCGCCCTCACGCGCCGTCGACGGAAGGGGAAAGCGAAACCTTAAAGCGGCGCGTGATCACGCGCCGGTCGTCTGGGGCTCTGGTTTCGAGGTTCGGCCAGTCGGAGGCTGGTCTCTCCTCCTAGACGGGTGGTGACGAAAAAAAAAGATCCCAACAGTGCTTGCTCTCAAGGGCAGCACGTCCTTGTTCACAGGACAAGACAGAAAAAAAAAAAAAAAATTCTTACATATACCTAAGGTCTGATACCATGTAAATTGAAAGAAAATCTAATCTTATTACATTGCTTTTTCATATAGGAATTGATATCTATATATACAGGATTTATCTATCTATTTTAGGAAATGAGATCCTCTAATAATAGCTAGTTAATAATACACATTAATGTAGGATATTATACATTAATATACATATTATAACAGTTCCCATATTAAATCCCTGATTCCCAATGTTTCTCAACTTCCAATGTGTTGAAGAATGATTCCTTACTTGAGATGTGGGGGCTGAAGCATGCGAAAAAATAGTTGTTTGAGGAGCAAGTCCACCATTGTGAGGCTATTTATATTGTTCAACATATCCTTCTAGTGGCAAGATGAAAATTCCATGAAGAAATTCTTGTTCAATGTTCAAGGACACATCTACTGCTTCAGCTACTAAAATCAGCCCCAAAGTACAAACCCTAAGTTGAATGTCATCTCTTGAACCACCAAGAAAATAACCCAAAGCTTGTAACCCAATCATGTCTAGAACTTGCTATGCCAACGCTTCAAACTCATCCAAATATTGAGCCATCATATTATGTTGTCGTAAAGTAGATAAGCTCTCAAATAGATTACTAGTTATTCCGCCACCATAATGTGAAAGTAACTCTTGCTTCATCGTTTTCCAAGTGTGAAACCCTTTGACGAAGCATCTTCAATGAATATACCATTCAACCTCGTAAATACATGGACGCCACCACTACTTTTCTATCTTCTCTAATGTAATTAACCTTAAATACCATTCAACTAAAGTAATCCAACGTATTGGATCATTTCCTTCAAATATCAGCAAAGTAACTTGGCTCACATTTCTCCTCATCTGTTCATCACCTCCAAACTCCTCATCATCCGAAATTGCCACATTATTTCTAGATACTCGATGAGAACTTTGTTGATGATCACTAATATTCATCTCACTATCTTTTGAACTTGCGACGTTTTCTTTAGCTCTCATAACCTCTTGTCAATCACCCCAGAGATCATGCAACATAGCCTCAAAGTTTGACATCCTCTTGTCCAAACCTACAATATTTAGATTTTATATTCCTCTCCATTGTAGAAATTTGTTATTGGATTTCTTAGTTATTTCCCCTTAATTCATTCCCCAACTCTTTCACATTTTTCTCTAAATTTTCTATCTTCGACTCCATCCTAGCCATCTTCCAAGTTTTCTTTAGACAGCACCAATTGAAATGACTAAGATCACCAAAAAAGGTAAATTTCTCACCTTGAAAATAGATCACAACAATGGAGAACAATTGAGAAGCAATCACCCAAACAAGTATTTCTCAATTAGGGTTTCCTGGCTTCACTAAAGCAGAGCTTTCCCAGTAAGCTAACCTTTTCTCCCTTTCTATTCCTTCTACTTTTGAATTGCAATAAATCTTAACTAACTTCCTATTTTTCCCCAACTCCTTTTATACCTCCCAAAGTACAATTACCCATATACCCTTACAATACTTTTACAGTTACCATATTATCCCTTGTTGCATGTACACAACACTACACAGACAAACACTGCACTACACAAACAATCACCACACCAACACAAATACAATACAAAACACCCACCTACTATAAATACAATATAAAAGCGAATCGCCCAAGGGTTACGAATAAGGCATATGCCTCTTATAGACACATCACAATGGTTTGTGAATCTTCGAGGTTATATGAATGCCCATTGGCAATAACAGCAGGTGAAAATGAGGTAGCATTTTTAGAAACTCTATCGATGATATGCAGGATTCAGGGGAATGTCCATAGCCCTCACCATTATCTTCCAATAAAACTTAGCCAATCTTTCTTTTGGAATCTACTAATGCAAGACATTTTTTAGCACATACAATCCTACTCGTTGCTTTTATCTACGCATATTTACTTGCAACAAGCACAAACTTGTCATTCTCAAATCCTTGCAAACATACTCAAAACATATGCTGATTTTATAAAATAGGAATGCAGATATTAGAAATTTATATTATTTATTTCCTTCTTTTGTAAAATTAATCTATTTCCCTATTTATAGTTTAGGTTATATATATATATATAAACATGTATACTATTGAATCAAGTGTGAAATAAAAACTCTCTTAATTTCCTTCCTATTTTTCCCCAACTCCTTTTATACCTCCCAAAGTACAATTACCCATATACCCTTACAATACTTTTACAATTACCATATTATCCCTTGTTGCATGTACACAACACAGCACAACACAGACAAACACTGCACTACACAAACAATCATCACACCAAGACAAATACAATACAAAACACCCACCTACTAAGAATGCAATATAAAAGTGAATCACCCAAGGGTTATGAATGAGGCATATGCCTCTTATAGACACATCACAATGGTTTATGAATCTTCGAGGTTGTATCAATACCCATTGGCAATAACAGTAGGTGAAAATGAGGTAGCATTTTTAGAAACACTATTGATGATATGTAGGATTCAGGGGAATGTCCATTGTATATTAATCCTCAGCATTATCTTCCAATAAAACTTAGCCAATCTTGCTTTTGGAATCTACTAATGCAAGACATTTTTTAGCACATACTTTCCTACTCATTGCTTTTATCCAACAGGCACAAACTTGTCATTTTCAAATTCTTGCAAACGTACTCAAGACATATGCTGATATTAAATTCTTTCAAGTAACATAAAATAACAAGTTGGGCTGGCAAACAAGACACCATATGTTACCAAAACTACTCCAATACTCAAAGCTATACTTATATATCCAACACATCATGATGAATAGATATTCATTTATAAAATAGAATTTGTTAAAAGCCCAATATGCACGCCTTTTGATTTAAATTATATTAATGTCAACAAAAATAATTATTTTATCTAAAAGTATCACATTTATCATATTAACTAGTAAATTGTTTTGAATATGGTATAAATATAGTTTTTCAATCATATAAATATATATTGCATTGTAGTTTTATATTATGTTGATGGTATTTCCAAATGATATACAATTTTTAAAAGGAGTTGCAATCCTTTACATTTTGGAACTGCAACACCATGTACCAAAGTTTGTATAATTTTGAATTTTTTTTTTTTTCCTTTTGGCCAATGTCTCATTTTGAATTAAATTATATAAATGTTGCAACTCTTCAATAGCACTCATTACTTGCATAGAGGACAAGTATCTTATAAAACGTAATTAAAAGAAAAAGAATTGTTAATGGCCAAAAGTATAAGTAATGTTTACTTGTATCTTGATATGTGGTAAACTCTAGTATCTCCGTTGTTATTATTATTATTATTTTATTTTTGTTTTTGTGTGTGTATATTTCCTTCTGGGATTTGTTTTCCCCACTACCTTGCATTCTGCGATTATAACACTTCCTCTTTTTGACTGCCAATGAACTTATTCATTTAAAGTATATATATTTTATGAAAATAATAACTTATTTAAAAGATTACTAAATAGTAAAAAAAAACATTGTATGTTCATAAATTATTCTAGATATGATGTATATACTATAATTTAATTATATACATATAGATTTTATATATATTTTACATATAGATTTTATATAAGTGTCAATGTTATTTCCACATTTGAATATAAAATGATTTATTTGAAACAGTTACGATCACTTCAAGTTGTGTTCCTTTATATTAAGCCATGTAAAGAAAACGAATAACAAAGTAACGAAAATGCCTTCCAAATTTGAAAGCCTCCTCCAATAATTTTTACAGGCCAAAAGCTTTGGTTCGGCTGTATATTTGACATAAAATCATAATTCATAATCTAAGAAAATTTACATATTTGACATATAATAATGTTAATAATTTCTCTTAACAGTAATGCGAATTGGCACTATACAATTAAAAAATTGTAAAGCTGTCATGACAACTAATTTTGTTGATAATCCAGCACATCATATAAATTTGGAGTAGACCTATATACTGATTGTAATGGCCTATGATCATAAAAATTAATCCATACACATAAGAAGTTTTTTTTTCTTTTTAATTACTATCTCATAACATAAGAATTTCTTGGTCAAGTGTAAAATATTACTTTATTCATTCAAACAGTTCGGTTCGGTTCTTTTGTTTGGTTTGCCCCTCAAACTAAGGATAAACTTTCAGTTTGTTTCGCTTTGAAAATTTTTCAAACTAAATTAGAAAAGATTCCGTTGGATCGAAGCCCATATTTTGTGGCAACAAAAATAATAATAACAGCACAAACACACAGAAAAGAAGAAGAAGAAAATGCCTTCCAAATTTGAAAGCCTCCTCCAAAACTTTCTTACCGTATCGCCTCGTTCAATATACTTAACAGCAACGAGTTCTTTGGTGAGTTTATCTCTCATGAGCCTCGCCACTCCGAAGTTGCCGGACCCGATCGATGTCTCGCACGAAATCGTACCGGTCGCATTCGTGTATGATTGGCATCTCCATGGCCGTCCCGAACAATTCTTGAACTTTCTTTTCTGATCACTCTTTGTTTCACCCTAACCCTATTCTTAACCTATCACATCAGTCAGATGAAATTGGACTATTGAGTTAGGTTAACGCTAAGTTGGACGAAGAGACATTTATAGTCGATGCACAGAGTGACTCGAGATTTTAACTCTGATCTGAAAGTGTGCTCGACTCTTGAATTTAAAAGGTCTTTAGGTTGTTGTGATCGATCGGCGATGGGCTTCGAAGAAGTATCTTTCACTAAGTCAGGTGAACCTGGCAACGGCTTTTTCTTTTTTTCAGTTGAAAGATATCATCGACCGTTTTGGAATCTTGCCGAGATAGTTAAACTATCCAAAGGAAAATGTTACCTTTTTTCCTTTTTCTTTTTTCTTTTTTGATATTATTTGTTATTTCCTAAAACGGGGAAAGGGAAAATATATTTAAATAAAAAAATCCTAAAAATACATTACCTATATAATTACGATTTAAACCAATTGAATTGAAAAATAACTGTCTTGTACTTAAATAAAAATTAAAAATATTTTTTAATAATACCAATATACTTTTATGTAGTTAATAGCCTACTTATTGAGTGAAAATATGCTGGAAAGATAAAAAATTAACTATCTTTTAAATTATATAAAGGATCCGTAGAGTAGAAATTTCATTTTATTTTATGAAGTGAATACATATATACATGAAATATATAATAAAAGGGGTTAAAAAGTTTGCTTTTGCTGTTAGGAATTTCTCATTTTGAGAAGAAGGACGGCGATTAAGCTAGTTTGTTGCTGCTTGTACGCTAATAGATCGACGATGTCTAACTCTACCCGATCCCTTTTTACCAATTTAGCAATCCTTCTCACTCACAAGTTGGCTCTGATATTTCCGTAAAATTGAAGGAAAAAAAACATAGAATTCACTGAAATTATGCACAAAAACAATGTATATATCTCTCTCGTATATATCTATATGCCCACACACATATCATTATCTTACCCAAAAAAAAAACACTACTCATACACATCAATAATCCATGAAACCACCACCACGTTCTCCATCTTCCATAAAAATCTTAATAATAATGATAATAAAAATATTTCAAAAAGTGTTTATTAAGTTAGCCATGAAAGGGAAAAATAAAAGTATACAGCAATCTTCGTAAAGGATGAATATACTGCTTTTTTTTTTAATATTTACTTGTACAATTCAGTATATGTCAATTGTCTTAAAAAAAAAAAACAAAAGAACTATATATTTTTAAATATTTACTTACTTTTTTTTAAGTTAACATCCTATTTTAAACTCCTATTTCTTAAACACATGATTTTTATTGTTATATTTATTTATGGTTTTCATATAAAGAATATTGGTTTATTGGAAATTAATAAATTTAGGTTTTAAACTTTGGGACATCATGGGAATTAGTATTAATAGTAAAATCTTCTATTTATATACAGACACACATGCATGCTCGTACATACAAGCATACGCATGCACACACGCACACATCATATGTATAATATAATTATCTAAGCCAATATGGCTTTACAGAGTACAAAGCACTATCTCACAAATTTTCATACCAATAGCTCACATCTCCACATACAACAGAAATGATTTCAAAGCCACGTTCACGAATTTTTCTAAGGGTAAGGAGACTATTCGATAAAAACCTCTACTTAGATAAGTTATTACAAAGTTATTTTGGTTTTAAGTTTGAATTCTATTATAAACAAAAGTGCATGAACAGGGTACCCAATAGTAACTCCTCAAGAGGCAATGAATCCATTGGTAAGTGTTGGTGGTCCAAATAAGTTTTAATTGTTCAACACCAAGTTAAACAGAATACCATTTAGATTTTTAACCAAAATATATTTAAGATAACTATTTAAAATTAGTTTTTTTAAGGAGATCTTCTCCTTCCACTAATACTAGATTTAGGCAATCTTTTTCATTTGGAAAGCGGCTCAAGTAGTTCAAATCAAGACACATACAACATTTCATAAATCAAAATATCTTAGATAGAACAAAATTTTCAAAATTGGTCAATTCCAAAACAAAATCCAAAGAAATATATGAAATAGGAAGTTTTAGTTTAAAACATGATTATGTGATCAAAACTATAGAACAAACCATACCTATAAGAAGTACTCATACTAAAATAAATCTTTTTACTAGAGAATCCATAGAGAAAAATATAAATTTTTACATAAAGTATTCATTTAGATAACAATAAACCTCCTTCATAGATTAGGTATAAATTACCCTATATTAACATGGTTGAGAGATGCTAGGAACACTAATTTTGATCAAACAACAATATCAATCATTCAAGCAATTGTGCATAAAGGTCCATCATACTCAAATTGTTATCCCAATTTTACTATAGGGTTAGATGATCCTATCACAATGAATAGTTTGGTGTTACATATTCAATCTCAAAATGATAAATTTGTAGAAGGGACTAAGGTTATGGTATTTATTTATAGAATCTATTATAAATGTATAAGTAGTAATATTAATCCAAAAGCAAAGAAAGTCTCTCTAAATGGTGAAACCCTTCTTTTAGAAGCAAACACAAAAGATCGTAAAGGATTCACTCCAAAATGTTAAGATGGGATGAAGTAGAACTTCTAGAAATTTGGGTCTTAGAAAAAATGGTTCCTCCAAGGCTAAGTATTTCTATTAGTAGGCCTACCCTATTTTCAAGATATGATGATGGAACTCTTAAGGTAGCTTTCTCTAGGAATACTAATACAAGACCATCTGCCCTCAGTATAGATGATAGCATCATGGTTGTCAAAATAGGAATTTCATCTAGAATCACTAGAGGGTTTATAGAATTGGATTGTATAATCGAATTATAGAATCATAAAATTCTATAAATTATGTAAATCAAACTTTAGAAATTGCAAACATGCCAATAGTAGTAAATGAAAAATTTACAATACATGATGGAATAATAAAATTTATCATAAATTCTAGACCATAGATTATTATCCAAATACATAAATTACAATATAAGTATAAACTATTCCGATATTATAATTACAATTTAAAATATAAAACTAAAACAAATTATGAACAATCTTTTCATCACCAAAACTATCACCATCCCTTCTATCACCGCAGTGAAAAGGTCTTAGATTTGAAGTCACAATGAAAAGAGATAGAAAAGGAGAAAAGAAGATAGAAATCTAAATGTATACATATTTTCTTATGTTGAATTGTAACTAAAGGCTATGGAAAAAAGTAATAGAAGTGTGCAATGGGCTAATTTAAAAGCTCATTAAGTAGGAGTATTAGCTTATTAGGTCAAAAAAATCTAAAACATATAAAATCGCAAAATCCCTCACAAAATCAAGATTCCATTGATTCTAAGGATTTAAATTAGGTTTTTATCTAGTTTTACTCAAAAAGAATTTTATATGGGATTCAAATAGGGAAAATCTTGTAAAATCGTAGAATTGTAAGAGACAAATTGAAAATTTGACAACCATGGATAGCATTAATTTAAGGAAAATTCAAAAGAGAATAAGGAAAGAAGATCTAATTAAGATAATGTTAGATTAAGAGGAGTAAATTTTGAACCACCTATTCTTGAACCAACACAATTGCAAATGCTTCACATGATGACTTTAGAAGAACCTTTTATTATTGATAAAGAATTCTTAAGGAAAGATTTTTATTTTGAAGAAAATAAATATAAAAGACAAGCATACTTTTCAATATAGTCCAAAGAAAATACACATACAATAAGAGCTTAATAGTATGATGATATGCAAAATCGATTGAAAGAAAATAAGCTATTAGTTAAATGGTTTAAGATTATGGGGTTAAAGGAAAATGCTACATTAAAACTATAAAGAAACCTATTCAAGGATGGGAACCCATGGTAAGCATGCGCCTTCCTTTACAAGAAATTACCTTAAGGGTCCAAGATGAAAATATTAAAGCCTCTCCTTTCAAATTAACTATTGAAGTAAAAAAAAAAGTGATTTTCATTTAGAATTGAATAGTTTGAAAGGACAAAATAATTTTACTAATCAAGTATTATCTACCATTGGATTACGAATAGAAAGAATTCAAAACTTAATTACTAAAAATTCTAAAAGAGACCCCAAATTGAAGTTTGGAAAAGATATAATCAAACAAAAGTTAGATCTAACCTCTTTGTCCATATCAAGGCCAATTTATCCTCCTTTTTTTAATCCTAAAACCAAAAAAAAAATTAGCAAAGAAGAAGATATGTTGGAAACTATAATAAATAGGTTAGATAAACTTAATATAAAAGATAGTAAAAGGGCAATAGATGTGATAGACAAAGAAGGTGAAATTGATATAAATGAGTTAGCTTATTAATTCTCACAAAATTTGGATATTAACAAGATAGAAATGGTGCAAGAAAGGGTTAAAAGAGAAAAACCGTGTCCAATCTTAGGGGATGGTACACAAGACCTCCACTTGATACAATGTTTGAAGAAAAACCATATATCGAGATTAATAGATTTAGAGGAAGTAAAGTATATAAGTGGAATATAAATAGACTAGTAGAACATCAAATTTTAGATTTATTAAGTCAAATGTTAATAGCATCAAATGCTTACAAATAATAGAATGATTTAGATCATCAAATAGTTGTGATTCTAGCTTTAGGATTTATAGCTTAAAGGATGGTGAGTAAAATATCTTACTTTAGAAGAAAAGCAATTTATAATTACAAGACAAAAAGAAGTAGTTACTAGTCAAGGATTAATTTCAGTAGAAGATAGAGTCTCTACCCTTATTTATGCAATCATTAAACATTTTGGTGAAGAACCCACTAAGTTTAGAGAAAGAAGTGGAGAAGTTTTACAAAATCTTATGTGCCCTACTCTCAATAATTTTAGATGGTATAAAGATGTACTTTTAGCAAAAATATTTACAGGGGAAGATTGTAATTCTAGCTATTGGAAAGAAAGACTCATTGTTGGATTACCAAAACTCTATGAAAAAAGGTGAGATATAGGATAAAAAGAGATTATGGGATAAATTCATATTATAAACCCCTTACATGTAGAGAAATAATAACTACCATAAATTTAGAAGGATTGAGTTTGTGTAATGATATGGAACTAAAGGCTAAAATATAAAATGAAAAAAAGAGAATTAGAAATAAACTATGGGACTTCTGTTACCAATATGGATATGAAAAGATTCTAACTCCCTCAATAAGAGCACAGAAGAAAAGGAAAAAAAAAATTCAATATAGAAATCATGATAAAAATTTCATGAGAACTAGAATAGAAAATATAAACCTAAAAAAAAAATTAAGTAAGTCCTAAAAGATAAAATGTTACAAATGTAGGAAAAATGGATACATATCCCAAAATTGTTTTAGAAACAAAAAGATTAATGCTCTAAAATTATAAGAAGATATGAAAGAAGAAATATCAAATATAATAAATGAGGAAGACTCTTCTATGGTAATTAATCTAAAGAATATATTTATGAGATAGACGAAGAATCTGATTATTTAGAAAAAGAAAATTCAGAGTATTTCTTCAAAAATATACACCAATGTAAATAGATAAAAGTTGTAACTAGTGAAGAAAGACTCATTCTAGAAATTATAGAGGACATACTTGATCTTGAGAAACAAAAGAGATACTTGTTAAAACTAAAAGATAAGATAGTGGCAAAAGAAAAACTAGCTCAAAAGATGAAGAATTATATTCTTTGCAAAAAAATCTTTGAAAGATTTTCTGAGAAAGAAAAACTTGCTAGTTTACAATCATTACAAAATGAAATAAATAATATTAAAAAAGAAATTAGAAGGCTAAAACAAAAGTATGATAAATTAGAAAGCGAAAAATTATGATAAAAGCCAAGTTAAAACAACAAAGTGAGATTGCATCTTTTGAAAAAGAAGAAGAACCAGATGAGGAATACATTAATTTAGTAAGTAAGATAAATATACAAAAATGGCAATTAAAATAATTATGGTTATTAAAGATGAATTTATAATAAATTGCATAGCTCTATTAGGTTGAAGAGCATATCAAAATTATATTCATGAAGGATTAACCCCTACTTGATATTACTGAAAGACTTCAAAAAAAAATTATTTTCAGCAAGAAGATATAAACTAAATGTTAAATATAAATTATCATAAGCTAAAATAATATAAGATAGTGTAAATTTTAAGACTACGTTGGTTTTAGTGAAAAATATAAATAATGCAATTATATTAGGAATATGATAAGTGTCGGAAAACCCTTAATTTTAATGTTTATTAGTTATAATTTTATATAATTTTCATGTGATTTATGAAGAAAATGGTACTTATATGATTAAATTTTAATTTCAAGCGTCAATGGAGACAAGGGAAAGGTTTAAGGATAATATGAGCAAAGGCGATATGAAATTTGGCGAAAAATAAAGAAAACTAATTTTTACTTCAGCACAACCCATGGGGACGCCAATGGTGATACAAAAAATGACCAGTAGCTATATCAAGGTGTGTCCTAGGTTCAACATAGCCGTGCTGATACCTGTAACGAGAATACAAGAGTAGGACACCTATTTGTTATTTCTTCCTTCTGCATTTGTCTATCTTCTTTACAAGAGTAGGACACCTATACTTAATGTGTTTAAGTTTTTTGAATTCATAACAAACCATGTCCTTCTTTTCCTCCTTTTCTTTACTACTTATTCTTGTATCACTTTTGTTAGATTTCTTATAATTAATTGGTCTCTTACCTCTTTTCTTTAGTAACCTATTTAGATGCTGTGCCAATATGGTCACTTCTTCATCATCATCGATAGAATCTTCATCAAAATCTTCTTTAGGTTCTTTAATTCTAAATGTAGTGTTTTTTTTTTTTTTTTTGACTTTCACTATCTTTTGCTCAAAGTACATCAGTCTCATGAGCCATTTACTTGCTTCTAAGTTGACTGAATGTAAGTTTGCTCAAGTTACAGGCTTCTTCAATAGCTGTTTTCTTTATATTTCAAGCTTTTTATAGAATTATCAACATATCCCAAACTAGATATGTATCATTATTGTTTGACCAAGAGAACTTAACTTTTTAGTTATAGTAATAACTATCCTTTATCTCTTCTCTAGGTTGTATTTGGAAGGGTTTATATTGTTGCATAAGCATATTGATTCTTGTCTCTTTGATAGTGATGAAGTAGAGGTATTAGCAAACAGGTACATAGCGAAATCGGACAAAATTGGGTCAATCGCAATTTTATGATTTTTAGACCTTATTTTGAAGGAAACAAGCTAACTTGAAGAAATCAATACCTTTAGTATTGAGCTATGTTGTTTTTAGGACAAATTCATTCTTTTAATTCCTTAAACAATTGAATTTGCTATTTTTTGTAACTTTTATATTGCTTATAACTTTTTATACACTTCTGTTTTGAATGTCATTTGTGACATTTATTTGTCTTCTAATTTTCTACATGTCCTTAAGTTTTAGGCACTTCTATTTTTAGCAAATTTTAGGCGTTTCCATTTTTGGAAAATTCTTATGTTCTATTTTTTATAGCTTTGTGTATGTTATTATTTGTACGCCTTAAAGCATTGAACAGACATTATTATTGAATATTATCAAAATTTTGAGTCATCATTACTCCATTTTTCTTCCAAATTTTGGAATTCATAAAATTGTCGAATTTGGATGCTAATTATCAAAGAATTCATATAATCAATTCATATTTGAAAGTCGCACACCAGGTAATCATTGAATCAACGACTTTGCAATAAAAAAATCCATTTAATCTCACGTGTTATGCTGCGTCAGATAGTATCAATTATTTTATGTGTTTCACAAAACGTATCCCAAATATCCTTTGTTTAAGTGTTTTACATGAGGAGATCAAATAAAATTCAAAGGGTACAATTGTAGTAAGAGATTCTTAGTCTTTGAATTCATTTATGCTTTCTTCTTGTCATTGAAATCTATAACATCACCCTTCATCTCCATGTCGCCTTTTTCAATAATGTCTCATGATTATGGCTTTGATAAATGTTCCCATCTTGTGCTTCTAATAGGGAGGATTAGTTCCATCAAAATAAGGTATCTAACCAATTTGAACGGTTAGATTTTTGCCTTTATTATTTAAACTTAATTAATATCAAGCAAGGCTTTAATACCAATTATTGGTCTTAGTTAGCAATTAAGAAGGGGTGAATTGATTATTTAAAATTTAAAATTTCTTTTTAGAAACATTTCGAAAGCTTCCCCTTTTGATTACTATTGGCAGAGATTAACAATACATAGCGAAATAAAAATAAAATGCGATGATAAGTAAAAGAGCATAAGGATAAGAAGATCAAGTGATAGATTAATAATGGCTCTACCTTATACGCTAATCTACTCTTCCAACCTTTACGTGTTGAGGCTTTGGTCGTCTTCACCAAGTGTCCCACCATGAACAAAACTTTGAGATTTTACACAGTTAGCCAACATAGCATAATCACTTCACTATTTTGTCTCGCTCAACTTATCTTAAAGCTAATCACACAAAACTATAATGAACATAAAAACTCTTGCAACAACTATAACTTTTAAATAGAAGTTTGAACCGTGAGGATAACAAATATTGATTTCTCTACAAGATTAGTGCTTTAACATAATACAATGAAAATAAACTAAATTACTTCAAATGCTTTCTTCTTTCTCTTATATTTTTCTATGTTACTTGTTTTCTTCTTCTTGTTCCTGCTAAACTCATATTTATAGATGATTGGTATTGGTCAAATTTTGAATTTGAGTGATCTTGTATTCTCTTATCATTGCTTTATAGTAATCTTTATATCTAGCTTTAATTCTCTAACTTTAGTAAAAAAAAGAAAAAAATCAGTGTTTCATCTTGTTATTTTGAAAGGAAAATTTTGACCACAATAAAAACAAGTGTATTAAATATTGATAATTTAACTTAATGCCTTCTAATATTGCCTTTCATATTTTTGTATAACGGATTTGTTTTCCCTTTTTTATCATACTTTGAAGCTTTGGACTACTTCTATAAGAAATTCCGATGATATCGAAAACCAATTTTAATGGAATGGGTCAAATATATTCAACTGGTGGAGATAAGTCTTAAAATTTATTTATTCAACTTGTTTATCCCAAAAAAAATTTGAGATTTCAATATTGCTTGAATTCAAAAGTAAATTGTCTTATTGATTATGATCTTTAAATATTAGCTTTCAACTTATAGTAAATTTGCTCCTATTCTTAAAAAATGATTCATTAAACAACATTTGATTTATTTAACTTGATTTTGATTATGATGCAGGATTCTATACCTTTGATTCTTCCATAAAGTTCAAATCCATTCTTTACTTTTGCCTAAACTAGATGGTTTTTTGCTTGCTTCTGAAATAACTTTGTTCATATCTTAACCTTTAAAAAATCCACTGATTATTCTTGTTAAATATATACATACATATAGAATCTGCACACTAAAAATAAAGATCTTAGATTATAATATCAAAATAACTTTCCATTAAACCTTTTAGTTGTTTTGTTATCATTAAAACTATTATTTAGAGGTTCTATCATTTTGCTTTGATAGGTAAAAGTTGAAGAGGTGATGGGAATCAAATCAATTCAACAATAGGACCCATTACCCGAGCAAGAGCTAAAGGACTACAGAGCCTTACATTGAAAGTCCTATTTGATCAAATGGAACCCAAGGACATTCACATAGTGTCTTCATTCATTTCATATGATTGTTTTATATTAAATCAAGTACATTTGTCAGTATTACAGAAGGGCGATCAAATTAATTAGCACATGGTTTAGAGAATGGTTCACGGGCCAATGTTTTGAACCTAAATGAACATAGATAGTCGACTATGTGTATGCTATTTTTCATTATTTTCTTAGGTTGTTTTTTTCTTCCATATTTAGGGATTAATATAAATACTTTTAAAGGGAACAACAAAAGTCACTTTTTCATATTTCAGTGAAGCAACACATGAAAAGGGATTTTTCTCTCTTTTTCCATACACTCTTATTAATTCTTTTAGGGTTATGGCAAGTTGAGGCTTAGATTGTTGTGTGTAATATTAGTAATTGCAAGTTGTTTTCTCATTCTACTAGTGAGTAATATCTGGTAAGAATTTGGAATTTCATTTGTTCTTGTTTTTGGAAAAATTAGGGTTCCACTTCACTGAGGGTATCCTTGCCATTTTGGACATAATTGTTCAATTATTTCATAATTAGGATTGTGTTGATTGTAATTGGATTGGCATATCATCTTTTGGCATCAAAGCATTCAGTTGAGAGAAGGGAATTGCACGTGGAAGTATTGATTTTGATTTGGGGATTTAGGGTTTATGTCGTGCAATTATTCAATTGTTTGATTATGTGAATTGAAATTAGATATATTGCATGAATTGTGCCATGTTTCTTTAGTCATTGTGGGTTGAAATTGAAGAAATGGCTACTTTAGAGGTTTTGCTGTGGATGGTTGGGGTTTACTACAATTGATTCCATAATTGTGTAATTGAGTAGTAAATGTGAATTAAAGTGTCGTGAATGCTCCATTGACTTAATATGAGAAGAGTGCATTTAAGGTATGTGTAACCGGATGCTATAGTACACGTGATTTTGAATTGATATTTGAACAAGGTGTGATTGTTGAAGTGTGTTTGTGAGTTGAAGAAACTTGTGCTGTAAAGATGTGTTTATGAGTTGAAGAACTTATGCCGTGAAGGTGTATTTGTGAGTTAGAGGAATTTAGTACCGTGAAGGTGTATTTGTGAGTTGAAGAAATTTTGTGCCGTAAAGGTATGTTTATGGGTCGGAGAAATTTTGTCAAAGCTTAATTAAACAACCATGTCAAATGGTAGCGTGAATGGTGCTACAGGTGGAAGAAGGGATTTAGAAGAGCAGTTATAAGAGTGAACCACTATTGTTGCTAATCTAGCTACAAGGATTAACCAAATAACACTTCCCTAACAACCAATGGCGAATCCACAAGTACCCCCACCTCAGGTAGTTATTAATAATGCCTGTAGGGAAGGAGCATTAGGAGGTAATAGGGGAAGGCGAATTAAAGGAAATTACCCTGCCTAAACAAAAGTAAGAGATGATCATTTTGAGGATGAATTTTATCTCAATTGTGAGTTCAGACCACCTAGGAGTTTAGAATATGTGAAATTACAGATGCCTTTATTTGCTGGAAGGGGATCTGCAGAAAATTATCTGAATTGGGAGGATAAGGTGGAATGATTTTTTGAATGCTATGAGATCAATGACCATACCTGAGTACGATTAACAGCAGTTGAATTTACAAGGTATGTCGCCTTATGATGGAAGAATATTATAGCTAGTAGGAGGAGAGATGGGGGTGCAGAAATACATACTTAACAGGAGATGAAACGGGTTATGAGGAAGAGGTTTATACCAGAACATTACAGGTGGGAGTTATTCATGCGTTTCCAAACATTGAGACAGGGAGGTAAAACCACAGATGAATATGTCCAGGAGGTTGAGACACCGATGATCCGATGTGGAGCAATCGAATCTCTTGAACAGACTATGGCACGATTTATATCCGGTTTGAAATATGAGATTGCCTGTATAGTCGAGCTGCAGCGATATAACACCTTTGATGAGGCCATTTAGTTAGCTCTGAAAGTGGAGCGACAGAGGCGTTCTAACCCTTATAGAGCAACGAGTATAGATCCTCTACAAAACTATATGGGTCAGAAGGTAAACAGGCTGATAAGGGAAGATATAATAGAAATGTGGAAAAGAATGCAGTTATGCCAAACATTAGAGGGGAGAAAGAGTTTGCTGGGAAAGAGAAAACGGTTGTTGGGTATGAGAACAAACAGGCGGTAGCTAGGTCATCAGGAGGAAAGAATCGTCAAGTAAAATGTTTTAAATGTCTAAGTTTTAGACATATGGCTACTCAATGTGAAAATCGAAGAGTTATGACTACCATGGAAGTTGAGAGTGAGGAAGAAGAAGAGATGCACGAGGCCACAGATTTGTCAGCTATATTGGATGAATATTATGGTGATGCAGATGTTGAGGTACATGAGGATAAGGGGAATGATCAATAGTTTTCTATCAACGTACTACGCAGGGCGATGAATACCTTTCTTGCTAATGAAGATGAACAAAGGGAGAACCTATTTCACATCTTCTACAAGGTCCAAGGTAATCTCTATGCTCTTATCATTGATAGAGGTAATTGTACTAATATAGTGGCTATTTCACTTGTGACTAAATTAAAACTAGTCACTACCCTACATCCTAAGCCTTATAAACCACACTAGTTGAGTGAACAAGGCAGTTTACATGTCACTCAGAGGGCTAAGGTTCCATTCAGCATAGGGAGAAGTATCATGATGAGATTGTTTATGATATTCTTCCCATGTGTGTATCACAGATACTGCCTGGCAAGCCCCGGTTGTATGATAGAAAGGTGTTGTATGATGGTTTTAGGAACACTTATGTATTCCAGAAGGAGGGTCAACGCATAGTATTGAACCCCATGTCACCTACTAAAGTATAAGAGGCACGTAGGCAAATGAATAAAACTTGTAAAAAGAAGACCATGTTAGTGGGACAGCATGAACTGGAGAAGGCAATAAAGGAAGAAAGGTCAATGTATATGTTACAAATGAGATACGTACTAGAGGTGGATGGATGAGAATAGTTACCCCTAGTGGTAAACCAGGTATTAGATGAGTACATGGACATATTCCCAGATGAATTACCACGTATGAGGGGCACTGAACAGGCCATTGATTTTCAGCCTGGGTCAGTTTTGCCAAATCAACTTATGTATCGCATGAATCTTGAAGAAGCTAAAGAATTGAAGCATCAAGTGGATGAATTGGTAGAAAAGGGTTTTGTTAAGGAGAGTACTAGTTCTTGTGTTGTTCTTGCACTTCTTGTTCCCAAGAAGGATGGTACATGGAGGATATGTATCGACAATAGAGCCATTAACAAAATTACCATCAAATATAGGTATCTCATTCCTAAACTTGATGATATGTTAGATGAACTGCATGGTGCACAGGTATTCTCCAAGGTGGATCTTAAAAGTGAATATCACCAAATTTGTATGAGGGGTGGAGATGAGTGGAAGACCACTTTTAAAACATGCCATGGCTTGTATAAGTGGATGGTCATGCCCTTTGGGTTGACCAACACTCCTAATACTTTTATGAAGCTGATGAATCATGTTATGAAAGAATTTCTAGGCAAATTTGTTGTTGTTTATTTTGATGACATTTTGATTTATAACAGAAACCTGGAAAGTCATGTTGAACATTTACAGGTATTTTTCTCAATATCGAGGAAACAACAACTGTATGTAAATCTCAAGAAGTGTTCTTTATGTCAATCTAAGGTAACATTTCTTGGTTTTTATTGTGACTGGTTTTGGTGTAAAGGTGGATGAAGAAAAAGTGAGGGTTGCTATGGATTGGCTGACACCACAACCAGCGGTTAAGGTAAGAAGTTTCTATGGGTTGGCTTCTTTTTATAGGTGTTTTGTCAGGAATTTTAGTAGTATTGTTAGTCCATTAACAAAGTTGACAAAAAAGAATGTTTCTTATGTTTGGGGAGAACGAGCCCTAAAGAGTTTTAAGGAAGTGAAAGCAAAGTTAACTAGTGCTCTAGTGTTAACATTACCAGATTTTGACAAAATTTTTGAATTGGAGTGTAATTCCTCTAGTGTAGGATTTGGTGTTGTGTTGATGCAGGAAAAGAGACCCATTGCACATTTCAGTGAGAAACCATATGGTGTACCTTTGAACTACTCAGTATATAATAAGAAGTTCTATTCCTTAGTGAGGGCATTGATGACGTGGCAGCACTACCTTCTTCCTAAGAAGTTTATTATTTATGTCACATAAGTATGTACTTATCACTTCTCTACAATTAAAGTTACTTAGGTTTGAATTAATGAATGAACAGTATGTTCATGATGAATGCCTGAAATTGATTGTTGAGCGATGCTCTGGAGGGAATGTGGTAGATGGGTATTATATGGTAGATGGTTTTCTGTATAGAGCAGGAAAATTATGTATACCCTGTGGTTTTGATAGGGAATTGTTAGTCAAGGAAGTTCATGTTGGAGAGTTATCTGGGCATTTTAGTGAAAAAAGAACTTTAGAGTTATTAAAAAAACATTTCTACTGAAGGGATATGTTAAAGGATGTCCACAAGGTGTTGGAGAGATGTGGTGTTTGTAAGAGGGTGAATGGAAAGAAGGGAGCTTGAGGTGAATATATGCCTTTACCTCTACCTACATAGCCTTGGATTCATATCAGCATAGAATTTATCTTGGATCATCCTAGGATACAGAGAGCCAAAGACTCCATCATGGTGGTTGTCGATCGCTTCAACAAAATGTCACACTTCGTACCTTGCCACAAAACAAATGACGCACTTTTTATTGCTAACCTTTTTTGTGTAGGATATTGTATGATTACACGATGTTCTCCACAACATAGTGTCTGACAGAGATACTAAATTTCCCAGTTTCTTCTAGAAGACACTTTGGAAACAACTTGGTACTAAATTCATGTATAATACATCATGTCACCCCCAAATGGACAGCTAGACAGGGGTAGTCAATTGTACTCTTTGTACCTTACTAAGAGCAATGGTTGGTAAGAATCTTACTTATTAGGGCTTATCTCTTCCTATTGTTGAGTTCGCTTATACCAGGTCAACTCATAGTTCAACCAGTAAGTCTCCCTTTGAAGTCGTGTACGACTATAATCCTACCATTCCATTGGATTTAATAGCTAATCAGGCAACAAAGGAAGAAAGTTTGAGTGGAGTAGAGCATGTAAAGGAGATTTAAAAGCTTCATCAAAAGGCTTATGTGCATCTTAAAAAACTCAGGAGCAGTAGAAACTTCAAGGTAACAAAAACAAGAAAACCAAGGTGATGAAGATTACATTAGGAAGATCGGTCTAAGGATGATCAATGATAAGATAAAGAGTTGGGAACAAAGAGTATGGGTATATTCAAGTGCGAATCACGAAGATAGAAGTCGGGGATGGAACCAAAGGCCGATAGCTTCAAGATTGTTGAAGACCGCTGACCTAAATGGCCGGCTTAGGGAGAAGGCCGTTATACACCGGTTTAAAGTGCAATTTGAGCTACCGGCTTAGATAGAAATTATAGGCCGGCTTTTATCCAATTTAAGCCGTTGGCATATATTGTTTTCTTTAGTCGCAAGTAGGGTTTTTATGACATTTTGTGTACATTTGTTATAAGACTATAAATAGTCGTCACACATTCATTTGAAACAAAATCTTTGAACATTTTTACTCATCAATTGAGAGAGATTTCTCTTTGGTTCTTTGAGGAACTATCGAACTTGTCGGATTCTTGAATTCGTAGCGTTCATCCCTTAACTTATCAATCGATCCTACCACAATTGATTATGGCGTTATCGCGTATACCAATGTTCTTATCTCGTTTATAGACAATGGGTCACAGTGTCCATCATTCTTGAGAGATCCTAGGTTGTGAGGCTAGCAAATTTGATTATCAGGTTTCGTCATGGGTTGGCGGGGTTCATATCATTTGGTATCAGAGCAATTAGGTTAATTAGGAATTGCCTATCTTGAATCCAATTTTTGTTCTTTATACATCTAGGTTTCAAAAATTCATATAAAGAAAAAGAGAAAAGTTTGAATCTTTGTGTATTTGTTGATTTTATTAGACTTGTTATAGCAATCACTATATGCTTTTAATTGATTCACATTTAATTTCTTGTTAAATAGTTAAAAAAAAATTCTCTTTGGTTCTTTGAAGAACTATCAATCTTAGCAGATTCTTAAATCCATGGCATTCATCCTTTAACTTATCAATCGATCCTACCATAATCGATTGTGGCATTATCGCGTATACCAAGGTTCTTGTCTCATTTATAGACAAAGAGTCACGGTATCCATCGTTCTTGAGAGATCTTTGGTTGTGAGGTTAGCAAATTTGATAATCGGGTTTCGTCACGAGTTAGCGGGGTTTGCGTCATTTGGTATCAGAGAAGCCTGGTTTGTCAAGGTCACATATAATTTTGTTATTTCAATTACCTATTCTTAGATCTAGGGTTTGGATAAAAAAAATCATTCCTTTTTTAATTCGATATGCAATTAGATTTTGATTTACTATTGCTAGTGTTTGAAAGGAATCATACACATTTCATTTCTCGAGAATAAAAAAAAGAAAGAAAATTTGTATAAAAAAAAAAAGAGAAGAAAAAAAAAAGAAAAAGGAAATTGGCATCAATTGGGTTGTGTTGAGTTAGAATTGGAAATTGAGTGGAGAATTATTGTTACTGTTGTGATTTAGAGTTTATTTTTGGTGATCTTTAATTGAATTCTTAGCATTTTGTTAATCTTGTCAAATCGTGATACGAAATTATTGTTAGGAAAGATGGGTGGATTTCTACAAGAACAAAAATCTGATTTGATTGTTAGTTCCAGAAGAACCAAAAAGAGAAATTTTTGAGTGGGTAAGGATTGGTGAAAACAGTAGAGCGATTTGAATGAAACACGTGAGCAAGTGAATTTAAGAGATTACATTTTATTACTCCTAACATTGTCTTGTACAGTAATATGTCTCATAGAAAGTCTTCTGAAAATGTTGATTGGGAGGAGTTTGTTGTTCAGGAAAAGTTGTTGGTAGCTAGGAAAGTTTGGAATATATAGGTTAGAGACGAGGAAGAGGTGCAAAGGGAGAATCTTTTTCATACTAGATGCCTAATTCAGAACAAGGTGTGTAGTGTGATTATGGATGGTGGGAGTTGTACTAATGTGGCAAGTGCAACTATAGTTGAGAAATTAGGATTTTCCATTAGTGAGCATCCTCAACCTTATAAATTGCAGTGGTTGAATGATAGCGGTAAAGTGAGAGTGGACAAGCAGGTGCTAGTTACTTTTTGCATTGGAAGGTATGAAGATGACGTTTTATGTGATGTAGATGCCTAATTCAGAACAAGGTGTGTAGTGTGATTATAGATGGTGAGAGTGGTACTAATGTGGCAAGTGCAACTATAGTTGAGAAATTAGGATTTTCCATTAGTGAGCATCCTCAACCTTATAAATTATAGTGGTTGAATGATAGCGGTAAAGTGAAGGTGGATAAGCAGGTGCTAGTTACTTTTCGCATTGGAAGGTATGAATATGACGTTTTGTGTGATGTAGTTCCAATGTAAGTTACTCACTTGTTGCTTGGAAGACCATGGCAGTTTGATAAGAGGGTTGAGCATGACGACTTTACCAATAAATATTCCTTTGAGTACAATCAAAGGCTAGTTACTCTTGTGCCATTAACCCCTAAACAAGTTAATGAGGACCAGCTGAAATTGCAAAAAGAATGGTCAAAAGAAAGAGAGTGAAAAAGAGACAGTGAGTGAGAGTCCAGAAGAAAAAGAAAAGGAAGATGAGGTTTGTGAGAACATAAAAATAAAAGCCGAAAGAAAAGAAAATTTTTATGAAGATCAAGTGAGGTTACAAAGAGAAAGTGAACAAAAGGGAGTTAGTAAGAAAAATTAAATTGAGCTCTATTGTAGAAGAAAATGAGAGAGAGTTTGAGTCAAAGGAAAGCAAAAAGAGAGGAAAAACATTGAGTGATGAGAGAAAAGTAAAGTGGAAAGAAAATTTTAATGAGAGACTTAGTGAGGTTAAGAATGTTCTATGTGTAGGAATAAAGAGATCTGCTAAGGTGCATGAAAAGACCAAGATCAATATTGAGCGGCTGGAGAAGTAGTATGCAAAACGATTCCCAGCATAAGGGCGACCAAAGCGGCTTCTAAGAGGTGAGGGTCCATTCTAAGTCCTCGAGTGCATCAATGATCACATTTACATATTGGAATTGCCAAGTACGTATCGAACTAGTACTAATTTTAATATTACTAATTTGAGTCGGTTTAATGCAGGTGACGATTCAAGGATAAATCCTTTCAAGAGAAGAGGAATGATGAAGATCACATTAAGAGGACTGGTCTAAGGATGATCAAGGACAAAATAAGGAGTTGGGAACAAAGAGTACGGGCATATTCAAAGTGCGTATCATGAGGACGGAAGTTCATGATGGAACCAAAGGCCGACAACTTCAAGATTGTTGAAGACTATTGGCTTAAATGGCCGGTGTAAGGAGAAGGTCGCCGACCTAAGTGGCCAGCGTAAAATGCAAGGAAGGCTAGCAAAGTAAGCTGCCAACGTAAGTGGCCAGTTTACTCCTTATACACTGGTTTAAAGCGCAATTTAAGCTACCGGCTTTGAGTGCTAACTTAGATAGAAATTATAGGTCGGCTTTTGTCTAATTTAGGCTACCAGCACATATTGTTTTCCTTAGTCGCAAGTAGGGTTTTTATGACGTTTTGTGTACATTTGTTGTGAGACTATAAATAGTCGTCACACATTCATTTGTAACAGAATCTTTGAACATTTTTTACTCATCAATTGAGAGAGATTTCTCTTTGGTTCTTTGAAGAACTATCGAACTTATCGGATTCTTGAATCTGTGGCGTTCATGCCTTAACTTATCAATCGATCCTACCATAATCGATTGTGGCATTATCGCATATACCAAGGTTCTTATCTCGTTTATAGACAAAGGGTTACAGTGCCCATTGTTCTTGAGAGATCCTAGGTTGTTTCATGCCTTAACTTATCAATCGATCCTACTATAATCAATTGTGGCATTATCGCATATAACAAGGTTCTTATCTCATTTATAGACAAAGGGTCACAGTGTCCATCGTTCTTGAGAGATCCTAGGTTATGAGGTTAGCAAATTTGATCGTCAGGTTTTGTCACGAGTTGGCGGGGTTTGCGTCACAAGGTGTATAATCCAGGTTATCTAGTTTGGATTCATCTTAGCAAAGACAGGTTTCCTCACAAGAAATCACATAAACTTTCACCTAAAGTAGACGGACCATTCAAAATTTTGAAGTGCATCAACAATAATGTCTATAGGGTGGAGTTACCAGGAGAATATGGTGTCTCTACTACATTCAATTTTGTAAATCTATTGCCCTACTTATCAGAAGATACTCATGAAGACCCAGTAAATTTGAGGGCAAATTTTCCATAGGTCCGATGATATGATGGAAATCAAACTAATTCGATAACAGGACCCATTACCTGAGTAAGAGCTAAAGGACTACAGAGCCTTACATTGAGAGTCTTGTTTGACCAAATGGAACCCGGGGACACTCACATAGTGTCTTCATTTATTTTATATGATTGTTTTATATTTAATCAAGTATACTTGTTAATATTAAAAGAGGACGATCAAACTAATTAGCACATGGTTTAGAGAATTATTTTACGATCTAATGTTCTGAATCGAAATAAACATAGATAGCCGACCATGTGTATGCTATTTTTCATTATTTTCTTATGTTGTTTTATTTTTTCCCCATATTTAGGGACTAGTATAATACTTGTAAAGGGAATAACAAAAGTCACTTTTGTCATATTTCAATGAAGCAACATGTGAAAAGGGATTTTTCTCTCTTTTTCCATACACTCTTATCAATTCTTTTAGGGTTGTGGCGAGTTGAGGCTTGGATTGTTGTGTGTAACATCAACAATTGCAAGTTGTTTCCTCATTCTACTAGTGAGTAATATCTGGTAAAAATTTGAAATTTCATTTGTTATTGTTCTTGGAAAAATTAGGGTCTCACATCACAAAGAGGAACCTTGCTATTTTGGACATAATTGTTCAATTATTTCATAATTAGGATTGTGTTGATTGCAATTGAATTGGCATATCAAGAGGATGATCCTCAATGAGGAAATCATGCTAATAATCTAAATTAAAAATGATGTTATCTTTAAGTGGGCACTAATTTGAGCCCTAACTCTCACTTGCAACCAAATTGAATTGCTATATAAATAATACATTATTCCTCAAGTATTGGCATTTGACTTGTTACCATGTGTATGCTAACTAATTATGGTAACAATAGGCCTTAACCTATCATAAGCAGTTAATATACATGGGAGGATTGTTTTGATTAGGCCCACGAGATGTGAAAAATTTCCAATGCAAAGTGAAGGTTTCTCCACTCTCTCACATATTCAACCAAAACATAATTGCACAATTTTTCAAACTACAATACTTGTAAAGCTTTAGTTAAGAGCATACTTTACATAATTTTCAACTCAAGCTAAGAAGCACAACTCAAAATTCTATCTTTCACACAAAATTTGCAAAACTATTAATCTTTACTAGTGAATCACTCTCAACAAGCTCAAACTTTCAAGATAGTTAAAGTTATTTCATAAACTTTTGTAAAGTTTTAAACTTTCTCTCAAAATTAAAACAATAAAACACAAAACCAATCATTTAAGTCTAAACAAGGCTATGTACACACCAAAAATCAAGCTAGAAGCAATTAATAACTACAATCTCCATTAACACTGTATTATACTACACTCCACAAAACCTTGATTTAGATAGAGTCGTGAATCTAATATTGTTACCTCGTCTCCCTTGATAATGATACCAAAAACTTGGCCATTGCTCAACCCTTTTTCACAAGCACTCTAAAACACTTTAAACACATACACAATTACACAACTTACTTAAATAAAAATACTTTTCTTTTGAAATTGTAACTATTTAGCAAGCTTATTGATTGTGTAATAGCACAAGGTGATTAACGGAGGTCATATTTTTATGGAGAGACACAAGAAACTAAATATCATATTATGATGACTCTACTCTACTCTAAGCAAGCAAATCATAAGTTTTAAGAGGAATTTAAATTAACACTACTCATAAGTTACTTCTACAACTAGTTAACAATTTTTAGCAAAATCTATACTACTAGAGAATAAGTTGCATATCAAATATGTGGGTTTGTGCATTGTCCATCTTATAATAAGTTGTTGCATTCCTTGAAAATATGCTTAGAAGTTTTAATGGGGGTTTTGGCTAAACTCATTTATTTCACTTCTCTTTCGAGTTACTCATTTGATTGAGGAATCATCTACACTTTTAAGCAAATATAGTTAAGTTCTCTCATAACTTGTACTACTTTAGTTGAAATTGTGGTTCAAGGAAAACCCAAACCACAACTTTAATCACATAAAGTTCAAAGTGAGTTTCAAGTGTATTGACCTCAAACTTGCAATGGTTAATCGCTAAATTAGAAACACTAAGATCAATTTGAGGTTTGAATTTAGTTATGGTATTTAAACCTTATTAATGCAACAAGGGGAGCCAAGGCAAATCTTATCTATGGCTATATCACCCACATGATGAAGTCATGGTAACACACACATAATCAAATTGTCCTTCTAATAGGGATATGGTGACCCAAGAGATACCCTCCAATTTCCAAAACGGATAGGGGAATTGGATTCAAGTCAAGAAATTGGAATATATATGCATTTTAGAGCTAGCAGAAGGATTCATGACCTAATACATGCCCATATACCTAGGTGTGATCATCATCATGGTCATTTCCAAGTGATTCACGCTCATAATGATGAGTTAAGAAGTGTGAGAGAATCATGACCAAGTTCACACTCGTGAACCAAACTGTAAACATGCTGAAGTTTTGTGTACAACTTTTGCTTATTTCATCTTATTTTACTATCTTTTTTTCATATTAAGTAGTTTTATTGCAATATAACTATTCTTACCAATTAATTTCCGTAGGTTATGGCGAACATCATTCTTAGTTATTAGATTTATTGTGCATCATATTAGTTATCTATTAATTATCACTTTGTTTGATTTTAATCGTAATGTCCATTGACTTATCAATTAAATGCAACAAAACCTTAGTTCAAATTAATTTGATTGTGGCGTCCTTTGACTTATCAATCAACATGACAATCTTCAATGTCTACAAATCATAAGTTAATGTTGAAGCACTAGAGAATATCGAAATAGCGAAAGTTAAGGGAGTTATAGAAGAACATATTGGCAGGATCACATGGGAGGGCACATGTGATGTTAATGAGATTTCATTTATAGATAGTAATAAGAAAAGCATAGATGTAGTGGAGGACAAGAGTCTAAATTAGCAATAGAAATCTTATGTTGTTGAGTTTGCATGTGGCTGACCCCTACAAGTTCAACAGGTTCATATTTTGAACCGTGGATTCAAAAATCATACTATAGTTGTTATTCCTGGGCTATTAGGCTTACTTGAATTTAGATGACCAATTTCACAGCGAATGGAAGGAGCAAAAGCTAATATTGGTCTCCTTGATTAGGCTAAGCTGTCTTTATGTTATTATTTTTACCCTTTCTAGTTTATATTTGATCCAAGAGGATTGTGCCTTTAAGATTCAGGTCGAACCTTCTCTAAGAGAGAGGGAATGATAAGGATCTAAGGTTGCAAAAGCTACCCTCTAGTTGCCAAGATGAATAGGGCGGATTGGAGTCAAGAAATTGGAAAAATATGCATTTTAGAGCTAATAAGGGGATTCGTAGTCTAGTACATGCTTGTATACCTAAGTGTGATCACTCAACATCGTCATTTTCAAGTGATTCATGCCTATGATGATGAGTTAAAGAGAAATATGAGAGGATCAAGGCCAAGTTTACACCCGTAAACTAAACGGTGAGCACACCAAAGCTTTATGTTCAACTTTTGTTTATTTTATCTTATTTTACTTTTTTACCATTAGGGTTTGTTATTAGTATTTAAACTATTTTATTTCATAGGATAGGGATGGTTGCCAATATTAAGTTTTATGAATAATGTTAATCTTTTTCATATTGAGTAGCTGTATCTCAATATAACTATTCTTATCAATCCATTTCCATAGTTTGTGGCAAAAGTCATTCTTGGTTATTATTTTATTGTGCACCATATTAGTTGTTTATTAATTCTCTCAATATAATTTTTTTTCACCATTTGGCCATGTAAAAAATAGCAATGTGACTCTTAGGAAAATACTCAACAACAACACGTTTAATTTTAGCTATAGTATACTCAAATGAATCTTTTTTGATATATTGATATATAATTCTAAACGAGCAATATGTTATGGTTCTTAAAAGTTGGAAAAGCAAATCTCATTAGTATTAGTTTTTTTTTTAAATTTTAAATAGTTATAACTTTTTGTTTATTTGAAGTTATGTAGTTTATAATATATAAAAAAAGATTAATTTGAGTGTACTATGGTTAATGCCAACTATATTACAGTTTAATATTTTGCTAAGAGTCAAATTACTATTTTTTGCATAGCTAAATGATAAAAAAAAAATTACAATAATAATGTGGACTTTCTTTGCACCCTTAGTACTAAATTATACTAAGACGTAAACTATGTTTGCATCTTCAGCTTTGTAAAAATTGTGCATATCTAATCTATGTCTTCCAAACCAAAATAATTTTTATACGTATAATATTTTGAAACTTAAAAAAAAAAATAACAATATATATTCGATTTTTCATTCAATTACTGAAAATATTAAATACTCGCATAAATTCCAAAATTATCCTGTAACGTTACTTGTATGTTCAATTTCTACAGGGGCCCTCTTTTCTCTCTCTCCCTCCCTTCCCTTCCCCCAAATCTCTTCCATCGCCGTTTTATTTCTTCTCGTAAAACAACATAGAACCTCTCTCTCTCTCTCTCTCTCTCTCTGTCGCACCCACCCCCATACACACACACTCACAACGTTTAGTTGGAGAGAGAAGTAAACACTGATCATGGTTTCTGACTCGGAACTAATCGCTCGACTCCGTGAGTTTCTCCGGAACTCCGACCTCGAAACCACCACCACTGGCACCGTTCGCCGTAAACTCGAGGAAGATTTCGGCATCGATTTGTCGGACAAGAAAGCATTTATCAGAGAGCAAGTGGATTTGTTCCTACAAACCGAGTTAGAGAACAATCCTGATGAAGGAGAAAACGAAGATGATAGAAACCAAGTTGAAGAAGACGAAGTACTGGACGAAGAAGAAGAAGAAGAAGAAGAAGCAGAAGCAGAAGAAGAGTCTGGTTCGGGTAATGAACAAGAAGATGGTGATGAGGACCGAGACTCTAGTAATGGGAGGAGTAAACGGAAAAAACGGTGCTTATTAGTTAAATTGGAAAATATTAATAATTTTGGGTGTGTCTACTATAATGCGTAGGTGGTTTTTCTTAGCTTAGTGGTTTAAAAGAAATCCATTCCTTTTCAAGAACCTAATTTTGGTTACTTCTGGGTGTTTTAAATAGTAACGTTTGGATTTTTGGAATTGGATATTGAAACGTCTTGGATTCTTGTTGTTGCATGTAGATTCTTGTGTGTATAGGCAAAATTGAAGCCTGACATGAATGTAGGAGTAGAGATATATTATTTTTACAGGAGCCAAAATTGATGAATTTGTAGAAATCAAATAGATTAGTCTGACCTATGAATCACCCTGCTAATCCTGCACTGCATAAATTAGTTCTTACGGAATAGATGGTGCAGATTCCGTTAGGACTTGTTATAAAGTTCGTCGTGTTAGAAGTGGCTTCAAAGACATAATTCTTCCTATCACTCTACTGGTGACGGCCAAATATGAAATGATATTGGGAAGAAGCATCTTTTTCTGACTCTTGATAGCTCAGGAAAGAGGCAATATTCTGCTTTGAGCCCTAACTTTAGGGTTTATGGTGTTGACATATTGTGATGATTAGTTTCTTTTACATGGATTATCAATTGGGGTGATTGTATTCAGTTAAGTTGGTGGCTGCAGCTTCCATGGATTTTTTAATTAGATTGAAGCATTGTTTTGACTTGATGAAGTTTTCAGATACACACCGGTTGTGCAGATTAATGTGATGGTATAACTTACAGGGTAGTTTCCTAGTCTTTTGTCTGCTTGAGCTTTAGTCATGGGCAACATGGACAATGGACCTCTTCTTAATTTCTTTACTGTTTGATGTACATATGGAGATTCCAATGGTGAGGTATCTTTCTGGAAGTTCTCATGGAAGAAATAATACTTAATAAAAGTTTGATGGCGTGGAAGGGTCTTATGTAGATTTTGGTGATCAATGCTGTTATGCTACCATATTTTGGGATTTTTTATGTGTTATCAAGATTTATGAAGATAGGGTACATCCGTGATGATATTTTCAATGCATGCCTAGCCTGCTTGGTTGTGGTTTTGTTGAATTCATGCACACGAAAGAATGCAGGTTGTGCTTAGTGATGAAAATCAGGGTCTTTGAATGGTTATTGAAAGGATATTATTTTTTTGCACAGGTCGGTCCTCAATTTGATATTCCATGGACACGGAAGCGCCTCCATCAGGCCTAAGAATACATTAATGCTGGGGATTGTATAGTTAAATAATTGTCTTAAGATGGCATCATCACTTCCGCACCACACCACCCCTGCCCAAAAAACCATCCCCCACTCCAACCCAGCCCAAACCAAAAAAAAGGGAGATGATCTTTTACACTCTTTCTGCCTTTTTTTTTTTGGTTGGGTATTGGGTGGATGATTTGGTGGTTCTTGCCAAACTCAGCTTTGATCTGGCTATCCAAATCTTTGAAACGGTGCATCTTATTTGGTTTAAAAATGTTGGCATGCTATATGCTTATGTGATGTGAACATCTGTTGCTTATTGCTTTGAAAGATAAATTACCTATTCAAGAAAGGTTACATCTTTATTCTATTTTGTGAAAAAATTAATATTCCAAGTCAATTAATCTGTATGCATTGAGGGAAACAATTTTTCTCTTTTTTCTTAAATTTTTGCTTTAAACAAGTTTATCTGTTGGGAATTTCAAATTTTTTCTCTCTTGTTGATAAGCATCTGTTGCAGACTTTAGTGGAAATTGATTTACCTTTATATACTAAGCTAATTAATCTGCCATTCAGGTCCATCAAGAAGAATAATGAGGTAAAAAAAAGAGGTGGTGGTTTCACCAAATTGTGTGCTCTTTCACCCAAACTTCAGGAGTTCATTGGGGTACCCGAAATGGCACGGACAGAGGTATGGATTAATTGAGGGCCTTTTCCCATTTATTTTATGTTTGGAGAATCACACTTTTCAGTATTGATGCATTGATTCTAGGTTGTTAAGCAACTTTGGGCTTACATTAGAGAAAAGGATTTACAAGATCCAAAGAATAGGAGAAATATCATTTGTGATGACGCACTGCAATCCATTTTTGGTGTCAAGTCCATCAACATGTTTGCAATGAATAAGGTTTTATCAAAGCACATCTGGCCATTGGATTCTGATGATGGTAACTTTTTGTTACTCTAATATCACTATGTTTTGACGAATTGAGGTCCATAAATTTTGGCCTTTGAAAATTATGGAGAGTTACTAACAATGTCCTTCATGAAGCAGTTATCCAATCTAAGCCAGCACAAAAGGAAAAGCAAGCAAAACATGAGAGAGATGAAGGTATTTTTAGGGACCTTTTTGACAACAGTATGCTCTGAAACTCTCTCTCTCTCTTTTAATTATTATATGGCCAGTAAAATTCATTGATAGTAAAAGGTGAGATATTTACTGGCATGTCTGCAAGAGTAGACAAAAGAAGAGCACTTCTTTAGCAATAGAGAATAGTTGTATACACCTTGGTTGCAAAAACAATTGCAGTGACCAAATCTCTCTAGTCAAAACAATTTAAGGCGCAAAATTACACCAATGAGTAAGACAAAGAAACTTTCCCACAAATGCTAAGAGTACAATGCTCAACATTTCCAATTCTTCGTTCATTCCTTTTCTTCCAAAGACAGTAGATCACAGCAGCTATTGCATTTTTCCACTTAGCTGACAAGTGTAGTGATTGTGATGCTTTGACATGTTTATATGATAGTTTGAATTTTGGTCATTCCTTGATTGTATTCCAATCTGTCTTCCAGTTACTGTTTTTTTGTCTTTCAGTAGTGAGTCAATTGTGAAATTGCTAATTTCGCTTTTTTTTTTTATGCATCAGATTAGGTGGCTTTCACTGTTTTTTGCAAAGCTTCATACATCTTTAAAAAACAGATAAGTGCACACGCTATGTGATCATATTAGTAAAGATTATTTTAATGATAGAAATTAAAAGAAAGACATTTTGGTGATTATACTATATCTTATAGTTATTTATTTATTCAAATATAGTAGTTATGTAATATCTAATTGCATTGTCTAATTTTATTTCTATGGATATTATTTAAAGGTTGCAACTCTTCGTAGATATTTTTTTTCTCTTTCTTTCTGTTTATTTTTTGGGCATCAAGTCATACCTCTTAAGTATATATGTACATTGCATAATTTCAGCTTTTACTGTGAAATATATATAGCCATTAATTAAAACTTAAAATCACTCAAAGAGGTGTATCTTTTACATTAGTCATGCCTTTGGACATTGAATTAATGCAGAATAGCTTTCAAATTTATGCATAAAGGATTTTATTTTTGGAAAAATGACACTTTATAGTTCAAAATCACATTCCAATAGTATGACTTTCATGAAAACTATATGAAAGTTGTTTTTCTTGCAAGTCTATTATTTTCTTCTAGTTACCGCATGGAAAATCCTTTTCTCCATTTGTAAATTACTCATGTTGGTCTACATCTTAGACTCTGATGAGCCCAAGAAAAAGGAAAAACGGCAGAAGGGAGGTAAATCTGGTTTTCTTGCACCTCTTCGTCTTTCGGTGGCCCTAGTGAAGTTCCTTGGCACAGGAGAAAGTGAGTTATCACGTGCTGATACTGTGAAGAGAATGTGGGATTACATAAAAGAAAACAATCTGCAGGTATTGGGTTATTCTCATCTTTGAAAATGTTTTGAATGTATGAAAAATTGCATTTTTACTTATTCATTTATTATTTATTTATTTTTGCTGGGTAACAAGGAATGTGGACCGTGAAGTGCAAAAGCTGATAGATACTTAAGAGTGAATGAAAGCTTGGTTGTAGTCTTTGAGTCTTTTGTTAATGGGATTGGCTATTGACATGTGGCAAGTTAATTAGAAGAACTGGGGGTGTAAATAGATGGTTAGATACTAAGAGAGCATATTCTAGCATATCTATCTCTTCAAGATTTGTAATCATTCATTCTTCAACAATATTGATACTAGTATCTTTTGGCTCCTATTAATTGGTCTAGTTGTACATTTCTTAAATGGATTCAAGAACGAAATTTGTTAGTGGATCGCATTTGACCTAGTTTGAGGAAGTTTTGCGTTAATCTCAAATTCGGATTGTTGCTTAAGTGACCTTTGTCTTAGTTTTCCCATGGTTAATTTTTAGCTTGTGCTTGTTAGAGAGAACCTAACGATCTCAACAAAATAGGAAGTTTTCTTAGGGAATAATAATTTGCCTTTTCATTCATTTTTCTGTTCTTTAAGTAGTACAGGAAGATCGGTTGCAAAGGTCCATGATTTCCCCCCCTAATTCGCTACCTACTACTACTAACTGCCCCCTTACAACCTACACTATCTACATGACTACTATCAAACCAATAAAAGAACTCCACTAGCAGATACATGAATTCACTCCACTACTACGACTTCCCTATTCTTATGCCTCCTATACACCTTCTCAAATGGAGTCACCACTACTTGGTCTTTATCATTACTCCCCCCTTTGACCACGCACATGACATCGTGCGCAAAAGTGAGGTAGTGTTGACACATCATTGTGGCGTCCTCCCAAGTCACTTCTACTGATGAATATCCTTTCCAATGGATTAGTACTTTTGCTGGAGTAGCACCGCAACAAGCTTCCAAGACTGCTTGGGGTGTAGGAACTGGTAGGCCTTGGTTAATCATGGGTAAATCAGGTTGTGGTGGCAGGTCACTGATGAACTTCTTGAGATTGGAAACATAGAAGACCAGGTGTATTTTGACCTTTGGAGGTAGGTTTAGGCAGTAGGCCACCTACCCAATGCGATTTTCTATCGAGAAGGGTATGTAGAACCATGGTGCTAGCTTGTGCGTTTTCTATTTGTTGATGGAGGTTTGTCGATACAGCCTAAGTTTAAGGAGAACCAAGTCCCCAACGTTGAAGCTGAGATCTCTATGTTTGGCATCATAGGCAGCTTTCATTACCTACTGGGCTCGTTCCGGTTGGTGTTTTAGTTTTGCCATAATTGTGTTGCGGTTCTGAAGGGCCTTCTTGATTGCATCTAACTTGGTCTTTCTTGGGAGATAGGATAGCAGATGTTGAGGAGCTCAACGTGGAAAGAAGTGGTCTTAAGAGAAGAGTGGTATTCGGTGTTATAGCAATATTCTGTCCATGCAACCCATTTTGTCCATTTTTTGGATCATCGATGAAGCATCTCAAGTATATTTCTATGGTTCTATTTACTACCTCTGTTTGGCCATTGCTCTAGGAACGATAGGTCAAAGAAAGAGATAACTTAGTTCTGGTTAATTGGAACAATTCCTTCCAAAACATACTAGTGAAGGTGATGTCCCTGTCACTTACAATGTACTCTAGTAATCCATGTAGATGTAGGATGGTATAAAAAAAAAGCTTGGCAACTGTAACGGCTGTGTAAGGGTGGCTCACCAGAATAAAATGAGCGTACTTGGAGAACCTATCCATTACCACTAATAAAACTAATTTGCTGTGAGAGTGGGGAAGTCCATCCACAAAGTCTATGAAGAGATCTGACCAAACCTGATTTGGAACAAGAAGTGGTTGAAGAAGGCCCATAGGTTGGAGGTGTTCTGATTTATAGCGTTGGCAAGTGTTGCAAGCCCGTACAATTTCCTGCACCTGGCCTCGCATCCCCTTCCAATAAAAATCCCTCGTCACTTGATACAATGTGCCTTGGTACCATTCATGAGACTGATCATGAATGGCATGGATTATGATAGTACACAACACTGAATTGGCCTCTAGAGATATCCGATTCTTGAAGAAGATGAGCTTTTGTTTCAGCAGCCAATCAATCCCCAACTCTTGCCTTAATATGTGCCAACAACGCTTACATTTCTGGGAAAGACCCCATCTCTCATTGTAATAACTCGAATAGTTGCAATTGCGGAGAAGAGACAGCAATGGCTTCGGCAGTCCCTTCATCTTCTCTGGATAAGGCATCTACTACTTTATTTTCTCGTCCAGCCCTATACTCAATCTCGAAATCGAAACCCAACAATTTGCTTATCCAATGCTATTTAGGTGAAGTTGATACCCACTGTTCCAGAAGAAACTTGAGGCTGTCATGGTTGGTGTTGACCTTAAATTTCTTGCCCCACAGATATGCTTGCCAAGGATGTACTACCTTAGCTAATCCAATTAGCTCCTTTTCATATGCTGCTAGTTTCAAGTGCCTTTGTGTGAAGGGCTTGCTAAAGAACGAAATAGGTCTCTCGCATTGTTGCAAAACTGCCCCCATGCCTCTATCCAACACATTGCACTCCACTATAAAAAGGTTGATTGAAGTCGGGCAGAGCTAGGACCGATGCTTCTGTCATAGCGTCTCAGACAGCAGCAAAGGCCATTTTTTACTCCCTTGTATATACAAAACTGTTTTATCTCAATATCCAAGTCAATGGATCTACAATGATTCCATAGTCTTGGACAAACTTGCGGTAATATCCCGTCAGACCTAGGAATCCTCTTAATGCCTTGATAGTTATGGGTTTGGACTAATTGAGCATAGCTTCAATTTTATGCGGGTCAGCTTCCACTCCTCTCCAAAATGAGATGTCCCGAGTATGCCTCTTGCCATTGCGTGAAGGCACATTTAGACTGTTTCAAGTAGAGGTGGTGTTGCCGCAATAAGGAGAAGGCCATACTTAAATGTTGCAAATGCTCCACCCACGACTGGCTGTAAATGAGGATATCGTCAAAGAAAACAAGAACAAACTTCCTTAAGTATCCTTTAAATACCTTGTTCATGAGTGCTTGGAACATTGAAGGGGTGTTTGTGAGGTCGAATGACATCACAAGGAGCTTGAAATGGTGATGGTGTGTCCTAAAAGTCGTCTTCTCTACATCTTTTGGCTTCATTTTGACTTGATGGTACCTTGAGCATAGGTCTAGTTTGGAGAAATAACAAGCTCCAAACAACTTCTCGAGTAGTTCCTTTATAATGTGAATGGGAAATTTCTCCTTTTACAGTTTTTTCATTCAATCCTAGATAATCAATACAAATTTGCCACGAGTTATCACTCTTCTTCACTAATAATATGGGAGAGGAAAATGGTCATTGGCTTGGTTGTATCAGTCCCTTCTGGAGCATCTCCTCGCACTAATGAGCTATTTCATCCTTCTGGCCATGGGGACACCTATACGGTCGCACCACGATTGGAGGGGTTCCCGATTGTAGCCTGATGGTGTGGTCACAATTGCGGACCGCAGGTAACCTTTGAAGGGGCTGAAATATGTCTCGGAAGTTAGCCAATAGGCATTGCTAGTTGCTGGCATGGCTGAATTCCTAAGGACTCCTTGCAACACAACTTCCTTACTTGTGCAAAATGCATCTTCTTTGTTGCAAAGTCCCACAAGATAGGTCTTAAGGGTTTGAGCTAGTTAACCCCCAACACCAGGTCCACCCCACATAATGGCGGGGAGTACAAATTCATGGCAAAGGTCCTTCCACCTAAGACTAGCGGAACCTTTTTACAAACCCCGTCACCTTTGACCCTTTCTTCATTTGGCCACTACTACTCATAACTTCTCCCTTGTTGCCAGTTGTAAGCCTAGCTTTGAGACCAAGGCTGCACATAGGAAGCTATGTGTACTCCCAAAATCCACGAGTACAATGATTGGGTGCTCGTTTACATAACCCTGCACCTTCATAGTTTGGGTTTGGGATAACCCTACCATTGCATTTAGGGATATCTCTAGCTCTCCTTCCTTTCCTTCTCCTTAGCCTTCAACCTCGTCACCACTTTCCTGCCCATCTATCTCCTCCCACTCCAACCAGAATAACTTCTTGCATTTATGTCCCACCGTAAGGGGCTCATCGCAGTTGAAGCACAACCCCTTCCTTTGCCTCTTGTCCATCTGGTCTACTTAATTTCTTAGCATATGCAAGGTGGTTAGAGGGCACTACTGGGATTAATGCGCTTCTCCTGCCTTCTCCTTCATCCTTGGTGGTGGTGCCTCTCTTTTTGTAAAGTCTAGCTAAACTCATGGCTTGCGTCAAGTTGGTGGGATGGTGAAGCTCCACCTCTACTGCTATGGTTTTCTTCAATCTATTGATGAAGATCGTGGTTTCATGTTTTGGTGCTAGATCTATCACTTGCACTGCAAGCTGCTCAAACTTTCATTGGTAATTCTCTATTGTGCTCAATTGGTGCAATTTAGATGATTCATCAACCTTGTTGCTCCAAATGGGTGGCCCAAAACGAAGGTCACATAATGTCTTAAATTCTGTCCAACTCAAGTGGGGTTTCTTCCGTTTCAAATTTAGAAACCACAATTGCTTTTAGATGAAACGTAGTGATCTTCACCTTTTCTTCTTCTGCCACTAGTTGGTGTTCAAAGAGCTACTCGCATCTGTTGAACCATCTTAGGAGATTAGCATTGCCATCATATTTTGGGAAATCCCACTTAGCTAGCCTAGGCACGATCATTCCTCATTCCAGCCTTCCACCTTTTGTCTGGTTATCACTTCTTCTGCAACCAGTGCTGTTGATCTTTGGGGCATTCTGTCACGGTTTAAACTTTCCAATTAAACTGCCAATCGGTCTTGCTTAGCTTCCATCCACTCTAAACAAGCTCTATCGTTCTGGTGCATAGCTAATGAGGCCTCTAGTTGCTGTTGAACCTTCTAATCGTCCATACAACCTGGCTCTAATACCAATATGTTAGCAGATCGCGTTTGTGACCTAGTTTGAGGACGATTTGCATTAATCTCAAATTCAGACTGTTGCATAAGTGACCTCTGTCCTAGTTTTCCTATGGTTAATTCTTAGCTTAGGCTAGTTAGAGAAAATCTAACAATCTTAACAAAATAGGAAGTTTTCTTGGGGAGTAATTGATACACCCCTGCCAATGAAGGTATATCAGAGGAGAAAGAAGGGGGAGGTATGAGAAGTGCATGGGAGGAAGAAAAGAGTAGTAGTAAAAAAAATACAAAGTAAAGGGGCAATTATGTAATAACTAGAGTAGGAAGAGCTGAGGTGGAAGTAGTAGTTGAGCTGGACCATGAGAGCACGTGAAGAGAAGAAGGCAGGTGGACGTGGCTGACATGGAAGGGAAAAGGGGGGGACAAGGAGGAATGAGTATAAATAGTTAGTTTTGGGGAGGGAAAAAGGGGAGAGAATTCATAACAGAGTTTGTTACATAGAGAGGAGAGAGGGAAAACCGGGCAGATAAGGCTACGGCTGCTGGATTCCCAGTGAGGGCTACGGAGGAGGTTCACTGGCTTCCTTCTAGCATTGAGCGTCGATAAAGGAGTTGTTATTGTATTTGTTTTGTTTTGTCCTTGTTCTACTCGAATCTATCACCGGAGTTATAGTGTTGAAATACTTAATACAAAGATTATACTGAATTTTCTGAGGTTCCTATCAATTTGGTTCCGTTGCCAGGAAATCTCTACCACCAGAAAAGTTCATTGCATAGTACATTGCGGCATGACACGGATGGAAACTCGCGTTGAAACACTCGAAAGGACGGTAGAGGGGATACATTTGAACGTCACGAACCTCCAATAGAAGCTGGGGGCAATGGAAGACGAACAAAAAAACATGGGTGGGGAACTATCCACCATATAAGACAAGATGGATTGCATCCAGAAGCTACTAGAAGACACATGGCTCAATAAAGATATAGGAGGACAATCCGGTGATGGTTCGTCCGTGGTAAAAGATTGTGGCAAACGCGTAGATGGTCCACGTTCCACGGAAATCAGATCAGAGATCCCCATCGGTGGCGAGAGGGGAATGGAAATGGAGGACGAGTTTTGTACTAATGCATCACGCCTAATACTTCCAGCGTTCGATGGTGATGATCCCCCTAATTGGATCTTAATGGCCGAACAATACTTCGCCGCACAACAGACAAGGGAGGATAGGAAGGTAGTGCTGTCGGCAATGTGCATGAGAGGATAATGCAATCACTGGTTTCGAATGCTGCAAAGAAGAGAGGCAGATCTGACCTGGCCATGCTTGAAGGAGGAAATCATGAAACGATAAGGGGGTTTGCTTGCCTCTAACCTCTTCAAGAGTCTATCGTAGCTGAGGCAATGTGGCACGGTTCAACAGTACATTGAAGATTTTGAGTCCCTTATCTCCCATGCCCCAACAATGCCGGAAATGCAACTATTGGGGTACTTCATGGGGGGCTTACGGGATCCAATCCAAACGCGCGTGGATACTTTTGCTCCGGCTACCTTGGAACGCGCCATGGACTTGGCTGTTAAAATTGAACGAGAATTTGACTCGGGCATCTTCTTCACCATGGAGCAAGGAAACGGCGGCCACACTGACATTCGACCGCCCACACCACGATCACAGTATTCCAATCGAATGAACAATAGTCATTCGGGAATTTTTTCATCTCCAGCGTCACCACGAGTTCCCAGGTTTATGGTGGGGGATGAGCCACGAATGTTATCCAGAGACGGTTCAACCATACCTAGAAGACAGGAGCATTCCATGGGAGGAGGGGTTCCACCGGCAGCAGGACATGGAGTGGGGAAGGATGGCCCGAGACGACTTCCCGGGTGGAGGCAATTATCACACGTGGAATTCTTGGATAAGAAGGCAAAGGGCTTATGTTTCAAGTGTGACTGGCCCTTTAATCCAAACCACAGATGTCCGAACAAAACATTCCAGTTGTTAGTACTGGAAGAAGAAGCTCCCAGGGAAGAAGAATGGGACAAGGGGCAGCCAGCAGGCAAATAGGCTCCTCTCTCGTTGTCATTATTGGCAATGCAGGGTTTCAATGAACCTTGTACAATGAAAATGCAAGGTAAGTTGGCCTCTTTCCCTATCGTGATTCTGGTAGATAGTGGAGCTAGTCACAACTTTGTGTCGTTTGAATGGACCGCACGTCAGGGATTACCATTATCCGATCATCGTTCCTTCAAAGTAACATTGGGAGATGGAAGATCTATAGAGGCCCATGGGTTTTGTTCTAACTTGCAACTTTAGGTAGGACCATACCACATGGGCGTGGATTGTTATGTAATGAAGGGTAGATTTGATTTTGGGAGTGACATGGTTGAAAATGCTGGGAGAAGTAAAAGTGGATTAGGCCAAAATGACTATCAAGGTTACTCAAGAAAAAGAGGAATATCTGCTATGTGGAGATCCAACATTGTGCCGATTTCCAATCTCTTACAAGTCATTACAGAAGCTAGGGGAAGTGGATGAGTGTAAACTGCTATGGGTGATAGCAGCAACGTTGCAAGGAGAGTAGAAAATCCAGGAGGTGAGTTTGGATAAATTATTAAGAGAATACAGGGACATTTTCGACACTCTACAGGGCCTACCTCCCATTCGTGCAGCGAATCACCACATTCCTCTCATGGAAGGGAAAGGTCCCATATCCGTGAGGCCTTACAGGTATGCGTACATGCAAAAAAATGAGATAGAGAGGTTAGTACGTGACATGTTGGAGACAGAAATCATCCGTCCCAGCGCGAGCTCCTTTTCTAGTCCGATGATCTTAGTGAAGAAGGAGGATGGATCATGGAGATTTTGTGTAGACTATTGTGCTCTCAATGAGGTGACGGTGGCAGATAAGTACCCCATCCCGGTGATAGATGAGTTATTGGATGAGTTGTATGAGGCTAGTGTATTCTCAAAGATTGACCTACGATCCGGATACCATCAAATATGAATGGCTGAGGAAGGCATTCATAAAACGGCCTTCCGCACTCATCAAGGTCACTACGAATTCTTAGTCATGCCATTTGGATTGACCAATGCACCAACAACATTCCAAGCCACGATGAATGACATCTTTTGACCTTATTTAAGGCAATTTGTCTTGGTGTTCTTTGATGATATTTTGGTATATAGTAGAGATTGGGACACTCATATTCAACACTTGAACAAGTTTTCTTTACCCTAAAGCAACAACATTTTTTTGCCAATAGGAAGAATTGTATCTTCGGACAGGCTAAAGTGGAGTATTTGGGACATCTCATATCAAAAGAAGGAGTGGCTATGGATCTAACCAAGATACAATCCGTAGTGGATTGGCCTTAACCATCCTCCCTTAAAGGTCTTCGCAGGTTCCTTGGATTATCCGGATACTATCGGAAATTCATTAAGGATTATGGTAAGATAGCCAAACCCCTCACGGATTTGCTTAAAAAGAATGGCTTTGAATGGTCTGAGCAAGCTACCGCCGCATTCATTAAAGGTCTTCGCGGGTTCCTTGGATTATCTGGATACTATCGGAAATTCATTAAGGATTATGGCAAGATAGCCAAACCCCTCACGGATTTGCTTAAAAGGAATGGCTTTGAATGGTCTGAGCAAGCTATCGCCGCATTCAATGGATTGAAGAAGGCGTTAGTGACAGCTCCAATATTAGCAATGCCCAATTTTTCCCACACGTTCGTTGTGGAATGTGATGCATCAGGAAGAGGGCTGGGGGCGGTGCTACAGCAAGATAATAGACCAGTTGCTTATTTTAGTAGAGCCCTGGCTGATCATACTTTGGCCAAGTCCACTTACGAGAAGGAACTCATGGCATTGGTGTTAGCGATTCAGCATTGGCGACCTTATCTCTTTGGCAAAAAATTTGTTGTTCAAATTGATCAAAAGAGTCTGAAGCATTTGCTTCAACAAAGGATCATGCTCCTTGATCAACAGAATTGGCTACCTAAGCTTTTGGGGTATGACTTCGAAGTTCAATATCGAAGGGAAGTGGAGAATAAAGTGGCTGATGCCCTGTCAAGGGAGTTTGAAGAGACACATCTGATGCAAATCACGGGACCTATATGGACGGACTTATCAACCATTAGGAGTGTAGTGGAGGCTGATCCGACCTTAGCTGAAAAGATGCAGCTGTTGAAGAGGGGAGAATCAGCAGGCCGGGGGTTTCATCTTGTGCAAAACACCTTATTCCATCACGGAAGATTGGTAATTCCAGCAAAGTGCAAGTGGTCTCTAGTGTTTCTACATGAGTTCTATTCCTCACCCATTGGAGGGCCTGCGGGGTTCCTCAAGACTTACCGGAGGATAGCCGCAAATGTGTTTTGAATCGGGATAAAAAAGGATGTGATGGATTTCATAGCAGCTTGTACAATTTGTTAGCGCCAAAAGTATCAAGCTTTGGCACCTGTAGGTTTGCTTTGTCCGCTACCAATACCAACAGCCATTTGGGAGGATGTCTCCATAGACTTCGTTGGAGGATTGCCGAAATTTAAGGGGTTTAATGTAATCCTTGTGGTGGTTGATCGCCTCTCCAAGTATGGCCATTTCATTCCTATCAAGCATCCTTACATAGCTAAGGGGATAGCGGAAGTATTCATCAGGGAAATTGTTCGGCTCTATGGCTACCCGAAGACAATCGTGAGTGATCGTGATCCCACTTTTTTGAGCAACTTCTAGACTGAACTCTTTAAATTGCAGGGTACCCTCCTACACTACAATACCGCGTATCATCCGGAAACGGACGGACAGACGGAAGTCTTAAATCATTGCCTGGAAGGGTACCTTTGATGCTCTGTGAGCCATCATCCTACACTGTGGAAAGCATGGCTTCCTTAGGCGGAATTCCACTACAACACGGCCTACCATACAGCGTCCAAAATGTCGCCATTTGAAATAGTTTATGGCTGGCCCCCTCCTATCTTGCAGTCCTTGGTTGATAAGGAAATACGAAACCCGGAGGTGCTTTAAGCATTACAGAGCAGGGACGCCATTCTTCAGCAGTTAAGACGCAATCCATCTATTGTAAGAATGCAAATAAGCATAGACGACGGGTGGAGTTCCGGGTGGGAGAGTGGGTGTTCTTGAAGCGACGTGTATCTCTTCGATCACAGCTTAAAAATTCCACTTCCAAACTAATTTCAAGATTTTTTGGACCATTTCAAATTGTTGAGCGAATTGGACAAGTGGCATACAAGTTGCAATTGCTGGCCAACTGTCGCATACATCCTGTCTTTCACATCTCGCTACTGAAGAAGGCGGTAGGAACTTTTCCTTCCACAGTGGAAATCCCACCGGACATGCCCGAAGATTCAGCAGCTATGGCACACCTTCCCGTAGCCATCGTAGGAAGACGATTTAAGCGCAATGGAACAACAACAATTCCCCAGGTCCTGGTACAGTGGTAGGATCAAGGGCTTGATCATGTTTCATGGATGGATACATCCGAGTTCACTTTCCTCTTCCCAAATTTTGTCCTTGAGGACAAGGACATTGTATCGGGGGAGGAAATTGATACACCTCTGCCAATGAAGGTATATCAGAGGAGAAAGAAGGGGGAGGTATGAGAAGTGCATGGGAGGAAGAAAAGAGTAGTAGTAAAAAAAATACTAAGTAAAGGGGCAATTATGTAATAACTAGAGTAGGAAGAGTTGAGGTGGAAGTAGTAGCTGAGCTGGACCATGAGAGCACGTGAAGAGAAGAAGGTAGGTGGACGTGGCTGACGTGGAAGGGAAAAGGGGGGTAGGGGGGGGGGGAGGGGGGGTCAGGAGGAATGAGTATAAATAGTTAGTTTTGGGGAGGGAAAAAGGGGAGAGAATACCGGGCAGATAAGGCTACGGCCGTCGGATTCCTAGTGAGGGCTACGGAGGAGTTTCACCGGCTTCCTTCTAGCATTGAGCGTAGATAAAGGAGTTGTTATTGTATTTGTTTTGTTTTGTCCTTGTTCTACCCGGATCTATCATCGGAGTTATAGTTTTGAAATACTTAATACAAAGATTATACTAAATTTTCTGGGATTCCTATCAATAATAGTCTGCCTTTTCATTCATTTTTTTTGTTCTTTAAGTAGTATAGGAAGATTGGTTCCAAAGGTCCATGATTTTCTCCTAATTCGCTACCCATTACTACTAATTGCCCCCCCATAACCTACACTATCTACACGACTACTATCGGACCAATAAAAGAACTCCACTAGCAGATACTTGAATTCACTCCACTACTATAGCTCCCCTATTCTTATGCCTCTAATACACCTTCTCAAACAGAGTCTCCACTACTCGATCTTTATCAAAATTAGGACAAGAATTCACACAATGCTCTAGTGATAGTTGTTATAGGAGTTAGTAGCATCGACAATTATATTAGGAGGTCATATGCGTTTGTGGGTAGTATGAATGTTGTGATTGGTAGTAGATATCGACTTGGTGGTTGGAATAACTATTGATTCTTGGATAGATGATAGTGTGCTATGGAAGAGTGGTGAAGGGAGATGGGAAAATATATAAAACGGTGCAATGCTTAAACACATCTTTGCAAATAACAATTTCTAGGAGATGTTGAAGTTCTAGATATCTACAATGGGTTTAAAGTAAATTTTTAATGGGTATTAGATACTTAATACTAGTCAGAGTTTAATGGATGAAGGGTCAAGTTTAGTGGTAAAGCCTTTGTGTCTTTTATAAGGCTGGTAATTCGTTTTAACAAATCATGTTTCATGTTTAGATTTAAACGAGTTTGTGTCTAAAACCTCAAGCTGTAACACAACTTGCTATTAGTTGAATTTGGACACTTAAACCTGTAATTTAACTTTTTAATAAGGGTGTTTTATATAAATTGCCTGGAATTCTCATCTTAAAAATCCTCTTCTATCTCTACCAAAATTCAGGCTGTAGAGAACAAGTACACCATAGTAAAATACATCATAATCATGTGAGAAAATGCTCTCTCCTCTCTATACCCCCTGCTCCAGTCCCCACCCTTAGAGGACCACCCCTAGAATAACATACACTGCCTGACCCCTAAAGAACCACCTTTCTAGGAATTATAGCAAACATAAACCCGTAGACACCTACCCGCATTGATAACCACCGAAAATGTTGGCAGAAGACCCCTACCACCCCCACGATGAGACCGGAAAAACCCCCTCCAGTCACCGGAGTAACCTAGGCGATCACCAGCCCCCATAACCTTCATCGGATTGCCCTACAAAAACATCACTCCCTAGGCAACCCAATAAGGAAAAAGCAAAATCCGTTGAGGATGAAGGAGTGGCCTATTGGAAGTCCATGCTAGTAGGCTACTTTATAGGCCGCAAATTACCTTTCACCTTAGTCTACACCATAACGTCCAAGTTGTGGAAGGAATACGGTCTTCAAAGCATCCTAGCCAATTCGAAAGGCTTCTATTACTTCCAGTTTGACAAGGAGAAGGACATTACTCCAATCCTAGAAAAGGTATGGTTTTTCTCCAAACGCTACCTGATTCTTCAACGGTAGAGGAGAGGAATGATGCTAGACAAGTCCCAACATACCCATGTTCCAATATGGGCCACATTCAACTGCATCCCATGTGAGCTCCTTTGCGCTGACGGGATAAGCCACATAGCGAGTGGAGTGGGCTCACCTATAAAGGTTGACACCCTCACGGCCACTAGACAATGTCTCGATCAAGCTCGCGTCCTTGTCGAGATAGATGGAAGAAGAGAGTTGATCAAACAGATTAAAGTGGAGAAAGCTGATGGCTCCTTGGCCACTGTCCAGGTCGATTACAAATGGATCCCTCCCCGGTGCAACAAATGCAAGGTGTTTGGCCATACATGCCAAACGATAACCAAACCAACACAACCTACTCTGGTGAGCTCCTCCAAACCTTTAGAAGACCAATGGATGCAGGCCAACCATGCAACCAAGGCCAAACAGAGAAGGGCCACGGTTACTCCTTCCCAAACGAAGAGCTCTAAGGGGGCTCAAACACCGCCCAACCAAGACCATCCCACGTCTGCAACATCCTAAGACTAGCCAAAAAATGACCCAAATCAGGGGTAGAATGAAGCAACCCAAAGCAAACCACCACCCCCCCCTCTCCTCCTCTAAAGTGAATGACATGGATATGGAAGAAGCCAACAACACCCCTTTGCATATCAACACACAAAACACCCAAGAACCATCTAAGCACGACAAGCCTCCATGCAACACGCCAACTCTCAACCTACCCCCAGCAAAAGCATGCAACATAGGGAACCACGTTAACAACGAACACGACAACACCCCACTTTCCAAGCTTCTTGATCAAGTGTCGAAAACCCCAAAAAGCAGCTCTAAGGGCAGCAAAGGCTCTAGCTCCTCTGGAAAGTGTAATAAGAAACAGAGGAAGCAGTGCTGCACCTTTACCTAGGTGCTAATGGCTCCACTTAGTCACACTCATGAATATAGTAGCATGGAATGTTAGAGGGCTAAACGACCCTCTTAAAGCAGCGGAAATTAGGAAGGAGTGTGACAATCATAGGATATCTCTTGTAGGGATACTAGAAACCAAGGTTAACACCACCAATGAAGCAACGGTAATACAACGACTAGGTCCACAATGGCAAGTAGCCATCAACCAAGTTACACCCAAGAGTATATGGATAGCATGGCAATCGAGAGTATGGGACATCAGCATAGTCAAGGAAAATGCCCAACTTTTGCATTGCACAGCAATCGATCGCAGCACCACTTCCAAATTAAATGTGACCTTCATTTATGGTGCTAACAATGATGGCGAAAGCAAAAGGAAATTGTTATGGAGAAGCTTAGAAGAAATTTCCCCAACCTTCACCACCCTCCCTTGGTTGGTTCTTGGAGATTTCAACACAACCCGAAGCCCCTTTGAGAAGCAAGGAGGCCGAGGGCGCATGATACCAGCAATGACAGACTTTCAAACATGTTTAACCAACATTGAGCTTGAGGACCTAAGGTACATGGGTGACTTCTTCACGTGGACAAATCGTCAAGAACACAATACCATATTGAGGAAGCTAGATCGTGCCTTGATCAACCAATTCTGGATGCAAACATTTCCAAACGCCCAAGCCAAGTTCTTGCCCCCCCTCCTCTCCGATCACTCACTAACCATCATACACATAGACTCCACCTTGAGGGTAAGGAAGATACCATTCAAAATTTTCAATTTTTGGATCCATCATGCTGGTTTCTAGGACATAGTCTCCAATGTATGGAGAACGGAGATCGCCAGTTCCAAGATGTACCAAGTAATAAGCAAGCTCAAATTACTCAAGGAGGAACTAAGACATCTTAACCACAGCAAGTTCTCCCATTTGTCCAACCGAGTAAAGGAAGCCAAGCACACCCTTCACCAACTACAATCTAATATTCATGGGACCGTTGATAAGTCCCAAATGGAAGCCGAAAGAACAACATTTGAGGAGTACTATCTATTGAGAAATGCCGAAGAATGCTTCTTCAAGCAGAAGTCAAGAATAAATTGGCTAAAGCTTGGAGACAAGAACACTTCTTTCTTTCATAAAGCCATGCGGAACCATCACAATAGAAGCAACATTTATCGTATTAGCCAAGAGGATGGTAGTGAAGCGGTAGGCGAAGAGCAGGTTAGGGACCTAGCAGTTTCCCATTTCCAATAACTCTATAGCAAAACACACCCTCTAATTAACATGGAGGAGATTCGCAACCTGGTAACTTGGAGACTCAATGATCAATAGAAAGAAGAATTGCAAGTGCCATACTTGAAGGATGAAATCAAATGGGGCTTTGTCTCTCAAGCAAATGAGAAAGCTCCTGGCCGGGATGGATATACAGCTCTTTTCTTTAAGGATACATGGGATATACTAGGGCAAGTCCTCACCTCCGCCATCAAAGAATTCCTTAACTCAGGGCACCTACTTAAGGAGATAACTCTACCATCCTCAAATTGGTTCCCAAGAGCCCTAACCCTACCAATCTAGGAGATTTTAGACCCATTGCATGCTGCAACATGCTCTACAAGGCGATGTCCAAAGTACTTGCTGCTCGTCTTAAGGTGGTCTTACCTTCTTTGATTAGGAGAGAGCAAGCTGCCTTCATCTTAGGGCACAAAATCATTGATAACATTTTCATCGCCAGGAATTGATGGTTGGTTATCAAACACAAAAAGTAGTGCCCCATTGCACACTTAAGGTCGACCTCTAGAAAGCTTATGATTCTATAAGATGGGATTTCATAATCGAAGTGCTTAGGACCATGCAATTTCCACCTCACTTCTATACTCTCATAGAATAATGCATTACCACAACAAAGTTCTCTATCAACATCAATGGGAAATTGGCAGACTATTTTCCAAGCAAGCGGGGCCTAAGGCAGGGTAACCCAATCTCTTCATACTTATTTGTTGCGGGCATGGAAGTCCTCCCCACCCCACTTCAAAGGCTCATCTCCAACCTCGCATTCTCCCCCCACTGGAGGTGCAAACCCGAGCACTTAACTCATCTTTGCTTTGCAGATGACCTCCTAATGTTTGCAAAGGGTAATGTTGAGTCCATGTCCTTGATCAGGGATGCTCTCTAGCAGTTCCAAGCACTCTCAGGCCTCAAGTTCCATATTCTTCTCCAATGTTCCCACCAGGATCAAACATCATATTCTACAGGTCACCCAATACCAAGAAGGCAGACTCTCAGTGCGGTACTTAGGAGTCCCACTCCTCTCCACTAAGCTCAAAACGGAGGATTGTGACGCTTTGGTGGAAAGAATCCTAGCTCATATCACCTCGTGGGTGTCGAAGTTCTTATCTTACGCAGGGTGACTACAGCTAGTTAAATCCGTTCTCTTCTCAATGCAAGTCTATTGGAGTTCCATCTTTCTACTACCCAAGAACATAATGGCTAGGTTAGAACAACTTATTAGGAACTTCCATTGGAGTGGAAACCTGCACACAATTTCAAAAGCCAAAGTCAGGTGGGAGGAAGTTTGCAAGCTAATCAAATGTGGTGGCCTAAGGATTTCCAACCTCCATCTATGGAATGAGGCTTTGCAGCTCAAACATATCTGCACCTATGCAAAAGCGGAGCTCGAAGCCTATGGCCTGAGTGGGTGTAGTCAACATTACTGAAGGGCAAAAGCTTTTGGTCGTCACAAGCCCCAACCACATGCTCTTGGACTTGGAAGAAGCTCCTAAAATTAAGACCCCTAGTACGTGGCAGCTTTCAATGGCAACCGGGAGATGGCTTATCCATCTCTATATGGTCAGACTTCTAGCTACCCATGGGTCCCTTAGACAGCCTATTTAGTTTAAGGCAAATTAGAAGCTCAGGTATCCTGATGATAGCCAAGCTATGCTCCATTGTGGATAATAACACATGGTGACTACCAAATAATCCGCCTTGGTCAGATATCCACATCCCCGCTCACATCTAACCAAATGACTCAATCCTCGATCAAATGCGATGGATCTACACTACATCAGGGGAGTACACCATCAAGAGTGGATACACTTTCCTTAAACTAGAAGGACTAACCATCCCTTGGTACAAAGTAATATGGAACAAATCTACCATTCCAAGGCACTATTTCATATTATGGCTAGCCTTGTTGGGGAAACTTTTCACTCTTGATAAATTGATTGCATGGGGATAGCTACATCCTCAACATGCTACCTATGTCAACAAGAGCAGAAGACCACTCGCACCTCTTCTTCAGTTGCAACTACTCATCCCAAGCGTGGCGGCAAGTGTGCAACTTCGCCCAATGTCCTCCTCCATGTAGGGATTGGCAAGGCGCTAAAAACATACTAATAGCAATAGCCCAATCAGCCACCAAACTCTATCAGACATGGAGAGCAAGCCTTGCAATTGCAGTCTATTGTATATGGAGAACATGCAACAAAGTCCGACTTAGAAGTAGTCCTCCTAGCATCTCTCTTTTAGCCAATGAAATCAAATCAAATCTTACGTCTGTAGGATGTAGTTTGGTAGTGCTTTCATTATACCAATACCAATGAGTTTGGTCCTAGTATTGTATTTATATCTTTAACCGTCTTTGACGGATGTACACCATTTTTAAATTAATAAATTATGAATTATAAAAAAAAATAAGGGTGTTGTATATTCAGATAAAATCTGTTTATAGATTAAGAAAAATTTAAAATAAATATAGTCATTGAGTTTCTATTTGAAACATGTTTCTAGTATCGTCTTGAATTTGCCTAATGCTTATAATAAAAATTACATTCAAAACTATACTATCTTTTGTAGTCTAATTATGTGGTTAAATTCGATGAAAACATAATAACTTAAGAATTGAACTACTAATGTAAACAAAAATTAATGGCATAATTGTTCTGTTGATAATCTACATCATTACATAATTAACTTAAACAAAAACCGATTAATATTCAATCCCATTTTAGTAAGGTATCCATGAATGGATGTGTATACAAAAATGATACTTGAAATGTTCTTATGCAATGCTTTACAAAAAGAGTTTGAAATTAGAATCTAGAAAGAAATAAAAAGTTAAGAATGTTATTTTTATACAATTGGAGTTAAAGTGGACGGGGGCGATAATTAGAAAGACAATGACGCTAATGAGACCAACATTGGAGCTGATAGTAGTGGATGATGCAAGAGAGAGGGTGGGGGGGGAGGGAGGGAGAGAGAGAGAGAGAGAGAGAGAGATATGCACTAGTGAAAACTAGAAAAGAGATGCAAGTAAGAATATATAATATAAATTCAAGCTATAGATATTAGAATAATTTTAAATGGGTGCGCATGTCACACCTAACCATATATATGAGACTTGCTTATTAGACGGATTCGTTAATGGGTTTAGATGTTAAACTTGAAATTGATGCGTTTTTAAACTAGTCTAAATGGGCCTGACTCCTTTATTGATCGTGTTAGGTATTGCTTATATAAATTTATAATCATTATCCTATCATGTCAGGTTGGTGAGTGAGGTGCTAAATTACTAGACCTACTTTTTTTTAGCAGGTGGCAATGAAATATGCTAGGTCTGAGTTGAAGTCCACTAGTAGACTAGCTTTAGTAGTAGTCTTTGAGTCTTTTTATTAATAAACCAATGGACAATTGCCATGTGACAATTCAATTACAGGTATTATGGTATACTTGAGGGTAGTTGCTAGGAGAATCTTGCACTAGTATTTGGTTTGATACTATGCAATTGGGGTTTGTGAGCACTCTTTCCTTCAATGATAGCATACTAGTATCTGTTTATTATTATCAATTGGGCCTACTTGTCGAATATGGAGTAGAGGAATATGACAACAATGGAAACATGATTTGATTTTTTAGAGAAAGCTTTGATCAAATTAGTAAAAGATACGGAACAGATCAAACAACAAAGTTCAATCAGGAAAGAGAAAAAAAAAAAAAACAAAACAAAAATTCCAAATCCATGAGAAGTTAGCCTTGATCTGTGAGAATTAGCTTTGATAGATGATTTGAAGCAAATGGTTGGGTGCTGTCAGCAATTGCTGATGAAATAGAAAGGGTCCATTGATGGTCTATGAGGTCATGAGTGTAACAGTAATTCAATGAACTTCCAAGAATATTTTATTTCATTGGAATTGAAGAGTTAGCTTTGATAAGTTAGCCTTGATTTATGAGAATTAGCTTTGATAGATGATTTGAAGCAAATGGTTGGGTGGTTTCAGCAATAACTGGTGGAGTAGAAAGGGTTCAATGATGGTCTTTGAGGTCATGAGTGTAACAGTCTCCAACTTAAATGAACTTTGAAGAATGCCGTATTTCATTGGGATTGAAAAGTCTAACACCGCATGAACTTCATTATGCAAATCCTTGTCTTACTTGAATTACCAGAACTTGAATATGTGAAACCTAAACCTGATTTGAATTGAGTTCTCCAACTGAACAATTCATCACATGCTATGCATTAGTTAGATTTGACATTTGAGCTCAAGTTTTCTTTTGGGATAATGTATGGGGCAACACTCATGAATATTGCACTTTTAAAAGGAAAAATTGTAAATATTGTATCTAAAAAAATTATTTCAAAAGTGTAGACACGGTTTGCAACTTCTTTTTTTTCAAAGTTTGCAAAACTAAAGGCGCGGACATTTGCAACTTGAAGCTTATTGCTTGAAGGCATAGACAAGTCTACGCCTTTAGTGTAACTTTGTTTTTTACACTTCGGCAGATGGAAATATAGCAATTTGATTCTTATAAAAATAGCAAACGGCAATGTGGTTTGATCTTAGCTATAGTATACTTAAATTAGTCTTTTTTTATATATTATAAGTTTCATAACTCCAAACGAGTAAAAAGTTATGATCTTTAAAGATTAAAAAAAAAAATTGAAACTATGTAATTTGTTTTTCTAACTTTAAAGGGTCATAAATTTTTTTAATTTGGAGTTACAAAGCTCATAATATATAAAAAAAGATTGATTTAAATGTATTATAATTAGGACTAAATCGTGTTGCCATTTGGTATTTTTATAAAGATAAAATTGCTATGTTTCCATCTGCCAAAGTATTAAAAAAAAAAAAATTACACTAAAGGCATGGCAAGCAATTTGCTTGAAGGCGTAGATCGGGTATGTGTCTTAAGTTTTACAAATTTTGGAAAAAAAAAAGTCGCAAACCAAGTTTGCTATTTCAAAACCTATTTTGGAAATAATTTTTGCAGGTATATATAATATGTGAATTTTTTTTAAAAATTGCAATATTTACGAGTGTAGCCCTAATGAATGCGATGACACTAGACCTACTTTTATTTAGCAGGTGGCAATGAAATATGCTTAGTCTGAGTCAAAGTCCACTATTAGAAAAGTCAAGATAAGAAGTAGTCTTTGATTCTTTTGTATTAATAGACAGATGAATTATTGCCATGTGACAAATCAGTTACAGGTAATCACAGTATAAGTGGAGGGTAGTTGCTAGGAGCATCTTGCACTAGCATTTGACTTGATACCATGCAATTAGGATTTTTAGAGAGTCTTTCCTCAATAATAGCAATACTAGTGTCTGTTTGTTATTGTCAATTGGTCCTACTTGAGTAGAGGAATATGACAACAATGGAAACATGAGTGGACTTTTTTAGAGAAAGCTGTGATCAAATTACTAAAAGACACAAAACAACTCAAACGACAAAGTCCAATCACAAAAAAAGTCTGTAAGTCCGTGAGAAGTTAGCCTTGGTCTGTGGAGGGTAGTTGCTAGGAGCATCTTGCACTAGCATTTGACTTGATACTATGCAATCAGGATTTGTAAACACACTTTCCTCAGTAATAGCAATACTAGTGTTTGTTTATTATTGTCAATTGGTCCTACTTGAGTAGAGGAATATGACAACAATGGAAACATCAGTGGATTTTTTCAAGCTGTGATCAAATTACTAAAAGACACAAAACAAATCAAACGACAAAGTCCAATCACGAAAAAATCTCTGAGCCCATGAGAAGTTAGCCTTGGTCTGTGAGAATTAGCTTTTTGATAGATGATTCAAAGCAAATGGTTGAGTGGTTTCTACAATTTGCTGATGGAGGAGAAAGGGTTCATAGATGGTCTTTGAGGTCATGAGTGCAACTGAGTCTATAACTTCAATGAACTCTATAGAACGTCGTATTTCATCGGGATTGAGCAATTGATCGAGTTCTCCAATTGAGCAATTGATCTCATGCTGTGCATTAGATAGATCTGAGCTCAAGCATTCTTTTGGGAAAATATGTTATGCTATGACAAAGAGTGGGACTGCAATCCTATGATAAAATGGATCCCCTTAGCTGGATCACATGAGCTGATCGATGCTTCAGAGTTAACCATATATCCTTGGAGACGAAAGACCTGTTAGTCTTTATATATGCATGGGAGGAAGGGCGCTTAGTTTGTTCCAAGTTTTGCATAAGAGAATGACTCACATCAAATGATAGAAGTTAACACAAGAATTGCTGTATAGATACAGTGGTTGGAAGGTGTTGATTCCCTATAAGTTTGATGGTGGCTTGCCAAGAAGGAAGGGTGGAGGGTTATGTTTATGAGTTTGGATCTCTCAAACAGAATGCCTTGTTTTCCTGAAGAACAATTACTTGAATGTTTCTGACCATATTGATGGATGATATTAGGAAAAAAATTTGCACTTATGTTTTAGTGGCTTTTGCATATGCATTGAAATTAACTTATTGGTTTTGAAATGCAGTGGGTAATGATAGTGCAAATATTAAGCCAAAAAGGTTCTTTTGCATCTGTAAGTCACAGGAGTATTGCTGTTGGCAGTGGATATTGATCTGGTGGTTGGCATCATGGTTGCCTGCATAAAAGTGACAATACACTGGAATGGAGTGATAAGAGAGACACGGGAAAATATACAAAGTGGCATAACCAAGAGCAACAGGCAGGTATTTGGTGATAACTGTAGGAGCATGGCAGCGCAAGTCCATGGAAGAAAGGGCAATTTTAATCTTACTTATGACAAGATTCAAGCTGAAAAAAAGAAGCCCACTTCTCCATTGTAAAAACAAAATTTTGCGGATCAATATCATGGAAAAAGGAGATGTGAAAGGCATGGATGGTTGAGGAGAAGCAAGGCCACGGGAAGTTTCAGACATCTGCCTTGGTGACAATGAGAAACTTTTAGGGTGTAACATTCCAGATATTGGGCATGTATTTGGGGGTAACAATATGAGCATGGCAATGCAAGTCTGTGGAAGAAAGGGCAATTGCAATTCTACTTATGATGAGATTTTGACCCAATAAAAAAAAAAAAAAAAAAGATAAGCCCTGCTACTCCATTGCAAAAACAAAATTTTGGAGATCAAGATTGTGGAAGGAGGAGATGCAGAAGGTGTGAACGTAGAGGAGAAGTGAGGCCAAACAGGAAGTTCCAGTTATCTGCCTTGGTGACAAGGAGAAACTTTTAGGTGGTGGCATTCATAGATACTTAGTAAGATTCAAAGTTTAGTATTAGAAGAATCAAAATTGAGTAATTTTTAGTCTTTTGTCATGGACCAGTGGGTTATGGCCATGTTGCAAGTCAATTAGAGGCATTAGGGACATAAATAGAGGTTTGGTTAGTACTATAGAATATTCTAGCATATTTCTCTTTTAACCAGATAATGAAAGCTTTGTAATCATTCTTTGATAATGTCAATACTAGTGCCTTTTGTTTCCTATCGTAAGTACAGATGAGGGTAAGTTGCATTATAAAGCAATGAAGACTCTCAATGAAGTTGCAGCATTAACTTTTTTTTGGTGGTAAAGACCAAAAAAGAAAAATTATAAGATATGAATATGGTGGAAGTTGTAATCTTTAAATACAAATGAGGTCATTTTTCTGGAAAACTGCTAAAATTTCCAAAAATCTTTTGAGTCTTTGTTTGGAATGCTTTTCTTCAAATAGCATCCTCCTTTAACTTTGATTTGATGCCAGCATTTCCCTTGCACTTTGCTAAGGTGGGGGAATGTTAGAGCAATTTTTTTGTATGAAACTGTTAGGCATATGTATCATCTCTCTTATAAGTGGTTGAGCGTACAGGTACATAGGGTATTGCCTAAGATGTTGTAATGATCTGATATGACTAATTGTTTGGGATTAGTGATCTGATTCGTCTTAGTAGTATGATAGCTGCTCTGTTGTTTGCATATATTTAGTCCTCAAAGTATTTTTAAGATAAGGTTGTGCATTAGTTGCTTGTATTATAAATGGCTTGTCTATAATTTTCTAGTTGCTCAATCTCGTCCAAATCTTTCTTTTGAATTTTTGAAGGATCCATCCGACAGGAGGGTAATAAGATGTGATGACAAGCTGAAAGAACTCTTTGATGTTGACACCTTCCACGGTTTCACTGTCTCAAAACTGTTGGCCCCTCATTTTGTAAAGACGGAATAATGAATGGCTCCCCCTTCTTTTCTTGTTTAGCTTGAGGAGTAGGTAGATTCTGTTTTGAAGTACATGTAAGTTTCTAACATTTTTTCTCTGACTCCATTTTTGTATCTTTTTCGGCTGACCACACCAGGCTGACTGAAACTTTCAGAAGGGAAATTAAATTTGTAAGCTTTCACGCCACCCATATTCTAACACTTTATATTGTTTGCTAGTTGCTTCTTCATCCTGGATGAAGGAATTGTTGTAAGCAATTGAATGAGGGTTGCTGCAGCTTTTAATTTCTCTGAATGACCAGACAGTATCGTTCATCCTATTTTTGCTTCAATTCAGCCACCAAGAAGAAATTGAATCCGTTATCCAGGTACCTATTGGGTAAGCTAGCACAGGTTCCTTAGAATCAGCTTCATGCCAGTGGGGTGCAGGTGTTGATGTAGTTGTGGGAAAACAGCACCAGAAATTGTGCTACAGCCGCACTTGAAGATGGAAATCTTCTTTCTTTTTCCTCTGACAGAATAGGAATTTCAATTTAAAAGGGTTGTTTCTTACTAAGGAGGTTTCATTCCTACCCTATTAAAGAATCATTTACAAGACAAGAAGATAAATCCTTTTTCTCATATAAGCATGACTTCGTGAGACCCCGTCTTACAAATGGTTTTTACGTTTCCACTGTAGTGTTTACAGTAGATTTTTTCTTTCTTTTGTTTTTTTTTTGTTTCTTTTTGTTTTTCTTCCCCTTTTTGTTTTTGGCCAAAGGTTTGCACTAGATAGGGAAACTCGTGAGGATTGGCATGGCTTAGTCTATTTAGTTTCCCTTACGCTGAAGACCATATTTACTTTTGAAGATGCTGCCTGATGTTACGTGTTCAGGATGGGCGTAATCATCCTTCATGTTGAGAAATGAATCCTCCTCCTCAACGGTATATCGTTTGGTGAAGCAATTTTGCCTAGACATGCAATGATACTGTTGAAAATGGGGGTGGAACTGGCAAACTTTGACTCAAATGGATCGACAGATTCATTTGCAAACTTATTCAATAAATGCGTAGGCTTAGACCTTTTAGCCCGTTTAGAATGAGGTTCATTTTGTTGTTGAAACTCTATACAATAAGAGTGCACTCTTTTCTTTAGCTTCGGTGGAAGATTTATTGTCTTGTAGCATGTAATAGTCAAAGCTAAAATGACTATCAAAGGCCATGTTATGTTATGGATTTGTTTTACGCGTTTATATCGCTAAATGAAATAAGATTATAATGAAATTAGGATTACTATTGAATAGAATAGAGGTGTAATTCGTATTACTGTGTTTACTATCATTAAATGAATATTATTGTGTTTACATTGAATGTTGAAGGGGAATTGTAATTGGATGATTTAGTAATTGTAATTCATATCCGAATTTCTATTATATGAAGTAAATGTTGTAATCCCTATTCTGTTTTGTGCTTATTGTAATTCTTATTTCATATGGAAGGTTATAATAGATTTTTTATTACGGTGAAATAAATGGACATTAGTGTTTGTTGGTTCATTCCTTCTCGTTAGAGTTATTGTATTATTAGTGTAAGATTTATCTTTTTAGCCATAGCTATTGTGTCGAGAGCAGTATGGGCTAATGGGGCTTGGGGATCATATTGGAATTAGGACCCAAAGGAAACTTGGGCATTTATTATTTGGATTATGTTTGCAATTTATTTTCGTACTTGAACAAATAAAAATTGAGGAAGTGTAAACTGTGCAGCTGTGGCTTCTCTGGTTTTTCTTATAATTTGGATATGCCATAATGGGCACAATCTAAATATGATTAATTTATGGACCGTGTTATTTATTGATACTATAAAAATGAATCTGTTTAAAACTAGATATGGAATATGAACAATTGACATGGATTGTTAGTATAAATTGCGAAACCGGTGAAGGAATGGTTTCCTTGTGGATATCCTCTATGTTATATCACCTTTTTATCTGAGCCGTCATCATTCTGCTGCTTCTTTATTTGAATAATTTGTTTTTGAATTTTCTTATTGAGTTCTCTAGCAATCTACCTTTTCAAGGGGTATTTCTGTTCCAAGGCAAGATCTTCACTTAGAAGTTGTGTTTGCACATCTCTTTTAAGATTTCTAAATGCCTCACGGCAATACCTAATTCGCGTGTTTATCCAATATATATATATATATACCTAATTCACGTGTTTATAGGTTGAATAATTTTAATATATTTCTACACGTGCTTGCCTACATGGAGTTTTCTACACTTTCCATTTAATAATTTAATATATTTATTTAGATTTTTTTTAATTGATAAATGGTTTGAACTTAAAAACAAAGCATGCATGTTAAACAGAATGAAATATGGTTTAGGTTTTCATATATAATTAATAAATTGATTGTGTTGTGTTGAAATTTTTTAGATATAAATATATTTAGATTCAAATACGACACAAATTTGTTCCCTTGTCTTTAGGCAAGTTACGGCGATTGACAACGTACTCTAATGGTCTCTCTAGTTTTGCTCTATGTTTGTTCTTTGTTTTATTTACCTTCCTAGTAAAATAGATGCTAATTTCAAGTTTCCTCCGGTCTTATGTCTTATCTAAATTGTTTAGGAAAGTTTTCTTTGTTTCTTATTATAATTTGCTTTTGCCAACATTGTGGAGTTTAATATTTTCTAGTACGTTTTTGTTTCAGCTCCTACAATAGAAGCTTGATAAACAAGAAAATTAGAGTCATTAAATCAATTACTTTGCAATTTTGCAATTCTGTTCATTATCATTATTTATCAATCCAATCCAAGTTGTGGCGAATGAAGGGCTCCTTGATATTTCAGTGGTGATTTAACTTATATTAGTTTTAAGTCATACGGTGAAAGTCTTCTTCGACCTTACCTTTCCCCTTATTTCACGCTAATATTAACATCCGATATTATATTATTCACTCAATTCCACATCGGATAAGAATTTATAATATCATCCTACACCTCCTAAATGCCTTATTTACACCTCACATCTCTTAAATACTTCCAAACACATATATCAAATCAGACCCCCTTAGATTCCCACTACTTCTATATAGAGGTGTATAAGTGGGTTAAATAGATTAAACCAGTCAATCCACTTTGGTTCACATAAGATTATATTAGATCCCCTTATGTATATAGAGATGTCCAAATGGGTTAAATTGGTCAATCCAGCCTAGCCTACTTTGACCTGTAGGTTAAGTAGACTACTAACCTATAATAACCTATTTAATAAACGGGCCAAAATTTGTTATCTCTAACCCAGCTTGCATGAGTTGGTAGATTAAATGAATCGACCCAGCTCATTTAACCTATATATATGCTTTAGTGGGTTAGATGGGTATATGTATTGTGGGTTAAATGGGTCATTACAACTCGTTTAACCCATTTATGTATTTTAGTAGGTTATATGGGTTAATTCATAATTCATTAAGAATAGATTTTTTTATTTAAAAATATATGAAATATAAAGTCCATAACGATCTTATATCATGTATTATAATATAAATATTATAATTACAACATCTTTATAATATGAATATTACAAAATGATAAAAAGATTAAGGGTTAGAAACAGTAAGAAAAATGAAAAGACTAAGATATTAAAAAAAAAAAAAAGAAGCAAGAAAGAAGAGTGAGGAAGATGATGATATGTGGCTTGAGTTTTATAATTGATTATATTAAATTTAAAAGTGAAATGAATTAATGACTCAATATTATGTTATGGATGTAATATGCAATTAGGATAAGTAATGCTAATTTTTTTTCCCTTGAGTTGGTGGGTTAGCCCGCAAGCTAAACAAATCAACCCACTCTAATCCACCTGTTAAATGAGGAGCTTATTTAACCTTTTGTTTTTAATGGATTGAAAATTTCAACCTTAACCTATTTTTTAAGTAGGTTAAATGGGTCGGCTCGCCGGTCACAACCTATTTGCACAACTCTACTTCTACATGCATTTAGCTCGCACACTTTTCTAATCCTATTTTATTACAAATAACCTAACCTATTCACCTTTGGATTTTATTTCCATTCATTTATTACCCATATGTGATCTACCCTAGTCGTATTGGTCCTATGCAGAACTTTGGATAGGAGTTATGATTAACAACAAGAATTTAACAAAGATGGTAAACCAACTTTCATTCTAAGAGGGTATAACTACAAAGGAAGCCATTTATTGCCTCTAAAGGCACCATCTAAATGTAATAGAGTTGTGCTAAGTAGCTATTGATGCCATGACGCAAGAGAATTTTGACTCACCTAAGAGCCTTCATCATTGGAAACCAAGTTGTAGACTCACACCCACCTCGACAAAGGCTCGATGCACATAAGAAGTAGATGATGTTGATGTGAAAAAATAGGAGTTAGGCATGCAACAAATACTTTCAAGATTGAACTCCCTCATTTTCATGGCCTAGTAGCTCTAAAGAAGAATTCCTTGAATGAGTTCAACATGTGGAGAAGTATTGAGTGCTATAAATATGAAGAGATCACTAAGCCAAAGCTTATTGCTCTTAGATTTACTAATTATACTAATCTTTAGTGGGAAATTGATATGCCCATAAGATATGATGAATATCAGTTGATGAAAGCAATATTTGATTCATAGCATTATTACAAAGTGCAAAGAGCTTTACTTGGAACTCTAAACAATTGGGTAATGAGCTATGGGTTTTCAAGATTATTGTCTTGATCTAAATAGATAATGCCGGTGTGGTGCTATAATGGATTGCTGATTGGCTAACCAAGATGGTTGAACTATTTAATTAGGTAGGAAGTATTCAAACAATATTCATAGATCCTTCTTTATTTGGTCAACCTATACATACTTTAAAGTTTGCAAGTTCACAATATTAGGGATATGATATCATCCTAATACTTATAACTAGTGTTGCATGACTACCATGCAACGATAGATACATCATGGAACTTTATTTATTCTCTATATAGAGGATATCATCCCATTAAAACACTTATTAACTTATATTGCATGACTGCCATGCAACAAAAGATACATCATGCAACTTTATTTTTTCTCTTCTCCTTCTATATATATCCTTACTATCCTTTATGTTCCAATGGCATCCATTTCTTTTCTTCTTCTAAACTTGATGATAAAATATCTATCCCCTCAACTTTTCAAGCTAAGTCACTCAAAATAAACAATAATATATCTACATACAAACACAAGTATTAGTATTTAACAAGAATAGTACAATTTAGCATTCACTAAATGCCTTATATGCCACTGCTGCCAAGCCCTAGACAACTCTATCAAGTCTATTAGATGTCAATGTAGAAGAGTTAAGTTGACTCAATGCCCTAGGCATAGATGAAAAATCAGGAGAAATCTGAGCCAATCTAAGTCACAACCTAGTCATCATATTTTGCCATAGTAATTGCATGTGCTAAGTTTTATATATAGTAGAAAAGAAATCCTCAAAAAAGTGATGTAGGACTAATATAATACTTATATATAGGGTACAAGAAGACTCTCTATTCATCGAGCTTACTAATTAAACCTAAATATAGGTTATTCATTTGCTAGATCTTATCCAAAACTAAGGTGAATATTAATAACTCAAAGAAATTACAATTGTGAACACCATCTTTTGCTAGGGATAAAGGAAGACTAAAGAGGTAAAAGCAACAAAAAGTGGAATGGTCAATGTGTGATCTAAAGTATATTGCACGAGTGGACACACGATAAGATATAATCTATTAGACATATAGATAATTTAAAGGAGTTGACAGGTTATAATTTATAACTCAAGAAAAAAAAATCCTAAATAAATAGAAAAAGGAGAAGAAACCAACTTAAGACATAAAAAATGAGAATAGGGAAGAAAGATAGCGGTTCGATGTAAAGGTCCTTTGTTATACCATATTTCGATACAAAAAGACATGACTATCCTAATGTTATTAATATAATTATATTGTAAACTAATTATTTTTTACCTATATTAAATTTTATGTATTTTTTATACAAACATGGATTCAATAAAAAATATGACTTATATTTTTATCTTTTTACTGACCCCAATTCATCCCCTGACCCTCACACATTTTCAAGTCAACAACCATGGCTAGGTTTGCAAATATTGCTATGTGCTATGTCAATGTACATGATATGATTAGTACCAGTAACCTATCTAGTAGAAACGTATGGATCACAAGTCCAAAGTAACCAAGCTTGCTATTACATCAACAAAAGGCTATTCATGGTTGGTGAATGATTGTGCCCTGTTTTAAACTTATAAGTTCTTTAAATATCTAAAAATAGTAAATTAGCAACATTAATCCTCAAAATTTAATTTAGGCAATTATTTAACCTTTATTTTCATGTAATATTTTATAATTTCAATTTGGTGAATAATTTTAAGTATTTTTTATTTAAAGTCACTAGTCATTGGAAATTAATCATAATTTTTGAAATATTAAATAATGTTTCAAGAACTTTTTTTTTCGTAAACTCCTCTTAATTAGTATTTTATTAAGATGAAAAGGAAAGTGAAATATTTATTAGAATTATTTTGAATAAACTATATGTTTTTATGAATAAGTGAAATAATTAGTTTTTGAAACTTTTGATGAATCTAAGTCTGTATGATTCATGGAGCTTAATATATATACAAGGAATGGTTGATTTTGATTTTGCATAAAAGGTGATATTTGTGTAATGTAGCTTTGAGGCTAATATCATAATTTAGTGAATCTGGGCAATGGTCTATTTTATTATTCATAACTGGCAGAATAAAAGATATATGATTTTGTAGACTTATCGTATTTTTATGGAACTAATTAGGATATTATGCTAATTATTACTTGAAAAAGCTAGTAATTAAGTATGTAATGGCTTGGTTGCATCAATGTTTGCCATTTTGATGATTTATTAGTTATCTATTGCTATATACTTGTGTTATGTGTTGCTATTTGCACACTTAGCTTGAATATAAATTGAGAGGTTAGTGTTTTCTAACCAAGGTATAGAAGACAAAGCCTAAAGTTAGAACTCAAAGTTTGGGATGAGATGAGAGCAAGAAATATAATAAGCTTTTGCAAACATGCAGTAGTATATGATCACCGTGTGACATTATGTTGTCATATAAATAAGAGTTGTATTAAGACCTTTGTATTCAGAATGATTGCATAATAGTTGTAAGATACACATAATCACTTAAATTTATATGTTTTATTGTATGCTTCCATTATATAATGTGTAATATTGATTATTGATGGTTTTAATTTCTCTTTTTAACCTTAGGGGTAGCATAATGACTCTTCTCCTAGGCACTTGGTTCTTAGTTGAAAGAAGCTTTGGAGGTAAAGAGTTACACTACTCTAGAGTCAAAGACAAATGGTGTTAAATAGATTAAGATTTAAAATAAAACTTGCTATTAATAGACCACTATGAGAGTATTAATGGCAACCTAAAAAGGAAAATTGCGGAGAGTAATTGAAAAAGGATCTATCTTTATTGAGCTATCATTACTACTCACATTCTATATCTAGAAATGTCAGAGTTTCCAAAAGATGAAGTAAGTAAATTTAAGACCACATTCATTGATTAAATATCTTTAAATAATATATCTAACCCATTCCACTTAAGTAGAAAGAATTATTATGGGGATGTTTAGCAAATTTTATACATAAAAAAGCTGGAACTTATGAATTAGATTAACATATATCTTCTAATGGGCATATTGAAGCTAATGTGGAAATTCAATCAAAGACATCGAAGATTATAGAATGATCAATATTCAAATTAAGACTTTACAAATCTACAATAAAAGAAACATTGGTAAGATTAGGTATATAAAGGCTTTGAATAGGTAAACTGACATATGTAAAGGATAATTACAATTAAAAAATGTATAATTGCTTATGTGCTGAAATTTAGAGGATTTTATTTTTGTGTTCCTCATGTTGATTCTGACAAAGTTTAGAGAGTTCTTGTGAGGTAATAAGTTCATTGGAGTTCTGCGATATTAGCTTTAGGAGAAAATAAGTGAAACAGACTAGTGATAAATTGAGCTAAGAAGGCTAATTGTTTGTAACCTTCAAAATTTATTCAACTGATATAGTGAAACAATTTTGATGAAGATGATTGGCTCCCTAGTGTGTGGAGGGTAGAAGGGTGAATTAATGTTTAAGGTGAAGCCACTATAAATTGATTGTTTGATCTTTTAAACCCTTACTCCTTTAATTTCTTACAATTTATTTAATTTGCGTTGTGTACATAATATCTTTGATGCAATACTTAGTTAAGATCTAAAAATACTAATTAAAAAGGGTTTATCCAAATAAGTTTTGAAAATAACTTTTAAAATTTAATCAATCATGTTACTTCCATCTTGATTGCTAAGGAGGACCAACAATTTATATCAAAATTTAGCTCCATATTAATTCATCTAAAGATCAATGGCGGATAATTTAACTATACAACTTGATAAAGCACCATTGCTTAATGGAACTAATTTTTCTTATTGAAAATTCGAGATGAAGACTTATATCAAAGCCATGGATTATCAATCATAGGAGATCATACCAAGCGGTGATATGGTGATTGAGGTATCTATATCAAATGAGGAAAATAAGAAGATAACTAAAGCAAATTCAAAAGCAAAAAATCTTCTACTCTCAACTATCGGTCTAATAGAATTCTATCTAATTGCTTTAGTAAAATAACTAAAGAAATTTGAGATATGCTCCAAGAAACACATAAAGAATAAAAAATAATAAAGAAGACTAGGATTAACACACTCCTATAGCAATATGGACTTTTTAAGATATTGCCTAGTAAAGAGATCAAACATACCTTTGGACGACTTACTACAATAACAAACAAATTTTCTTTCTTAACAAAGAAATAAGTGATCAAAATTTATTTTTTTACCTAAAGCATGGACTTCAAAGACGATTGCTATAGAGGAATCTTGTGACATAAAGAAGTTGTCGCTTAGTTAACTTTTTCAAGCTCATGACTTATGAAACAAATGTTTTACAAAGTGAAGGAAGTCATAGCCAGCACCAATCTACCATACTTAGAGCTAGAAATGGAAAGGGGTTTAATGAAGAATCACCTAGCAACCAAAAAGGTGATCTTAATCTTCTCACAAACAAAATAACAAAAACTTGGAAAACAAGGAAAAAAGGTTCTTTGAAAGCAAAAATAATGGAACCCACATTAGAAATATAAATAAGGAAATCACATGTTATAAATGTAAGAAAACATGACATATCAAGTATGAATGCCTTATACTTGTTAAAAGAATTGAAAAGCTTAAAAGAACAAAAAACATCTCTAATGACCACCTAGAGTGATCTTTATGATTTCGAAAGTGAAGATGGAAATTCAAAAAAGAGCGAAGAAGAAGCCAATTAATATTTAATGACAAAATCTAAGGTATGTTCTGATTTTGATTGTGAATCAACATCTAATGATATATATGTTGAGTTATTAAGTGCTCTCTCAAAATCTAAGGCAAAAATCACACAAACTTGAAATGAAAACAAGATATTAAAAGACAAACACAAAACTTTAACTTAAGCAATTGCTTTCTTAGAAAATGAAGTTGAAGTTTTAGAAGTCAATGATAAAGCCTTAGAACTTGATAAAGAAGTCCTAGCTAAAGAAAACACTATTCTAAAAGTAGAAATACAAAGCTAAGAATTCCAATAAAGGACATCTCACAATCCTTCAACAAAACATTCAACAACTTTCACTAAAGTGAAAAAGTTTTAGAAGCTCCTATCAAGTCAATGTCTTGATTCATTTAAAGTTGGATTGGGACTTTTTAGCTAAGCAGCACTTAGCTAATCTACCTTTAAACCTTAATAATGAATCATCCATATTGATTGTCCTATAATATGTATAAGGATGCAAGACTTTATTAAACAAAGTGTACATAGGGTAATTCAGACATCACCGATGATTGATAAGAGCATGTTGACTCCTATACGCATGATGAAAAGTCAGGTTTCTATATTGCTAACTAGTAAAAGCATTATTTCCTAGGTGGATTATAAGCCATTACAACTAGCAATCTTCTTAAGCGCAATGATGAATAATTCACTTCTTTGGACTATTGCTAACCTAAAACCCCAAGTAACTTATGTTGAGTAATCAAATAGTGGGAAATAGCCCATTGACTTACAAAAGAGAATTCTTGATCCTAAGTAATGAATGCCACTATTTTTGCTTATTTGAAAAGGATGGTTTAAACACCATCACCGGTAAGTGAGAACTTTGATTTGATGTGCGAGATTTAATATAAGCTCCTCATATCATAAAAGTCTAAGAAACCTTATATTCCTCACAATCCTCTAAGTGGCTCTTTAGATCACGAGAGTCTAAGCAACTTATAATGCTATAAGCTCAACAGCCCATAAGAGGTCGCACCAACTCTAAAATTATAGTATCTCTAGATCGCTGTTGCTAAGTGAAGGCATTACCTATTAAGCACATGAGGATTGCATATACTTAAGCAACTTAGGCCACAAAGAAGCCCTCTAATGGTGTTAAGAGATGAGATGGCATAACAAAATCATGAGATAATTATGTTCCTTCCAATGCACAAACATCCTTTAGAGTTACTACCTCATGTCGACAAACTTGTTAGCATTAGGGGAGCAGGGATATTAGCAATTGCGATGAATAACTTCATAGGTACTTAGGCAAAATACTGTATAGCATGGGTATCAATCTCACCATTGTCTTAACTAGTATGTTAATGACAAGAGCAATGTTATCTACTTTATAGGGATCATTTAATTCTTTAGTGCCATCAACATCATCTACACCATCTTTAGAATGGACTAAGTACTCTTCATCATCCACTTAGTCTAGAATACCATCATCTTTATTCAGGATTATCATTGGTATAATAGAACCACTTGAACATAGCTCAAAGCTTGAAGGTAAAGGTACCTTTAGCCAAAGCTAAATTGACACATAGTCTTATAGGGGGAGTATACCATCACCCTCTACTCTAGAAAGCATCCAGGTAGGTCTTTGAGGTCAAGTAAGGAGAGCAAGCTCCTTAGATGCACCATAGAAGGAACCTTGCCTTAGAGTCATAAACTCTCATGGTTTTTTTTTTTTATTTACTAACACTATGTTTGGAAATATGGAAAATGGGAGGAAAGAATGGGAAGGGAAGGAATTGGAAAGGAAAATTTCCAATTCTATAGTTGGGGAAGAGGAGGAAATTATGGGGGGAATGATTAGGGAAGGAATTATTTCCTTGAACCTCACCTATTTTTTTCCCCTCCTAAATTGGAGAGAAAAGGGAGGGAAAGTTAAAAATAATGTGCATTTTCCAATTTGCCCCTCTTGTATTTATCTTTTCTTCCTCATTTCATATTTTTAAGGTTATATTGGCAATTTTATATTATATCTTATTTTGTCTTTTACAATAATTATAATTCATTCCATTTTCTTTCCCTTCGTTTTACAAACATATAAAAAAGATTAAAATACTCCCTTAATTATTTTCTCCCATATTCTTTCCTTCCCAATTCCTTTCTCAATGTCAAACATAGTGTAAAGTCACCTCATCCTCTAAGCTTAGAGGATATAATTTGTTATAGTTATCATAACCGGAATGTGATAAAAACTGCAATTTATACCTACAATGAGATGAGAAAATATATAAGTTATAAATATAAGATTCATGCATATACATAAGTGCATACACAAAGAAGAGATGCAAACACTCTTGCCCATGACTTAGATTTGAGACCTCAAAGTTATCTCCTCTTTGATTCTCAAAGAAGTATGCAAGCTAATAAATGAGAGAAGGTTTGTTTTTCTTAGTATGGACAACTTTCAAAGCATCTCATAAGATTTGAAGATGTGTTCCTTGTGAGAAACCACAGTGGTAATGATGTTAGTCCACCTAAAGTCACACAACATCAGAAGTATGATCATGTTTTCTAGTGTTAAGAGTTATCTCCCCCCATGAAGTAATAAACATGTGGATTGTATTACTCTACCTGGAGATAATGGTCTACTACACTTCAATCTTGCTCATGTGTGGGAGCTATAATCTAGCATAAGTAGTGATGGCATGAAAGATCTTAGCCTTCTTTAATATAACCTTATGCTCTTACTTCGTAGTGATGTACTCCATCCACAAACTTCATCTATATGAGGATTCCCTTAGAAAGGTAAATTGGATGTGTGATAGAGGTAGCTTTTTTACTCTCACTTCTAAGGTGCAACATTGTGTCTCCACTAATGGTGGCCATAGAGTCCACTTAAGGCTCACAACAACAAGGCATCTTAGGACCTATTGTAGATGAGGCTTACTATATGAGTCTTATTGCGCTCGAATCTTACTACATAAGATTAATTGCATGTAAGACTTGCTATGCACAAGGCTTACTATGCTCAAGGCCTACGAGGCATGTTGCATGTGAGGCTCACTATACCTAGGGTTTGTGGCACTTAAGGCTTGTAAGCTTGAGGTTTGTTGTGCTTGTGGCCTATTGTAAGTGAAACTTGCTATGCTTAAGGCCTTGTTGTTTGCTTAGTTTGCTACACTTGATTATTCTTCGGTTCCTTACCTATTAAAGTATGATATCACTTTGTTTCCTAAGTTGCCTTTAAGCTTGAGTAAAGGAATTACTAGTTATCAAACAACGCTTGCAAGTAAAAGAATAAGAAAAACAAGGAGGAGGAGGAGGAAAAAGGGGAGTGGTTAATTTTACATGATAAATGATTTTAAAAAAATCTCATTCTATCAAGTTTATAACTCAATGGTCCATTTTAGTCATCAATAAGGTTTTTAAAGGCTATTCCAAGACAAGTGTTCATACTTTAGCTTGTGATTTATAGGATTTTAACATTATGGACAAATATTGGCACTGTGGATCAATTTCATACAAAGGGGAAGAAATAGAAGATATTCAATGTTGAAGATTACTTATCCATGTTCTTTTTTCTTAAATTGTAGCAAAGTCACATTTGCAAGTGCCCCTTGTAAGTGAACTAATGGTGACAATAAAGAGGTGAAAAAGCATTATGCAACAATTGTTAAATCTAATGTATTGTTGACCATGGATGGATATATAATAAATAGATTTACAGTGCAAGCATTTACTCTTGAATTATGATTGATCTATAAGATGAAGTCATTAATTATGTAAGTGTGCATGGTAACAATGCAGTCATTCCATGCCATGTGTGCATCAGGTAGTGGCCTATCTATTTGAAATATGCAATTGATGCTGAAAATACTTAGATTTTGTCTAAAGAGTTTTAGTGAGGGCTAAAATGTAAAGGGCTAGATTTATTATATTAATATATCGAATATGTTCCTTTTTATTAGGGATTAACTCCTTAGACTAAGTAATAGGCCTATGGAGTTTGGTTTTTATTTGGAATGACTTAAAGATATTTTACTTCATAGGCTCAGGATAAGAACCGTTGGATCAGTCCGTTTACCTCCAACTTTTCTTGGGAAGGATCGTGCATTTATAAGAATGGCTATTAGCTTTGGCTCATTACCAAGCTTGTTCAAGTAACCATGACATGTGCAAGCTTTATCTTATCCATCAATCACCAAGATGATCTGTTAGATATTATTAAGTCCTAGTGCCTATAGATACTCGATCACTCCTTCCCATTTGGAACCTTTTGGAGCAATAAAAAAAACTATGTTCCATTGTGTAACTCCCAAAGATCGAAAGAGCAACTTAAACAAATATTAATCTTAACCACTCAAGAACTACAAGGTTGATGCCTATGTTTCCCTAAACCTCCTTGTTTGTCACTTGCGTGTTTAAGACATTAAGACAGTTTAGTCCTCCTCTTTATCATTCTCTCCTGATCATCTCGCTAAGTGTCATCTTCATATCACTACTCTAAGGTTATGGGTAGCATGAAAGTCGAATAACATGTGTAATGCCCTAAATTTTTCATAGACTAAACTTTATCAAATAGGCCGTCGATACAAAAATACTCTTAAGATATAGCTCTCAATGAATTTGAATAAGGTCCAAGAGTTAGAAATGACTTGATATAGTATAAGTTGACATAAGTTAACTTAGTTAGATTAAAAATCAATTTAAGTCAACTAGCTCAACTAGACTTAGCGACTTAAATCTTCCCTTAAATATCCCCAAGAAGACTTAAGTGGACTTAAGGTGTTAAAGTTCAAACTCGAGATGACTTAAAATAGACTTGGAAGATAAGACACTGTAGATTTATATGATATCCTTTTCCAATAGAATTGATGGATTTGACTTAATAAAAGTTTAATTGAAAACCGTTAACTGCACTACTTTTCATTGAACATCTTACCTGAGGTTTTAGTTTTATTTTTGTATTTTTGCTTAGTAGCTTAAATCTAAATTTAGTTAAACTTTATCTATAAGATTAGTACTCAACCTTAAGTATTCATTGAGTATTGGATCTAAAAACTTAAACTTGTTTGGTTAAAGTCTTTTCTAAATTGACTTGAGTCAACTCTTGATAGATAATTAGACGACTTAAGAAAACTTGCTTTGACTTGAGTAAGCTCCTTTCTAATTTCATCCATTCTTACTCTAATCATAAGGGTTAAAACTGTAAAACTTAGATTAGTAAGGTAAAGTCTAAATCAATAACAAATCAAAACCTCAACATACTTAAAATTGATAGTTCCTAAACTTCGATCCATAAAACCCCAATTGGTTAAGCTTGAAACTAAATCATAATCTTAACTAATTATATCTAGTTTTTCTCATGAATCATTACCCCAACCTTAATTAATAAAATGCACACAAAAGATAAGAAAATTTTATCAAATTTTGATCTAGTTTCATCCTCATCAATGGAATCAATCACAAGTCTCAATTTCCACATACAATCTTTGAATTTTCTTCTACCTTATCCTATCCTATCTCTTGGAAAATGACCTCTCATCATGCCTTATCTTGACTTATCCTCTTATACTTCATTTTCACATGAGTAATGATGAGAAAAGGGCCAACCATGACTAGAACAAGGAAGCTTCCAATTGGCAAGATGAATGGATGTAAAATTCCACATTGATGGCCAGTTCATTTTCTTCCAAATTAGCATGCACATCCTACAATGCAAGTGTAAATTTTCTATCCCAGCATCAGCATGCCCTAATCCTATCTAAATGTTGATTAAAACCATGGAAATTTCACAACACACAATTAGTTTGCCTTCAATTTTCACATGTGCATTCACCTTTCACTCTCACAAGTCTATATCTCATATGATCCTCATCATTTCTTATCTTATCCTAATCTTATCACATCTAACTTAGGAAAATGACTTGACGAAGACCAAGCCAAAATTGGTTCTTCCAAGCTTCACATGCCCATCATTTTCACCTATCTAATCTTATCTTATCTTACCCTAACCTATCCTAATTTACTCTAACTTATCTTGTCTAAACTAGGAATATGGAAAAAGACACATCATGATTGATTCAAGATTTGACTATGCGATTTTATCCATTTAATAATGATTTACCTTACATTATCTTATCATGTCCTAATTGATAATTACCTAGCCTAACCTAATCTATTGTAAGCCATAATTATAACTTTAAATCGAACAATGATTCCTCCTTCTAGGTGTAGAAGATAGGGAACAATTATACACAAAACAACAAAGGAAAAATTACTATAAACAAGGAGGTAAAAACAATAGCCAACTTATATGAATTCTCATCCATTTTCTCTTACACTACCAACCATACCATTCCCACTTACTTTCCTACCAACTTTCCACTCAATTAAGAAAATCAAATAACCCTTTAGCCACACACTCTTCCCTAAAACCGATGAATAGCTTAAGGACCACTTCTTCCAAGAATTAAGGTAAGAAACTTCCTAGTAGTTTGGTAAGAATTCTAGTGAAATTCTAAAGGAAGTTACTAATTTTAGCTATTTCTTATGTTATAAGGTTATTATCATAGGTTTTCGAAAGATTTCCAACCAAGCAAGGTAATCTCACTTTCACTCAATCATCTTAGTAATATATTCTTTAAGAAATAGACTAATGCTTTATATTTCATAAATTGTAGGTTCCATTAACCATTCTACTCCAAGGACTTATATCCTTAAAAACATAAGACTGTTCTACTACTTTCTTCCTTAGATATATTGCAGAATTTCTATTGGGAATATCTTGATATATTCTATCATGATAAGATATTAAATTTTTTATTTAAACTTTTAATGATTACAAAAGTTCAAAAAAAAGAAAGATGTTTGAGGACTTTTTCCGAACCTTTAGGTTCAAACTTTATCCTATTGAGCTTATCATTGGAAATATATTTGACCTTTCCTAACATGATTTGAGAACAAAACTTACCTTAACGAGGACTTAATCGTGGACTTGAACTATGGACCATACCATAAACAAAAGACCATTGAGATCTAATACTAAAAAAAACCCTAAAAGACTATATTAAGATTTGAGAATAGTATATTTTAGTAATAGTTATTCTTATGTATATTTTTTTTATGTTCAATTATTTAGGTTTTTCAAATGACTCCCAATCTCTACTCAAGGATTATTACAATCCTTAAGAAATTGCTAAATGAGTGCCAATGAAGATTGCCACTTGTTTGTACTTATAATATTAGCTACACTTAAAATTGTAAGCTAATGAACCTGTGCATGTGTTTTGTATGATTGATTTGATTGCTTGGTTAAAATAGAACTAAAAGAGGTGAAATTGCTTGTGTTTATGATTATTTGTTTGATTGACTAAGTGTCTACAAATTGGTTGATCGCTTGTCAAATCATGTTGAGTATATCATAACCTTAACTTAAAATGGACTATGTATCGCATCTTTTGCATATTCTTACTATATTCCATCACAGTCACATAAGTAATGAAAGGATGTCTTAAGGGAGTGTCTTATTCTAATAATACAAAAATGATTTGAAGATCTTCGTGTATTGATATTAATTTGCGCTCATTATTTTGCTTTGAGCGCATGGATTTGGAGGTGTGCAAGTAGGGAAAACATTATTTTTGTTGGTTTGTCTCAAGTCTTTGCGTAGTTCTTCTGGAATAACTTTTAATATATATAGAATATGGTTATGAAATTTGTGTAGCTAAGGTTATATGCAAGTGTTTCGAAATAGGTTGCCTCAACTCTAAAAGAATTACAAAAGATCCTTAACCCAAGGTCAAAGGAGGGGTAAAATGATTGGAAATATCCTTAAACTTCATATAGTTTCTTCTTGACTACATGTGATGTTCGGTGTATGCTTATTCATGCATTCATTCATTAAAGATATAATTTGTTTGTTATTGTGTGAAAGGTGGTTTTAAACTGGGATCTTACTAAGCCGGATGTAGCTTACACCCTAATAGTTTTCCATTTTTGCAGGCATTGTATTGGTTATACCTTAATAGAACCTAGTTAGTGGTGAGAATATTCAAGTTAGTTATGAGTAGGTGAGTGATAATGAAGACTAATAGAATAAATATTTATAACTTTATATAGACTTTCTCTATTATGGATGAATATAGTTATAATATTTAATCTTTAGACTTATATTCATACCTATCTATGTCTATAAGACTTTATATATATATATATATATTATTATATTTATAAAGCAATACTTATTTTCACTTATCATATTATTGTTAAGTCGTTATCTTTATAGAGATTTCTAAAGTAATGATGCCTTATATATCATGTTGAAGTTTATATGTGTTGGAATATGACTAATCATGGATTTCAATATAATACATAGCGAGCTGTTTATGATTAGGGTATCCCTTGAGGCATGACAACATGCACTTGACCACTATAATCGGAACCCCATCATCTACACTAATTTACCAAATGTGAATGATGCTATTTTAACTGTGATAAGCTACATAATGCATATAGTTTAGGAATATAAAGTTATTTTTTTTTAAGTATAAGTTGATAATTATTCTATTAAATATGTTATTTCTATCAGGTTTAACAATAAAAAGAAAATAACTAAATCTAGTGGTATGTATGAGTTTTTATTACATCTGAGATGTTATTAAGACCTAATTGTGATTATGTAATTAGGTGGACTATATGTGTAATTTGTAATAATTTAGGTAAATGCTTAAATTCTAGCTAAGCCTTATCTTTAACTTAGAGGTCACATAACTAACCATCTCTAAGAAACGAAAGTTTCAGTACAAGTTAAGTAAAGATCTTAGGAGGTGGGGTGTTCCATGCAATACTTAAAATTGATCTAAAACTTATCAAAGTGATTTTGACTTCATAGAACTCAATTTTAGAAATAATCAAAACCAACTAAAATACTAGTATTAATTTAATTCATAGTAAAACTTCCAAATTAACAATTATACATGAAATGATCAACTCTCAATTTGACTTTTAATATTGCTCAAAGAATTACAAGGTTTGACATTTAGGTTCAAATAAATCTTAGTTCATAGTCTAACTTTAAAATATAATTAAGCACGTGAAAAATGGTACAAAAAGGAAGTCCTAAATGTAGAAGAATAACAAAAAGAAAAAGCACCTTAGGTTTGTACAATTCTTAAGACAATACATTCACACTTGTAAGACACTATAGCATTACACAATTCTACTGGTCCCTTCAACACAAAAACTACTCATAAGTATTTCTTTCATCAAAATCACAAAACCTTAAAAAAGCTACAATTGCATACTCATTCCCCTGTGATCGTCCCCTTTTATGCACAATAATGTAGAAACTTGTAAGGATATGAACTTCTACGTTAAGACCTATCAATTCTCTTTATTGATAAGCGAAATTGCTAGAGGAAAACAAATGATAAGAAGTTTTAGGGTTACGTACTTAAATATAGTAATTTTTGAAAAAAATTCCGTAAATATTGTACCCGTAATAAATATTCATAAAATAGGTTTCAAAAGCGTAGATCATTGATGCGACTTTAGGTTAAAGAAAAAAATTTACGCAGATCCGGTTTGCGCCTTCAGTATATGTTTTTTTTTTTTTGTCCGGACCTTTAGTGCATGTTTTATTATTATTTTTTTAAATTTATAAACCTATAAAACGTATAAGAAAAAGTTTATTACCAACTTATAAAATTATTATATTGCAAACTTATAAAAGTAATACGGTATCATAACATGTAATTTGTAATACATAAAAAAAAATTACACTAACAATTTGTAATATAAATACGAATCCTCGATTCATATGTTCATATTTCCATCTTTCAAATTTTTGCAAATTTCACTCCATCTCATTACTTGCAAAATTTTGTTTTCATAATTTCTGTTTCACGTAGGTGTTACTCTGTTGAAATATCTTCATTAAGTTCTCGATATATTTTCTTAAAAAAAAATTATTTTTTGTTCCTAGTATACTTAGGATAAATGCAAAAAAAAAAAAAAATACATATGATTATATATATTGCATAATTTTTATTAAAATAGTAGTTATTATTAATTAATAATTAATTAGTAATTAATTAATTGTTAACATATGATTAATTAATATTAGTAAAAAAATTATGTTTATATGTTTTATATGTTATTATAATATATTTTTATAAACGTAGTCATTAAATTAAGTTATTGTTAATTAATTGTTAATTGTAGCGATTAGTCATTCATAAATAATTGTAAGAAAAATAATTTGTCAAAAATTTTGTGTTGATTATAAATGTGAAATATATGAATATTTTTGTACAATTAGTTATTAAATTAAGTAGTTACTAATTATCCATTAATTAAATATAATTAGTTATTAATATATCGTTAATTAATTGTTATAAAATTAATTAGTGAAACTTTATTGTTGGTTACACATGTAAAATATTTGCATGATTTTGTAGAATTAGTTATGAAAGTAAGTAGTTATTAATTATCCCTTAATTAAAAGTGATTAGTCGTTAATACATTGTTAATTAGTTGTTATAAAATTAATTAGCAAATTTTTTTTTATTTTGTAGCAAATGTATAATAGTTATATTATTTTGTAGAATCAGTTATAAAATTAAGTAATTATTAATTATCCGTTAATTAAAGATCATTAGTCATTAATTTTTTATATTTGTTGCAAATGTAAAATATTTATATTGTTTTGTAGAATCAGTTATAAAATTAAAGAGTTATTAATTATCTGTTAATTAAAGGTAATTAATCGTTAATATTCGTTTTGAATCTCATGCCCTTATAGAAATTACTACTATTGCTCGAACCACTACAAATATTAGTTTGCTCATGCTCGAAATAAATATAACCACTATCATATCCAAAATTGTAATACCAAGTAGGATTGAAGGGAAGATTGCTGGAATTTGTATTGAAAGTGCTGGAATTTGTATTGAAGGTGTAGACCTTCGCGCCTTCAAGAAAGAAAGAAAAGAAAAAAAGAGTACTAAAGGCGCAAACAAGGTTCGTGCCTTTAAGAAAATAAAAAATATATATATGTACTGAATGCGCAAATCAGGTCTATGCCTTCAATTAATTTTTTTCCTTAACCTAAAGTCGTATACGTGATTTGCGCTTTCGAAACGTATTTTAAGAATATTTATTATGAGTATAATATTTACGAATTTAAAAAAAATTATTATTTTTAAGTACATAACTCAGAAGTTTTACCTAAAAAGAGATTATATGTACAAAATCCTAAGAGAGAGAGAGATTGTTGTGCATAGTGTGAAAAAGAAAGAGAGAGTTTGGTTGAGGAAGAGTTAATCAATATAGAGTTAGAATAATCATCAATTAAAAAGAATAAGGGAGGTTAACTTATTTAAAGGAACTCATTTACTCTTATAAATAAATAATTTTTTTGAGAATTTTATTAAACTTAAGTAAACTTTTTTATTTTTGATTTTTTTATATGTAATAATATTATATTTGGTGTTTGAACTTTAATTTTTTTTGTTTTTCCCAATATCAATTTATTTCTTAATTGAACATTTTGTTGCTAATGTTGGTACTTGAGTTAACTCCACTAATGAGCTAACATTATGGACCAGTAAACGTGTAATACATGTTCTATATATTAAAAAAAAAAAAATCCTCTAAAATGCCGACACTAAACTTTGCAATCAAACCAATAAAAAAATAGCACATCTTCCCAAACTCTGTCAACCCAAAACCCCATTTCCCATCTCTCTCCTCTCTCACTCTTTCTGCACACGCTCCACAACCCAAATATCAGAACAATAAGCCCTAAACGATGAAAAACCAACGAACACAACATTAGATCAGCAATGTCATGAGCCATTACACAAAATCTGTAACTTCCTCCAAAAAGATTTAACCTTTAGCGTCTAAAAAAAGTCAAGTCCCTTGTTCTCTCTAAAAACCCTCTTTTTTCTTCACCTTCTGAATTCTACTCCCAATCCTCTCCCTTGTCCACTGTCAAACCCATTTTCTCAAACACATTATTAGTGGCTTATACGGATTGTAAATTAACCTATAAAGCAATCGATATTTACACATTGATGAAAGAGGATGGCTCGTTTCCTTCTTTGGATTGTTTAAATTTATTGCTTGAGTTATTATTAGTAATAAGCGGTACAATAAAACCCTTGAATTGTTCAAGGAAATTGTGAAGTTGAAGTCTCGCGGTGCAAAGGTGGATGGCTATACATATGCGGAGGCAATCTAGGCTACTGCCAAAATAGGTGATTTAAAAAGAGGTTTCAAATGAATGTATCGTGTAAAGAAGAGAATGACGAATGTGATGATTGGGCTTTCTTCACTGGTTCAATTGCAAAGTTTAGGGTTGGCATTTCAGAGGATTTTTTTTTTTAATTTTAATATATAGGACACGTATCACACATATAATAGCCTATATTGAGTACTAACATTATCAAATGGAAAGTTTGATTAGGTAATAAATTAACAATTTGAATGTTTGAGTAATGATCAAAGTTTAGGTATCAAATCTATTATTATCCCTTTTCATATTTTGGCCATAGTTTTACCATATATTAACTAGCATATATGAAGGAAGAGAGAAGGACATTATTATTATTATTTTTCTCTTTGAAAGAGTGAGATAAAAAGGATGTGTTTACTAAAACAATATATAAAATGACTTAAATGCTCCTTTAATTATAAAAATATTTTGAGAATTTTTGGTATTTCAACTAAATCTTAAAAAATATTTAAATAAATTTTTATCCACAATTCTTTATTTTAATTTAGGTCTGTTTCGATTATTTATTTTTTATTTATATCTTATTTGTATTTAATCTATATATGATTTAGATTTGATTTGTACTATGTTTTATCTATATTTTATTTATATCTGACTTATATATAATATATGTTTATTTAAAAACTAGTGTTTAGATAAACTATATAATTTATATTTGATTCATTTATATATCAAAACAGGTTGATTTACATTTAATTTGTATTTTTTATTTTTATTTTATCTGTATCTAATTTATATTTATTTAAAAATTAATATTTAGATAAATGGTCTAATTTGTATTGGATTTACTTATATATCAAAATAGGGTTTAGGGATTTTATTTTTTATAATAAGGATATATATATAATTTTATCTTTATTTTTTTATATAAATTCCATTTAATTCCAATGGAATATTTATATTTAAATAGATATAAAATTGAAACTAAATAAACAAAAATAAAACGGTTCTAACTCTTATTTGCTAGCGAAATATTTATTTATTTTCTTCTTATTTCCATTTCTTGAAATTCTTTCAACTAAATTTTAAAAACTTAATGTAATTACCCACATTAAAATCGAGTATTTAACCCTGATTTTATTAAATGTAATGAAATCAAGTATTCAACTTTTCGTATAATTTAAAATTGGTTATATACATTTAATTTTAAATTGTATATTTTAAAATTATTTTTACATGAGATATATTTTGTGATTTTTTTTTTTTTAACTTTTCCCTACCGATTTCTTTTTTACTTTATCTTCAACTTGGTGCATTTGTCATCTCCCACTCTCGCTCCCTGCAAACACGGAAAGCAAACTCTCTTTAGCGGATAGAGAGAAGAAGAAAGGGCTTGGGCAAATGGTGGTAGGCGCCTCTTCTCTGCAACCGAGAATTCTGTCATCCTTCATGGGAGATGGCTTCAGTCGCTCCTCTCGTCCTATCCATCACCTATTCAACTGTAACCCAGGTCCTTTCTACATACGCGCGTTCTGTTGCATTTGTGTGTATACTTGTGTTGTATGCCTTAATCATGTCCTGGTGATGATTGGTGGTGTTTAATATTGATCCAGTTTAATCCATGTGAAAGTTTAGAAACTGGGTAAAGATTCTTTTCTTTCTCCCTGCGTTCCCTGGCTGCATAAGAAAGCTTATTTGATACTATTATTATCTCATAAAGGGCAAATGTCATTTTCAGATTCATGTTCTTATAGTTTTACGAGAACTGCTAGATACAACACCTGTCAGCTTATGCCTTTGAAAAGTGGAGTAAAGATTGCATATGGGCTCATGACAGCGCCCACCAAGTATAAGGGGATGAATGACCACAAAAGGGAATCATCTTTAGCCCAGAAATTACAAGTTCATCCTTCTGGATTCCTCAATTTCTCAAATTCTCAGTTGAGCTCAAAACCGGCTTCCAAATCATCAATTTTTTCAAGCAAACACATTTGTCAGTAACAAGATTCGCAAAAATTAAAAACAAACCTCTAAATAGAAGAAACTACAATAGTCAAATTGAAAGTGTGTTTGGGTATATTGTGAGAGGGATCTAACGTTTTGACACGAGTATGAGCTAGCACAAATAGGCATGAAAGTTTTCTTTACAAGAATTCAATTAGGTTGATTGAGTGCTCTGAGGTTTATGCGTAAGAATCTTGAAGTGGGTTGTAGTAGTGGGCTTGAATTTGGACCCCGGCTCTTGTCATTAGGGCTATGTCATAACATAAAACTTATATGAAGTGATAAACTGAGTAGATTTTCCATGGGTGCCTCAGTCATACATTTTGGAGGAAACATGGAAGCAGTTCTCTTTTTGTAAGTGATTGTCAATTGAAATAATGAAACGTACTTGTAGTAGTTTTTTTTCCCCTATGATGAAGTAACTTATAAAAAAAAAAGTACACTGGAAAGAAAAAGTGAAACATTGCCATGGACAACTGGTAGACAATTACAATGGGGAAGGACAGGATTCCGGCTTTCTCTGAAATGGAAAGACAGATGACTTTATTGACACATAATGGGGCTATATTCTCTAAGAAATGGAAAGGAAAATGGGGGGATTGAATGGAATTGAGTGAGTCACCAAATTTTATAATGCTCTTGGATGGAGATGGTGACTAATTGGTTAATGATAGTACAAGCTCCACGAAATTATGCCTTTGTAACACTTTGCACCCTTGATTTCTCCTTTCTATAAGGTCACTTTACTTTCGTGATGAAGCATTGAAAATAACAACGTTACTATTGGACTTATGCTATGACGGTCAAGCATTTTGATGATTCTCACGTATCAAAATGCATTTTATCATGCATTGGCTAGTCTCCATAATTGAGTTTTAAGGGAAGTGCCTCCTAAGGACAAAAGCTAAACCAGCAGACTTATGGAAATGTGCATAATTGGTTGGGTGTTTTCCTTGAGAGTTAAGAAATTATAGTGGGAATGAGGAGAGCGGTTTGGTTTCTCCTATTCTCTAATTGTATATTCTATTCAATCTTTTAATGTTCACATGATTCAGAATACAAACATTTCCTGCTGGCGCATTCCTCTAAATACTTCTTCCATAAGGACATATTCAATATTTTTATGCATTCAGGAATATGCTTGTGGCTAGAATGATTCCTATCATTCCATGTTTCTATTCAATAGCCCATGTTTGGAAAATAATAGAGGGCCAATGGCTTAATTTTGATATGATGCGATCTTGGAATTTCACATTGTTTTGCCTTTTGTTGCTTTGAAGTTCTAAATTTAAGTACATGTGGGGGAAATCTTTTGTGGTCTCGGAAATGCTTAATTCATTCTGTTTTATCCACAACAATTCTAGTTTGTAAGTTTGAGGCCACTGCTAGTGCTAGGTTGTGTGCTAGAGCTTCCTTGGTTACGATTGACTTGCTTTTGATGGAAATTAAAGAAACTTAAAGCTGGTTGCAATGCAAGTCTGAGGCAATATGATTAACAGCCAAGGAAATACTCTTTTGGTGTTCTCTGTCAGAGTTATCACCCTTTGTTTTACCCAAGTCTGTTCTTGACCATTTAATTCAAGTGCTGTTGTTAAGTTTTAAGTCCCGATCATGTTAGACTAACTCTTCAGTCATTGATTTTATCACTGGACAGAAGTCTTAGATCTCAGTTTTTAAGTTTGAAACTTTGACCAATGTTCAGTTAGTCCTAAACCTTTTGAAATTCATTCTTATAGCTTCTAAGATTTGTACAATTGAGTCCTATAACCTTTTTTTTTTGGGTAAGTTCAGATTTGACCTAAAGCTTTTTAAAAGCTTGCAACTTGGTGTACTTTGTGTAGGAAACTTTCTCTGGTGCATGTGGCATGCCATAGGTGCAACAAGGACTGAATTGCATGCATTTAAAAAAGTGAAGATTAGGTTTAGAGCTAACTTGAAAAATGGCTTATAGAATTAGACTGAAATCATACTTATTGACCAAGTAAATTGATTTTTCTTTATTCCCAATAGACATTTGGACAGATTCTGCATATATCCTTTTGGTTGAGTATGGATACATACACATCTTGAACTATTCACCAATGCAGAGTTATGTTTTTCCAGTTTATCCATATTAAAGATAGTGTTCTCTGCCTTCTATTCATATAACCTTTAAGCCCCCCATCTCTCCTCCTTCCCACCCCTTCCCCGCCACCCAAAAAAAAAAAGAAAAAAAGAAGAGAGAAAAAGAAAAAAAAAAACCTGATAAGTAATTTAGTTTTCTAGAATAGTTAAGAACCTACCAACCCCTAGAGAGAGAAAATGCTCTCTCTTCTCTCTAACCTGGCAGAACCCTACCCCCCCTAAAAGACCACTTCTTTTAGGGTAAAACAAACACAAAACCTTCAATTAGAAACAAAAAACAATAAAATAATTTAGATTATGGCAAGCGGTTCCAATTACTGTGAGCAATTTGAGCGAATCCAACACCCATTAGGAGATAATACACCGCAAGGAGTATCCAAGAGTGTTAATCTCTGAGTCCAAGGTACATCATCTAACATAGCTGAACCAACTTCCCCCGTTGTAGAAAAGACACTCCCTTCTACGGCAAATGGAACACAAGCTAAGAGGAATAAGAACACTGTTTCATTGGAAGAGGAGGCGATCTTGGACAAGGGTGGAAATTCCTATGTGGACAAAGGAAAAGTACCATGCATTGAGAGGGATGATTAGGAGAAAGCATCCAATAGGGGAGATAACCCTTCAATGGAATGAATGAAGGGAAAAATAGAAAACAAGGAGAAACGTCATCCAAACTCACAGCAGCCATTTCATCAAGCAAGAAGCTTCGCTGAGGCAGTTGGAGGCACAGCACATCGTCCCCAAAGGCTGGAATTCAAATTGGAGTATTATCCTCCTATTTCACGTGGGGTGTTATCAACCCCTCTCCCTAGGTTGCTGTCTAAGGAGCAAAGAATTGGGAACACACACTTGTAGGCTTCTTCTTGGGGAAAAAATTACCATTTTCTCTTGTGCAAGCCACGACACTAAGGATATGGGATAACAAATGTCCTTTGCAACAAGGAAGGATTCTTCTATATCCAATTTGCAACTGACATGTTCTTGAATAATATCCTAGAAAGGCCATGGTTCTTTGCTAAAAGAGTGTTAGTGCTTCAAAAATGGCGAACCAAGATGTTGTTAAACAAACCATAACCATCAAAAGTTCTAGCATGGGTTATATTTTCGGGAATTCCTTATGAATACCTTCACTCATTGGGGGTGAGTTACATTGCTAGTGCTGTTGGAAAACCCATCAAAGCTGATATTCTCATGGCATGCCAAGCGAGAGCTAATCAAGCTAGGGTGTTGGTGGAAGTGGATGCAAATGAGGAAGTAGTTCATTGGTGGAAATTGAAAGAGAAGATCGGAAGTCCATGGAGATTGTGGTGGAATACCAATGGTTGCCACCACGTTGTTCTACATGTAAGGTCTTTGGACATATATGTAACTTAGTGAAACCGGTGGATAATCAAGGGCCAAAGGAGAACCCTACGAAGGAAAATAAGACGTGAGTAAAGGTACAATGTAAGGGGTCAAAAAATAAGGATAAAGGAAATGCAGAGGGGAAACATGTTGAAGGGGAGGAAAAAACAGAAGAGGGAAGGAAGGAAGTACCGAGGGTAAACATAGAGCCTAAAAACTCTAAGCTTGATGAACCAATTGAGCTAGAACTAGAGATTACACCTTCACAAGTTCTTGAAACTCTTGTTAGCAAAAGGGAAGTGGATGAATATGAAGACAAGGTAGAGGAGAAGGAAGAGGAAGAGGACAAAGAAAGAACAAAAAATAGTGAGAACTGGAAAGCACTAGTAGAGTACAAATTACTACACCTAGTTCTCAAAAGCTGTCTAGTACACTTAGAAACCATGAGATGATTAACTCAGCTTCATCTAGTGAAGGGAGATAATCTAGTTCGAGTGCAAAGAAGAGGAGGAAGAAGAAGGTTTACAAACGCCAGAGGCATTATACTTGAAAAAGCTTTTTCATTATAATGAATCTAGCTTCATGGAATATAAGAGGTTTGAATGACTCATTGAAGTGTGCAGAAATAAAGAAGTTTTGTAGGGAGAATCAAATATCGGTAATGGGATTGTTGGAAACCAGAGTAAACTAGAATAATGAAGAGAGGGTTAAGTCATTTTTAATGGCAATCTGGGAGCTTAGAATTAACTCAATGGCTAGAAAGAGGATATGGTTGATGTGGGACCTAAGAAGCTGAAATATTAGAATGGATAAAGAGCACAAGCAATTTTCCCATTGTTTTTGCACTCATCTTTAATCAAATGTTTCCTTTTATGCTACGTTTGTCTATGCATCCGTTTGAAAATGAGAGGAACCTACTATGGAAGGACTTGGTTGAGTTAGCTCCATCTATGTCTAATCATCCATGGGTGGTTCTAGGGGACTTCAATGTGATCAGATTGATTAATGAGAGGAAATGAGGTAGCACAAGGAAAACACCGGCAATGATGGATTTCGTGAATTTCCTTGATGAAACGGAGTCGGATGACATTCAATTTGGGGGGGACTTATACTTTTGGTCGAACAAACAATTGGATAATCCAATACTAAAAAAATTAGATAGGATATTGGTTAACCAGAAATGGCTAAACAACTTACAAAATTGTGATGCCACTTTTATTTCCCCTATCATTTCTGATCATTTGGCAGGAGTTTTACATATAGAGAAGAATTCAGGAAAAAGGAAAATTCCATTTAAATTCTTTGAATTTTGGATGGAATCACAAGAGTTCCTTCCTAAGGTTGAAGCAATTTGGTCACATGAAATCAAATGATCCAAAATGTTGCAAATAGTAAATAAAATGAAATTACTGAAGAAGGAACTTAAAAGTGGAACAGTGCCAAATTCTCACACCTTACAGAAAGAGTGAAATTAGCAAAGGAACATCTATAATGGAGATCTAAAGCTCAATTGCAAAAGGAGATATAGCACTAATAGACCAAGATAAAGTAGGTTTTAAGGAGTACTATATGCTAAGGGGAGCAGAAGAAAGTCTTATGTAGACAAAAGTCAAGGGTGAAATGGCTGAAATTGGGAGATAAGAACACTTCTTACTTCCATAAAATGATCAATCATAGACAAAACAAGAATATTATACATAGGCTGGAAAAGGAGGATGGAACATAGATTAGGGGGGATGAGAAAGTGACGAGGGAAATAGTAGCATACTTCTCCAGATTGATGAGAGGTTAGCAAATGGTCATCACAAACATAGAAGTGCAAGACTATATTTATAAGAGATTGTTGGAGCAACAAGTTTTGCAAATTAGTAGTCCATTTTCGGATGAGGAGATTGAAAAAGCTTTCTTTGACCAAGCTGACAACAAAGCTCTAGGTCTAGATGGGTTTTCTGCCAAGTTTTTCAAATCAACATGGCGCATACCAAAATAATAAAGGGGCTTCGAGGTATATGTTGAAAATAGACATTCATAAAGCATATGACACAATAAATTGAAACTTTATTGAAGTAGTGCTCACTAGTCTGAACTTCCCTGCATATTTTATCAAGTTGGTGATGCAATGCATTTCAACCCAAAATTCTCTTTCAATATCAATGGAGAATTGGTTGGTTTCATCCCTAACTCAAGAGGTTTTAGACAAGGTGATCCAATGTCCCCGTACCTATTTGTTCTTGGCATGGAAGTCTACTAAGGGATTTTAAGGAAATTTATTGATATTTCTAGATTCTCATTTCATTGGAGATGTAAGAAAGATTGACTCACACATTTGTGTTTTGTAAATGATTTGTTAATCTTTTGTAAGGGAAATCTTGAGTTGGTCAGAGTGATTAAGGACTCTTGGGAAACTTTTGATTTTGTCTCAAGTCTCAAAGTAAATAGCAACAAAAGCCTGGTGTTCTTATCTAATATACCTCATCCAGCAAAGGATCAGATACTACAGATGATAGAGTTAAAAAAAGGGAAACTCCCCATTCGTTGCCTTGGAGTACCACTTATAGCTTCCAAACTCCGTAAAATAGATTGTGAAGTCTTAATTGATAGAATTTTGGCCAAAATCAATTCCTGTACCTCAAAATTCTTATCCTATGCTGGATGACTTCAACTTATAAAGTCAGTCCTATTCTCAATGCAGGTTTATTAGGCTTCTATGTTTATTCTTCCAAAAAAAGGTAGTGGAATCCATTGAAAGACTTATGCGTAACTTTTTATGGAGTGAGAGGCTTAATATTTCAAAGAAAGCCTAGGTAAGATGGCAAGAAGTATGCACACCGCTTGATCAAGGGGGTTTTGACATTCCTAAACTTGAAATATGAAACAAAGCAGCCTAACTCAAATATATTTGACACTTATGTGGTAACCTAGTAAAAGGTGTTTGGAGTGAATAGGTTCATTCTAATTTCCTCAAAGGAACTTCATTTTGGGAAACTAAAAGACCTACAAGTGTTCATGGAGTTGGTATAAACTGCTGAAACTTTGCTAGTTAGCGAGAGATATGTTTAAATGGGAAGTGGGTGATGGTTTATCTATATCTCTATGGTCAGACTTTTGGCTGCCAACTGGACCTTTAAAAATGTTACACAGCATTAGAACAATATTTGCTTAAGTGCTCCTTTTAAATGCTAGATTGTGCTTAATTATACGGGGCAATGGTTGGGAATTTCCATAGAACAATTTTTGGAATGGATTCACAATATCATCAAATATAATACCTGACCCGTAGAAAACTGATAAGTTTATATGGGATAAGGAGGTATCTGGAATATTCTCTATCAAAAGCGCTTATAAGGCCTTTAATTAGGATATTAAGGTTCCTTGGGCCAAGATGATCTGGAATAAGTATTCATTGCCATGATACTCATTTATCATGTGGCTAGCTTGGAAAAGGAAATTTCACACTCTTGATAAGTTCCATAATTGGGGAATATCTACCTCAACAGCATGTTTCTTATGTTCAAATGGAAATGAGAATCATGATCATTTGTTTTTCAAGTGTATATACTCAAAATAGGTATGGAAGTTAGTCTTGACGGAGCTTAATTGCCCAATATCCTTCATTTCTTGGCATAATGTAACAACAGGGCTCATGCACCTATCACTAGGAAGCTACCCAATGACACCAGTATGGAGAGTAGCACTTTTAGCAGTATATTGCATTTGGAGAGCAAGGAACTCGACTTGCTTGGCCTTATCCAAAAAAACTCGACTTGCTTGGAATCCCCACTACCTCAACTGATGTTCTTGGCTAGACAGATTTTAGCTTATTCTAAGCTTCTTTTACCTTGAATTTGATTTTACTTTGTATTCATAAAGTTGTGAAATTCTAGTTTTAGGACTGAATTTTGCTGTAACTCATTACCGTGTTTAGCGATTGTACATTCTTTCTCATTAATACAATTAATTGCTTACCAAAAAAAAAATTTAGTTTTCAGTGTGTTAATTGTAAATGGAAAGATTGTGGTTGTAAAAAAACATGAAGAAGAATTTTTTTTTTCTTTTCATATATAAATCTCAGTTTTTGCAAGAACTTAAATAGTTAGATAATTACATACAAGATTACCTGTACAATTAAGAGCCTATAAATGCTACCTTCTAAAAATAGAATAACAAAAAATAAACGATTTCCTACAGCTAATATATGGCTAAAAACTTTTGACTTTCCAACACTCCTACTCAAGTTGGCATGAAAATATCTTTTAATGTCAGCTTGAAGATCAAACCGTCGAATTGTTTCTTGTGAAGGCCTTTAGTTTAGATATTTGCTGTTTGGTTACTAGAAGGAACATACACCATACAAATCTCCCCTCTATCAATTTTTTCTTTGATGAAGTGCTTGTCTATCTCTACATGTTTTGTCTGATCATGAAGAACTGGGTTGTGAGCAATGGCAATTGTTGATTTATTATCGCAGTACACTGTAATCGGTAGTGAAGTAGAAATCTTTGATTCCTCAAGAATTCTCCTAATTCACAAGACTTCACAAATTCCATGAGCCACAGATTTAAACTCAACTTCTGCACTATTTCTCGCCACAACACTTTGCTTCTTACTTCTCCAGGTCACCAAGTTTCCTCCTTCGAAGGTGCAATGTCTTGAAGTAGATTGTTTGTCCGTTACACTCCAAGCCCAATCTACATTTATAAATGCTTCTATTTGTAGGTTCCTATGATTTTTAAATAGTAGTCCTCTTCCAGGAGTCCCTTTTAGGTACCTGAGAATTCGATAAACAGCATCTAAGTGGTTGGAGTTTGGAGAGTGCATAAATTGGCTAACTACGCTAATGGCAAAGGCGATATCAAGGTGAAAGTGTGAGAGGTAGATTAATCTTCCCACAAGTCTCTGATATTGTTCTCTATTAACACCATTAGCACTATCAGTTACTTGTAGTTTCTTATTGGGTTCAATTGGGGTCTTAGTTGCCTTGCATCCAAGCATACCAGTCTTGCTGAGTAGGTTAAGTACATATTTTCGTTAATTGATAAATATCCCCTCCTTTGATCTAGCAAACTCAAATTGGACGAAGTATTTCACTGACCCTAAATCTTTGATCTGAAATTTTGTGGCATTGCTTCTTTTTAATGCCTTAATTTCCTTAACATCATCACCTGTAAGAATAATATCATCGACATAGACAATGAGTATAGCCAATTTCCCTATCTCTGAATGTTTATAGAACAAGGTATGATTAACTTGACTCTGGGAATATCCATGGCCTTTTATGACCTTCCCAAACCTTTTAAACCAAGCCTGAGGAGATTGCTTGAGTCCATGCAAGGATTTCTTCAATCTGCAAACCTTGTTCTTACTAAACCTCTTCTTAAAGCCTGGTGGGAGACCCATAAACACTTCTTCTTCCAATTCACCGTTCAAAAAAGCATTTTTTATATCAAGTTGATGTAGATGCCAATAACGATTTGTTGCTACGGACAGAAGGACATGAATCGAATTTATCTTGGCTATTAGGGCAAACGTCTCCTGATAGTCAACTCCGAAAGTCTGAGTGAACCCTTTTGCTACAAGTCGTGCTTTGTATCTTTCTACGTTTCCATCAACCTTGCATTTTATAGAAAAAACTCACTTACATCCAACAGTGGTCTTGTCCTTTGGCAAATCAACAACTTCCTAAGTCCCGTTTTTCAAAAGAGCATCTATCTCCTCCTTGACCACTAACTTTCAAGCCGGACTATTAAGTGCTTCTTGTATTTTTCTAAGTTCAGGCAAGTTAGAGATTTTTGACAAAAAAAACTTTGTGCTTCTGTGAGATTTTTTGGTGAGACAAATATTTTGCAATGGGATGTTTTGTTGTATAGGAATGGACTCTTTTTCTGATGGCTATAGGAAGATCCAGGTCAAGGTTAGGAATTACCTGTGTTTTTTGGAGACTATCACTCGGTTCTTGAGTTTGGAAGGGAGCGGCAGGGTCAATTTGAACAGTCTTCCTTTTATGAAACCTTTTCCTAGAATAAACTAGAGGTTCAATTATAGATTTTTGTAATATTTCTCCCCCCATATTAGATGAAGTCACTTCGGGTATCTATCGACTAGGATCACCCTCATTTTCTTGTTCTTGTTCATAAAAAACATTTAAATTCATTTTAGGAAATGGTTGAGATACTTGCCAAAAATCATTTTCATCTAGGCCATATTCCCCCTGAAGTTAATTTTTGTTAAAAAATGGTATTTTTTCCATGAAGATCACATCCATGCTTATGTAGGTTTTCTTTGAGATAGGATTAAAACACTTGTATCCCTTTTTATTAGGAGCATATGCAATAAAAATGCATTTTTCAGATTTGGGATCCAATTTTGACCAAAAATTAGTTGGGATGTGAATAAAACATGTGCATCCAAAAATCTTTAAAGGGATGTTTGATGACATTCAAATGATTGGAAAGGTTTCTTTTAACTTGTTTAGAGGAGTTATGAATTTTAAAACTCAAGTACACATTCTGTTTATCAAGTATGATGCTGTTAAAACAGTGTCTCCCCACAAATATTTGGGAACGTTCATTGAAAACATGATGCCCTTAGCAATTTCAATTTAATGTCTATTTTTTCTTTCAACAATCTCATTTTGTTGTGGTGTATCGCGACAAGTAGATTGGTAAATTATACCCTGATTCTTTAAAAAATCTCCTAAACATTCATTAAAATATTTAGCTCCATTGTCTGATCATAGGATGCAAACTTTTGTTTCAAATTGAGTTTCAATCATATTGAAAAAATCTTGGAAGAGTTTTCCAACTTCTAATTTCTTGCTTATAAGATAAACCCAACAAAATTTGGTGTGATCATCAATAAAAGTTACAAATCCCTTTTTTCCAGATAATGTTTTTTATTTTTGAAGGCTTCCAAACATCACTGTAAATCATAAAAAATGGTTTTGATGGATAGTATGACTTAGGTGCAAAATTTATTCGATGCCTTTTTGATAAACAAGTTTTACATTGACTCTTAAAAATATCGGGAAATAAATATCTCGAATAAGAAAAACTAGGGTGACCAAGTCTAAGATGCCATTCCATTATTTTATCTATAGTAGGGTTCAAAGTCATACCGTTGTATGCCTGAGCCTTTTTATTACTAGGAACAGTCTTGTCAAAGTAGTATAGTCCACCTATCTCTTTAGCTCTCCCAATGATTATCCTCGAGTTTTGGTCCTGAAAAACACAACAGGAATCATAGAAAATAACACGATAGTTAGAATCTTTTGAAAGTTTGCTGACAGATAGAAGGTTACATTTGATTCTTGGGATATGGAGTACAGATTTAAGACCTATACTCTTAGTCAAATTAATATTTCCTCGTCCAGCAATGGAAGAGAAATTACCATCAGCAATACGAACGTTTTCATGACCAGACAGGGTTTATATGAATGAAATAAATGGGAAAAATTTGTCATATGATCAGAAGCTCCAAAATCAATGATCCATAGGTTTGATTTTCTACTTGCATGAACCATAGAACAATTAGGAGTACTAGTGGCCAGATAAGAGTTAGGTAGTTTTAGGAGTTGATCAATTTGCTCCTTGCTAAACGAGTTGGGTTGTTCAGCAGCTGTATTTGCAAAGGACTGTTGTCGTTTGTTCCTTGGCTTCCAGTCTATAGGTTTACCGTGAAGATGCCAGCAAGTTTCCCTATTGTGGCGTGGTTTGTTACAATGGTCATACCATACCTGGGGTTTTTCTTCATTCCTTTGCAAGTTTGGACCATTCTGTTTGCTGATATGGGCTTCGATAACATTGAATGTAGAGCCTTTAGTTGGGCTAGGGGTTTCTTCATGACGGACGTCGGAAAAAACCTCATTGATGGAGGGCAGAGGGTTTTCCCAATGATTCTACCTCTAACCTCATCCAATTCCATATTAAGGCCAACAAGAAATTTGAAAACTCTATTCGCATCAACGATTGCTTTATAACGATATGTATCATCAGAGGACACTTCTATTCTTGATTGTTAAACAGATCTAAATCTTACCATATTCTTTTCAAAGAATTGAAATGTTTGGTAACGGAATCATTACCTTGACGAATATCACCAAGTTTTAATGAGAGTTCAAAAACCTGAGATTGATTACCCAAATTTGAGTACATTTGGGTGACATTATCTCAAAGTTCCTTGGCAATAGAATAGCACATGTAGTTTGCCCCATTGTCCTCTTCCATGGAATTTACCAACCATGTCATAACCATGGAATTTTTAGCATCCCATGTAGAGTAGGCTGGATCCTCAAGGGTTGGCTCCTTCTTCTCTCTTGTCAGGTAGCCAATTTTTCCTCAGCTACGGTTGTACATGCGTACAGATTGAGACCAACAAAGAAAATTCTCTCCTTTCAGCCGTATTGTAGTGGTTTGAACTGGGTGAGAGTCATGTGGTTTATTTGTGGAGTTTTGGGTTTTGGGGACAACTTTAGACATGGTGGGAGTTTGGACAAAGGAGCAAGACAAACTTAGGGTTTCCAGAAATCAAAGTAATTCTTACTCTGATACCATAAAAAAACATGAAGAAGAATTTTTTTTTCTTTTTATATATAAATCTTAGTTTTTCCAAGGACTTAAATAGCCAGACAATTACATACAAGGTTACTTATATAATTAAGAGTATAAATGCCATCTACTAAAAATAAAAAAACAAAAAATAAATGATTTTCTACAGCTAATATACAATTAAAAACTTTGACTTTCCAACAGGCTGTATTTTTATTTTGTGGCTTCACATTCAAGTGAAAAATAAGTTTGCTTAACTTGTTAGAAGTCAAAACTATTTTAAGCATGATTGCTTAAGTTAAGTCTAGGTCATGTTCCGTTTTGTGTACTAAAGAAGGGACTAGATGGTATTTTTTTATCCTATCTAGTTGATGAGGTGATTTCCAATAGGATAAGGCCATACAAAAGGAGGATAATAATATAAATTCCATTGAAAGCATGATGCTATGCCCTTCAAATACTGATTCAGATAGGATAATGGTTCTTGGAAGTTTAAGCTGGCACCATTAGACATGAGATAACATAGGGAAAATACCTTCATTATCCTATCCTATCCAGACTTCCATGCAGATGTCTTGATGCAGCCTTAGTATTTATGCTATTAAGGCATGTAAAAAATATCCAATCACATCATAAAGCCTTTTGATACACCTAGGATCAGAATCTGAGCATGTTTTTGCATTTTGAGCTCAATATAAATTTACTAATTTTTTAAAGCTGTTGATGCAGACTGAATTGTATCATTTATGATGGTGAAACTATTCAAATTTATAGCTTGGTAATTAACCTGGCCCCGCTGTTCTTTCTTAAACCTTTTGCATTAAATGCTACTTCAAGACGTGTTTCATAGGTAATTTTGAGTTAAATATTATTTATTTGCCTTTTGTTGTTCTTTTCTTTTTGAAACAATCTCTGACACCAGCTCTTTTGACCCTTGCTTCTTTCTTTTCTTTTTGAAACAACCTCTGACACCAGCTCTTTTGACCCCTTACTTCAAATTTAAGTAGGAAGTAGATGTGCTTCAATGCTATTATCCAGAACACTTTCAGGCTTGACAAATCTCTTGTTCAACAGGAGGTATGTTCTATAATGTGATTCTATATAATGCCCATGCAGGAGATCATGTAATTTTCCCTTATAGCAGTCTTACTTGGAATATTAGAGCATAAGTAGTACAGGAGATATTCTGTAATCCTTCGATTTTTCTGTCCAAAGTCAAGCCATGACATACTATTTTCCATCTTTTAATGATTTTTTCTTTGAGCTAGGAGCATCTGGTTTTTTCTGTTTTTTGCTTTTATATTTCCTTGTCTATTTGCTTCTTAAATCTCTATTTATGCAATTGATTGGTGGCACCATGCATCAGATAGAATGAATTCTATTGCATTGAAAGCTTAAGCCACAAGGGTACAATATTTATATAATCTACTCATATATTATATGACAATATGTGTACTTTGATACTAGTTGTATTCTTTTGTGTTTTTGCTATTTGATTGTGATTTATCTAGGAGCTACTCATGCACAATTATATTTGCTGCTTCCCTAATGCCATTGATGTGCCTAAACACTCTTGAAAGCACATCCAAAAGACTTAAGAATAACTATCTCAAGTCAAGGCAAAATCGGATCCAAAAATGGCACTTTTCAAATGAACCCTAATGATGAAAGGATGAAATTCAAACAACCAATGATATAATCAGAATACTTCAATGAAAATGCCTTCTAACAACACTCTAATTTCATGTAATCCACGCAAATGAAGCCTCAATTTGACAAAGAAAAACTGTAACAAAACAATCCATTTCCAATGGTGAAAATCACGTTATCAAGGAAATCCTTAAAGATAAATTGGATCAATATGATAATTCCTTCAAATAATCACAAGAATTCGTGAATAACAACAAGGATATCTGACCAAGAAATATCTCAATTCAACCCTAGATATGACACACTAGAGAAGAAAAGAAATCACAACAAAATGAAATTGATATAACTCACAAGTTCAAGATGTTGTACTCGCCACAATTTCAACTCTTGGGATTGAAATTGATAAGAGTTTGGAACCAAGGTATGAACCCTAATTCTCACGTGAAAAGAGGTGTATAATCTGCAAAATGATGAGCCTCCTCAAACCCTCTCTTAAGCAAGTATTTATACTTGCTACTCCTAGGGTTAAAAAGTGCTCAAAATTACAAGTTTGCCACTTTTAAGGTGGCTAACCGTAAATGAAAGTTACAAAGAAATAAAAGTGTCTCAAAACCAAAATACAACTAAAATAGTTCAATAAAAGAAGAAATGTATAAAATAAATGGTCTTCATGATGCCGGTCTTCTATATGATCCATCGGCTCAGCTCATCACCGGTTCAGGTCGGTCCATGGATAACCCACAAGCTGAGTCTGGGGGAGTTTGTCCATTGCCCTATAGAATATGATAAGTGTGCCTGTTGGAAAACACAATACAAGAATAATAGAAAAGAAGTTAGTATATAAATAATTCCGGGGTCGATTTGCTCAAAATGGGTTCTTATCGCCAAGATTCGAAATCCTTTAGTTATTGCCCTAATGATAAGTCTTGTCGGATTTTGATTCCTATCAGCCATGCCTTCTAGTGAAATTACTGGATAAAGAATCCTAGATGACCCATATATTGCAGATTTCTCATGATGTAAAATCGTTCAATGTTGAGGCTTACTGAAGTGGAACAAACATGGCAGTGTTCTGAGGCTTTAATTAAAGATGAGTAAAACCTTGTTTCTTGAATTCATAATTCTTGGTCTAGCAATGATCCAAGTCTATGAACTATCATACTAAAAGGTCTATGCACCCTTCAATGTTGATGTATGCTGATTTAACATGTTAACTGGAATTGGCAGGATGAATAGCTTTTGCTGAAATTTAATACATCGAGATAAGATTTTGGTTAAGAACCTGGTTATTATCTGGATCTCTATAACCTTCTGAGTTGTAGGGATGTAAGATTCAAAGATCCTGTTTGGGACTAAGCAATCATAAGTTTGATAAACAACGTTTTGTGATTGTTGCACATTACATATTTAAAGCTGGTTATTTAACAATAGTTTTGTTTGAATATTCAGAAATGTTGATGATCTAATAGATGGAAAGCTCAGACATCTGATGCCTGGAGAATTGTCTCCTCGTAGACCAGTGCCAGAACACATAAAGAGGCCTCCATATGTCAATTCATGTCAACCACCAGGAATAGCTAGTAAACCTGAAGTGCATGATGCAAAAGGAATAGAATGCATGAGAGCTTCTGGGAAGCTTGCAGCACAGGTTCTTCAGTTTGCTAGCACCTTAGTGAAGGTACAGTTCCTACATAGGCATTTTGTACAAATAATTTGTTCTCTGTGGGTCTTACTCACTTGCATGATATTGTCGTGCTAAGAGAACTCCTGTTTAGGATTATCATGTGGTTTGCTGATATAAGATGGAGTAGTGGATATAGACTATGCCTAACCTTTTCCATTGGAAAATCATCATAGTCCTCTTGCCGATATTTCATAAAGCCAGAGCATCATTGTAGATAAAACTTTGAAAGCTAGCTTTTAAAGGTAAAAGATGGATATGAAGATAGTTAAAAGAAGTTTGATGGATACAATTTTTGAAAAGATCAATATCTATGCACTTCTGACTGCACAAAGTTTTTTGAATAAAACATGGAACATGTTGGAAAAGAATTCTATATTTTCCTAGGAGAAAGGAAACCTGGTTTTCAAGTTTTATGATGGTTTAACCTTCTCTATAAAGTCAGAATAAATGTATGGCAACAGTTTTTGATGGTACAAGATCCCACTCCAGCATGTTTGCTGTAGAGTTTAAAGGCTGCTCCTGCTCTATGAATAAAGCGTGTGTGGCAGTGTGCGACAATGTTTAGCTGATCTTGGAATTTTTGTGTGTGTGTGGTATGAAGACCTATGTTCGAAAGCACAAAAGAGTCCTCTTTGAGGAGATTGCAGCCAGAGCTTTAGTGGCTGGCTCTTTGGGGTTGGCCTGCCATGGCTGGAAAAAGTGCCAACCAATTTTGTCCAAGGAGTCCTCTAGTGATTCTTCTCATGTGAAGGTTGCTAAAGTGGTTTCTTTTTTCTTTTTTTTTTTTTGTGTGGATAAGTAAAAATTCATCAATAGAAGGAAGAATATACAACTGTTAAATACAAGAAGGTTTACACAATTATTCTATCTACATAAGGAAGACTACAAAAAAAAAAAAAAAAAACTGTGGGAAACAAGGGCTAAAGTGGTTTTTGGTGAGGATAAAGTGGTCTTGGTAGACAACTAACCTTACTAGACTCCCCCTAAGCAATAAACCTAAGTGGTTGCTCCATATATACTTTCTCCTAAAGATCGCAATGTAAAAAAGCATTTTTGATATCCAATTGATGGAGAGGCCAATCATGCATGGCCACCAAAGAGATAAATAAGTGAATAGATGTCAACTTAGCTATAGGAGAAAATGTGTTAGAATAGTCCGCACCGTAGGTTTGAGCATAGCCTTTAGCTACAAGAGGTGCTTTAATTTGAGCCATGGATCCATCGGGATTAACCTTAACAGCTAACACCCATTTTTGACCAATTGCCTTTTTATTAAATCCCATGTGCCATTAATATCCAAAGCATTCATCTCTTCTATTTTAGCATCATGCCAACCAAGATGAGATAAGGGAGCATGGGCAGTTTTTGGAATGGTCAGAGAGTCAAGTGATGCAATAAAGGAATGAAAAGAAGATGACAAATTATCATAGGAAACAAAAGAAGAAATCAGATAGAAACATTGATGTTTCCCATTTCAAAGAGCAATAGGAAGATCAAGATTACTTGTACTGGATCTAATGAGGATGAAAAGATTAATGCAGGACATGTAGCAGGAGAGTTTTGCTATCTAGAATGTACTTGTTGAATAGGAGGTCTTCATGTTGGCATTGGAGGTGGAGCTAGTTGCAGCGGAGGCAGTGTACTAATAAATGTGGGAACATCTGGTGACTGATAGGTGATATGATAGACTAACATATCATCATTATCCTCCTGTGTTGAAGAAATAGAGGGAGGAGGGAACAAGGGAGTATTTTCTAAAATCTTAAAATCAGCAAATACAAGATACTTGTCAAGACTAGAACAGTAACACCGGTATTCCTTTTGGACTCGAGAGTAACCCAAAGATACATTTGAGGGATTTGGGGTCTAGTTTTGTAACTTGAGGACAAACATCACAAACAAAGCAAGTACTACCAAATATTTGAGGCTCAATAGAAAGCAAAGGTTTGGTTGGAAAAAGACCATTGTGTACTCTCTTTTATATAGAGTAGCTGTGTAACCATCCCATCTCTTGAAGGCTGTACATTCTTTAAAACTTGGACTCTAGTGCTTCTTTCTTTCTTTGATTATATATGCTGTGGAAAATGGGTGATTACACTTACATCCCCCTTGAAAAGTGTGTGACCTCATGTGCAATGGTTGGATAGCATTGCACAGCATATTCACATCCAAAATCATCATCATCATCTTCTTCTTTTTCTTCTTCCTCCTCTTTTGTCTTTGTGTGTGTGTGTGTATGTGGGCACGCACGCCAATGCTGTTGGCAGATCACTATTTAGTGGATTGCCTGACTAAATGTTGAGCATAAGGCTGCAAAAACATTTTCCCTTAATTTTTTGTTTAGCCAGTGGATCTTTGCTGGTTTAATATCATAATCCTTGGAAACAAGTTTGTGCTTCAGCCTAAGTGGCCCATTATTCCTCCATCATCATCTAGTGCATCTACATGTCTCTAGGGTGGTGGTTTGTAGTCCTTTTTGGTGTCTCCTACCTCAAAGTCAACCAAACTACGGGACCTTGGACTTAATGTTTGATGACTTACTACAACACCATTGAATTGGACAGGATGGGCTTGAATGTTTTGGAGTAAATTTTTTGCGATTGTCTGCTCATTGAATTGCTGGGCTGAAAGTTGCTGCTGCCATGCTTCAAGTTGCATCCAATCTTCCTTGTACATCGAGAAGGAGGCTTCAAAATGTTGTTGTAATATTTTTATATGATCATAACATTTGGCTTTGATACCAAATTGTTACAAGATTGAATTGTAATGAATTTTCAGGCTTGTTATGAAGAGAACCTGATAATATTTTTTTTGGGTTCGATTAAAGAGAGGAGAGAACCCAACAATCTCTTATTAGGGTTCGATTAAAGACAGATCTCTACGATCTCTTGAAAACTTAAGTTCTTGATTTTTTTCTTTCATTTTTTTTGGGGTGAAAAATAAACATGCTTCCTTCATTCCTTTTCTGCATTTTAAAGTACAAAGGTGGTGGTTACAAATATACCCCACTTCCCTATTTTCCTTATTCCTATACTTATTCTAAGCACTACACACATAATGTGCACTAGCCTATTGAATTTTCACTAGCCCTAACTGCACAATTCACTACTGACCAACACCTTTGGCGGCAAGATGGCAGCATGCACTAGCACTTAACATACCTGGACGGAACATTTACATAATTATATAAACACATGAAAAAATTCAAATTATAACATAACAGCTACAAGGCCAATACATAAGTTGACAGCTAGGACTCAACTTCTTTCTTTCTTTGATTATACATGCTGTGGAAAAAGGGTGATAACAGCTGTTCATGCATGGGGTTGCATGCCCCGCCTCTTTTATGCACAAAGTTCTGCATTCAACAACATGTGTGAAGTCCCATGAAACCCTAGCTGGATGGACCAGCACCCCCCCCAACTGCTGGGAGGGAGCTGTGTTCTGGGTGTTGGGGCCTAGCGGAGCTGAAGTTTTAGGTGGCACGAAATCATGGTGGTAGGACAACTTCCAGAGGATGCCTCATGGGTGGATGAAGAGGTCTTCCGGGAGCAGTTTCCTTGATGTGGCCTTGGGGACAAGACTGATTCAGGTGGAGGAGATGTTAGGGACCTAAACATGGTTAGTGGGTTTAAGAACATTGAATTGGGCTTGAATGTGGATGAAGCCTGGATGCTTTTAGTCTGTAGAGGAGGAACATGGATGGTCCACGAGGAGTTAAACATCTGTCAGCATAAAAAGAGAATATCCTGCTACTTTTTCATGAATCTTCTTCTTCAGAAGGTCTAAGGAGCTTTAACTTGATGTTTTCGTCTGTTCTCAATAAGTATGAAAATACCCACTATCTCTATCCATACAATTATTTTCCATTTTGTATCTTTATAAATAATAGGTTGTAACAAACATTAAATAATATATAATTTGTTTTCCACCAGATACTCATTGTTAGCCTCATCCCTAGTCTTGTCCTTACTGTCTTTTGTCTTGCTTGCCTTTGATGCACTTCAAAAGTTGTTTTGGCAATTAGTATTTTTCGTTTCCAATTCTGCATCATCACATTCATAATTGTTTCTTTCTTAGCAGCCTGGCATAAAAACAGATGAAATAGATGAAGCAGTTCACCAAATGATTATTGACAATGGAGCATATCCATCACCTCTTGGATATGGTGGGTTTCCAAAGAGTGTCTGCACATCAGTAAATGAATGTATTTGTCATGGAATTCCAGATTCACGTGCACTTGAGGTTCTTTGAAGTTCGCTTCATCCATTTCTCAACTGCTGATTGCTATTTATCTAATGCAAAGTTACTGATATGCTTTAATTTGCAGGATGGCGATATAATAAACATTGATGTGACTGTGTACCTTAATGTAAGTTATTCAAAGCTTTCTACATTACCAAAGATTGTAAAGAGCTGGACGTTTGGTATTTGATTATATAATGTTGATATATTTAAAATTGTTTGTTTCTAAAGAAATATTGGTAAACTCATTCAACCTTTATTATCATAACTCGTGTACAACATGAGTAACTTAAATAGGAGATGGTATTTTCAGACAAGACTAGTACTAGATCTGATCTTTAAGAAGATATACATGTCTTACAGATAGAACTACCCAAAAAAATAGGAACTATATACTATTGGCCAAAAAATAGAGCAACAACTGCAATAAGACATAAATCCTAATATCTAGCAGCTATCTCTAACAGTCCACTCAAGCTAAGGAATAACTATTTTTCATTATAAGCTTGCATACAGTGGATTCAAATAGCTGTTTCAACAATGCTTTAGTGAGGATATATGCCTTCTCTACAATTGGTTGGGTCATCCTAGTTTTATCGAACTTCAGAAGAATGTTCCTTAGTTATCGCATTTATCTACATTAGAATGTGAGTTGTATCAACTTGGAAAATAGTCTAGAACTTTGTTTTCCAAGAGTCAATAATTGAGTTGCATCTCCTTTTTCTGTAGTTTATTCAGATATTTGGGGCCTTAGTCGTGTCATTTTTGTTTTAGGTTTTCAATATTTTGTAACTTTTATTAATGACTATTCTCAATGTACTTGGTTATATTTGATAAAAAGTCGCTTTGAACTATTTTCTATTTTTGAGTCTTTTTGTTTTGAAATGAAAACTTAGTTTCATACATCTGTACAAGTTTTGCGTAGTGATAATGCTCCTGAGTATTTTTCTACTCAATTTACTTAATTTATATCATCTCATGGAATTTTAAATCAATCTTTTTGTGCTTATACACCTCAACAAAATAGTGTTGTTGAACGTAAAAATCGACATATAATTGAGACTGCTCGCATGCTTCTTTTGCAACACCATGTTCCTACTCGTTTTTGGGCTGATGCTCTGCTTACTGCATGTTATCTCATTAACAAAATGCCTTCCTTTATCCTTCAGCACAAAATTCCTTACACTATCTTATTCCTTGATCAATGATTGTACACTCTTCCCCTTTGTGTCTTTGGTTGCACATGCTTTGTTCACGATATGTCTTTTTGTCAGGATAAACTCTCAGCTTGATTATTAAGTGTGTTTTTCTTAGTTACTCCAAACTTAAAAAAGGTTACAAGTGCTATTCTTTCATTACTCGTCGTTATTATCGTTCTCCTGATGTCACGGTCTTTGAATCTTCTCCCTTTTATTCCTCATCTTCATTTGAGAGTCCTATGTCTAAGGTTTTACCTATTCCATCTCAATTAGCTCTTCTTGAGTCTATCCCTGCCATTCTTGAGTCTGTTCCTCTTGTCTCGGACTCTGGTTCTTCCCCTTCACCGTTGCAAGTATACCATCGATTCGAAACCTATCCTTAGATTCACTACCTCCTTCAGATGCTCCTATTGACTCACATTTTGATCCAATGCCTCCACCGACTGAGGACCTCCTTGAAGCAAACTTTCCAATCGCCCTTCGAAAAGGTAATTGTTCTACTCGTAATCCCTACCTTATATATAATTTTCTCAGTTATCATCGGTATTCTATTACAATGTTGTTTCATCTTTATCTTTCGTTTCTGTTCCTAAAAATGTGAGTGAGGCACTTTCAGGTCTAGGATGGACACAAGCAATGGTAGAGGAGGTGACTGCCTTACATGTTAATGATACTTGAGACTTGGTCCCTTTACCTCCTGGAAAGTCTCTAGTTGGGTGCGTATGGGTTTATGCTATAAAAGTTAGTCCTGATGGTCATGTTGATTGGCTTAAGGCTCGATTGGTTGTTAAGGGTTATACTTAGGTGTATGGTTTGAATTATGTTGATACTTTTTCTCTTGTTGTTAAGATGTTATCTGTTCGCTTGTTTCTATCCATTGCAACTATGAAACACTGGCTTTTATACCAATTAGATATAAAAAATGCCTTTCTTCTTGGTGAAAGTCTGGGAGGAGATTTATATGGAGCAATGGCTTGGCTTTGTTGCTCGAGGGGAGTCTAATCTGGTATGTAAACTCCGTTGCTCACTTTATGGGTTGAAACAATCTCCCTATGCTTGGTTTGACCGGTTCCGTTCAGTGGTTATAGAGTTTAGTATGACTCATAGTTCATCTGATTATTCAGTGTTTTATTACTTAATTATCTATGTAGATGATGGTGTCATAACTGGTAACGATCAGGATGGTATTATTGACTTGAAAGCACTTCTTTTCAAGTACTTTCAGACTAAAAATCTTGGCTTTTCAAGGTACTTTCTTGGTATTGAAGTGGCTCAATCCAGTTCCGGTATTGTTCCTTCTCAAAGAAAATATGCTTTAGATCTTTTGGAAGAGATTAAGATGCTCTATTGTAAGATTGTAGATTCTCCAATGGATCTTAATGTGAAATTGTTACGAGGACAAGAGGAGTTATTTGCAGACCTTGGTAGATACCATCGGTTGGTTGGCAAACTTAGTTATCGTATTATCACTCGACTTGATATATCATTTGTGGTTAGTGTTGTTAGCCAGTTTCTCTAATTACCTTATAACAGTTATTGGAATGCAGATGTCAGGATTCTTAGATATATTAAGAATGCTTTAGGTAGAGGTCTACTATATGAATATCAAGATCATTCCCAAGTAATTGGATATTGTGATGCTGATTGGGCAGGTTCTTCATCCGATAGACAATCTACCTCGGGTTATTGTGTACTGATTGGAGGTAACCTAATATCATGAAAAAGTAAGAAGTAAGATGTTATGGCTAGATCAAGTGTAGAAGCAGAATTTCGTGCCATGGCCTTAGCAACTTGTGAGCTTATTTGGTTGAAATAGTTACTTCAGGAGTTAAAATTTTGTGAAATATCACAAATGAAATTAATTTGTGATAATCAAGCTGTATTACATATATTATCTAATCCAATCTTTTATGAAAGAACTAACCATATAGAGATTGACTATCATTTCATTCGAGAAAAGATCATCTCTAGCTGTATTATCACTAGTTATGTCAACTAAAATGATTAATTGACTGATATTTTGACTAAATCTCTTAGGGTTCTAGTATTGGGTATATTTTTAAAAAGCTTGGTTCATATGATTTATATGCTCTAGCTTGTAGGGGAGTGTTAAATGGTATATGTACATTTGTCCCACATAGCTTAGTTAATAGAGTACCATTTTTGTATATGTATATAAATACTTGTACAGTACAATATTTGTAATATAATAAAATTCTGGTTTCTTTTCTCTTTCTATTTTTTCTCCTTTTAACAATAACCATTGCCACAATCCTGTGCAATTGGCGCATTATCCACTATTCTTCTTCCTTTGATGAAAGAAGTCTGTTCTTTGTGCATTAAAGGAGGAGTTACAACCTTTGAGCGCTCTGCAATAATTTTTGAAATACACCTGTAGAAAGTGTTACAGCAAGCGGTAGGTATATTTATAGAGAGAAGAGGGATTTCCTATGGTTGGAACAAGTGTAAGATAGGGAGAATTTACCTCCCTTAGATTTGTAAGGAAAAATGCTCTCCTCTCTCCTCCCCACACACTTCCCTAAACACAGTCACCCGTAGGACCCTTAGGAACCACCGTAACCAACCCCTTAGCCTAGTTCATTAGTTACACACCACCTACCCGCTTACCATCCACCATGTCAATTCCGGCCAAGGACGCTGTGCCGGACGACCGTCAGTCACCGTTAGTGGAGGTGTCTATGAACAATGCCACCGGTAGTGGCCTACAATTGGGAGTGCAAGACCAAGATGCCCTTCCGGAGGTGAGCACGGTTTCTGAGGTGGCATTTAATGTCAACCCAATTATGGCAAGTCAATGCCCTGCTTTTCCAACTGGGAAAGAGAAAGGAAAAACCATAGCTAAGGAAGGAAATGTGGAGCCTTGTGCCAACACAGAGCATAGCAGACCTCATACCTGCAAAAGCAGCCCCACATTCACCAAAATAGCCACACACCCTAGCCACGTCCCACATGCCATCCAAAATAATTCCATTTCTGGAAATCTTGCATTGGGAAGAGACACAGCACATTCCCGGACCCTTGAGGAGGCCAACCGGTTTCCACCTAGTAACGGCCACCCACTTGCACCTGCACAGGCGTCTCCGGCTGCCAGAACTTATGCACAAGCATGCAGCTTCAAGGCGGAGGATAGCACATCGGTCTTTCCCCTACAATACATGCTGCCGGCCGCCAAGGGCCCTTCCCCAACAGTGCATATACCCAAGGCAGTCGGGGACCTGGGAGCGACCTTTTGGAACACCACACTCGTGGGCTATTTCCTTGGCCGCAAGCTGCCATACTCCTTAGTCCGTTCCATTGCCTTCAAACTCTGGAAGGAATATGGCCTCGTGGATGTACTAGGCAGCTTGGAGGGATTTTTCTATTTCCGGTTTGGTGAGGAGAGCGATACAACACTGGTCTTGGAGAAAACATGGCATTTTGCCCAACGTTTTCTTATTTTGCAGAAATGGAGGAAGGGCATGCCACTAGACAAGGCGCAGCCCACCAACATCCTAGTGTGGGCCACTTTCTCGTGAATTCCATGTGAGTACCTAGGGGCGGAAGGCTTGAGCCACATAGTCAGTGGCGTGGGAGTGCCACTCAAGGCTGATGTATTAATGGCTAGGAGGCAATGTGCCAACCATGTGAGGGTGCTGGTGGAACTTGATGCTCGTGAGGAATTAGTCACCTAAGTAAGGGTGGAGGGTGAGAACGGTGTGGCTGCGGAAGTAAAGGTGGAATACCAATGGCTGCCTCCACGTTGTGTGACATGCAAAGTGTTTGGGCATAAATGCCAACCTGCGCAGACCATTCAAAGGAAAGAGGGAGAAGCTAAGGTGGCGGAGAGCAGACCGGTTGCCCCGTGTGCAGAAGCTAGCCAGCAGGTGCTGCGGTGTGAGGAGAAGGTCAGGCCAGTGTCATGCGTTGACCGCCAACACCATCCCACCAGTGCACCAAGCCCGACACTCTTTAAGTCCAAAACAGTAGCTAGAGGAGGGGCACTACATGGTGGGCACGAGATGCCAACAAAGGAAGCCTGCACTGCCAAGGAGTTTGTAGACGTCCCCAGTAATCAGAGGAGTACTTTGGTCGAGCGGATGGAGGTGGACAGTGGCTGTCAAGCGCCTAGCGTGAAGTCTGCAGCAGTCCTGGCGGCAAAAGAGAAGCCCCTGGCAGCAGCTGCGATGCAAATATCCCCTAGCTGTGTCACGAATACGCCAATGGCTGATCAAGGAGGAGATGTAGCAGATGGGGATGTTGATTTTGAGAACACCCCACTAAACAAATTATTGGTTCATATGAACCAAAGCTCGGGATCTCAACCCATGGTCAACAGAAGTTCTAGCTCCTCTAGTCGCAAGAAGAAGAAACAGCGCAAGAGGAGTCGAAATTTCACCTAATAGTATTGCCCTCACATATCCATGTCAGTGGCAGCATGGAATGTAAGGGGTCTAAATGACCCCATAAAAATTTCGGAGGTTAGGAGGTTGTGTGCTATGTATAGCATCAGTTTGATTGGCCTATTGGAAGCTAAAGTAAGCGCAGCAAATGAGGTTTCCGTCAAGAATAGGTTGGGTCCGAATTGGCAAGTATGGGTTAACTCCATGGCACAGAAGTGCATCTGGATAGCGTGGCAACCAAGGGAGTGGCACATATGTGTGGAAAAGGAACACACACAATTTCTACATTGTACCATGACAAACTTGAGAGCGAACAGCATTATGGCCCTCACGTTTGTCTATGGATCCAATAATGATAGAGAACGCAAGGACCTATGGTTGAACCTTGAGGGGTTGGCCCAGGCTGTAGGTGATAGACCGTGGCTGGTCATGGGCGATTTCAACACTACTCGCCTAGTCACAGAGAAAGTAGGAGGCCGGGCATCAGTCACGGAGGCAATGTTGGAGTTCCAGAGATGCCTAGCTAAAGTGGAGTTGGAAGATTTGAGATATTCCGGGGATTTCTTTACATGGACCAACAAGCAGCAGTAGGCACCTATCCTTACGAAGCTTGATCGGGCCATGGTTAACCTACCTTGGATGAATTTGCATCCAAGTGCTCATGCCCAATTCTTTCCACCTATCATATTTGATCACTCACTTGTTGTGGTCCGTATGGAATATGGATTGAGGACTAGAAGATGCCCTTTCAAAATTTTCAATTATTGGGCTGACCATGAAGGTTTCCATGACCTAGTTAGCACCATTTGGAAGAGGGATATCCAGGTCTCCCATATGTTTCAGGTGGTCCAGAAATTGAAACTAGTTAAGGAGGGCCTCAAAAGCTTAAACAGAGCTGAATTCTCCAACATATCGCAAAGAGTACAAGATGCGAAGCGACGGTTGGTGCAAGTGCCAGAAGCTATACATGAAGCTGGGGACATTAACCGGTTGGAAGGGGAGCGAATATCCTATAAAGAGTACTATACCCTTAGGGGGGCGGAGGAGAGCTTTTTCAAACAGAAGTCCAGGTCCAAATGGTTGGAGTTAGGGGATAGAAATACGGCTTATTTCCATAAAGCCATGAAGAACCTTCACAATCGAAGCTCCATTCATAGACTGACCCGTGAGGATGGCAGTGAGGTGGCAGGGGAAGAGGAGGTCGGGCAAGAGATACTCCACTATTTCCAACATTTATATAACCCACCCATAGCTCCTACCACCACTATCGATGTGGGGAGCTTGTTACCACGGACTCTAACAAACCAACAACAAATTAGCCTCCTTGCCGACTACTCAGATGAGGAGATAAAGTGGGGATTCACATCGCAAGCGAACGGAAAAGGTCCTGGCCCGGATGGTTTCTCTGCCCTGTTCTTCAAGAAAGCCTAGGACATAATAGGTGAGGACTTGATCATTGCTACTAGAGAGTTCATGACATCAAGGTATCTACTGAAAGAGATAAACAACACGGCCATTACTCTAGTACCAAAAGTGGCCAACCCCACTAGATTGGGGGATTTCAGGCCAATTGCATGCTGCAATGTCATCTATAAGGCAATTTCTAAGGTGCTTGCAGCAAGGATGAAATCGGTTTTACCATCTTTAGTGGGGCGGGAACAGGCGGCTTTTGTCCCGGGTAGGAAGATTTCGGATAATATTTACTTAGCCCAGGAACTCATGGCAAATTATCATGCCAAAGTAGGAGCTCCTCGTTGCATGATGAAGGTGGATCTCCAAAAGGCCTATGATACGGTGAGATGGGATTTTGTGCTAGGGGTTCTGTCGGCTATGCATTTTCCTCCCCATTTCAGTAGGTTAATGAGTCAGTGCATATCAATGCCAAAATACTCTATCAATGTAAATGGGGAGCTAGTGGGTTTCTTTGCGAGTAAAAGAGGCTTAAGGCAAGGAGATCCTATATCTCCTTACCTATTTGTACTTTGTATGGAAATCCTCTCCATGCGATTGAGACAACTAATACGGCACCCGGGGTACTCACTTCATTGGAGATGCCAGAATGAACGTCTCACCCATCTCTGTTTCGCAGATGACCTCCTCATATTTGCTAGGGGGAACAAGGAATCTATCTCTTTGGTATGACAAACCTTGCAGGATTTCCAGGCCATCTCGGGATTGGCAATAAATAACCACAAGAGTAGCATTTTCTTTTCTCAGGTCCCAGCTAGTATCAAGGAGGCCATAATCCAGTGCACTCAGTTCAGTGAGGGCAAACTATCGGTGCGGTACCTAGGGGTTCCCCTCATCTCATCGAAACTCAAAAGACAGGATTGTGAGATGTTAGTGGAACACACCTTGGCTCGAATCACCTCGTGGACAGCAAAGCACTTATCCTATGCGGGTAGGCTTCAGTTAATCAGATCTGTCCTTATCTCCATGCAGGTCTATTGGTGCTCTATCTTCATACTTCTGAAGTCGGTTGTCACAAAAATAGAACAGCTACTTAGGAATTTCCTCTGGAGTGGCAACCTGCACATATTCACCAAAGCAAAAGTCAAATGGGCTGAATTGTGTCAACCAAAAGGAAGTGGTGGCCTAGGGTTATTGGACATCCACCAGTGGAACAAAGCCATTCAAATCAAGCACATATGGAGACTTTGCAAGCAGGGAACAAAGAGCTTATGGTCGGAATGGATTCATTCCACTCTACTCAAGGGAAAGAATTTCTGGTCTTTTAAGGCACCAGCCGTCTGTTCATGGACATGGAAGAAATTACTCAAATTGAGAGGTTTAGTTAGATCTTCCTTCTATTGGGAACCAAACAATGGCCTAGATATTTCCCTATGGGCAGACTTTTGGCTCCCGACAGGACCTTTGGATACCTTGTTTAGTGCTCGGGTCATGCACAGCACGGGTTTCCTAGTTAACACTAGGCTATGCTCCATAGTGAGTGGCAATGAATGGAGTATCCCGGAGGGCCCACCGTGGAATAGTTTCAGCATCCCCCACTCCATCAAACCGAATAGCACAGAGCAGGACCGCTTTTGTTGGAAACACTCACGATCTGGAGAGTACACCATAAAGAGTGGTTACACTTTCCTTAACCCCCCAAGACCTAGCATGCCTTGGCAGAGAGTAGTATGGAATAAAACCTCCCTCCCTAGACATGCTTTCATACTATGGTTGGCTTGGTTAAGGAAATTATCCACCCTTGATAGGGTACACCGTTGGGGACTAGTGCAGTCTACTACTTGCCTCCTATGTAACCAACATCCGGATGATCATGCTCACCTTTTCTTCCAGTGCGATTACACATCACAAGTCTGGAGTATAGTCTGTGACTACATGAATTGTCCAGCTTACTTCAACAATTGGGAACAAGTGACTGGATTTTTGATGACTTTGGGAGACTCACCGACACATCAAAGGTGGTGTGCAACTTTAGCAGCAACAGTTTATTGTATATGGCGCACCCGAAATCAAGTGCGTCTTGGGAATGATCTCCCGAGGATTAGCATACTAGCAAATCACATACGAGCCTACATAAGACCATTGTAATCCTACCACTTTACTCTACACTAGTGCCTAGGATTAGTATGCTAGCACACTCATCGTTGATGTGCTCCTTGTAATTTGCTTTTCCTGTATTGTATTACTCAATATTGCAATTCAATAAATTATTAATTACCAAAAAAAACAAATCTTTTAACGGCCTAGGAAACATCGGCTCCTACTATCTCCCAAGTATCACAGAAGAAGTTAGCTCCAACCCATCAGGACTGGGGGCTTTATCCTTCGTTAGAGCCAGACAACATTCTTTATCTCATCATCAGCGATAGGTTTGATTAAAGCTTCTACTTCCATGCAAGAGATTCTGTTTGTGATTAAATCAGCCTTGAAATTATGACAGCGTTTGAGGGAAGCTCCAACAGCAAAGATTTGAAGTGTTGAATGACCAGGGTTTTGATTCCTTCAAAGGAAGTCACCCTTTCTCTCGTCTCATTTACTAGGGAAGAGAGGCTGTTTATGTATGCCACTGGTTTAGTGACTTGAAGTAGCTATTTTTCAATCATCAAGCTTTAGCCAAGTTGCTCTAGCTTTCTATGCTAAGAAAGACGACTCTGCCGTGCTTAAGCAATAAAGATCTGTATAGAGGTCTTTCTCTTTTGCCCAATCTGGCGAACATTGGTCGTACTCTATTGATGTGCTCAAAAGACCAAAGCACATGAACACAAAACCAATTAACAATTCTCAAAATGGCGTGATGCCAAGTAACTTGTGAACCCTAATTTGCATGAAACAAATTGCTCTGATACCAAAATTATGATGTGCTTCACTTGTTGATTGCAATTAAACAATAACAAATAAAGAATCATACAACAAACCACAAGATGCGTGATTTCAACAAACACACTAAAATCCTTAAAACTCAAGGGGCTTCCACGGAAATGAGGATAAGCTTCACTGTTGATTGTAATATATATAAAAGATGGCACAAATAAGAACCAATTCCAATCAATTGAGGCGTGACCCTAAATTGAAAATGGAACCCTAAATGGCGTGTTCAAGAACAAGTAATCAATCATACACTAGATATAACACACTAGCAACAATTGAAAACAACTTAAGAAATATTGATGTTACTCACAATAATCCTTAAGCCACTCGCCACAATTCCAAGGATGAAATTGATAAGATTATGAGACGTGAAAGGGGTAAGCTTTCCACGGTAACAATTTTCAGATTTGTGAAATGTTAAAAAAAAGTCTCTTACAAACCTTATTTTGCAAGTATTTATATTTGCTCCAATTAGGGTTAAAATGTCCAAAAAATTACGCCTATACCACTAAGTGGCCGGTTCTAATTCAACAAAATACAAACAAATAAAAAATGTCCCAAAAATGATTACAAACTGACCGGTTCAAAAATAAAAAGACAAGTATAAAGATGGTCTTCAAAGAGCCGGTTCTTACGAATAATTTGTTGGTCTAGTTCATCTTCGGTTTATATCGGTCCATGAATAACCTATAAGCTGAGTTTTAGTGAGTTTGTCCATCGCTTTCTAAAACCCGACAAGTATGCTTGTTGGAATGTACAACAAATAAGTAGTAAAAAAGAAGTTAGTATACAAATATTTCTGGGGTCGGTTTGTTCAAAGTGGACTCTCATCGCCAAATTTTATAATCCTTTAGCTTTTGCTCTAGTGATAGGTCTTATAGGATTTTGATTCCTATCATCTATTCTCTTGTATGGAGTATAGGGTTTCTCTCGCTTTCTTGACCCATTTAGAAATGTTTGAGAAGCGAGTCTTATTGAGAGATATCTCAAATGGCCTTTTGGAAGCTTCAATTTTCTGACCACTTTAAACATTGCAGTCTCCTCTACTTCTGCATTCCACACGTTTCTCACTACCTTCTTGAATGAAGGGTGCTCCTTCCAGAAATCAAAGTATTTGAAGAAAGAATTCCTTTTAGTTGACAAGGCATTCAAATGCACAACAAGCTGGCTGTGGTCAGAAATGGCCAGACATAAAACTTGAACTTCCTAAGCTTGGAAATCCTCCATCAAATCACTCTTTACCGGCCCTGATCAGGTTGGTGGAGAATGGAATTCACAGCATTATAGTTCGACCAAGTATGCAGAAGTCCATTTTTCTAATATCATCAACTTCAGGGATAAAACAAACTTCATTTAACCTTTCTGTACCTTTAGTAATTTGCTCATTTAATTCACATTTTTCTTCAAATGTTCTTTATCATGAGATGAGCAAAAGGATTTTTTTTTTTTTTTAAATTTCTTTTATTTCTTTTTCTAATAGATACAAGAAGCTGGTATTTATACACAAAAAACCTGGTACATAAAAGGAAACTATTAAATCTAATCCCGTAATTAACTACATGATATTGATAACCTTCTGAAGATACGTTTTGTCAAGATAAGTTTAGGGAGAGGTCACTCCTGTTGATGACGCTCGAGTGGGTTGACCAGAATCAACCGAACTATGATACCCTGGAGAATAATTACAGTCAAACTCATTTGACCTTTATTATGTTTAATTTGTGTATATGCATGACTAAGGTACATAGTAGATATTATTTACAAATAAGACCAAAACTCTAAGATTTGATCTTTTATAAGATATACTTGTACCTTTTTGTAGATATAACTACCTGGAAAAAATAGGAGCTGTACTATCAGCCTAAATATTGAATAACAACTGAAATAGGCATGTGTCCTGATATCTAGCAGCCATCTCCTACAGTTTCAATGTCTATACTTGAAATCTGTATTCTCCTTTGGCGTATTTATGCAAAGATACATTATTTTATTAATATTTCGCATTTTACAATGAGGATAGAGCCGCTACTGCTAGCCCTGGAGTATGTCTCTGGAGGGGCAATATATTAGGTGAAAGAAATTCTTCCCTGTGGTACACATGGTGCAATTTGCTTCTTTGTAGTATCTCTGTATTTTGTTCTTAAAGATATAAGGCATTTTGTCCTCGTAATAAAGAATTGAGAGGCCCTTAAACAGCCAGATTATTGAAGTAATTTTCATGAGTTCAGATGTTACATATTGTGCTTCCAAGGCTATAAGGTTTGCATTTGTCTTGTTTTATCTGGTTTTATTTTCGTTTTTTCTGACTATGAATTGCAGGGTTATCATGGTGATACATCTGCGACTTTCTTGTGTGGAGAAGTTGATGAAGAAGCAAAAACCCTTGTTAAGGTGCTTTATGGAAGTGATGCTTGAAACTTTACATTTGAATTACTAACCTGCACTATATATCTCTATGTTTAATGTCCAGTTTTTTTTTTTTTTTTTCATTAGAAATATTAAAATAATGACCAAGGTTCTCCAAATCTTTTGAGTAGAGTCCTGTCTTTGCTGTCAAATATGGGGGACGAGAGGAAACTTTCTTGCCTAATGCTTGAAAAAATTGGACATGGGTGAAGATGAACTCTAGGACTTAGCTCTTACCAGAGGTTTGAGTAACCTCACAATCAAATACGATGAGATTGTTCTTGATTATTGTTGCTCACTGAAACTTCTACTGATGACAGCTTTCTGTGATGCCATAATTAGTTGTAGTGGTTGAAATGAATCACCCTACTCTTGGGTATCTAATAGGTGTGATGGTTGTGATGGTTATTGTGTTGTGAAATGTCATGTGATTATTTTTGGGTGAAATTGTTTTTTTCTTGGGTGAAAACATTATGTTATGTGATTATTGCGATGCAAATTTCATTAAAAATCAACATGATCGATTCTATCAACTTGTAGAGCTTCTATGCATCTAGAGTGCAAGCTTGAACCATAAGTTCCTATACCATGGCTCTGTATGTCCCTTGAATAATCACAATGAATTTGAGCAAAAGTGTACCTTCAGCAATACTTGCTTTCTTGGACTACTCAGATTGGAAGCTTCTACCCTCATATATGCATATCCAAAATTTGCAGCGTTCCAACTAGCAGAAGATTTCTTTTCTGTGAAAATTTCTATTATAAGAGAAAAAGAAGTGGTTTAACTAGTGTCTCCAATACTCCCTCCATTTATCGATTTGCTTTATTTGATATGTTTATATATTTATTTTGTTTTTAAGTTTGAAAAAATTGCTTCATGTAATGAGCTTAGAAGACATTGTTTGGGCAAATGATTCAGGTAACAAAAGAATGCTTGGACAGGGCAATATCAATATGTGGACCTGGAGTCGAATTAAAGAAAATTGGCAGAACAATTCAGTAAGGCCATTTGTGTTTATTTAGTTTCAATTTTTCCTTTTCAATGATAATTTTTTTACTCATATCTTTATACTTTATGATGTTGATATGTGTTCCCGATTTCATGCATTTTATTTTTTTTTAATGAACAACAATATGGACATTTTTGAGCTTATCATCCTATCTACCATGTCTAGAAAGAGGAAGGGGCAAGGGAGGTTGGGGAGTGTGATGTGTGGGAAGTATGTAGAAGATAGTTTGTTATGAGTAAGCCAATGGGCATGGTTCACATGGTAGTTGGAGTATAAAATAAGCTGAAGTAATAGTAGCTAATGTAAGTTAAAAGTGGAAATAAGTTAGTGGGGAGGTCATGTGTTTCGGGTTTTCTATTTGCTTTCTCTCTTGTCATGTAGGAGAGTTGAAGGAGTTAAAGCTCTGCAATTATTGTTTTACATTAGAATTCTACCCTTTTTTTTGGTGCTTTTTACTTGAAAATCATACTCTTGCTTTACCAAATTGGTTTGATCTGCAGTATCCAGTGGAGGAATGATGAGAATTGATAATCAAGATGGGTCTTGGGGATAATTGCGAGATTTATTTGAGGATTTTAAGTCGATGTGATTTGACAACAAATGAACATGATGGATGGAATGAAGCTCATGATGGAGAGATTATTGAAAGAGAAGAATGTAGGGAAATTTTTTTGGAGAAGTCTCTTATTTGGAAATTGAACATGCTATGATACAAAAAATCTAAGTTCACCCATGTGTGACGATGCAGCGAAAAACGATCAATGGGACCACATTTTAATCAGACTCAAAGGTAACATAAACAACAATGCTGGATGGGGATGTATGAATCGCCACAAGGCTCATAGAATCACCTTTGTCCAATGGTCATGATTCAATTGATTGAATAGTACGAGTGGAGCAGAACCTAATGGTGCCAGAGTTGATGTGATTTGTGTAGATAAGAGAAGTGGAATATCTTGGAGTGTGCAAAATGGGATATGATGGTGTTGTCACATACAAGTTGAAAAGCATGAATAGAGGATGTAAGGCATGACATAAACGAATTCCTCGCCATCAAAGAGCGGAGGAAGCTATAAAGAGGGAGCATCACAAACAAAAGTAATATGAGGAGGATTTGCGGTGGGTCATAGTAATCTTTAGGATCCTTTGTGGGTCCTGATGAAACAATTGAGGAGGAGGTTGAATTGATTGGTTATCAAAGGAAAATAAAGAAGATTTATTCTCAATTACATTTGAAGTCAATAATTTCTTCATAAGATGACCTATTTGTAGATAGTACTTAAATGATTGGTACAAACATTATTACACAAACCCTTACAACCTAATAGCATTTATTCAATCAATTGACAACAATAAATGCTACTAGAAATAATTGACTATTCAAAACATATCATATTTCGTACTCCCCCTTAAGCTAAGGAAGTGATATCTATCATTCTTAGCGTGTTTGAACCTTTTAAGAACATTTGTTTTAACAGGCACTTTGTAAAAATAGCAGATTCTTCTTGGTAGGAGGGAACATATTGTAGTTTAAGTCTTCCATCTTCGATTTTAGATTTGATAAAGTGACGATCTATCCTTACATGCTTCATACGCTTATGTTGAGTTGGATTCTTGACAATGTTCAATGTTAATTTACTATCATTATATACTATGGAGTCCTTAAATTCTTCATGTAAATCCTACAACAATCTATGAAGCCAGCTGACTTCACAAATTCCTTGAGCAGTTGCTTTGTACTCTACCTTAGAATTACTTATTGCAACCATTGGCTGTTTTTCACTCCTCCAAGTCACGAGGTTTCCCTAGAGCTTGGTATGGTATCCTGATGTTGACTTACAATCAGAAACACCACCTCCTCAGTCAGCATCAACAAAAGCTTCAATTTTTCTATTTTTAGTCTTTCTAATAAATAGACCTTTACTAGGAGTTCCCTTGAGACATTTTAGATTATAATTTACTCCATTCTTGTGATGTTTGGTAGGAGAATGTATAGTCTAATCCATTTATTAATACAATTACTTATTTGCCAAAAAAAAGAATGTATGGCCTGATTGACAAGGCTAATAGAGTAGGCTAAATCAAGTCAAGTTATAAATAAATTTATTAATCAGCTAATGAGCCTCTAATATTGACTCTTATCCATTGGATTATCTCCTTTAGGGGCACAACTCTTCTAGTTTTGAGGTGATGGAGTATTCAAAGGTTTACATCCTAGCTTATCTATTTCCTTTAGAGGCTCTATGATATATTTTCTCTTGCTAATGACAATTCCATTCTTGCTTCTAATCACTTCCATTCCTAGGAAGAACTTTAGATGTTGAAGCTCCTTAGTTTCAAATTTATCTTTAATGCTTTGCTTTAATCTTTGCTATTTCATCAATAGCATTACTTGTAATGATGATATCATCAACATACACTAAAAGAATGGACTTCAATCCACTAGTGCCCACTTTAACAAACAAGGTATGTGATATGGATGCCTTTATTGGATGGCAATATCAAAGAAATCAGCACCAGTAAAAGGAAAGTGATTACTGTGATTGTGGTAAAAAATTTACCCAATCAAATGTTTTATTTTGTTTCCTTTTTTGTTTTATTTTCTATATTTTCAAATCCTAGATTGAGGATCTACTTTCCATTATTGTGTTGCCTATATAAGGGGGTTTATTATTCAATAAAGGTAGCAAATTTTTCATTATCAAAAGTTAGGTTAAGGAGGGGGCTTAATACAAGGACGAGTTTGCCTCCATTCTTTCATCATAGGTTCAAGAAAAGAAATATTGGTGTCCCGATGTGTGACTAGATCCTATACTAAGGAACATAACATCTTGGTATTAGACTTGGTATTAGAGTTGGGAGTCATGGGTGACACGGATAATTTAGTAGCCAAGCTAGAAGCTTTTATGGAATGAATGGCTATGCGGCAATAGGCGCTGGAAGAATAGGTGGCCGATCTATCGGTGTTGATCAAAGAAAAAGGGAAGGAACCTGGTAGGGATATGGAAAAGGGGCAAAGCAGTAGCATTCATGCCAAAAGCCACAGTGCGGGTTCAAGAGACAAATTTGAGTCGCAATGGGGAGGATCTATGGTACCTAAGTACTCCAAGATGGAATTTCCTACTTATGATGGCACTGATGATCCTTATGATGGCCAATCAAAAGACTGCTGAAGATGATACGGTAGGCTTAGCCGCATTCCGTCTTTTGGGTGAAGCACAACTTTGGTTATTCGATTGATATGACCTGAGAACGATTTAAGGAGCATTGCCATGTAAGGTTTGGGCCACCCATGAGTAATAACCCTCACTTCAATCAAATTGGATCTGTTGAAGAATATCAACACCAATTCCAGATATTATTGGCTAGAATGTCTAACCTTAGACCACACCAACAAGTGGATCTTTTTACAGCAGGATTAAAAGAACAACTCAGAATTGATATTGAATTGTAGCAACTGGGTAATCTTGGTATTGCCATGAATATGGCTAGAACATTAGAGCGTAAACACATGGTTTCACAGGGAACCTTAACATCAAGGACCAACACCACCTGGTGCACTCCTAAATCCAGCAACAAGGAATCTGTTATTTCTACTAATAAGAGTTCTATCAAGGGCGGGACACAAATAGCAAAACCAATGGGGAGCAACAATAGAGTGGCTTCTTCCACACCGTTTACCAAGAGGTTAAAACAAGCAGAAATGGCTGAACGGAGAGCCAAAGGACTGTGCTATAATTGTGATGAATCCTACACATTGGGGCACAAATGTAAAAGGTTATTTTGGATTGAGTTTCTTGATACCGATAGTGATTTGGATGAAGACAAGGCGGGTGATCTTGAGATTTCTTTGAATGCAATCAGTGGAACATGGAATTCTCTTACCATGCAATTATTAACAAAAGTGTTGGGAATCACTGTATCAGTGCTGGTAGACTCTAGTAGCACACACTACTTCCTGCGTGAAGGTCTAATTTCAAGCTTGGGACTGGAGTTGTGGAAAAGACCTGGGCTGAACATATGTGTGGCAAATGGGGAACGTATACCTAGTATGGGCATGTGCAAGTTAGTTCCATTTCAGGTTGGAAAGGATATCTTGCATGCTGATTTTTATATTATTCCATTAGAAGGATTTGATGTGGTTTTAGGGGTTAAATGGCTATGCACTCTTAGACCCATCTTGTGGGACTTTAGTTCATTGACTATGAAGTTTGTTTTAGATGGTAAGAAGGTGTTGTGGTGAGGACAAACCCTAAAGGCAAACCCACGGCTTAGTTTGATGCAAACACATAGTCCGGCCACTGTTATCTTCCAAAACCTATTAGCGGAATTTGTAGATTTGTTTATGGAGCCTTCAAGTTTACCTCCTAATTGTGAGTGTGACCATCATATACCTCTTTTAGCTAGGATAGGACCGGTTGTGGTCAGACCTTATAGATATACCCATCTCCAAAAAGATGAAATTGAAAAACAGTGTGCACAGATGCTACAGCAAGGGACCATTCGACCTAGTAGATCTCCATTCTCTTCCCCTATGCTCTTAGTCAAGAAGCATGATGGCTCATGGCGTTTTTGTATCGATTATCAGGAGCTCAATGCATGCACAGTTAAGGATAATCTCTCGATACTAGTTGTGGATGAATTGTTGGATGAACTTCATGGGGCGCAACATTTTACAAAGTTAGATCTACGATCCGATTGCTGCCAAGTCAGGATGATACCATCAGATGTGGAGAAAACAACTTTTAGAACTCACCATGGGCATTTTGAATTTCTGGTCATGTCTTTTGGGCTTACAAATGCTCCCTCAACCTTTTAGAGCTTGATGAATGAAGTTTTTCGACCTCATTTGCATAAGTCCAAGTGTTTCTTTGGTGAGTCACAGATAACCTATCTAGGGCATGTCATCCATTTTGTTGGAGTAGAAGTTGATGTAACAAAGATTAAGGCCATGGTAGCTGATAAAGTTGTTAAAAAACTACCTGATCGAGCAATGGTAGCTGATGATTGCTGTCTACTATCCTTATTGTCACTTATTTTGACTTGGCTTAATTGTTGTTGAAGAATAGCAATTTGATCAACTGTAAGAGAAGTCATTGACGAAATAGAATTTTGAGTTCTATGGGAAGAGTCTTCGGGCAAGTAAGATCCAAGTTTGGATCCTAGTGTCAATTCTTCAATCTTTTGAGTGGAGTCACTCATTTTGGGTTAATCCCAATAAATAAGAATTGATTGGAGCTTTGATGTCATGAAGGAAAATATAGAAAATTTGTTCTCAATTACACCTTTGAAGTGATAGCAATTTCTATATAAGATGACCTATTTATAGATAGCATTAAGATGGTTGGTGCAAATATTATTACACCAATCCTTACTTCCAAACAGCATTTATTCTACCAACTGACAATAATAAATGCTACTAGAAATGATTAGCTATTCAAAACATAGCTTATTTCCTACACTAACAAAAAATTGAATTTTTTTGCAAAGCTTCTCTTCTTAATTGTTAGAACTTATGCAGAATTATAAAATATGAGAGAAAGTAAATGGTGAGGGTTCAGAAGATCAGGTTTAGAATTTGGTTTCTTTTTGCAAGTCAATCCACTCTTCTAACTCCAAGCTGGAATAAAAAATTTTAACCTTTTGAAACTAAAATAAAAAGCTAGGGTTAGAATTTCATTAAACTTGATGTTGGATAACTACTAATACACTGAACCTCAACAAGATAAAAAAAAAAACTATTTGAAACTAAAATAAAAAAATTTAGGACATAAGGAGGGATCGAATATATAGATCTACCAAATAGGTCCTTAGTATCTATATATTTAAATCTTAATTTGTGAAAGGAGTTAAATACAATTTTCGCATAGATACGAATTTCGTATATCTTCCAATTAAATAATAATGTGTGTAAATAAGAAACAAAAGTGATTGCATTAATAATTCATTCTATGTGAAGATTTAATCATTGGTGCAAAAATACAACTACAGCTATTATTCATTTGCATTAACATTTTAGGCACTTACTAGCTTGGCACCATTATTTCTCCATTGTTTCCTATACTATATCATCTCTAACAAAGAACTTACATGGAGACAGCATTGTTTTATCATTTATTGACAGATGGAGATGGCATGATAGATAATGACTCCATTATAGTTCCCAAAATAAAGAAATATTGGCCAAAATGAAATAAAAAAAAACTCAAAGTGAAAGCTTGAAGGGGAATAATGGTAACAATGCTAGAGAGAAAATGTGATGTCAAAACTCGAAGGAGAATGAAAGAAAGAGTAAAGTGAAAAAGAGAAAACCTAGGCAAACAAAAAAGAAATATTAAGCTAGTTGGTTTGGAGAGTGTAGTGTAGTAGGGGGGGGGGGGGGGGGGGGGGGAGGGGAGGGAGGGGTGCGTGGAATTAAAATATTAGTAACTTTGACATTAAATGGGTTTAACTGGGATCCGTTTGTGGGATCTATTTAATAAACAGATCAATAAGTAGGTTCCAAGGTTGAACACGGACCCGAATATGGATATTAATGTGTTTAAAGAGGTCTTGATGTGTTTGTTATTTGTGTGGTTGCCAATATAAACTCGTTTATTATGTTGTGCATGTTGTGTATGAGTTTGTAGGCTGGGGTCCTAAATTGCTAGCCCTGCATATTTTAGGTGCTTCGCGTCAGATTAATTAAGAGAATGGCTATGCTGTTCCAATTACTGGTACAACACAAGTTACAAAAGCGCAATTAACATGACCCCCTTCCAACCTGTCCATGGTTGCCTATGCCCTTCGCTGCCAAATTATAAGATCAACATAAATCTTTTATTTTCTAATCTAATTATTCTAGAAACAAGTCCTAACATTTCCCTCTCCTTGATGTCTAGCTTGTCCTCAGGGTTGATGACTGGCATACGATTACTTGATTACTGAACCCTTTGGTGCTTGGTTGCCAATTTATTTGTCTTCAATTTCCAACAAAAATAGCTTCTTGCATTTATGTTCATGTGTGAATGGCTCGTCACAGTTGAAGTGCATACCCACACTGCTCTCCTATTTCTGCCCACTCAAACAACGGATAAATTATGTTGGTTTAAGATTTATATCTGTATCAGCAGCGCTAGATCCTTTTGTGTTCCAACAACTTTGGCTGCACTTTCCATATAGTTTTCCAACATCTTTGTTTTTAATATCTATAGTGTTCTCTCATAAGCACATGCTAAGCTCAATGCAGCAATTAAATTAGGTGGAATTTGGATTTCCACCTCAACCCTTAGCCTACAATGAATATGGGACTTGTCGCTTGGCAGACACAAATGGATCTATGACTAGTAACTTTTGAATCTTTTTTTGGTAATCCTCCACTGACCCATTTTGATTTTATTTCATTAACTTGCCTATCAAATTACACCTAAATTGTGGTCCATTCTCAAATTACAGAGGTGCTTAAAATTTGCCACATTAGGTAGGGTTCATGATGTGCCGCCTTGTAGTTCGCATCTGTGCCTTACCCACAAGATGAAATGAAGCGAAGCTAACCTAATTGATCTTTGGTGTTCTGTGGTTGAGGAAAAATTGCTGATATCTGCTTATCCAACCAAAGAGATCTTTGGTGCCGCTGAAAGAAAGATATTCCAGCCTAGTATAGGATGAAATGGCATTGGGTTTCGGTCTATTGGAAACCTCATGTTTGCCAAAGGGAGTGGGTCTTCCTGCACCACTATCTGTGGTGACTATCTGCATGCCTCAATGCATGGAAAACGGGTTGTACACTGTCATGCAGCAGCTCACCTACTAATTCTGCTGCTTTTACTGCTGGTTGGGCAGGTTGTCATCACTCTGTTTGTAAGCTTCACGAGTGCATCCCATTTGATCTGTGTGGGTGGTTGTTTGAATTCCTTGCATAAAAGTTGCCAAATTGTTCACTCAAACTCATGGAATCTGTAATGATAGGTGGCACTAGTACCAAATTGTTGTGGGGCCCTGGTTTGAGATCTAGTCAAAGGGTGATTAATAGCAAAATTGTTGATAATGGCTTTGCCTTTGTTTAAATTCTGACCATTCTTGGTGGGACCTTTAGCGAAAATGTAATTAGGGTTAGTGTTAATAGCTTGTTAAGGGAGGACCCTTTGATCTTATAAAATGATAAATAAAAGGCTAACATTTTGGCTGTTTATTTCATGGAGGAATAGCTTAGTTATACAAGCCTTATGATCTAACTTGCTAAAAATAAAAGATAACAACAATCTAACTATATCTCCTAAACGTAACAATATATTTATAAAATAATAAAATTAATCTTTTTATTTCCTAATCTAATTATTCTAGAATCAAATCTCTAACATTAGAGCCCGTCATCCTAGCTACTATACTAGAAAGAATGAGGAGAAAGAGGCAAGGAAGGTGGGCCTTGTCATGTGCTAAAAGTTCAATTGTAAATTTTTTTTTTTTTTTTGAATAAGCCAATGGTTGTGGTCCTTTTGGCAGTAATAGAGTAAACTAAGCTGAAGTGATGTTATTTAATATAGGAGTATACATAACACTAGAACGATCTTTGCTTCAGGGCTTCCTTTGAATGCTAGGTTGTGCTCAATTATACAAAGCAATGGTTGGGAATTTCCACAGAACAATTTTTGCGGTGGATTAACCCACATAAAGCTGATTGGCTTATCTGGAATATTTTCTATCAAAAGTGCTTATAAGGCTTTATCTAATCAAAATGGTACCATCCCTTAGGCTAAGATGATCTGCAACAAGTATTCTATGCCAAGACACTCATTTATCATGTGGCTAGCTTGGAAAAGGAAACTTCATACTCTAGACAAGCTCAATAGTTGGGGAATATCTACCTCAACAACATGCTTCCTATGTTCAAATGGAAATGAGAACCATGATCACTTATTTTTCGAGTATACATACTTGAAATAGGTATGGAAGGTAGTTTTGACAGAACTTAAATGCCAATATCCTTCCTATTTTGGCAAAATGCAACAATAGGACTCATGCACCCATCACCTAAAAGCTACCCTATGACCCTAGTATGGGGAGTAGCACTTTCAGCAGCAGTATATTGCATTCGAAGAGCAAGGAACTTGACTTGGCTGGGATCTCCACTATCTCTGCCAATGTCCTTAGCCAGACTGATTTTAACTTATTTTAAGCTTCTTGTACCTTGAGTTTGGATTTACTCTAGTTTCATAAAATTTGTAAAATTCTAGTTCTATGATAGAATTTTGCTGTAATCCATTACCACAAAACACCCTAAGAAACCACTTTTCTTAGGTAAAAGATAAAACACTTCCATCTAAATTCTTTTCACTATCAAATCGTCCCTTTAGTACTGTTTTATCCATCTCCATTCTTCTTCATCCATGGTGAGTGGGACATCAAACCACAAGCCTGTTGGTGGTCTTTACCACACGTTGGGAGCAAGGCTCCCTCAAGAAATATTCCAAAACCGGAATACAATATCTGGATGCCAAGAATCTAGTTCCAAGGTCCCTGACCTGGCTGCTGCTTTTGGAGTTGACTCTACAAAGGATACAACAACCGAGACCTACAAGGTGGGAGGAGATGATACTGCTACATTGGATAAACAAAAAGGTGAAGCACTTTTTGGGAACGGGAGGGGTGCATTTAATGGAAAAGTAAAAGCATGTCCTGCTAACCCTCTTAACCCATTTGGAAATACAATGTTGGAAAACGTGAATAATCCGCTGGATAATTTTGGGAAGCAAAACCACCTACCTGATCAAGGAATACCACCCAAGACCTTTGTATAAGCCTGTGGACCTTCAATGGTCATCCCTAAATGTTTGAATTTCTAGCTGGAATACCATCCTCCCCTTTCCCGTGGTGCGTTGCCTAGAATTAAGCCACCTCCTTCAGTTGCGGCTTGCGGGGCAAAACATTAGGAATATACTCTTGTAGGGTTTTTTCTTGGAAAAAAAATCCCTTTTTACTTGGTTCAATCCATTGCACTAAGAATATGGAAAGACTATGGTATAATAGGCGTTTTATGCAATAAGGATGGCTTCTTTTATTTTCGATTTGCTCAAGATACCTTCCTTAATGTCATATTGGAAAAACCATGGTTCTTTGTAAAGAGAATACTAATACTTCAAAAATGCGGAGTTGGAATGCCTTTGACCAAGCCATAACCGAATAGTATACCAACTTGGGTGGTCTTTTACGAAATCCCTTGTGAATATCTAGATGCGGAAGGAGTAAGCTATATAGCAAGTGTGGTGGGAAAGTTAATCCAACTTGATACCCTCACGGTGTGCCAGGCAAGGGCGAACTAGGTTAGGGTGCTTGTGGAAGTGGAAGCTATAGATGAAGTCATACTGAGAATAGAACTTGAAAGGGAAGATGGCACAACCATGTAGATCATGGTTAAATACCAGTGGTTGCCATCACGGTTCTCTAAATGCAAAGTATTTGGACATACATGTATCAACCACACAACCTCTGAAGAGATGCCAACTAAGAAAACTTCAACTGAGGAGAAGTAAATCTGGGTGGAAGTCCAAAGAAAGCGTTGGAGGAAAAATAATAAAGAGATAGATGGTAGCCCCTCATCACCGGCATAGAGTTCCCAGGTGGATAGAATGGAAATGCTGACTCCCACCAAGCAGCTTAACACGGAGAAGGGTACACAAGTGGATGATGAAGAGATCTAAGTGGAAGACGTAGGATCTGGAAATGATGATTCCATTAACTTTGTGATGGAGTAGAACCCATCTTTGTTTCTAGAAACATGTGTGTAGAAGGAAATGTGGCTGGAGGAGACAAAGCGGAGGATATACGCAAGGAGGAAGAAGGTGTGGAAACAGGAAAGTATGGAGAATAGGAGGAAATTTCGAAGGAACAGGCCATGGATCAAACCAAGGCCACTCCAGCTAACCCCAAACTAGTTGGCTTGCTGCGTAAGCGTGAGATGAGCAACTCAGCCTCATCAAATAGTGGACAGTCCTCTAGTTTTGGGGGCAAACGGAAGAAGAAGAAAAAGGTCTTCAAACGCCTAAGAAGGTTTACCTAATAGTCATTTTAATTTAAAATCAATCTAGCGGCATGGAGCATAAGAGGCCTAAATGACCCATTGAAATGTGCTGATATTAGGAAGTTTTGTATAGAGAATAGAGTATCACTTATGGGATTGTTGAAAACTAGAGTAAACCAAAGCAATGAAGATAGAGTTAAGCTCAATCTTAATGCTAATTGGGACTTTAGAATTAACTCTGTAGCAAGGAAGAGAATATGGATAATGTGGGATCTGAGAACTTGGAATATTAGAGTGGAAAAGGAACTTGAACAGTTTTACCACTGTCATTGAACACATCTTAGCTCCAATTTTGCATTCTATGTATCTTTTGCGTATGCATCCAACTCGGATCAAGAGAGATTTATTGTGGAAGGAATTAATAGTGTTGGCACCATCCTTGGTTGATCGCCCATGGGTAGACTTAGGTGATTTTAATGTAATTAGATCAGTTAAGGAGAAAAATGGGGGCAATATGAGACAAACGACTACTTTGTTGGATTTTGTAGATTTCCTGGATGAAGTGGAACTAGATGACCTTCGCTTTGGGGGAAATTATTTCTTTTGGTCAAACAAGTAAGGGGATAACCCAATTTTGAAGAAACTAGATAGATTATCGGTTAACTAATGTTAGCTAGAAAAATTTCGTAACTATGATGTGAGGTTTACACCCCCAATGCTTTTTGATCATTCAACTGGAGTCTTATGTATAGATTTTGGTATATGAAGGAAAAGGTGCCCATTAAAAATCTTTGATTTGTGGATTGAATCGCTAGACTTCATCTCAAAGGTAAAGGCAGTGTGGTCACAGGTAATTAAAGGTTCCAAATTATTCCAAGTGATGTCTAAATTGAAGCTTCTTAAGAAGGAACTTAAAAAATTGAATAATTTTGAATTCTCCAACCTCTCAGCCGGAGTTAAGTTGGCTAAGGAACACCTAACAGCTGCTCTAGCTTCTATTGTAAGTGGAAACACCTCCCTCCTTAATCAAGAGAAAGAAGCATTTAAGGAATATTACTAAGTAAGAGGGATGGAAGAGAGCTTGATGAAACAAAAATCAAGAGTAAAATGGCTAAAATTGGAGGATAAGAATACTGCCTACTTCCATAAAATGGTTAAGTATAGGCAAAATAAGAATACCATCCATAGTTTAGCAAAGGATGATGGAATGGAAATCCATGTTGACTCTGTTGTCATGGAGGAAATTATGAATTACTTCTCTAAATTGTTGGGAGGCCAACAAAAAACAATTTTTGCATAAGAGGCCAGCAAAAAAGAATTGTGTCTCATACCTAAGGTTGCTAATCCTTCTAATCTATCTGATTTCAGGCCGATTTCCTGTTGCAATACCATCTACAAAGCTATTTCCAAGCTACTTGCCTCGAGACTTAAATTGGTATTACCTCAACTAGTACGTAAAGAGTAGTTTGCATTCATTGGGGGTCGGCGCATTTCAAACAATATCCTTGTTGCTCAAGAACTAGTCAATGGCTATCATACTGATAGAGGAGCACCTCATTGTATGCTCAAAGTGGATATCTGCAAGGCATATGACTATTAATTGGAGTTTTTTGGAGGCAGTGCTAATCTGCATTAACTTTCCACCCCACTTTATCAAATTGGTGGTCCAATGTTTCTCTACCCTTAGATTCTCCTTTAACATAAATGGTGAATTAGTAGGTTTCATACCTAGTTCAAGAGGACTAAGACAAGGTGACCCCATATCGCTTTACCTATTTGTCCTTGGCATGGAAGTTTTCTCTGGAATATTAAGGCAATTCATGGGTGTTCGTAGTTTCTCTTTTCATTGGAAATGTAAAACAGAACGATTAACTCACATTTGTTTCACAGATGATCTCTTGATTTTTTGTAGAGGCAATGCAAACTTGGTTAAGGTGATCAAAAAGTCATTGCAAACATTTGAGTCAATATCAGATCTTAGAGCCAACAGTAGAAAAAGCCTTTTATTCTTATCAAGTGTACCACCTTCAATAAAGACAGTGATTATCAACATAATGGGATTCAAGGAGGGAACTCTCCCCATCCGCTACCTAGGTGTACCACTATTGTCGTCCAAACTCCGTAAGGCTGATTGTGATGCCTTAATTGAAAGAAGTTTGGTGAAAATTAACCTATGGACAGCTAATTTCCTATCCTATGATGGTCGTCTTCAACTTATTTAAGACTGTCCTCTTTTCATTGCAAGTATACTGGGCATCTTTATTTATTTTGCCAAAAAAGGTAATTGTTACTATTGAAAGATTGATGCGTAATTTTCTATGGAGTGAGAGGACTAATATTTCAACAAAAGCTAAAGTAAGATGGGAAGAAGTGTGCTGTCTGGTTGATCAAGGTGGTCTAGGCATTTTAAAATTAGAAATTTAGAACAAAGTAGCCTAATTAAAACATATTTGGCACCTATGTGGAGATTCAGTAAGGTGAGTCTGGGCTGAATTGATTCAATCAAATTTCCTTCAGGATATTCATTTTGGGATATTAAAGTACCCTCTAAATGTTCCTGGAGTCAAGAGGAAACTATTGAAACTTCGGCCATTAGTAAGTAACATGTTTAAGTGGGAAGTGGGAAATGGTCTGTCTATATCCTTATGGTCAGACTTTTGGCTACCGTCTGGGCCCCTAAATTTGGAGCATAGTCCCCGAGAGATTGCTAATTCAAGAATTTCTCTAAATGCTAGACTTTGTTCTATTATTCAAGGCAATGATTAGGAGTTTCCACAAAACAACTTTTGGAATGGAATTACAATTCCCTCTTCCCCTAATCCAAACAAACCTGACAAGTTTAAACTAATTTGGAACAAATTCTCATTGCCAAGGCGCTCATTTATTCTTTAGCTAGCATGGAAAAGGAAATTACATACCTTAGATAAACTGAGTAATTGGGGAGTGACTAATATAACTATATGCTACCTTTATTCAGTTGGGCAAGAAAACCATAACCATCTATTCTTTTGTTGCTCTTTCTCTATACAGGTGTGTTCAAAAGTTTTGGTAACACTTAAATGCCTACCTTCATTCTTATCTTGGCAAACAACATCCAATGCCTTAATGATTACAACATCTTCAAGCAATACTTTGATCCTGGTCTGGAGAGTTGCCTATGTAGCAGCAATGTACTATATTTAGAAGACAAGGAACTCAACTCGCCTTGGAAATCCCATGCCTTTGCCAACATTTCTAGCTAGATGGATTTTGGCTTACTCAAAGCTTCTTATCTCATGATTTGGTTTCCATGAGTTTCTATACAATTTTGTAAATTTGTAAAATTCTAGTTTCAGGATGGAATTTTATTGTAACCTCTTCCTGCGTTTAGTGGTTCTACATTCTCTTTATTTAATACAATTACTTATTTACCAAAAAAGAAAAAAATATAGGAGTATATTAGTGAAAATAAGTTAGTCAGGTGGTCATTTTTGTTCAATGTTCTATTTGCTTTCTCTTACATCATGTTAAGAGAGTGGAAGGAACTAATAAAGCTTTGGAAGGTATTGTTTTTGTCGTAAAATATAGAGAGTATTTGTTATTATTTTACAATAAATCACTTATATACAAATTAATAACATTGAAAAATAAAACTCCTAAAATAACAAAATCTTCTAATTTAGTTTGATTATATAATTACAATATTTACAGCACTACTTTCTTAAAATAAACCTATTAACCATATTTTTCTCACACTCCCCCTCAAGTTGGTGAATAGATATTCTCCATTCCTAGCTTGGATACAATTTTTTCAAACACTGGACTACTTAATCCTTTAGTTAACACATCAGTGAGCTGATCATTTGTAGATACATAAGGTGTGCAGATCAATCCGCTCTCCAATTTTTCCTTGATAAAATGTCCATCAATTTCAATATGCTTTGTCTGATCATGTTGCATAGGATTGTGGGCAATGCTAATTGCAGACTTATTATCACAATAAAGCCTCATTGGACCGTCCAACTTTGTTCTCATGTCTTCTAGAATGATCTTTAGCCAAAATAACTCACATACTCCTTGAGCCATTGCTCTAAATTCAGCCTCTGCACAAGACCTTGCTACTACATTTCGCTTATTACTCCTCCATGTTACGAGATTCCCTCCTAGAAACGTATAATATCCAGTGGTCGATCTTCTATCAATCAATGAACTAGCATAATCGGCATCCGTGTAGGCTTCAAGTATTAGGTTCTCACTTCTCTTAAAGAGAATTTCTCTTCCTGGTGTACCTTTAAGATATTGTAACACTTTATGTGCTGCTTGAAGATGAACCTCTTGATACGAACCACGCCAACCCGTGACGAAACCCAATACCAATACGTTGGGAAATTCGTTGCCTAAGACGCCTAAACACCTAAAGTGGAAACCGCGACCCGTTGTCTATAAGCGAGACAAGAACCTTGGTATAAAAATGAAGACACCACAATCGGGATGGAAGGTCGATTGATAAGTCGGGATGAACGCCACGGAAATCAATCCGATAAGTTCTAGTTAGTTTTTGAAGAACCAAGAGAGGTGCTTCTCAAAAGTGTTTAATGTTCAAAGATGTAATAATTCCTATTGTTCTAAACCCTAAGAGCTTTTATACTAGGGTTACAATTCGTGTAAAACAAGTATAAAACGACGTAATTTAGATAAGTGGCGTAAAAATGCGAAAACAGAACAAGCTGGCCGGCAGGGGATACACGGCCGTGTACACGCCCGTGTACTTTGGCCGTGTACCTTTCTGTGCAACTTCTGGCAACATACACGCCCGTGTACTTTGGCTGTGTATCTTTCTGTGCAACTTTTGGCAACATACACGCTCGTGTATCTTTCTGTGGATTTGCTTGACTCCATACACGGCCGTGCCTTGAAAGTACACGCCCTCTTCAACCCGTGTCCAGTATAACTTGTACAAAGGCAAGGATCTTCCCATGGTTGTTCCAATCCGTTCCAACTTCATGATTGCTCCAATCCTTTCTAGCTTCATGGACAACCTTTATCAACTCGTTAAGTGCTTCCTTGAATCGTTTTGCTCGATTTCTTGTGATCGGTCCAAGCGGCACTTCAAGAGGATCCACATTTCTTCTTTCGGCTTGGCTCTCATCATGGATCTCATCATTCCCCTCCTCTTGAAAAGGATTTGTCCTCAAATCATTGCCTGCATCAAATGGACTTAGATCAGTAACATTAAACATGACACTTACTGGATACTCACCCGGTAGATCTTTCTTGTATGCATTATCATTGATGTGCTCAAGACTTTGAATTGGTCCATCGCCTCTAGGAAGTATTTTAGATCTACACTGTACGAGAATCCGCTCTTTATGCATGTGAACCCAAATCCAATCTCCAGGTTCAAAAACAGCTTGTCGACAACCCTTGTTGGCTTGTTTCACATACTGCTCAGTTCTTCGCTCAATGTTATGCCTTCTCAAGAAATCTGCCTTAGAATCAGCTTCAAAACTCACAAACTTGTTAGGTTGCAATGGCAAGATATAAATAGGATCCAGTAGGTTAAAACCACACACAATCTTAAATGGTGAACAATGAATAATGCTATTTAAAGCCCTATTACATGCAAACTCCACAAATGGTAGGCAATCCTTCCAAGTCCTAATGTTCTTCTCTATGATTGCCTCTAACAATTGAATTAAAGTCCTGTTAACCACCTCAATTTGCCCATCAGTTTGTGGGTGACAGATAGTTGAAAACATTAGTTTAGTTCCCCACTTTTCCCACAATACTTTCCAACAGTGACTCGAAATCTTTACATCCCGATCACTAACAATGCTACTAGGTATACCATGCGGACGCACTACCTCTCTAAAGAACAAATCAACAATGTATATAGCATCATCAGTTTTATGACAAGGAAAGAAATGAACCAATTTAGAAATCCTATCCACAACCACAAAAATAGAGTCTCGACCATGCCTAGGCCTAGATAATCCTAACACAAAATCTATGGAAATGTTTATCCATGGCTCATGAGGAATGACACTATACTCATATAACCAATCTAAGAAGTCATCTAAACAAGGAATGGGATGACGATACTTTACCGTAAGGTTGTTGATGGTGTGGCAGTCAACACACATTTTCCATGTTCCATCCTTCTTAGGCACCAAAATCACAAGCACTGCACATGGACTCATGCCTTCTCTCACGTATCCCTTCTCCATTAATTCATCAACCTGCTTTTGGAGTTCCTTTGTCTCCTCCGGATTGCTCTTGTAAGCTGGCTTGTTTGGAATTGATGCTTCGGGTACAAGATCAATCTGGTGCTCAATACCACGAATAGGTGGTAATCCCTTTGGAATCTCTTCAGGAAAGACATCTTCAAAGTCTTGCACAAGAGGCACAACCACACTAGGCAAAGAGTTAGATAATTCGTTAGTAGTTAAACATGTTTCTTTAAAAACCGGCAACAACATAGGTTGCCTCATCACTAACGCTCTCCTTACTACACTCGCTCTTGCCACACAACTCTCCTTTTGCAAGGCTGCCCTCTCCTTTTCACTCACCACCAAAGTTGATCCCCCTTCGACTTGGCCTCTCACACTCTTTCTAGCCTTCCTCTCCTTTTCCTTTTGATCCTGACTTTCATATTCCTTTTTCTTCTCATTGTCTTTTGCTCTCTCACTCTCACTCTGCTTTTCACTCACCTTGTGTTTTGCAAACGACTGTTGTAGCTGCAACTGGTCCTCATACACCTGTTTAGGTGTTAACGGTTTAAGATTAAAGCTCTTCCCTTGGTGAACAAGCGTATACTTAGAAAAGCCATCATGCACAACCTTCCTATCAAATTGCCATGGCCTCCCTAACAACACATGACATGCTTGCATTGGCACTACATCACATAACGCCTCATCCTCATACCTACCAATGCGAAACCCAATCAAGGCTTGCTTACTCACCTTAGTCTCACCACTATCATTCAACCACTGCAATTTATATGGACTAGGGTATTTAATAGTTTTGAGCCCCAGCCTCTCAACAATAAAATTACTTTCTACATTGGTGCAACTTCCCCCATCAATAATCAAACTACAAATGTGATCTCCTAGATAACATCTAGTATGAAATATATTCTCCCTTTGCACCTCCTCTTCTTCCTTCACCTGCACATTCAAAGCTCTCTTCACTACTGCCACTAGCCTTCCCATTGCAGGCTCCTCATCATCACTAGTATCCTCTAATGGAGGCATATCATCTTCTTCACTATCCCCCTCAGTCTCATACTCTCCATCATCACGCAAAATCATCACACGCCTATTTGGACATTGACTAGCAATATGGCCTCTACCTTGGCATTTAAAACATCTAATGTCACGATTTCTAGAAGTAGAAGATTCAGGGTTACCTTGATTACCAGGAGTAGAACCCGCTTGCCTCAGCTCCCCTTTTGGTTTGGTAGGTAAAGGCTTTTCTTCCTTCTTCCATTGATTATTCTTCCAAGTGGATGAACCATTACCCTGTTGCAACTGTGCATTACTACTATCTCTCCTCTTGTGCTGGTTCTCAACTTTTATAGCCATGTGGACCATATCCTCCAATTCTACATAATGTTGCAATTCAACCACATTTTGGATTTCTCTATTCAACCCTGCAAGAAATCTAGCCATTGTAGCCTCTCTATCCTCTTCTACATTCGCCCTAATCATAGTGACTTCCATCTCCTTGAAATACTCATCTACACTTCGGCTTCCCTGCCTTAGAGTTTGCAACTTGTTGTGCAATTCACGATAGTAATACGCAGGCACAAACCGCTTTCTCATCACTCTTTTCATCTCTTCCCAAGACTCAATTGGTGGCTCGCCACTCCTTCTCCTATTCAACATGAGTTGATCCCACCACACTATAGCATAATCCGAAAATTCAATGGCAGCAAGTTTTACTTTCTTTTTCCCACTATAGTTGTGACAATCAAATACCATCTCCACCTTTTTCTCCCAATCTAAGTACGCCTCGGGATCATTCTTCCCTTGGAAAGGAGGAATCTTCATCTTTATGCTACTCAATTGATTATCCTCTCTATTCCTATCTCCTCTATCTTCCCAATCCCTAGTTCCTCTATTCCAACCACTATATCCTCTATAACTCCCGACAGAAGGCTCATCAAAATCATCATCCGACATTTCATCTCCACCCCTCGGTACTCTCCTAGAATGACTCTCCCTCTTACGCCCTTGGAATACGTTTGTGGATTGCTCTAGTCTTTGCTCCACCGTCTCATGAATTTGTTCCATTCCTTCTTGGAACATCCTCCTCATTTCTCTCCTCAACGCCTCAATTACTAACCTAGCATCAAACCTTCCCCTCTCACCTTCCGGAGAATGTTGTCTCGACATAGTTCCTGCAGAAAAGATTAGTACTGACACAAATATATATATAATTAAACCTCACGATACACTCCCTTACGTGTTTCGCTCAAATGAGGATATCACACAGTCACTCGTTTATTCTCACAAATAATGATGATATCAACTCGCCAATTTCCTCTTCTCAATTCTCTTGGAACTAACCCGAACTACACCAATTTCCTTTCGTAGAATTCAAAACAACTCTAGGGTTCGTAAATTTTCCTCTATTTTTTTTTTATCCGAATTTTTTTTTCTCTGTTTTGCTTTTGATCACGTTTTTCTTTTCTTTTCTTTTCTCTTCTTTTTTTTTTTTGTCGTGATTTTTACTCTCTTTTTTTTTTTTAACAATCTCCTAGGCGATATTACACTATCAAAAGACAATCAATACTACGAAATTGAATACGATAATTGATATGAACGATTGGAGTTAGGGTTTTTGATATTACCTTCCTCAACCGAACTTGATGTTTTGACAAACCTAACCTCTGATACCAAACTGATACGAACCACGCCAACCCGTGACGAAACCCAATACCAATACGTTCGGAAATTCGTTGCCTAAGACGCCCAAACACCTAAAGTGGAAACCGCGACCCGTTGTCTATAAGCGAGATAAGAACCTTAGTATAAAAATGAAGACGCCACAATCAGGATGGAAGACCGATTGATAAGTCGGGATGAATGCTACGGAAATCAATCCGATAAGTTCTAGTTAGTTCTTGAAGAACCAAGAGAGGTGCCTCTCAAAAGTGTTTAATGTTCAAAGATGTAATAATTCCTATTGTTCTAAACCCTAGGAGCTTTTATACTAGGGTTACAATTCGTGTAAAACAAGTCCAAAACGACGTAGTTTAGATAAGTGGTGTAAAAACGCGAAAACATAACAAGCTGGCCGGCAGGAGATACACGGCCGTGTACACGCCCGTGTACTTTGGCCGTGTACACGCCCGTGTACTTTGGCCGTGTACCTTTCTGTGCAACTTCTGGCAACATACACGCCCGTGTACTTTGGCCGTTTATCTTTCTGTGGATTTGCTTGACTCCATACACGGCCGTGCCCTGAAAGTACACGCCCTCTTCAACCCGTGTCCAGTATAACTTGTACAAAGGCAAGGATCTTCCCATGGTTGTTCCAATCCGTTCCAACTTCATGATTGCTCCAATCCTTTCCGGCTTCATGGATAACCTTTATCAACTCGTTAAGTGCTTCCTTGAATCGTTTTGCTCGATTTCTTGTGATCGGTCCAGGCGGCACTTCAAGAGGATCCACATTTCTTCTTCCGGCTTGGCTCTCATCACCTCTTTTGGATTGTGCATGAATTGACTAATTATACTCATAGCATATGCTATCTGGTCGTGTGTGGGACAGATAAATGAGCTTTCCCACCAACCGTTGATACATTCCTTTGTCTACCATAGCATCTTCCTTTGCTATTCCAAGCTTTACATTTGGATATATTGGAGTACTCACAGGTTTGCATGCTGTTTTACCCATCTCCTTGAGTAGATCAATTATATACTTCTGTTGAGAGAGAGAAATACCTTTTTCTGAATGTGCTACTTCAATTATGAGAAAAAATTTTAGCTTCTCAAATTCTTTTGCCAAGCACTAACTCAAAAAACGTTTTTTTTCATCATCACTTACTGTAAAAATTATATCATCCACATAAACTAAGAGAACTATAACTCCCCTTGAAGATGAGTGTTTGACGAACAATGTATGATCTCCTTGACTTTGCTTATATCCTAAAGTCACTATAACCTTGGCAAACTTGCTAAACCATGGTTGAGGAGATTGTTTAAGCACATGTAATGCCTTCTTTAACCTACACATTGTATGATCAGTAACTTCTTTTTTATAACCAGTTGGGATCTCCATATATATCTCTTCCTCTAGGTCTCCATGTAAGAAAGCATTTTTTACATCAAACTGTTGTAAATCCCATCCAAAGTTGGCTGCTAAAGACAATAGGACTCTGACAGTATTCAACTTTGCTACCGAGGCAAACATCTTTAGATAGTCCACTCCATATGTCTGAGTATATCCTTTGGCTACCAACCTCGCCTTGTATCTCTCTACTGAACCATTAGCTTTATACTGCACTATGTACACCCATTTACATCCCACTAGTTTCTTCCTTGTTAGTAACTCGACTAGCTCCCATGTTTTGTTCTTTTCTAGTGCCTCCATTTCTACATTCATAGCTTGTTTCCATTTTTCATTAGACAAAGCTTTAGATAGATTAGAAGGAATAACAATAGTTTCTAGGTTACTTAGGAAGGTTCTGTGTGATGGAGAAAAACGTTTAAAGGATAGGAAGTGTGTAAGGGGATATAAAGGTTTTTTTGTGCACTCTCTCGTACCTCTTCTTAATGCAATGGGCGAGTTTGTGTCATTACCACCCTTATGAGTCTCACTCTCTAGCTCTAGTTCAATTTCAACTTGTAGTGTTGGTTCACAAATCATTACCTCATCGAACTCTTGGACTTGTATAGATTTGGTGGCAACCATCTTCTTCCTTGCATACATCTTGCCTTTGCCATATCTAACATCCTTGGGAATAGACTCATTTTCAGGTTGAGTAGACATAGAAGCTGTTGTTACAGGATCAAACACAAGTTCAGTGGAAACTATGATGGACTCAAATGGCTCAATTTGACCCAAGCTATGATCACTAGTGGATGAGGAAGTAAGATCTAACATCAAGTCAAAACCCAAACCCTCATCTTCTCTTACTGACTTCTCCCCCTTGAAGATAAGGGTTTGGAAAGTAAGATGCACGTTCATTTAAGGTAACATCCATAGAAACAAAGAATTTTCGAGAAGATGGGTGATAACACTTGTATCATTTTTTAGTTGACGAATATCTAGCAAAGACACACTTTATAGCTCTTGGATCCAGTTTCCTTCGGTTGTGACTGTGAACATGTATGTAGGATGTACACCCAGACACTCTAGGAACAAGATTATTTGTGGTATGTAAGTTAGGGTAAAAGGTTGGCAACACGTCCATTGGACTCTTAAACCCTAGAACTCTAAATGGCAATCTGTTTATGAGATGTGTTGCTGTAAGCACAGCTTTCCTCCCAAAAAGTTTTAGGTACATGATTTTCAGATAACAATGCTTGGGTTTTTTCAAGGTGATCGCCATTTTTCCTCTTTGCAACTCCACTTTGTTGTGGGGTATTCATACAAGATGATTCATGTATTATCCTTCTTTTTGAAAATATGGACTTAGAATTTGATTGAAATAGTCCCGTGTATTATCAGACCTAATTCTCTTGATGGTCAATCATGGAACAGAAATTTAGGAAAACAATACTGAGGTCAAATTTTTGTTTAAGAAGAAAAATCCAGTAAACTCGAGTACAATCATCAATAAAAGAAACAAACCATTGTGCCCTAGGGATATTAGTAACAATAGATGGACCCCAAACATCATTATGAATTAAATAAAAGGAGTTGAGCTTCTTTTATTGCTTGTTGGAAAGGATACATGTTTGTGTTTAGCAAGTTCACATTTTTCACAATGAAAAGACTCAACACCTAAACTTTTAAACAAAGATGGAAATAAAAGTTTAATAACTTGAAATGATGGATGTCCGAGGTGGCGATGATGGAGCCAAATTTTCTCTTTATTGGATGACAAAGTCTCGGAAACAAATGACACTGACTGTTTGTACTTGTTGATGGTTGGTTGACTTGTTTCAAGGAAGTAGAGGCCACCTCGTTCTCTAGCATGTCCAATCATCTTCCTCGAATCCTTTTCCTGAAATACACTCATTATGATGAAAAACAACATTACATTGTAAGTCATGAGTAAGTTTTTGGATGGATATCAAATTGGTGGATGGTTTAGGAACATGAAGGACATTTTGCAAGGTTAACAATGGGTTAATTTGGACACTTTCAATTTCTGCCACAGTGGTCAAAGAACCATCTGCAGTAGCTATTTTTCTATTGCTTGGGCATGGGGAATAGGTGGTAAAAACATATGGTGAGTGGGCCATATGGTCGGTCGCTCCTGAATCCATAATCTAAGAGTTGGAGAAGGTTGCATCCCAAACATTTAATCTAATGGAAAGTGGAAACTTACCTAAATATGCTAAAGAACAAATACCTGAGGGCTTTTCAAGACTGTTGATGAGAGCTCTCACCTTTTCTAGTTCACCTTGGTTGAGACCAGCTGCTTTCGATTTTAGTGGCTCATCACTTTAGCCAACTGCTATATGGGCTTGTCCACTTTTGGATTGTCCCCCTCGTTGTCCCCATTCTCGGCTTGGTGTCTTCCCATGAAGCTTCCAACAACGCTCACTGTCAGAAAAACACGTGATGAGGGTGAAGAAGAAATCTCCTTTTTCTTTCTTATTATTCTCCTTACAACATCTGGTCTAATATAGAAGATTACAAGGAACAAATAAGGAAATAACTATAATACATAGAAAGACTATATTACATGATATCTCTATACATAGAAAGGCTATAATACATGATATTTCTAGAAAATATCTTTTCTAAATATAAACAAATCTATATCTCAATACTCCCCCTCAAGCTGAGGAATAGATGTTTTCTATTCCCAGCTTGGTCACAAGATTATGATGACTTGTGTGGTTCAGCCCTTTTGTTAGAACATCTGCTAATTGTTGTCCTGTTGGAACATAGGACATACACACCAGCCCTTCCTCCAATTTTTCCTTGATAAAATGTCTATCAATTTCTATGTGCTTTGTCCTATCATGTTGTATTGGATTATGAGCAATATTGATGGTTGACTTGTTATCACAATATAGCTTCATAGGACCATCCCATTTAATTTTCAAATCATCTAGGATGATTTTCAACCAAAGCAGTTCACAAAGTCCTTGAGCAATTGCCCTAAACTCTGATTCGGCTGAAGATCGTGCTACCACATTCTGTTTTTTGCTCCTCCATGTTACCAGGTTACCTCTAACAAAGGTACAATACCCGGTAGTTGATCTTCTATCCACTGGAGAACCAGCATAGTCAGCATCTGTATAGGCTTCCAGAGTAAGTTTGGAGTTCTTTTTGAACAGAATTGCCTTTCCTGGACAGCCTTTCAAGTAATGTAGTACCCTATACGCAGCTTGAAGATGAGATTCTCTCGGATCATGCATGAACTGGCTAATTACACTTACTGAGTATGCAATGTCTAGTCGAGTGCGAGCTAGGTATATAAGCTTTCCAACCAATCTCTGGTACATTCTCTTGTCAACCACTGGCTCTTCCTTAGCTTCTCCCAACTTGTGGTTTAGATCTATTGGAGTAGAGACTGGTTTACTTCCAATCTTCCCGGTTTCTGCCAATAAGTCGGTCACATATTTCTGCTGTGAAATGAAAATTCCTTGTGTAGAATAAGCCACTTCAATACCAAGGAAGTACTTCAGTTTTCCCAATTCCTTTATCTCAAATTCTCTGGTTAACTGTTCCTTCAATTTATATTTCTCTCTCTCATAATTTCCAGTTATTATAATGTCGTCCACATAGACTTATTAGCACAGTTACTCCCCTTGCAGTTGAGTGCTTAATAAACAGAGTGTGATCTCCTTGACTTTGTCTATAACCAGACTTCTTCATTACCGTTGCAAATCTTCCAAACCAAGCTCTAGGGGATTGTTTTAACCCATAAAGAGCCTTCATCAGTTTACATACCTTATTCTCCGTGTCTCCTTGAAATCCTGGTGGAATATTCATGTAGATTTCTTCATCTAAGTCACCATTAAGAAATGCATTTTTGACATCATATTGAAGGAGTTGCCAATTGAAGTGAGTAGCTAATGACAATAAAATTCTCACGGTATTCATTTTTGCAACTGGAGAAAAAATCTCATGATAATCAACTTCATACTTCTGAGTGTAACCCTTGGCTACTAATCTGGCTTTATATCTTTCAAGGGATCCATCTTCTTTGTATTTCATTGTAAAAATCCACTTACAATCAACAATATTCTTTCCCTTTGGTTTGTCAACAATCTCCCATGTTTTACTCTTTTCTAAGGCACTCATCTCTTCTCTCATAGCATTCCTCCATTCTCTTTTTGACAATGCCTCAGAAACTGTGTTAGGAATAGTAATGGTGTTTAGACTTACAATGAACCTTTTGTGTGCTGGTGATAGATGTTTAAGTGAGACATAGTGGGATAATGGATAAAGAGGTTGCTTAGTGCATTCTCTGGTTCCTTTTCTCACAACAATGGGAAGATCAAGGTCATCTGTTGGATTGATAGATAGTTCAACGGGTTGTGCATCTAGAGGCACATCAGATTTTTCCATGACTTCATTATCATTATTTGAGTTGGATTCTTGGACTTGTGTTGGTTCAGTAGTAGCCTTTCTTCTTGAATATACTCGAGAAATCTTGGGATGGTCATCATTTGGTTCCATAGAATTTGACCCTAGGTTGACCGTGTTTGGTACGAGAGGAAGATCACGAGATTGAAGATCAAGAGATCGAAGTGGTTCAAAGTACTCATTAGTATTCTCTTCTACACCCGAAATCTCCCCTTGAAGAGAGGACTTGGAGAAGAAAGGAGTTGTTTCTGCAAATGTAACATCAGCAGAGATAAACCGTTTCCTAAATAAAGGGTGATAACATTTGTATCCCTTTTGAGTAGATAAGTAACCTAAGAAAATACACTTGATGGCTCAGGGGTCAAGTTTACTTCTGTGATGATTATGGACATGGACAAAGGCTATGCACCCAAACACTCTAGGTGTAAGCCCATTTGAGGTTCGGAAATGTGGGAAGAAACTGTGAAGGAGATCCATGGGACTCTTATTGTCTAGGATAGGTGAGGAAAGTCTATTTATCATATATGTAGCAGTTAGAATGGCTTCCCCCCAAAAGGACTTAGGAACATTTCCTTGAAAGAGCAAAGCTCGTGTGGTGTTAAGTAAATGCCTATTTTTCCTTTCAGCTACCCCATTCTGTTGAGGTGTGTTAACACATGAAGAGTTGTGGAGAATACCCTGAGATTGGAAGTAGGGTGACAATGTTTGGTTGAAATAGTCTCTAGCATTATCTGTCCGAAACATTTTTATTTTCACCCCAAATTGATTTTGAATCATAGAGACAAAATTAGGTATGATAGTGCTGACATCAGACTTTTGTTTTAGAAGGTACAACCATGTAACTCAAGTACAATCATCAATTAGGGATAAAAACCAACGAGCTCCAGAAATATTAGGGACTGTGGAAGGCCCCCATACGTCACTATGAATCAAATGGAAAGGATGTAAGCTTCTTTTATTACTGATAGGAAAAGATACACGAGTATGTTTTGCAAATTCACACACATCACAATGAAACTCTGTAATATCTATTCCTTGAAACAGATGAGGAAACATGACTTTGAGAACTCTAAAAGATGGATGTCCAAGACGTAGGTGATACAACCAAATAGCATGTTTATTTGATGAACTGAGAAAAGATAAATTACTCCTAGGTTTCTTCGAATATTCAAGGTAATAAAGGCCACTACTTTCCTTAGCAAGTCCAATCCTCCTCCTCGTTTCCTGATCCTGAAAGACACAGTAAGAAGGGTAAAAAACAGCAGAACATTTCAGGTTATTGGTGAGTTTTTGAATGGAGACAAGACTGGCCGATAGTTTTGGTACATGAAGGACATTTTTTAATGTAATAGTAGGTGTGATATGTATGTCTCCAATCCCTACAACAGTAGCTAACGTGCCATTGGCTACTGCAATTTTCCTATTACTAGGGCATGGGGTGTATGTATGGAAGAGTTGTGACATGTTAGTCATATGGTCCGTGGCTCCAGAGTCTATTATCCATGCATTAGTATGTAAGTTATCTGAGGCATTCATACAAAGAGGAGATAAAGGTTTACTTGAGAGAGCTAGAGAACACGTTCCAGAGGTTTTTTTCCAAGGATCCCAATAAGTTTCTTAGTTTCTCAATCTCTTCACTATTGAACCCCTCCTTTGCTGGGCTTTCCTCTAGTTTTGACTGTTCTGTCATGTTTGCATGAGATCGTTGTTGCCCCCTACGGGTTCCCCACTCTTGGCTCGGTGGTTTACCATTCAGTTTCCAGCATTTCTCTTTTGTGTGCCTTGGTTTCTTACAATAAGTGCAACAAAGGTTGTCTTTGCTTTCTTTCATCTGATTTTCCCTATTCTGGTATTTTGACATGTTATTTTTCCTTGTGTCTCGAGGTTCCATCCTTGCGATCAGGGCTGACTCACTTGTTGTTCGGGTTTCTAGCATAACAGCACGTCGGCTTTCTTCCGCCCGTATTAGTGATATGGTCTCCCCTAGGGAGGGAGTTTCCTCTTTCCTAAGGATTTGGATTCGAACCTGATCAAATTCCGGATTCAACCCAGCCAAGAAATCATAAACCCGATCTTTTTCAATGAAGTTTTTCAAGATTACTGCATCTTCAGGGTGTTTCATTTCAAAAACTCAATAATGATCAAGTTCTTGCCACAGATTTTGCAATATGTTTGCATATTCTGTGATTGATTTGTCCCCTTGCTTAATGGCTCTAGTTTTGACTTTGATCTCATACACTTGTGCAGCATCATGGGCTTTTGAGTACGTGCGACGTAGGAAGTCCCATATTTCCTTTGCTGTGTTGAAGAACATGCAAGTGTCACTTATTGTAGGATCCATTGAATCCCATAGCCACGACATTATCATTGAATCCTCTTCATCCCATGTAGTAAATGCAGGATCGTTCTTTGTTGGTCCGGTCCCAAGAAGATGATTGAGTCTTCCTTTGCCTTTGAGGTAAGTTCGGGCAAATTGAGACCATTTTAGATAATTCTTCCCATTGAATCTATAGGAGGTTCGGATATTTTGCAATTCTCCAATTTTCTGGACATTATTGGAGTCTTCGAATGGTTTGGGGCTGTTGACAATTTCAGACATGTTGACCGAGGAAGATGTTCAGCAATTAATGTCAGAACACAAAGAACTAGGGAAGACGCAGCCCAGCGGGATCAAGTCAACCTATGTTGGTCTTCTAACGCAATTGCTGGTTGTGTTTTAAAAAAAAACGAGGTATGTTGCAATTGCTGGAACCAGACGAGGATTGAGACAAAGGAATAAGTTGATTGTTGGCAATGAAGGCCAATCTGTAAAAAACCTGGCAATGGAGGCCGAAGAGAAGAAAAGAAAAGAAAAAATTCCAGAATTCCTAAACCCTAGGCTCTGATACCATGTCAGAAAAACACGTGATGAGGGTGAAGAAGAAATCTCCTTTTTCTTTCTTATTATTCTCCGTACAACATCTGGTCTAATATAGAAGATTACAAGGAACAAAAAAGGAAACAACTATAATACATAAAAAGACTATATTACATGATATCTCTATACATAGAAAGGCTATAATACATGATATTTCTAGAAAATATCTTTTCTAAATATAAACAAATCTGTATCTCAATACTCACGAGTGTGCCGTGTTTTCTTGCAATATGTGCACCACAACTCTCGGTCTTGATTCCTAGAATCCCCTGTCTTCATAGCAAGGGTTATTTTCTTTTCATCACTAGCAGACTTTTTTCCAATGGGTATATTGAGCTTGTTTCCATCACTTGCGACCATTGCAGAATTGATTGAAACTTAGGGCTCTAGGCATTTGACCTCTCCTACTCTCCTCTCCTTGAACTATGCATGTGTCACTAATTTCTGGAGTCATGGATCCCCATAGCCATGCTATAATCATCGAGTCTTCTTGATCCCACGCTTCAAAGTTCGAATCACTAAACTTTGGACTTGTACCAATGAGATGGTTGATTTTCCCTTTGCCTTTCAAAATGGTCTGAACTAATTGGGACCACTTCAAATAATTTTTTCCTTTCAATTTGTATTATGCTGGAACATGCTACAATTCTCCAAGCAACTGTGGACGAATTAATTCCTTCAATCGGGCTGTGTCAGTCCAACTAATTTCTAACATGTAACAATTAAGGTTGGACGGATTCCGGCGACCTTGGCAACACTACTCTGGTGAGGAAGAACACAGATTCTGATGAGGAAGAACATAGATCGTGCTCCAGCGAGGAAGAACACAGATCAACAAAATTGTCGCTGCTTCGGCGAGGAAGAACACAGATTCCAGAGGAAGAACAACAAAACCGTTGCTACTTAGGTGACCTAAGTGAGTTCGACGACCTACAAAATTGTAGCTCCGGTGACCCTAGCAACTTCGACGAGGAACCGAAATGTCAACGAACTGTTGTAGATCGTGCCATAGTAGCAACTCTTGTGACCCACGACTGTCGTAGATCGTGCAACAGTGGGTCTCGCCCAGCGACCCTATGCCGACTCACAGCAGTTCACAGCGATTGACGGTGTCTAAGGTGACTCATGACGTGAGAGTTCGTCAGGTTTAAGAGAATTTCGATGATGAAGGCCGAAAAAAGAAAGTGTTCCGGCGATGAAGGTCGAAAAATTAGGGTTCTGACAATGAAGGCCAGAAAAAAGAAAAAAAAAATTGCGATTTTTTAAACCCTAGAAGCTCTAATACTATGTCATAAAATACAAAGAGTATTTGTTATTATTTTACAATAAATCACTTATATACAAATTAATAAGACCGAAAAAGAAATCTCCTAAAATAACAAAATCTCCTAATTTAGTTTGATTCTATAATTACAATATTTACAGCACTATTTTCTTAAAATAAACCAATTAACCATATTTTTCCCACAGTTTTATCTCGGAAGAGTTCTACTTGTTCTCTTTTTTTCTCACTCTAAAATCTTACTCTTGCTCTGAATTTACTAATCTCCACACCTTATGGTTTGCTATTCATATTCTCTAGTTGATTGTAAAGTGCATGGAGATAATTCATACTAACTCATTTTGTCATTTTGTGCTTGCTGCTAGTGTCCATGCAGATAAATATACGTATGGTGTTGTTCGACAGTTTGTTGGCCATGGTGTTGGACGTGTTTTTCATGCTGATCCAGTCATTCTCCACTTCCGTAATTACCAGAACTTGATTCCTTGATATTGTGGTTGTCTTAGTTTTTGCTTTGTCCAATTTAGTTGTTCTCAATTGATTACTTGCTAGGTTTATTCTATGTTGGATGTCAGCTGCCATTTTTGTTTGCTTTCTGGCTTTAATATGTGGATTCATGCATTAAGTTGCTTTATTCTAGCTGAACTTGGAAAAGTTAATGATCTCTTGAATAAAAAATATCACATTGGGTGTAATTTTTGGCTAGGAAATTCTCGTCACCTATGCGATACAACTCAAATGTAGAGTTTAAGAAATTACAACAAAGAACACAAGCTAGGGCTCAATATCAGTTTACAAGTTGAACTTACCTAAGCAACCTGCTTTGAAATACTCAACTTCCAAAGAAGACTCAGAGAAATATCCCACATATCCTCCAATTAACTGACTTCCAATTTATATCCCAAACATCAGAAAAAAAATCTTGTAACTAACTCCAGCTAGGCATGCCACATCAGCATGCTTTATTCCCATATCAAACATGCTACATAAGCAGCTTTTATTCCCACACCAGGAATGTGACTTCAGCATACTTATTCCACACATTTACAACACCCTATTTGTTCACATCATCTACACACTTATTTATTCATGTTATAATATGTTGTATTTTCTAGATTGTAATTAATAGTGTTAGGTAGAAGTTGGTAGAATTTTGTATCTCTATGTATATTGTTCTCGTAGTATTAGTGTTGAGTAAATTTGAATACAATTACCTATCAAAATTACATGGTATCAGAGCCGTCTGACTATAGGAATTTTTTTTTAAATTAGGGTTTAGGATTCATTAAACCCTAACTACCTAGTGAGCAGCATTTGTATTTTACACACTCTGGAGAGTGTTTATGTTTCTTTTTTTCACACCAACTTTGGTGACCAACGAATCATCACGTGAGGCTCACGCACCACATAAACCGTCCGCCAATCCTTATTTTCCACGCATGGAGGTGTGTGTGATATTCTTCATTCCAGTCTCACCATTTCGGAAATCATCTGGGGATGCGTGCTCCTAGCTAAGGTTAGGGTTTCTGGTTTGGTTTTATTGTTGTAGGGAAATTAATTTTTCTTTCAGCTTAGTGGTTTTGAAATCGTAGTTTTTTTTTAATTAGGTAAGCTGATTGAGGTGTTTTCCCTAGTTGGAATTAGCATTTTTGGTTTGTTTTGATCTTCTAGTGTTGTTTGATGTTGTTGGTGTTTGTCATGTGGATTAAAGGAAGGAAATATATGTAGTATTGGATTATTAGATGGCTGAGAATAAGTCACATATCATAGACAAGAATCTTATGATGAAGAAGATTATTGGTAAAGGACATGAATCGGGCGGTCTCTATATATTGGATACACAAGTACTAAGGTCAATTGCATGTTCAAGTGTCTTAACACCTTTCCAAGCTCACTATCGGCTTGGTCACCCTTCTCCATCTGTGTTGAAGACCATTTATCCATAATTTAATAATGTTTCTATCTTATATTGTGAATCTTGTCATTTTGTTAATCACCACCGTTTATCTAATTTACCTAAAGTTAACAAAAGGGCTAGTTTACCTTTTAAGTTAGTTCATTCTGATGTATGGGGTCTATGCCCAGTTATATCTAAGGCTGGTTTTTGGTATTTTGTTATCTTCATGGATGATTATTATTTTTTGACTTGGCTTTATTTTATGAAAAATCGTTCAAAGGTATTTTCACATTTTTCTGCCTTTTGCGCTGAAATAAAAACACAATTCAATGTCTTAGTATATACATTAAGAAGTAATAATGCCAAAGAATATTTCTCTCACTCATTTCAGTTATATATATGCTCTAAAATGGTATCCTTCATCAATCTTCCTATGTAGATACACCTTCTCAAAATGGAGTGGTTGAAAGAAAAAACAGACATCATCTTGAGACTGCACGAGCACTTCTATTTCTGATGTATGTTCCTAAACAATTTTGGGCTAATGTAGTCTTCACTGTCTATTTTTTGATTAATCGTCTCCCTTCATCTATTCTAAAAGGTGAGACTCCTTATACAGTATTATTTCCTACGAAGTCATTGTTTCTTATTGAGTCCAAGATATTTGGTAGTACTTGTTTTGTTTGTGATGTCCTTCCTCAAGTTATTAAACTTGATCCTAAATCTTTCAAATGTATTTTTTTGGGATATTCTGGGATTCAAAAAGGATATCGATGTTTTTGTCCTTATCTTGACAAATTTCTTGTCTCAATTGATGTCACTTTAGAAAACACACCATTTTTTTCATCCATTGAAACTCCAAAACAGGAAGAGGATGACGATTTGTTACTTTATCATATTACTTATAAGTTTCTAGGTACCTTACCACCACCTCCACCATCATGACCTCCAATTCAGTATGTGTACTCTCGACAACAAGTTCCTCTTGCTTCATGTCCTACACTAATCTCTTCTTCTTCAATGGATCTAGCTACAAGTGATCTTGATTTTCCTATAGCATTCCGTAAAGGTAAACATCAATGTACCTATCCAATTTCTTCTTATGTATCTTATGATCACTTGTCATCATCATCTTTCTCATTTATTGCATCCCTTAACACTATGACTGTTAAATGATATATGTACATTAGTCCCACATCTCTTAGTTAATAGAATACCAAACTTGTATACGATGTACATTAGTCTCATATCTCTTAGTTAATAGAATACCAAGCTTGTATACGTATATAAATACTTGTATAGTACAATATTTGTGATATAATAAAATTAAGGTTTCTCTTCTCTCTCTATTTTTCTTTCCTCTTAACATGGTATCAAAACTAAGGAATGAGAAACCCTAGATCATCTAAATTGCCTAAACACAAACCCTAATTTTAAAAACCTTAATTTCGATGGTGAGGTACTTTCCGGTGTCGGATTTGAAATCCGATCATATCACCGTGTTCCTCTCTTCTTCGATGTCATATCCTAGAAGCCTTGTTGCCGGAAACTCCTCAATGCACCGCCGCTGTCCTTTATATCTAATTATTCGACAGTTCACAGTGATTGTTTTGCTTTATTAAGGTGTGGAACAACAGTCTTCTTCCGCCTTTGTTCGCCTTCGTCCACCGTCAACCACCATTGTTCATTGTCGACCACTGTCGACTACCGCCGACCGCCACCAACCACCACTGTGTGTTTGTTCTTTTCACCTTTTTTCATTTTTTTTGAGGTGTCCTTTTAATCCAATATGGTTATGATAGTTCCTCATAAAAAACTAGTCCTTTTTTGAGCTTATTATCTCTTTTTCCTGCCATTGCAATCGAGAAACTGATGGGCAGTTCAAATTATTTATCTTGGTCTACAATAGTCCAGTTATGGTGTATGGGTCAAGGTTTACAAGTCCACTCGACCACTAGAGTAGAAGATGTGGAGAAAGAAAATAGAAATAATTGGATACAAGCTGATGCTTTACTATTGAGTCTTTTATGGTAATCAATTGATTCTTTTCTTCATCCAATTTACAATCATTTTTGCACATGCTATGATGTATAGATTCAAGCAAAGACTCTTTATACTAATGACATACAGCATTTGTATTTAGTAATTTCTAACCTACTTAATTTGATACAGTCGAGTATATCTATTACTGATTTTTTGGGGAGATGAGCATCTATTAAGGCTGAGTATAACTCTCTCATTCCTCCCAGTTAGTTTCTTAATGATGATTTAGCTCAGAGGGACAAATTCTTTATGGTTTGCATTCTTGCTATGCTCGGTCCTAATCTTACTCTCCCGCCTGCTTCGTGTCTCATCCATCCCTTATGCACCTTTACCTGGTTTTCCTCCTATGGACAATTTAGCTTTTGCTTCTCATGTGGCTCCTAAAGCTCCAATAACTTCAATAGAAGCATAAGGTGGAGATCGTGGAGGCAATAGGAGAGATCGTCCTAGATGTACTTATTGTCATCGGTGGGGTCATACTAAAGACAAATGCCACAAGTTACATGGACGACCTCTACGTGCTAACATCATTCAGAGTACTAATTCTGCATCATTTGAAGAAGAACATCAGGACTCTTCTACTCACAGGAGTTGATCTAGAAAATTATCTTCAATGTCAAGCTTCAAAGCAATCATCATCTTCTACTGCTTCATTTGCTCATACTTGTAAATCTCTTGCGTGTCTCACTCAGTCTTCTTCTTTAGGCTCATGGGTGGTTGATTCTAGTGCTTCTGAACATATTTCTGGTAATCCTCAATTGTTTTCTCATTTTATTGAATCTACCCCATTATCATTAGTAACTGTAGCAAATGGTTCGAATACAATTGCTAAAGCGATTGGTAGTGCTTAACCCTTATCATCTCTGCCATTGGAATATGTTCTTTATATTCCTCATTGTCCTTTTAATCTTGTCTCTGTTAGTAAAATCACCTGTGCACTAAATTGTTCTATTAAATTTGACCCACATTCTATTATTTTACAGCACCTCAGTACAAGATAGAAGATTGGCACCGGATGTGGGTTATAAGGACTTTACTACATCGATAAGACATCAGCTTCTTCTATTACATGTTCTGCTACAGTCTTTTCAACTCTTATTCACAATTGGTTGGGCTATCCTAGTTTTGCCAAACTTGAGAAGTTGGTTTCTTACTTATCGCATTTATATACTTTAGAGTGTGAGTCGTGCCAACTTAGAAAACAGTCTGAGACTTCGTTTCCCAAGAGAGTCAATAATTGGGTTACATCTCTTTTTTCTATAGTTCATTCAAATATTTGGGGCTCTAGTCGTGTCATCTCTGTCTTAGGATTTCAGTAGTTTGTAACCTTTGTGGTTGACTATTCTCGATTTACTTAGTTATATTTGATGAAAAATCATTCTAAACTATTTTTTATTTTTGAGTCTTTTTGTGTTGAAATCAAAGCTTAGTTTAATACATTTGTACAAATCTTGCGTAGTGATAATGCTCCCGAGTATTTTTCTACTCAATTTATGTCATTCCATAGAATTTGACATCAATCTTCTTTTGCTTACATACCTCAACAAAATGGTATTGCTAAACATAAATATTGACATCTAATCGAGACTGCTCGCACACTTCTTTTATACCACCATATTTCTACTTGTTTTTGGGCTAATGCTGTGCTTACTAGCATGTTATCTGATTAACAAAATGCCTTCCTCTGTCCTTCAACACAAAATTTCTCACACTATCTTATTCCTTGATCAATCATTGTACACTCTTCCCCTTCGTGTCTTTGGTTGCACATGCTTAGTTCACGATATGTTTCTTGGTTAGGATAAACTCTCAACTCGATCTATTAAGTGTGTTTTTCTTTGTTACTCTAAACTTAAAAAAGGTTACAAATGCTATTCTCGCATTACTCATCGTTACTATCTCTCTTGATGTCAATTTCTTTGAATCTTCTCCTTTCTATTCCTCATCTTCATCTGACATTCCTATGTCTAAGGTTCTATTTATTCCATCTTAATTAGCTCTTCTTGAGTTTGTCCTTGCCATTCCTGAGTCTGTTCCTCTTGTCTATGATTCTGGTTCTTCCCTTTCACTGTTGCAGGTATATTATTGATGCTCTCGAAACCTACCTTCCTTAGCATCTCTACTTCCTTTAGATGCTCCTACCGATTAAGGACCTCCTTGAAACAGACCTTCCAATCGCTTTTCAAAAAGGTATTCATTCTACTCGTAATCTCCACCCTATATATAATTTTCTCAATTATCATCAATTGTCACCATTCTATTGCAATGTTATTTCATCTTTATCTTCCGTTTCTGTTCTTAAAAATATGAGTGAAGCACTTTCAAATATAGGATGGGCATAGGCAACGGTAGAAAAGATAACTACTTTACATGCTAATGATACTTGGGACTTGGTCCCTTTACCTCTTGGAAAATCTCTAGTTGGGTGACGATGAGTTTATGTTGTAAAAGTCGGTCCTAATATTCATTTTGATCGGCTTAAGGCTCGATTAGTTGCCAAGGTTTATACTCAAGTGTATGGTTTGGACTATTGATACTTTTTCTCCTGTTGCTAAGATGTCATCTGTTTGCTTGTTTTTATCCATTGCAATTATGAAACACTGGCCTTTATACTAGTTGGCATAAAAAATGCCGTTCTTCATGGTGCACTTTAAGAGAAAATTTATATGGAGCAACTGCCTGGCTTTGTTGCCCAAGGGGAGTCTAATTTGGTATGTAAACTTCGTCGCTCACTTTATGGGTTAAAACAGTCTCCTCATGCTTGGTTTGGCTAGTTCAGTACAATGGTTATAGAGTTTGGTATGACTTGTAATTTATTTGATCATTCAGTGTTTTATAAGCACATATCTAAGGGGAGATGTATTTACTTAATTGTCTATGTAGATAATATTGTCGTAACTGGTAATGATTAGGATGGTATTATTGACTTGAAAGCACATCTTTTCAAGTATTTTTAGACCAAAGATCGCCTTGTTAAGGTATTTCCTTGGTATTGAAGTGGCTTAATCCAATTCTGGTATAGTTCTTTCCCCAAAAAAATATGTTTTAGATCTTCTGGAAGAAACTAAGATGCTCAATCGTAAGACTGTAGATTTTCCAATTGATCCTTATGCGAAATTGTTACCAAGATGGGGAGTTATTTGCACATCTTGGTAGATACCGTCGATTAGTTGGTCAACTTAATTATCTTACTATCAGTCGATATCATTTGCGGTTAGTGTCGTTAGCTAGTTTCTCCAATCATCCTATAACAGTCATTAGAATACAGTTAGGATTCTTAAATATATTAAGAATGCTCCAGGTAGAGGCTTGCTATATGAAGATCAGGGTCATTCCCAAGTAATTAGATATTGTGATGCAAATTAGGTAGGTTCTCCATCTGATAGAAGATCTACCTCGGGTTACTGTGTGCTGATTGGAGGTAACCTAATATCATGGAAAAGTAAGAAGCAAAATGTTGTGGCTAGATCCAGTGTAGAAGCAGAATACCGTGCCATGGCCTTAGCAACTTGTAAGCTCATTAGCTAAGAAGTCTTGTGGGGTTGTAGGCTATGGGAACTTTAGCCATTTTCTCTCTAGGATGCTCTCCCTTCTCTCTACCCTTTACTTCAGGCCACCCTAGGAGACTACTTCTCTTAGGTAAACACCACACACACTCACCTTTCGCCACTTACCCTTTCGTCTCACCTTCAAGACCTTACCCTCACTCACTCGTACGCTATAGCAAGAGGTCCCGGCCATGATCAAGAAGGCGTCAGTAGGCCACTAGACCACCTTGGGGGATTTTTTTCCCACTCTTTCCTTAGGGAAATCAGGTAGGAATGGCTAAGGCACAACTACCAAGGTAATGTCCTTGCTAGGTCAAGCAAGTGTAACATCAAAAAGCACTTTTGTCCACCTGCAAAATAACAATCAAAACTTAGTTGAAAAGGGAAGTTTGGAGCCATGTGAGCACATGGATATGTCCTATCTGCACACTCCCCAAAAGAAAAAAGTCAATGAGGAAAGCTTTAGTCCAATGGATAATACCCTTCCAGTTGAGACAACACTCGCTGTCCTTTCCCCTTTAGGAAAATCCACTTCGAAAGTAGCAAAAAAAAAATACTGGAAAACAGTCAGGGTGAAAACCAACTAGGGAGCCATGACCCTTCGGAAAACAACCCCACCAGCTACCCTACTGGGCCTAAGTCGTTTGTCAATGTGTGTGCGCCGAAGGTTCTCGCTGCTGAACCTATCTTCAACCTCCACTTTGTCCCACCGATCAAGGAAGGAAAAATTCCAAGGGTTAAAATACCACAAGCTATTGAGGATGAAGGGGCTTTGCATTGGTCATCCACATTAGTAGGCTATTTTCTTGGAAAGAAGATTACCTTCACGCTAGTCCAAACGATTGCATTTAGGCTTTGGAAACAATATGGCATATTGGATGTGTTAGCAAATAAAGAGGGCTGCTTCTACTTTTGGTTTGCTTGTGGAATTGATTTGACGCCCATCTTGGAGAAGACATGGTCCTTTGCTTAGCGCCTACTGATTCTACAAAGATTAAGGAAGGGGATGTTGCTTGATCGGCCCCAGCCCACCCACGCGTCGGTTTGGGCAATCTTTGACCATATTCCATGCGAATATGTGACCGCTAAGGTATTAGTCGTATAGTCAGCGATGTAGGTTCCCCTCTAAAAGCGGATACCCTCACGGCCACCATGAAGCGTGCAAATCAAGCTTGTGTCTTAGTAGAGATTAAGGCATGTATTGAGTTGATCACCTAAGTGGAAGTGGAGAAACCAGATGGGATACTTGCCATAGTCCCTATTGAGTACCAATGGCTTCCTCCCAGGTGTGGCCGATGCAAGGTGTTCGGCCACATATGCAATGACAGCAGTAGCAATAGCAAAAGAACTAGCAACTTGGAGGATGAGATGCTGCCTAAGTCGAACAAGATAAAGAACCCATGGGTTCAGGTGCAGTCGGGAAGCAAAGGAAATGAGCACAAGGTAATGGCAGCACTAGCAATCCTGGAACTTCTTGCAACATAGACAAGGTGGAAGCCAACGTGAATGCTACACTCGTTCACCAAGACAGAGGGGTGAGGGAGGGAGAGGATGCTGCTGGCATTGGGGTAAATGGAATGGAGATTGAGCATGAGCAGATGGAAGAGGGAACTATGTGTGCGGAAGAGTATGGGGGTCCAAAGGAGAAGGAAGTCTCCCCTGGCCAACAACTGGAAAGCGCCCAGCAAGTCCCATCAGCCACTACACATGTACTTGATATTCCTCTTCCAGTGTTGAAGGAGCAAGCCACAACTGTGCAGATTGTTCCAATTGGGAGTGACAAGGAGGATAACATAGAGGACTATGAGAATACACCATTGAATAAGCTTCTTGTGCAACGTGTTCCAGCATCAGGGAGTAAAATGAGCAACAACAAGAACTTTAGCTCAAGCTCCTCCAGCCAAAAGAAGAAGAAGAAACACAAGTGGCGTTAGACCTTCACCTAGGTGTGAAGGAATCAAATGAATACATACCATAGAATATTGCATCATGGAATATTAGGGGTTTTAATGACCCCATAAAGGTTAGAAAAATTTGCAAGAAGCAACAAATTGGGTTTCTAGGAATCCTTGAGACAAAAGTCAGCCCTTCAAATGAGGAAGGCATCAAAAACTGTTTGGGGCAGCATTGGCTAGTACATATTAACATTAGCTAGGAAGCAAATGTAGCTAGCTTGGGACCCAAAAGAATGGGATGTGCAAGTTGAAATGGAACACAAGCAATTCATACATTGTGAGGCCACATACCGGCATACAAATTGCAGCCTATGCATAACGGTTATCTATGACTCAAACAGTGATATGGAAAGATCCCTATGGGCAAATATTGAAAATCTTATATCAACCTTAGCTGTGAAGCCATGGTTGGTTTTTGGTGATTTTGTTAGCAGTTGCGGTTTGCTAACGTGTGTGTGGTCGGTGGGGCTCACTAGAGGATGCCTTAGCCATAGAGCCAGCCTTGCGTCCTAGCTTTCTTATGGTGACTTAGTTGTTAAGCTCATTAAGAGAGAACCTAAGATCTCAAGGGAAATTCTTTTGTTTAAAACTTGATACCATTCCATTCGTTTCCATACATATATATAGCTAAAGTTACATAATTTTCCCTTCCCTTTCTTCTTAGTTTTCCTATTCCGGAACTTCCCCCCACTAACCCACTATGTTTATTCTCCATCTGCCCTTTGCCCCTACGTGTGCCACCCCACGACTGGTTTGTTTGTTCTAGTTGCCTTCCTTACGATCTCCATTACTGCCCATGTCCTCCTAGTGGTCATCCTGGTCCTTAGTGCCAGTGATTTTGGCCCGACGTCTGTGGTACATGTGTTCGTAGGGTGTGATTGCTAACATGGAACGTGTAACATCGCACCCCCCTTCAAGGTGGCGCGTGACCTCAGGCGCCATGCTCCAATAGTGAGTGCACATCATTTCGACTTCTTCCCAGGTAGCTTCAATAGGAGAGTATCCTTTCCAATGGACTAGGACTTCGGGTCTTAAGCTCATGTGGCATGCTTGTAGGATGGCTTAGGGTGTTGGGATAAGATGTCCCTTGATGAGTTCTGGGAATGCTGGCTGGGCTGGGCACCGATGAAGTGTTTCAACTTGGAGACGTGGAACACGGAGTGGAGCCGAACTTCTGGGGGTAGAGCTAGTTTATATGCCATGGACCCGACACGTTCCATGATATGGAATGGCCCATAGAACTTGGGAGCTAGTTTCATTGTAGTGCGCCTGCCCATGGATGCTTGGCAGTAGGGTTGTAGCTTAAGGAGTACCAGGTCACCTTTGTCAAAGTGGATGTCCCTGTGATGTGCGTCGCAGTGGTGTTTCATCAGGTGCTAGGCTCGCTCGAGTTGCACTTGGGAGTTCCTTGAGTATCTGGTCACGTTCTTTGATTGCTGCCTCCATTGCTGCTACCAGCCGTAAACCACTTGGGAGGGAGTGGTTTTGAGGGAGGAATGATAGCTGGTGTTGTAACAATACTCCGCTCATGCCACCCATTTGGTCCATTTCTTAGGATGGTCTCCCGTGAAGCAGCGTAGGTAGGCTTCTATAGTCCAATTGATCACCTCTGTTTGGCCATCACTTTGCGGATGGTAGGCTGATGAGGAGAGGGTTGTTCCTTGAAGTCTAAATAATTCTCTCCAGAAGGTGCTTGTGAACGTGACGTCTTGATCACTTACGATGGACTCGGGAATTCCATGGAGACGTACAATAGTATCAAAGAAGAGTTTCGCAACTGTGACGGCCGAGTAAGGGTGGCTCATGGCCGTGAAATGGCTATATTTAGAGAAACCATCCACCACCACGAGTAGGATTGACTTCCCATTCGAGCGAGGAAGACCTTCCATGAATTCCATGGAAATGTTTGCACATATTTGGTTTGGAATTGGAAGTGGTTGGAGAAGGCCTGTGAGTTGCAAGTACTCCACCTTAGAACGTTGACAACTTGGGTAGCTGCGTACCACTTCCTTCACTTGTCCTCTCATTCCCTTCCAGTAGAATTCGCGTGTGAGCCAGTGGAGTGTCTTTTGATAACCCTCATGGCATTGATTGTGGACTGCTTGGATGATCGATGAGCATAGCGGAGAGGTGGGGAGCAGGCAAATGCGGTTCTTGAAGAGAATGAGTCTGTCTTGCCATGTCCACTCCAATCCAGCTTCCTTAGCCTTAACGCGAGTTGCCAATTGCTGCAGTTTTGATGAGGATTAAAGCTTTTGCCGCAGCAGTTCTCTCATTTAGGGTTGTGGCATGGTTATAGCGAAGGTTGCAGCTAGCTCCTCATGCTGTCTGGAGATTGCATCTGCGACCATGTTTTCTCACCTAGCTCGATACTCAATCACGAAGTCGAACCCCAAAAGTTTGCCGATCTAATGCTGTTGTGGGGACGTAGACACTCGCTGCTCGAGTAGGAATTTAAGGCTATAGTGGTATGTTCGCACTACAAATTGCTGCCCCCATAAGTAGGATCTCCAATGGCGAATCACTTTGGCTAGACCAATCAGCTCTTTCTCATATGCTGCTAGCTTGAGTTGTCTTTGGGCAAAAGGGCGGCTGATAAAAGGCAATGGGTTGGTTCCGCTGTTGCAATACTGCCCCAATGCCGTTGTCTGAGGCATCGCACTCCACTACAAAGGACGGGCGCGCATGTCATTGTGTTACGGAGGGCGTCAAAGGCTTGTCCCGCCTCTTGGGTCCACTCGAAGTTGTTTTTTCTTAGCATCCGGGTTAGGGGTTCAGTGATCATCCCATAGCCTTTCACGAACTTCCTATAATACCCTATCAGCCATAAGAACCCCCTCAATCCGCGAACGGTGTTTAGTCTGGGCCACTACAACACTGCCTCAATCTTCCGGGGCTCCACCTCTACACCTTTGGACGAGACAAGATGTCCTAGATAGGCGACTTGCTGCTAGGCAAAGGAACATTTGGAAGGCTTCACCCAGAGTTGGTGCTATCTCAACGAGGAAAACACTTTGCTCAAGTGTTGGAGATGTTCCACCCACGTCTTACTATATATCAAGATGTCGTCGAAGAACACCAGCACGAACTTCCACAGTTACTCCTTGAAAACTTCATTCATGAGGGCTTGGAATGTGGATGGTGCATTGGTGAGTCCTAAGGGCATGACCTTAAACTCAAAATGCTCGTGATGGGTTCGAAAGGCGGTCTTCTCCACATCCTCCTCCCTCATCCTCACCTGGTGGTAACCTGAGCACAGGTCCATCTTGGAGGAATAGCAAGCCCCGAAGAGCTCTTCCAAGAGTTTGTCTATCACTGGAATAGGAAATTTGTCTTTCACTGTCTTTTCATTCAACCTACGATAGTCGATGCAAAACCTCTAGGAGTCGTCCCTCTTCTTGACTAGCAGTATTGGTGATGAGAAGGGTGAATGGCTTGGTTTGATCCCGCCTCTTTGCAGCATTTCCTCGCACTACCACTCAATTTCATCCTTCTGCCCATGCGGATACCGATATGGCCTAATCACCATTGGTGGGGCCCCTGGCTAGAGCTTGATGACATGGTTGCACTTTCGGTTCAGAGGTAGCTCCGTTAGGGGCTGGAATATGTCTTGGAACTCTGTCAAACGGGACTTCAGTTCATCTTGTCTCTCTCCTTCCTTGACCATGGATGAAATCCCTAGAAGCACAGCAGTCCTCAAGTTACCTTAAAGTTTGACCCTTTCCCGGTCCTTCCAAAAATACATTCTCATTGCCGTGAAGTCCCACGTGATCGGGCTGAGGGATTGGAGCCAGTTTATCCTCAGAACTACATCAACTCCGCATAGGGGTGAGGAGTACAAATCAAGGGTAAACACACTTCCTCACAATTCCAACTGGACTCCCTTGCAGATCCCCTAGCTTCCTACCTTGTCCCTATTTGCCACCACCACTCTCAGCCTTTCCCGTGCAAGCAAGGGTAGGCCCATTTTCGCGACCAGCTCCACACACATGAAGCTGTGTGTACTTCCCGAATGCACCAGGACTTCCACGGATCGCCCCTTAATTTGCCCTTGAATCTTCAGTCTGATTTTGAGGAAGGCCCACCATGGCTTGCAAGGATATTTCGGGTCGACTTTCCTTGGTTTCCTCCTCTTCCTCGTCTATGCTGGCTGAATCGTCCCATTTCTTGCACCTGTGTCCTACGGTGAAGGGTTCATCACAATTGAAGCAAAGCCCTTTGCTCCGTCTTTCCTCCATCTTTGCCCTGGTCAGCTTCTTGGTCTTGGAGGGTCTCGGAGGAACCTTGAGAGGCGTAGCTTGTCTCCTCTTGCCCTCCCCTTCGTCTCTCAGTCCGAGAGTCCTTTTCTCGTATAGCCTTGTGAGGCTCATAGCTTGGGTCAAGCTAGTGGGGTAGTGGAGCTCCACTTCCACCGCTATTGCCTCCTTAAGACCCCTAATGAAGATGGCTACCTCATGCTTCAGAGCTAGATCCACTACTTGGGTGGCCAGTTGCTCGAACTTGAGCTGGTAGCTCTCCATAGAACCCAACTGGCGAAGTTTAGACAGTTCGCCCACCTTGTTGCTCCGGATGGGAGGTTCGGATCGCAGATCACACAAATGTTTGAATTCCGGCCATACCAAGGAGGCGTGTTCGCTTTTCAGCTTGAGGTACCATAACTGCCCGTCTCCTTCCAGATGGAAGGCAGCCAGTTTGACCTTGTCCTCCTCTACTTCAAGATGGTGTTCGAAGAATTGCTCATAGCGGTTGAACCATCCAAGAGGGTCTCCACTCCCATCGTACCTAGGAAATTCCCATCGAACCATCCTTGGCACGGTGCTTCCTCGGTCAAACGTTCCACTGTCCGCATGCGTCTCACCCATTCCTTTCTCCATTTCCTGCTCCTTTGGCTGGGATGTTTATTTCGTCAAGCTTTCTAGCTGGAGGGCGAATTGGTCCTACTTAGCCTCTATCCTTTCCATGTAAGCCCAGTCGTCTTGATGCATTGCTAGCAGGGCTTCCAACTATTGGTGTACCTTGTCCCAATCGGCCATCACTTCCTACTTTGATACCAATTTGTCAGCAGTTGCGGTTTGTTGACGTGTGTGTGGTCGGTGGGGCTCACTAGAGGATGCCTTAGTCGTAGAGCCGACCTTGCTTCCTAGCTTTCCTATGGTGACTTAGTTAGGCTTGTTAAGAGAGAACCTAAGATCTCAAGGGAAATTCTTTTGTTTAAAACTTGTTATAAGATTTGTAAATTAATGTAGTATAATTGTCTTTCCTATATTAGAGAGTAAAATTATAGGAATAAATTAGGATACTAACTTAATTAGAGTTGATTTTATTTCCTTTTTTAGCTACACTGTAATTATATATAAAGTCTTCATTCCACGATTAATATGACAAGAGAGAAAGTTCTCTATTCCACATACTGATCACATTACATGGTATCAAAGCCTTAGGCTCGGTTTCTAATTTTTCAAATTTTTGAATATTTGTCACAAAAAAAAGGAAAATTTACGTTTTTTTTCTCTCTACAGAGTCACCGGTTCGGGTGACTATTTTATCTCACCTCCATCCTAGGGAGGTGCGCCTGGTGTTTCCCGGCCAACCCTCAAATTCCAACAGCCGGGTTCCTCGCGAATGGGCTTCACACGCTACTCTTGTCCTTCGTCTCTCTCTCACGTGCCGATGAGTGAAGGCGCGTGGTTTCTCCAGTGGTGGTCCGGCTTCTTCTTCGGCGTCGTCCAAGCTTCTCCGGTCACATTCTGGTGTTGGTTTGGTGTTTGGAATCTGGGTCTGAAACGGGAACGTTTTTCCAGGTATTTCTCGTAACATTTTTGTTAGTTTGTACGTTCTGGTGTTGCGATCTGGATATTGATCTGTTCTGGTGGTTTCGTGGTGATTGAGATTTGGGTGTATTGGTCTCTTCTGGTGTTTTCGTGGTGGTTGTGATCTGAGTATTGATTTGTTTTTATTGTGGTGGACAATCTGAGTACTGTTACTCGCGGTTGCGATTGCTAGTTTGATTTTGATTTTCTATTTGGAGGCTGTGACATTGGTTTTTTGCCTAAGATGAGTGAGATTAAAAGTGAACCGGTGCCCACTATGTCTAAGATTACGGAATATAAATTGAATGGTACTAATTATGTGGAGTGGAGTAGAACAGTTAAGCTTTATCTTCGAAGTGTTGAAAAAAATAATCATTTGACTGAGAATCCTCCAACGAATGATACTAGAAAAGCTTGGCTGCGAGATGATGCTAAACTGTTTTTACAAATTATAAATTCTATTGAACATGATATTGTTGGTTTGATTAATCATTGTGAGTTTGTTAAGGAGTTAATGGAGTATTTAGAGTTCTTGTATTCTGGTAAAGGAAATGTGTCTAGAATGTATGATGTATGTAAGGCCTTCTATCGTGCTGAGAAAGAATCTAAGTCTCTCACAGCATATTTTATGGAATTCAAAAAGACATATGAGGAACTGAACATGCTCTTGCCATTTAGTACTGATATTAAGGTGCAACAGACTTAGAGAGAACAAATGGCAATAATGAGTTTCTTGAGTGGTCTAACTTCTGAATTTGAAACTGCCAAGTCTCAGATTGTTTCGAGTTCAGAAGTCAACTCACTCCAAGAAGTTTTTAGTCGGCTATTACGCATAGAGAATACTCCATCTAATCAGCAGTCTAGTGTTTTTGTTGCTAGAGGAGGAGGGGGGAATGATGTTGGAAGAAAGAATAATAAAGGAGAAAATAACAATGATATTGTTTGCTATTATCGTAAGGAACCAAGACATACAAAACGATACTGTAAGAAATTACAGAATCGCAACCACCAGAGGACTCAGAATGCTATAGTGGCAGCCGCAGTTTCTAGCTCACCTTCTGAGAGGACTATTACAATCTCAGCTTATGAGTATGCTAAATTCTCCCAATATCAAGAGTCAATTAAAGAATCTCCATCAGTTGTAGTTGCTACTGAATCAGGTAAGAAATGCCTTATTTCTTCCTTAGACAGATGGGTCATTGATTCCAGTGCCACAGATCACATGACAATCAAAAACTCTTCTCTAGCTTTCAATCTCAAAAATCGTCATCTTCTGTAACTATACTAATGGCTCACACTATAACATTAAGGGGTCTGGAACTATTGAAGCTACTTCCTCTATTACCCTATCATCTGTCTTGAGTTTACCTAGTCTTACCTTCAATTTGATTTCTGTGAGTAAACTGACCAAAGACTTAAACTGCAGTATCTCATTCTTTCCTAACCATTGTCTCTTTCAAGATCTTATGACGAAGCAGATTATTGGTAAAGGACATGTATCAAATGGACTCTACATTCTTGATGATGGGGTATCTAAGTCGATTGCATGCTATAGTATTGTTACTCTGTTTGAAGCACACTGTAGATTGGGACATCCTTCTCTACCTGTTTTGAAGAAGTTGTACCCTCAGTTTTATGATGTAACTTCAGTGGAGTGTGAATCATGTCATTTCGCCTAACTTCGTCGTGTTACTTTAAGTCCTAGAATAAATAAACGGGTTGAGTCTACTTTTGTATTAGTTCATTTAGATATTTGGGGTCCATGTCCAGTTTCGTCTAAAACTGGGTTCAGATACTTTGTTACTTTTGTGGATGATTTTTCTAAAATGACTTGGATTTATTTTATGAAGAACCGTTCTGAAGTTTTTTCTCACTTTTCTACTTTTTGTGCTGAGATTAAGACTCAGTTCAATGCTTCCATACATATATTGAGAAGTGATAATGCTAAGAATATATGTCAGAAACATTTAAGCAATACATGACTCAACAAGGGATTCTTCATCAGTCCTCTTGTGTTGACACACCAACACAAAATGGGGTGGCAGAGAGGAAGAACAGGCATCTTCTTGAGACGGCTCGTGCTTTACTGTTCCAAATGAAAGTCCCTAAGCAATTTTGGGTTGATGCTGTTTCTACAGCAAACTTCCTAATTAATCGGATGCCTTCAACTGTTCTTGGTGGAGATATTCCCTATAACGTTTTGTGTCCTAACAAGGTAGTGTTTCCAATTGAGCCAAGGGTGTTTGGTAGCACATGTTATGTTCGAGATGTGCGATCTCATATTACTAACTTAGACCCTAAAGCATTGAAGTGTGTATTTCTAGGCTATTCTCGCCTTCAAAAAGGTTATCGGTGTTTTTCTCCAGAGCTTAACAGATATGTGGTCTCAACTGATGTGATCTTTTCAGAGACAACTCCATTTTTTCCTCCACCAACTACGCATCCAAATCAGGGGGAGGAAGAAGAATGGTTGATTTACAAATCACCAAGTAAGCAAGTAGAAGATGAACCTCTAGCTAAGCAATCTCATATTGAAACATCTTCTGTTGAGCAATCGGTTCTAGCAAGATCACCAATTATTCAGGTCTATTCCAGAAGGCGAGAGGCTAATGATACATATCCTACACCAACTCCTTCGTCATTTGATCCTCCACCAAATGACCTTGATCAACCTATTGCGATTCATAAAGGTATACGCTAATGCACTCTTTCCAAACCTAATTATTCCATTGCTAATTTTGTTTCCTATGATCACTTATCTCCTTCATCTAGATCATTGATTATTTCGCTAGACTCTGTCTCGATCCCTAAGATAGCGAAAGAGGCTCTATCTCATTCTGGGTGGTATGATGCTATGGTTGAGGAGATAAAAGCCCTTGATGATAATAATATGTGGGAACTAGTGGATTTACCTGAAGGCAAGAAGGTTGTGGGGTGTAAGTGGGTGTTTGCAGTTAAATGTAATGCAAACGGTTCAGTAGCTCGGCTTAAAGCCAAATTGGTGGCTAAAGGTTATGCACAGACATATGGAGTGGATTACTTTGATACTTTTTCTTCAGTTGCCAAGCTTACTTTTGTTTGTTTATTTATTTCTATGGCTGCCTCTTAGAATTGGCCTCTACACCAATTAGATATCAAGAATGCCTTTCTGCATGGAGATCTTGAAGAAGAAGTATATATAGAGCAACCACCCGGTTTTCTTGCTCAGGGGGAGTATGGGAAGGTCTGTCGTTTAAAAAAATCTTTATATGGGTTGAAGCAGAGTCCCCGTGCTTGATTTGGCAAATTTAGTGAGGTGGTTCAAGAGTTTGGGTTACAAAAGAGTAAATGTGATCATTCAGTTTTTTACAAACACACAACAAATGGTAGTATCCTCCTAGTCGTGTATGTTGATGACATTGTTATTACAGGTAGTGATAATACAGGGATTTCTTCTTTGAAATCTTTTTTGCATTCGAAATTTCACACGAAAGACTTGGGCTAGTTGAAGTATTTCTTAGGAGTAGAAGTAACAAAGAGCAAGAAGGGTATCTTTCTAACCCAGAGAAAGTATGTCCTTGACTTGCTTACAGAAACAAGAAAATTGGCAGCAAAACTTTGCAGTACTCCAATGATTCCTAATGTATATTTGACAAAAGATGAGGGTGATCCATTTGATGATCCAGAAAAATATAGGAGGCTAGTGGGAAAATTAAATTATCTCACTGTGATGACTCGACTTGACATTGCTTTTCCAGTAAGTATTGTTAGTCAATTCATGTCTACACCTACCGTTAAACATTGGGAAGCCTTGCAGCATATTTTGTGTTACTTAAAAGGAGCACCTGGTCTCGGTATATTGTATAGCAATTATGGACATACAAGCATTGAGCGTTTTGCAGATGCCAATTGGGCTGGATCAAAAACTGATAGGAGGTCCACTACTGGCTACAGTGTATTTGTTGGAGGAAACTTAGTATCATGGAAGAGTAAGAAGCAAGATGTTGTGTCTCGGTCTAGCGCAGAATCGGAGTACAGAGCTATGGCACAATCTACGTGTGAAATCATGTGGATACACCATCTCTTGATTGAAGTCAAATTAAAGCATCCTATGCTAGCAAAGTTATGGTGTGATAATCAAGCTTCTCTTCACATTGCCTCAAATCCGGTCTATCATGAGAGGACCAAATATATTGAGGTTGATTGTCATTTTATCCGGGAAAAGATTCGAGAACACTTAATTTGTACTGGACACGTAAAGACTAAAGAACAGTTAGCTGATTTATTTACGAAGGCCTTAAATGGAACCCGTGTTAATTACCTTCGTAACAAGCTGGGCATGATTGATATCTATGCTTCAGCTTGAGAGAGAGTGTTATAAGATTTGTAAATTAATGTAGTATAATTGTCTTTCCTATATTAGAGAGTAAAATTATAAGAATAAATTAGGATACTAACTTAATTAGAATTGATTTTATTTCCTTTTTTAACTACACTGTAATTATATATAAAGTCTTCATTCTACTATTAATATGACGAGAGAAAGTTCTCTATTCCACATACTGATCACATTACAAAACTCAATACCATTCCATTCATTTCCATACATATATATAGCCAAAGTTACATGATTTTCCCTCCCCTTTCTTCCTAGCTTTCCTATTTTCCCCCCACTACCCCACTATGTTTATTCTTCATCCGCCCTTGCCCCTACGTGTGCCGCCCCATGACTGGTTTGTTTGTTCGAGTTGCCTTCCCCCATGATCTCCACTACTGCCCACGTCTTCCTGATGGTCATCCTGATCCTTAGTGCTGGTGATTTTGGCCCGATGTCTGTGGTACACATGTTCGCAGGGTGTGATTGCTGACGTAGGATGTGTAACAGATTTCAACACAACCAAGGTTCCCTCTGAAAAGGATGGTGGAATAGCAAAGCTAACATCAGCTATGGTGGAGTTTCAAGCATGCCTCGCAGCGGTTGAGTTAGTAGACCTCAGATATTTAGGGGATTTTTTCACTTGGACCAATAGGTAGGAAAGTAATCCAATTTTGAGGAAACTGGGTAGGATTATGATTAACCACTATTGGTTAAATGTTTTTCCAAATGCCCATGTGAAATTTGAGCCTCCCTTGCTCTCGAATCATTCCATAGCCATCACATGCAGGGACTTTAGCTCAGCAGGCAGGAAAACACCTTTTAAGTTCTTTAACTTTTGGACTTAGCATAAGAGCTTTCAAGAAATAGTGGTTCGTACATGGAAGTGTGATGTGGTAAGGTCACGAATGTTTTAAGTTGTCAGGAAGCTCAAATTACTCAAAGCAAGCTTGCGAAGCCTAAATCGTAATGAATATTCCTAGCTCTCACAACGCGTCTAAGAGGTGAAAGGTCACCTGGTACAGCTACAATCTTCCATCCATAGTAATGGTGATACAGCACAACTAGAGGAAAGGTCGGCCTTTCAAAAATACTACCTACTTAGAGGTGCAGAGGAGAGCTTTTTTAAACAGAAGTCAAGGGCTAAATGGTTGAAGCTAGGAGACAAGAATACCTCTTATTTCCACAAAACCATCAAGAACCTCCATAACAGAAGCTCCTTGCACCGGTTGTCAAAGGATGATGGGAGTGAGGCCATAGGTATGGAGGAGGTAAAAGATTTAGCTATCTCCCACTTCAAGCAACTCTATGCCACCCCCTTGAGCCTGCCTAATCCTATGGAAATCAGCAACTTGGTTAACATGGAAGCTAAGTGAACAACAAGAAGATTACCTAAATGCTCTGTTCAATAAAGATGAGATCAAATGGGGTTTCCTCTCGCAAGCCAATGGTAAAGCACCGGGTCCAGATGGTTACTTGGCAAAATTCTTCAAGGAAGCTTGGGAGATTATGGGGGACGACATGATTGCAGCAGCTTTAGAATTCCTCACTTCAGGGTACTTGTTAAAGGAGGTAAATCCTAGAGTCATATCCCTAGTCCCGAAGGTGGCTAACCCCTCTACGCTAAGTACAATTTCATCCTATTATGTGCTGCTATCACACATAAAGAGGAGCACCAAGATGCACTTTGAAGGTGGATTTGCAGAAAGCTTATGACACCATAAGTTGAGATTTCATATTGCAAACGCTCCCCCCCCCCCCCCCCCCCCCTTATGCACACTCATTGAACAATACATCTCTACACCAAAATTTTCTATAAACATCAATGGTGAATTAGCAGGTTATTTTGCGAGTAACTGTAGGCTCAAGCAGGGAAATCCAATATCCCCCTATCTATTTGTACTAGGCATGGAAGTCCTCTCTACTCTACTGAGGAGACTACCTGCCCATCCCTGGTTTGCTTTTCATTGGAGATGCCAAAATGAAAGGCTAACCCACTTGTGTTTTGCAGATGACTAACTCATCTTTTCAAAAGGAAATGCTCAACCTGTGTCATTGATCTAGGACACGCTACAATAGTTCCTCCCAGTGTTAAAGAAGAAATCATATTCTTCACACAATTCCAAGAAGGTCACTTACCAATGCGTTATCTAGGAGTCCCGCTCCTTTCCACTAAACTCAAGAAAATAGATTGTGATGTTCTCCTAGAATGGATTATGGCTCGGGTCAACTCTTGGACTTCAAAATTTCTATCCTATGTAAGGAGGTTACAGCTAATCAAATGAGTCCTGTTCTCTATGCAAACCTTCTAGAGCTCAATTTTTCTATTGCCCAAAGCAATCTTGAGAAGGATAGATCAGTTGTTAAGGAATTTCCTTTAGAGTGGAAGGCCAAATACCTTCTCTAAGGCTAAGGTTTGTTGGGATGATGTATGCAAGCCATTGAATTGTGGGGGTCTAGGGATACCAAAGTTACATATATGGAACAAGGCAATTCAAATTAAGCATATTTGGCACCTATGTAAGGATGGCCCAAAGAGTCTATGGTTTGAATGGGTGCATTCTACCTTGCTAAAAGGGAACAGCTTTTGAGCAACCAAATTGCACACCACATGCTCCTAGACATGGAGGAAACTCTTAAAGCTAAGGAATGCAGTGCACAATAACTTTCGCTGGGAGCTTAACGATGGATTAACAATTTTACTATGGACTGATTTTTGGCTTCCAATAGGGCCATTGGACATAATATACAATGCTTGTGAGATGAGAAGCACAAGTCTACTCCCAACTACCAAGTTATGCTCCTTAATGGAAGGGAACACATGGTCTATTCCAAAGAATCCATTTTGGTCAAACATCCACATCTCGTCATCTCTCAAACCTAATGCCTTGTTACCGGACCGACTCTATTGGATCCACTCAACCTTAGGAGAATACACAATCAAAAGTGGCTATAATTTTCTAAACCCACTAAGTACGTAATACTCTGGTACAAAGTGGTTTGGAACAAATCATCCTTGCCTAAGCACTCCTTCATATTGTGGCTAGCTTGGCTTGGTAAACTATCTACCTTAAACAAACTGGTAACGTGGGGAATCGCACCATCTACAGTTTGTTTCTTATGCTAATAAGGAATGATGACCACCCCCATCTATTCCTCACATGTCCCTATTTGCATCTAGGATGGGCTTTGTAACCAACTCCACTGCCCAGCTTCCTTTAGGAATTGGCATAGAGTCATAGACTTGCTAATGGCAGCTACAAACTCCTCATCTCCAACCTTACAGCAATGGAGGGCTACATTTGTTGCTATTGTCTACTGCATATGAAGAGTGCAAAACAAAGTTAAGCTAGGGGGTAGTGTTCCCTAAGTAGGTTCCATTGTAAACCAGATTAGAGCATATGTCAAACCTTTGTAATATTAAGCAATAGTTTTCACTTGTGTATTTTACATAAAGTTGCCCTATTGTAAATCATCTGTCTTCTGACAGCTGAACACTTTGGATCAATAAAATCTCAATTATCCAAAAAAAAAAAAGAAACTTGTGAGCTGATTTGGTTAAAACACTTACTTCAGAAATTAAAATGTTGTGAAATATCACAAATGCAACTAATTTGTGATAATTAAGCTACATTACATATATCCTTTAATCCAGTCTTTCATGAAAGAACTAAACATATAGAGATTGACAGTCACTTCATTCGAAAGAAGATCATCTCTGGCTGTATTATCACTAATCATGTCAACTTAAATAATCAATAGGCTAATATTTTGACTAAATCTCTTAAAGGTTCTTGTATTGAGTATATTTGTGATTTATATGCTCTAACTTGAGGGAGAGTGTTAAATGATATATGTACATTAGTCTCACATCTCTTAGTTAATAAAATACCAAGCTTGTATATGTATATAAATATTTGTATAGTAATATTTGTAATATAATAAGATTAAGGTTTCTCTTCTCTCTCTATTTTTCTTTCCTCTTGAAAATGACCATTCCAAAGTCTCTTCATGTTGCACTCTCACATCCTGTTTAGCGAGATGCTATGATTGATGAGATGAATGCCTTGGATACAAATCACACTTGGGATCTAGTGGACTTACTTGCAGGAAAGAAGGAGATTGGTTGTAAATGGGTATATGCAATCAAGGTTAATCCTGGTGGAATAGTAACTCAGCTAAAAGCCTATCTTGTAGTAAAGGGATATGCTCAAACCTATGGTGTGGATTATTTAGACAAATTTTATCCTATGGGTAATTTAACTGCTATTCGCCTATTTATCTCTATTGTAGCTTCTAATTCTTAGCCTTTATATCAATTGGATATAAAAAATGTCTTTTTACATGGCGAGTTGCAAGAGAAAGTTTATATAGAGCAACCACCAGGGTTTGTTGCTCAGGGGGAGTCAAGTTTGTCGTCTGTGGAAGTCATTATATGGACTAAAACAAAGTCCTCAAGCTTGGTTTAGGAAATTCAGTCAAGCAATTGAAAGTTTTGGTCTAAGAAAGAGCTGATCAGATCACTCAGTATTTTCTAAGTATTCTAACACCAATATAATTATCCTCATTGTATATGTTGATGATATTATCATTACAGGAAATGATAGCATTGGTATTACCTTTCTCAAATCATTCCTTCATACTCAATTTTATACTAAGGATTTGGGATTACTTAAGTATTTCTTAAGAATTGAGTTAACGAGAAGTAAGAAGGCATTTCCTATCTCAGAGGAAATATATACTTGACTTATTAATTAAGACAGGTAAATTGGGAGCTAAGCCATGCAATACACCTACAACTCCTAATATGCTTCTTACAAAAGAAGAGGAATCATTCAAGGATCCAGAGAGGTACAGATATGTAGTTAGGAAGTTGAACTATCTCACAATAACTCGTCCTGATATTGCATACCCAGTCAGTGTTGTAAGTCAGTTCATGTTTTCTCCTACAATGGATCATTGGACAACTTTAGATTAGATTTTATGTTATCTAAATGGTGCTCTTGGACATGGTTTAGCATATGAAAATCATAGACATAATTGTATTGAGTGTTTTTGGGTGCTGATTAGGTAGGATCTAAAATAGACAGAAGATCCACCATTGGGTATTGTGTGTTTGTTGGAGGAAATCTAGTCACTTGAAAAAGCAAGAAACAACACATGGTATCCCGTTCAAGTGCAAAGGCAGAATACAGAGCTATGGCACAATCAACATGTGAAATAATGTGAATTCATCACCTCTTGATTAAAGTTGAATTTAAAGTGCTTATGCCGCCCAGTTATGGTGTGATAATTAGGCAACCCTTCACATTGCATCCAACTCTATGTTTCATGAGCGAACCAAACATATTGAAATTGATTATCATTTTATATGTGAGAAGATACAACAAAATTTGATTTCTATAGGACATGTCAGAACTGTAGAACAGTTAGCAAATATCTTCACCAAAGCTTTGAATGGTGTTAGAATTAATGATATATGTAACAAGTTGGGCATATATCTATACTTCAACTTGAGAGGGAGTATTATAATATGTTGTAGTTTCTAGATTGTAATTAATATAGTGTTAGGTAGAAGTTGGTAGGATTTTGTATCTTTATATATATTGTCCTCTTAGTATTAGTGTTGAGTAAATTTGAATACAATTACCTATCAAAATTACAATTCACATCATCTACCCACTTAGTTATTCACAACTAACAATACTAAACACAACAACACATCTAGTATTTTCATTAAGTTTGAATCTCTTGGAATAGGCATGTTTAATGGGATCCATTGCTCTAGTCATATCAATACTGCACCCCTGAAGATTGTCCTTGTCCCCTCAGACAAAAGTAGGAAATTGAAGTTGGAAGGCAGTAGTGTCCATGTAGGACGTGTCTTCAATGGAGAGATTTTTCCATTTAACAAGCAACTGAGGAACATCCTTATTGTCACAGCAGAGAAAATGCCTGCCTAAGTTTTGCTGAGGTTCATGAACAAAGGGAAGATCCTCTGCCAATAAATCAGTCGGTAGAAGATATGGTCTATTCAGAATCTGCATGGTCATTGTTACAAGAAGGTCAAGGAGTTAGATATGATATCTGAAGTTAGTTTCTTCTTCTTCTTTAATTATTATTATTATTTTTTAAAGATTTAGCTCAGATGTTTTGGTTTTATGGCATCTTTTGTACCTTATTAGTTAGTCTCTCTTGGGATTTTTCTATACCTTTAAATTAGGGATCTATTTCTATCAACTAAGTTTAGAATGTACCCTGCATGTTTATATAACACAATGTACTATACTTTATATAAATGAAAGTAATTATGGGATGCAATTAGGGATTCTCAAGAATGTTAACAGAGGAAGATAGAGAAAAGCCTTTGACCTTTCTCTAGAATCCCTCCTTAAGGGAATACTTCTCTTGGGGTTCTAAACACACAAACTTTTCCAATACACACTTGAACGTCCAAAACCCTTTGACTAGTTCTCTCTTTGCTGTGTTCCCAATTCGTTCTTTCAAAGTATTGTTGTTCAAAGTTAGCTTTAGTTTGATCCTTTCTATTCTCTCATAGTATATTTACTTTCTACGAAAAAAGAAAATTCTTGCTAATGGACTGAGTTTAGAAATACATCAAAGCCTGATGGTAGGAAAAGATTCTAGATCTAAAATGATAGGTACTCTATAGAAAGAATCTGACTAAAAAAATAAAACTCTGAAAAAGTGAATTCAAATCTCTGGCTTTTCTTGCTAGATTACCTGTTGGTCTGTTACCTTCTCTGAGAATGTGAGGATACATGCATTTGCCTACTTGATCAGATCATGGATTATGTGGATACTTTAGTAATTGTATTATCTGATTTGGACAAGGTGGAAAATTTCAATCTCTAAATTTTGTATGTTCATCAACACTTATTGTTGTAATCCTAGTTTGACAGAAAGCGATTCAACAACATTAATGCTGTTGGCGTTAATGAGTTGACCAAAAGCAAGGAGCAATCTGCCACAGTGGTCTATAACAAGACCACCTCTTGAAGTGAAATTCTTGGATGAAGAACCACAAGTATTTAATTTGAGGCAGCCCAAACGAAGACCGTTCCATTTAGAGATTTTGCCTCATGATTTCTATAGACGAGGGTGTGCAAAGTGTCAACCAGACATGGTTAGTCAATTGAACTGAAGTGAGCTCTAAGAGAGCACTCAAAGAAAATCTTATATTCAATAAAATTTTAGCAGCAACCTTTGATAAACTTCAAAATCTATTATGCTTAGCCATCAAATGTAATAGCCAAATATTTTAGAATTTCAATGCTAATATGATGGAAAGAAGCACATACTTGGCATCCGCTTGTGAACCTTGGCATCTCAGTAGATTGAATATAACGGCAAGTTGGCTCCATAAAGTAACCCTGCTATGAAAAAAATTGTGATAAAAAAAATCAATGTGAAAAAAAATGTGATAAAAAAAAAATCAATGTCTTGATGGCACAACCACCATCTCTGGGCACCAAAATAATGCCTCTTTGCTATAGGACTTTATCAATAGGAATCGCTTTCTCTCTTGATCTCCACAAAAGAACCAACATCTTAGTAGGAATACTTTTGCTAAAAACAAGAAGCAAAGTTTGGATGCAAATGTTGATTCAAACATGAATGATGCCAAGTATTTTGATTGGAAGAATGACAACTTGTAGAGAATTCCATAGCGCAACACTTGGGGAGTTGGATTTATTGGCATCTGACAAGTCCTTGAGGCAATTTCAATGGGTAGATATTACTATACCTTAGAAAATTTCCATTTTGGAATAGAAAAGTAAGGGAGCTTGTTATAATGTAGATTAGCCGTTAGTGATAGAGTAGTTAAGTGATGTTGATACCATAGAATTAGAATTTTTTTCTCCAATCTAAGTGGGTGAGGATTCCTGGTATAGTTAGAGAATGAGGACTTACTTGAATGAAAAAGCCACAACTTTGTATCTTGACCTAAAGCTATGTCTTCAAGTTTTTGCACAACTAAACCCCCTTCTTTGATTGGTGTGCAAACTTTATTCTATTTAATCCAATGAAAAGGCTTAGACATACCTAAAGATTTCTAGAAAAATATAGCAAAAACAACTCTCAAGTTCCTAAGTTAAACCTGAAGTAAGTAGTGGAATAAATTGAAGCATGTTTTTTGAGCAAGCCTTCCACCATCAGACAACCAATGGTTGGATGAGATTTTGCCCTTAAGAGTATGTAGGAAATATAGATATTATTTTTAATATTATTTGTCCAACCACTCGAAGATGGTTAGACCTTAGTTGACTATAATCGGACCAACAATGCCTTTCTTTCACTGGAGAACAACTCGTCACCTTATCCATCGCCTCTATGGTGGCACAACAACGCGTAGCACCTCCTCCTAGGGGCGATGGAAAATAATTTGTGGCAATGGAACCAAGATCTTCTAGGTTGCTCATTGGGCAACCAATGAATGCTAGAAAGGATAAAGAAAAAAAAAAAGGTAGAAAAACAAATCCTTGAGGTTTTGGCTTTGATAACATGTTAAATTGTAAAAGTATTTTTCTATATCTTTGATTCAATACTATATGAGTTTATATATATGTAACCTACACTATGAATATATGAGTTTATATATATGTAACCTACACTATGAATGAGGAAAGGGAATAATTTAAAAAAAAAATGAAGAAATAATGTAACTTATTTCTAATATCTACATCCTTATTCCATAACTTTTACCATGGGGCTACACATGTTTTTCCGCTTACAAGTGCTTTTTAAATAATTGCTCAGCAGAATGTGTAAAACCACTTATAGATGTTGTGATTGGAATAATTCACTCTCTGACGACTTTCAATTTAACCTTGCTCTATCATGTCATCTAGCAGTTAGTTTGCCATGGGGTTGGACATGTTTTCTACCTATAGCTAATTTTTAAACATATCTAGTATTTTGAGAAGTCATGCAGTAGCTTGGAATATGCAGTTGAAATTCTTCTAGGCAGTTGTCCCTATATTATTTGGAGGAATGTTACTCATATATCACATGAACTATGTTATTTTGTTGTCCTTTACTCATTTGTTGTGTTGTTGTTAGCAGGAAACAATGATGGTGGACGCATGATGCTAAACCAGACTTTTACTATCGGTATGAATTAGATCTTAATAAGTATCTTTTGTTCTTACATTATGCTTATAGTTTATATCTCTTAACATTTTGATTCTATCTTTATGATGTAGCATTAAGACCATATATCGTTGATCTAGTAACATAACGCTAAGGTTTTCAAGACTCAGCCACTTTGGTAATGAATTGATCTTAGTGACTTCTTTTTTCTAGATCAATTTGTTGAGCCTCTAGAATGATCAACTTATTCATTGTCCAAAATGAAAGAAAATATTTAAATCATATTGTTTAGAATCTTTCTTCTGAATCTGACGTTGGCTGCCAATGTCGAATGGTGAGGACTAAGGCCATTAATTAATTTTTTTTTTTTTCCGTATTCAGCCAAAATATGATTTGACAAAGCTTTATTAAAATATGCCATTGCATGACCATATTGGATCAAAACTACTTCAAGATCCCTTCCTAAAGCGTCACATTCATTCGAGAATTCTTTGCAAAAAGTTAGGTAGTTCTAGCACAAGAGCAGCAGTCATGGCTTTTTGTTGACTTACGTGTGAATAAGTTTATTATTCTAGCTATAAGAATTATATTTAGATTAAGAATTTTATTATATTTCCTAATACAGGGATCTTGTAATATTATATTTCTTAATATAGGTTTTTTGTAATTGTATATAAATTCTATTTTTTTAATGTAAAAAAATAGAGAAGAATAATAATAAAATAATTCTTTTCTCCTAAATTCTTCATTGTATCAGAGCATAAAACCAATTTTTTAAGTTAAAATTTCCCAATTTTTGGTATGACGTTAAAAACCCTAGAACACCTCAAATTGGAGCTTCCCTAGTTAGAGTGGGAGGTAATTGACACCACGCACATCGCAAAAGTTGCGCCACCCAATTTCCAACCTACCCTTTTTTTCTGATCACCGGAATTTGCGCGTGTGAATTGCAAGTGTCGCTCGAATCTTCTACAACTCGTTGGCGCGTGAGGTGCATGTGGTCTATTTTGGTGCATAGGGTTTGTTCTAGCCACATCTTCTACAACTCATTGGTGTGAGAGGACCATATGGTCTATTTTGGCATGCTTGTAGACTTATAGCAACTTACAGTAATTTTTCGACATCAACTAGCTATCCTCTCGGCAATTTTGATTTGATTTGGTAAACTCTCTATAGTTTACAGTTTACCCTAGAACGCCGATCAATTTGATAAACTTTACAGTTTACAGTTGACCCTAGAATGCTGATTTATGCTCCTCTCTATTTGTGTACATGGATTTACAATTTATAGATAGAAGACCTTGTTGGATTTTTTTTTTTTGTTGTTGTCTTGATTATTGGGGTTATTTTTCTGCATTTTTTAAATTATGGAAACTAATAAGAGAATCGTTGCCACTAGTACTGATAATCTTTCACTGCAAATCAGCCCTATAAAGCTTGATAGGAATAATTAACCTGCATGGTCACAGTCTTATTTATTGTTTATCAAAGCTAGGGGAATGCAAGATTATATTGCTGGTGTTAAAGTCAGACCAACAACAATTGATCTTACCTTCAATCAGTGGGATTCTGAAAATTCACCAATAATGGCCTAGCTTATCAATTCCATGTAGCCCCAAATTTCAAGGACATACTCATTGCTTGACACGATAGCAAGTCACTATTCTCATAGTCTATGTTGATGATATAGTGATGATAGGAGATGATAGAGAAGAGATGGCTTGATTGAAGAAACTTTTGGCTTAGGAATTTGAAATCAAGGATCTAGAAAAATTGCAATATTTTCTAGGAATTGAAGTGGCTAGATCAAAGAAAGGTATCTTTATTTCTCAGAGAAAATATATTCTAAATCTCTTGGAAGAAACTGGCATGTTGGATTGTAAACCAGCAGAATCTCCCATTGAAAGTAATCACAAGCTGCAAGTTGGAATTAGTAATTCAATTGATTTGGGGAGATACTAGAGATTGGTGGGAAGATTGATACATCTCTCGCACACTAGACCAGACATTACATATGTAGTCAGTTTGGTGAGCTAGTTTATGCATGATCTATGAGAATCATGCATGCAAGCAGTGTTTCGTATCTTGAGATATTTGAAGTCTGCTCCAGGAAAAGGATTGCTATTTGCCAAGCATGGTTACCTTTAGATAAAATGCTTTATAGATGTAGATTGGGTTAGATTTCCAGGTGACAAAAGGTCCACCAATGGTTATTGCACGCTTGTAGGAGGTTGATATGATGCATAAAAAAGGGGCTTCAGATACACCACTCAAAGTGTATCATCGAAGGAGGGAAAAATAAAACCCATAATAATATACTTGTATACTATATAGTAGATATTATATAGTAGAGGTAGTAAGAGGGGCATACACATGAATAAGAGTAAGAAGGGCAGTAGCTGACATGGGTTAGTGGATGAGGAGAGAGAGATAGTAGCTGATGTGGCTAGTGGATGAGGAGAGAGAGGTAATGGCTAACGTGGATAAGCAAGGGGTAGAGGATAACAGAATTGAAACAGAATTGGTGAGGACCACAAGCTCGCGTGGAAGAGGGGAAGGGTGAGAATAAAAGGAAGAAGGAAAGAAGGGAAGGGCAAAGTGTAAACACATTGGCTAGCTTACTGTACAGAGTATTAGAGCTCTGGCTAAGCAAGAGCTCAAGTATTCTTATCCAAATCTCTCGTGTGTGTTTAATATTTGCTTTCCTCTATTTAGTGTGTTCTAGTGCTTGTGATAGAATAGTCGTGTCCTGATCACCTGCTTGCCATTGGGCTCATATCAGAGGTAACTTAGTAACATGGAGCAGGAAACATGATGTAGTTGCCTGATCAAGTGCTGAAGCAGAATACAAAGCTATTGTTCAAGGGGTCTGTGAACTTTTGTGGCTGTAGAAGATATTGGAAGAATTAAATCAGTTAGGCAAAGAAGAACTATCCTTGTACTGCGAATTTAAGCTGCGATTAATATAGCATAGAATCTCGTTCAACATGATCAAACCAAGCATGTAGAGATTGGTCGACACTTCATCAAAGAGAAAGTGACCGATGGTATCTTAAGCTTATATCACGTGACATTTGATAAGCAACTACTTAATGTGTTTACTAAAGGGTTGTGTTACAAGACTTATCATACTTTAGTTTGTAAGTTAGGCACATGTGATATCAATGCTCCAACTTGAGGGGAGTGTTGACTTATGTGTGAATAAATTTATTATATTAGCTGTAAACATTATATTTAGATTAAGAATTTTATTATATTTTTTAATATAAGGATCCTGTAATATTATATTTTCTAATAAAAGGTTTCCGTAATTGTATATAAATCCTATTTTCTTATGTAAAAAATAGAGAAGAATGATAATAAAATAATTGTTTTCACCTAAATTCTTCACTTTTTTATGTTGTTTGAAAGTCAACACCACAACTTCTCCCCTCTCAACACCTCTTCCTAAGATGTGCCTGTTAACATATATGTAATATTATTGTGCTAGCTAGGAGATTTTATTACAGAATTAAATATTAGATAGGAGATTTTATTTTCTTTCCTAATATAGCATTCTTGTAAGTGTATATATACACTATGTCTATGTAAAAAGATCAAGAAGAAGAGGAATAAAAAACTAATCTCTTTCCTCCTAAATTCTTCATGGTATCAGAGCCTAAAACCACTTTTTAGGTCAATTTTTTTTTTTCTTCTTTTTTTCTGGCACGATATATTTTTGAAACCCTAGAACGCCGTACAAGAGCTTTTTTCTTCGAAGGTAGTCGACACCACCCATCCCAAGAGGAGCGCCACCCTTTTCCGACCGACCCTTTCTTCTCCGACCACCGGAAACCGCTCGTGTGACTCACACGTGCCACCTAAAGCTTCGCCGGCCATCGGCGCGTGAGGCGCGTGGGAACTGTTCCGACCACCGTTTTTCGTAGGCTTTCCGCCGTCTTGCTCGCCCTTCTTTTCCGATGCCCTCCAACTGTTTTCCAAGTGATTTCGTTTCCTTTTAGGTTGCGTCCAGGTGTTTTTTGCTTTAGGTTGCGCTCATTACTTCCCTGTGTGTATTCATACGGGTTTGACAGTTTGTGTACGAGTACGGGTTCGAAAGTTTACGAATTATTTTGTTTGCTCTTCCTTCGAGGCTATTTAAGTCTGTTGTCTTAATTGCTTGGGTTAACTGTTTGTATTATGGAAACTGATAAGAGAATTGCTAGAATTAGTACTGATAATCCGTCACTGCAAATCAGCCCTATCAAGCTTGATGGGAACAATTACCTTGCTTGGTCACGGTCTTGTTTATTGTTTATCAAAGCTAGGGGAATGCAGAATTATATTACCGGTGTTAAAGTCAAACCAGTAGCAACCGATCCATTATTCCATCAATGGGATTCTGAAAATTCCTTGGTAATGGCCTGGCTTATCAATTCCATGCAGCCCCATATTTCAAGAACATACTTATTGCGTAACACAGCAGCAAAGATATGGAATGCTGTAACCCTCACCTATTCACGGGTGGGAAATGATGCTCAGATTTATGAGATTCGGAACAAGGTCCATGGGTTGAAGCAAGGAGAAATGACAATTTCCCATTATTTTTCTGAGTTGAATGGTTTGTGGTAAGAACTTGACTATTATCAAGATTTTCAGGTAGATTGTACCGGAGATGCAGTAAAGTTCCAGAAATTACTTGCAAATGAAAGGGTGTATGATTTTTTGGCTGGGTTAAACAATGAATTTGATCAGATCAGAGTTCATGTTCTCGGTAAGACACCTTTTCCTTCTCTTGAGGAGGCATATTCCTATGTTCAACAGGAAGAAAGCAGGCGTAGTGCTATGCTCTATATCCCGCAGGTTGAAAAGACTGGTTTGGTAGCTGCTAGTGATGCATCTGAGCAGCTGAAAGCACATAGTTCTCATAAAGATCATTTACGATGTGATTATTGTGGAAAACCACGACATACTAAAGAGACTTGCCGGAAGCTACATGGATGTCCAATAAGAGGTCGTGGAGGTAAACGGGTTAACTCTATTCGAGCCAATTTGTCTGAAGCTATGGAGTCTACTCCTGAGATGACTCACTCTGGTTTTTTCTCTCCTGATGAGATTCAGCATCTCAAGCGTCTTTTGTCTCATCAAGAATCTTCTTCCAGTAGCAAATCCAATTTTGTGCAGTCAGGTAATGCTTTTTCTGCTACCCTTGATACTAATTGTTGGATTATTGATTCTGGTGCAAATAGACACATGACGGGCTCCTCAAAAAATCTTGTTGAATACTCACCGTGTTTAAAAAGAGATAATGTCTGAATTGCCGATGGTTCTTTCACCCCAGTATCTGGAACAGGTTCTGTTTTTTGTACTCCTCATATCAAACTATCCTCTCTGCTTCATGTCCCTCAATTTCCTGTCAATCTCTTATCTGTCAGTGCACTTACAAAAAATCTCAACTGTAAAATTGAGTTTTTCCCTGATCATTGTGTCTTTCAAGATCTTCAAACAGGGAAGAGGATTGTTAGTGGTAGATTGCACGATGGCTTATATCTGTTGGATGGGGGTCAAGGTTCTAGTCTTCAGCAGGCCTTTTTTGGGAGAAATAAGGATGTTAATCAGGAAATATTGCAGTGGCACAGGCGTTTGGGCCATCCCTCTTTTTTAGTGTTACGCAAATTATTTCCTAGTTTGTTTTCAAAGACTCAATCTGATTCTTTATTTTGTGATGCTTGCAAATATGCAAAACATTCTCGAAACTCTTATCCTTTGAGTAATAATAAAAGCACGTCTCCTTTTATGACTATTCACTCTGATGTTTGGGGCCCTACTCAGACTACTTCTTTGTCTGGTAGTCGATGGTTTGTCACTTTTATTGATTGCTGCACATGGATGACTTGGGTATATCTACTTAAGGCTAAAAGTGATGTGTTTTCCTGTTTTCAGTCTTTTCATAAGATGGTTTGCACTCAATTTGATGCTAAAATAAAGATTCTTAGGACTGATAATGGCACTGAATACATCAATAGCAGATTTGGTTCTTATTTGGAGTCGCATGGGATAATTCATCAGACTAGTTGTCCATATACAAGTGCACAGAATAGGGTAGCTGAAAGGAAGAATAGGCATCTTTTGGAAGTTGCTAGGTCTCTTATGTTTACCATGAATCTTCCTAAGCCTTACTGGGGGGATGCAATTCTAATTGCTGCATATCTTATCAACCGAATGCCTCTTAGGGCTCTTGACTATCGGAGTCCTTTAGAAACCTTAAAAGAACAAAATACGTACACTGTTCCTCCAAAGGTATTTGGATGCGTTTGTTTTGTTCATATTAAGGATGCTGGAAAACTAGATCCATGAGCCCTTAGGTGTGTGTTTATTGGGTATTCGTCAACACAAAAGGGTTACAAATGCTATCACCCTCAATCTCGGAAGTATTTTGTAAGCATGGATGTTACTTTCAGAGAGACTGAACCTTACTTAAGTCCAACCCAGTCATCTCTTCAGGGGGAGAATAATGCAAAGGAAGAGATGATACCTAGTTCTGTGACTCTTACTGATCTTAACCCAAGAGAAAATGATGGTTAGAAGGAGACTATTATCCAGGGGGGAGAAAATTGGGTGTTTAGACAAACCTGATTTGAAGAGGTACTCGAGGAGAGACAAAGACAAGACAGAAGAAGCCATTGTGCAACCTACTCTCTGCTGCCAAGAATCCTCCTCTTTTGGTGAGTTACCTTTTGATGATTTAGATAAACCTATTTCTCAAAGCAAAGGTGTCAAGGCCTGTACTAAACATCCCATTTCTAATTTTGTTTCCTATGATTCTTTGTCTCCCTCCTATAGAGCTTTTTCCTTGTCCATTTCGTCTGTGTCTATTCCACAGGATTGGAAGGAAGCACTCAACGATCCAAAATGGAAGAGAGCAATAATTGAAGAAATGAAAGCCTTGACTAAGAATGAGACTTGGGAGCTTGTCGCCTCTCCACCTGGAAAGAAACTGGTAGGCTGTAAATGGGTGTTCACCATAAAACACAGAGCTAATGGATCAGTTGACAGGCTCAAAGCAAGATTGGTAGCTAAAGGATTCACTCAAACCTATGGAGTGGACTACCAAGAGACTTTTGCTCCAGTAGCTAAAATGAACACAATCAGAATCCTGTTATCATGTGCAGCCAACCTTGACTGGGATTTACAACAATTTGATGTTAAAATGCCTTTCTACATGGAGATTTAGAAGAAGAAGTGTTTATGGAGATCCCTCCTGGATTTGATAATGAAACAACACATGGGAAAGTATGCAGACTGAAAAAGGCCTTGTATGGATTAAAGCAATCTCCCAGAGCATGGTTCGATAGGTTCAGCAAAGCCATGATCTCCTTTGGCTATCAACAGAGTAATGCGGATCATACACTATTTATTAAACATAATGAGGGTAAAGTTACTATTCTCATAGTTTATGTTGATGATATAGTGATGACAGGAGATGATAAAGAGGAGATGGCTCGATTGAAGAAACTTTTGGCTCAGGAATTTGAAATCAAGGATCTAGGGAAACTGCAATATTTCCTAGGAATTGAAGTTGCTAGATCAAAGAAAGGTATCTTCATTTCTCAAAGAAAATATATTCTGGATCTCTTGGAAGAAACTGGCATGATGGGGTGTAAACCAGCAGAATCTCCCATTGAAAACAACCACAAGCTGCAGGCTGGAGTTGGTGATTCAGTTGATTTAGGGAGATACCAGAGATTGGTAGGAAGACTGATATATTTCTCGCATACTAGACCGGACATTGCATATGTAGTCAGTCTAGTGAGTCAGTTTATGCATGATCCACGAGAATCACACATGCAAGCAGTATATCGCATCTTGAGATATCTGAAGTCTGCTCCTGGAAAAGGACTGCTGTTCGCCAAGCATGGTCACCTTCAGATAGAATGCTTTACAGATGTAGATTGGGCTGGATCTCTAAGTGATAGAAGGTCCACCTCTGGTTATTGCACACTTGTAGGAGGGAACCTTGTAACATGGAGGAGCAAGAAACAAAGTGTAGTTGCTCGATCAAGTGCTGAAGCAGTATACAGAGCTATGGCTCAAGGGGTTTGTGAGCTTCTGTGGTTACAGAAGATATTGGAAGAATTAAATCTGTCAGATAAAAAAGCACCATCCTTGTATTGTGACAATAAAGCTGCTATCAGTATAGCACAAAATCCAGTTCAACATGATCGAACCAAGCATATAGAGATTGATCGACACTTCATCAAAGAGAAATTGATTGAGGGCATCTTGAGCTTACATCATGTGACATCTGATAAGCAACTGGCTGATGTATTTACTAAAGGGTTGTGTCACAGGACCTATTATACTTTAGTTTGCAAGTTGGGCATGTGTGATATCTATGCTCCAACTTGAGGGGGAGTGTTAACATTTATGTAATATTATTGTGCTAGCTAAGCGATTTTATTACAGAATTAAATATTAGATAGGAGATTTTATTTTCTTTCCTAATATAGCATTCTTGTAAGTGTATATATACACTATGTCTATATAAAAAGATCAAGAAGAAAAGGAATAAAAAACTAATCTCTTTCCTCCTAAATTCTTCAGTGCCAATAAGGCTTAAAGACAAATGAAGACTGGTCAAGAAGCAAAGGATTCTAAATAAGAAAGTTGTCATGAGTCAGTGAGATATACGGCCATTGACACGGTTGTATTGACTTACATGGTCAACAGCATGACCATGTTGAGGTGATAATGAGGACTAGCAAGATCTTTGCATTTGGAACTAATCACTCCCTCTTCTTTCGACAACAAGCTCTTTTCCAATGTGAAGTTATGAACTAAATACTCTTTGGAATGATCTTGTTCATCTACTAACATAGTTCCTTGCAATACTCTTTCCACTAAGTTCAACCTATTTGTTCTTGCTTGAGTCATTGGTCTTCCTAGCATCAGAATTCGGTTCAAAATTTGATTCCTATGACCTCTTCAAGCTGAAGCATAAATAATAATCATGCTAGCTTGTTGTAGATATAATTACCCATAATCCTCTTAGATCTTTTACAAAGATATTTCCTAGTTCTCCAGTCTTTACATTCCTTATGGAAACCAAATTTTTTTGCATTTTCTCATGAACGAAATGACTATCAATCTCAATATGTTTGGTGCGTTCATCAAACACAAAATTAGATGCAATATGAAGAGCAGCTTATTTATCACATCATAATTTTATTGGTATTGGCACCTTATGCCATAACTCCATATTTAGATTTTGCATGTGAGCGAGATGTAACATTTTGCTTTTTACTCTTCCATGAGATCAAATTTTGTCCAATAAACACACTAAGGATGGACCTATTGGGGTTGGGGGGGAGCAGCCCTAACTTCTCGAACCTTGAAAAAAATTAATTATTATAATTTATCATAAAAGGAGAAAATATGTTTTTTATGTGTATAATCATAGCTAGGTGATTAGGTGGATAACCTTGCAAGCATGAGGTCATGGGTTCAATTTCTACAACTTTGTTTTATAAAAAAATTTAATATTGATTTGAATAAAGTAAGCCCTTGTCCTCACAACCACACCCCTACCCCACAATCATACCAACCATAACCACCCCTAAGCATCCCTTGGTAGGGGTTGCACGGCTCTATGTCCATCCTTGAAACACACAATAGCTTGTAATTGATCTTCTATCTATCTTGGAGCTTAGCCAATCTACATTTTAGAAGCACTAAATGTGACTATGTCCATGATTTCATGTAATATACCAAGTCTGGAAGCTCCCTTTAAATAAATTAGAATTTGCTTTAAAGCTGTCTATTGATGTACTATTAGAGAAGATATGAATTGATTCTTGGCATTGATTGAATAAACGATATCCGAACGAGTCATCATGAGGTAGTTCAACTTTCTAACTAATCTTCTATATTTTTTAGGATGTTCAAATAAGTGGCCATCTTTTGAAAGTTGCAAATTAGGAAGCATTAGTGCATTCTAGGGCTTATCTCCAAATTTTCCTATCGCAATGAATAAGTTAAGCGCATATTTTATTTGAGACAAAAATATGTCTTTCTAGCTTCTTGTCATCTCAACTCTTAAGAAATATTTCAGCATCCTGAATCTTTTGTGTGAAAATGGGTGTGAAGGAAGGACTTATGAGATTATGAGATGAAATCCCTATAATGTTACTCCTTGTAATTACAATATCATCAATATACACAAGAAGAAGAATGGCACATTCATTGTGAGATGTTCTTTTTCCAATTCAAACTTTTCAATTGCCTAACTAAATTTTCTAAACCAAGCATGAGAACTCTATTTAAACCCATATAATGACTTGTAAAGACCAACCTTTTACCCAATTTCCCTTTGGCAACAAACCTAGGAGGTTGCTCTATATATACATCCTCTTGAAGATCACCATATAATAAGGCATTTTTAATATCTGATCAATGGAAAGGCCAATGGTGAGTAGCCGCGAACAAATGCCGGTATAGTTGTAGGAGAAAATGTGTTAAAACAACCCACTCCATTGGGTGTAGATCCACCAAGATTGACTTTAATAGCCAACATCCATTTTACTATTCATGCCAACGGACATGAGATAAGGCATCATGAACGGTTTTCAAAATGGTCAGAGAGTCAAGGGATGCAATAAAAGAACAAGAAGAAGATGGCAAGCGATCATAAGAAATAAAAGACAAAATAGGATAAGTATATTGACATTTACCTTTTTCGAAGAGCAATAGGAAGATCAAGATCACTTGAGACTAGATTTGATGATGAAGAGATTGGTGCAGGTTACATAGCAAGAAGGTTTTAGAGTCAAAAGTGGGGGTGATGGTGGTAGAGGTGGTAGCTTACTAGCATGTGAGAACATCAGGTGATTGATATGTGAAATGATAGACTAACATATTATCATCTTCCCCTGTATGTCAAAGATGCAGAGAATGGATGGATACTCTGCAAAATTTTTCAAAGTAGCATGGCAAATAATTGGGGAAGATATTATGAAAGCCATTATGGATTTCCTTGCCTTAGGTTCACTCCTTAAATAGGTGAATAATACCATTATTATTTTAGTGCCTAAAATCTAAAATGCATCAAAATTAGTGGATTTCAAACTCATATCTTGTTGTAATGTCATCTATAAAGCCATATTTAAAGTGCTTGCAGCTAGGATTAAAATGGTTCTAAGCTCGTTAGTTGGTAGGGAGCAATCTACTTTTGCACTAAGACTTATTAGCAGCTCTGGTACCATGGAACAAGATAGAAAACATAATTTCTGGATGATTTTATTCGTAGGTAGAGATACATATATCTATAGATGCGGAGTCTATATCGGGAAGAGACACTAAATAAGAATCCCTATAATGAAGCCTAAGTAGTCATGTTCAGCTGGCCCTAATTAATCCTGGAATAATTATTTACGTTCATTTACAGTCTGTAACATGACGCTTCGTATTTCCACTTTTGAATTAGAGTAGCGGTTATGTGCATATGATTGCTGAAATGTTTCCCGGTTCTTCATTTCTGACTGACTCATTATTCTTGTGAAACTTTGCCTAGAACCTATGCTGACAATAGGAAGCATCAATCCTATTATGTGGGATGATAATTGGACAGTTGTCACAGAAGATGGTAGTCTGTCAGCTCAGTTCGAGCACACAATTTTGATAACAAAGGATGGAGCTGAAATCTTGACAGAGTGTTGAAGTCATGGAATTCGCCATCATTAAGGTATATCTTTACATTCATTAATACAGGAGCTGCTCTTGATCTCTGCCTCTTATGCATCCAAAATCTATTTGGAGGTGCTGGACGAGTAAAGAAGAGATCCTACAAGCTATAATATATTGCTTAAAATGGGTGTGTGCTTTTCATCCATTATTAAGTATTTTTCGGAAGGAATGCAGATTATAAGCCTTTTGTAATGTAAATTGCAAATAAGCCTTTTTTATATTCATTTAAGATGTGCTTGTCCCTTATCTTGAAAAGGAACTCCATTTGTTAAAAAAAGTGTTTTCAGATCCCTATATGGTCATTTTGCTTTTGATAAAATCAACCAAAAATATATGATAAAATAAATAACCTCTTTTTTACTTCTTTTTTTTTTCCTCTGATTTTATGTATTTTTTCCGTTGTAGTTTTCTTTTTTTTTTTTTAATTGACATAAAATGATTATGTAGGAATCTGATGGTATATCTATAAAGATTGAACGATTCAAATGGTCAATTTCAAAGATAAAGGGTTGAGTATACATGAAAGGATACTTGCAATTTATCCTTATTTTTAAGAGTATGAGTACATGATGTCCATAAATAGGGATGTTAGCGGGATGAATTTAGGTTAGGTTCAGCAATCTCAGTACCCATCCCATTATTCTATAGAGATTTCCAAATTCGTCTTAAACTCTATAAATTTTTTCATGACGTATTCATTGTCTATCTTAAACCTTATAGGATTTCAATAAGTAATTCGAAATTTATCTTAAATCATTAGTATTTTTTTTTAATTATATTATTAATTTAAAATATTTACTTATTTATTACTATTTTTATAAAATATAATTTATGTTCTTAAAAATAAATAATATTTGTACTTTCAACATATTTAATAATATGTATTTTAATATTATTCGAAAGTTTATATATTGATAAATAAAGTTATCGACATAAAAATATTTTTAATTATAATAAGATATAAATTACTAAACCAACCATACAATTTAATAAATAACATAAATAAATAAAATATAGTTAACAAATCTTAGTAAAAAAAAAAAATTCTAAAGCATATAACAAAGGTATTAATTTTTTGTAACTCTTACTTGACAATTAGCTGTTATAATCTTCAAATCTTATCTTTTTCATCATTTATCTTTGAACTTATTAAAAGGGGAAAAAAACCCATAAAACAAATTGGAGATTAGGTAAATAATAGTTGTTTCATATATAAAAGAATTCATTATTATATAATCAAAATTTATATCTCCTCTCATTTGATAATCAATTTTGATTGCACATCAATACTTTTATTGTATTAGGATTTAGTTTGTTTCTATATGAGTTAATTACCTATCCACTAGTATTAAATGTAGACTTAGAAGCAACCTTAAACATAGGAATAACCAATATATTCTTAACTAACTCTTGTAATATAGGATATTTAATTCCATTTACTTTTCACTAATTAAGAATATCAAAATTGTCACTCTAAAATAACATAGGTTCTTCTAAATAGTGGTTAAACTCTGACTTATGCTTAAGAATTGCACTAACCTTGATTTTCTTGAAGATTCGAAAGGAATAGTATGAGCAATTGCTAAAGTGTCTATAGAAAAACTATTACTACTATTTAAATCTTTAAAAAGTCGAGATTTATCTCTTGATCGAAAATTTTAAATTGGTTTGTAACAAATGTTTCTAATATTTTGAATCTTTATAGATGCATTTGTTTTATAAATAGAAGGAAACACAAAGTCTATGGCTTTCATCTTAAAACGTGAATTCAAAATAGTATAAATAGGCATAATGATATGTACATTACTTTGATATTTTTTAAACTTATAAAAAAAAATTCCCATTATCATATTAATATTCACATTTAAAAAGCTTTTTTTTTTCTACAAACATATTTCATATATATATATAATAATAATAATACATCCCATACAGAGCCTAGTTGTATAAAAAAATCACCTATAAAGCTAAGGCCCATCCTAAATAGATGTTGAATCCAAAAATTGTTCTAATTATTACCTCTATTTTTCTTCCCTTTCCCAAAAATCATTCTATTCTCTGAATTTTGGGTCAAAAAGTCAGAAGGTGAACACGGTCGAGGGGATAGGGGAGGGTTTGATCTCTAATTTCTAATTGTGGTCAACACCGACGATGTGGAGACAACAGGGGACAATGATGATGACCAGCTGAAGAATCAGAAGGTGAACATGGTCAAGGGGACATGGAAGGGTCTGATCTTTGATTTCTAAACACGGTTCGCTTCAATGATGAGGAGATGACGAGGGAAGAGGACAACGACGATCACCTACAACTCCGAAGGTGAACGTGGACGACACAATGACGACGACTAGGGATAAGGATGAGACGAGGACGACCAGAGATGAGGATGAGACGAGGACGAGACGATGACGACTAGGGCTACTAAGGACGAAGACGACTAGGGATGAGGACGAGACGATGACGACTAGGGCGAGGATGACCAAGGACAAGGACGACATGATGACAACCAGGGACGAGGACAACAGGATGACGACCAGCTCCAGCTGGAGACTGTAGAGAGACGAGGGTTTCACTGTTTCAGATTTCTTTTTTTATTTTTTTACTTTTATGTTCTTTTCTTTGCCTCTTTGGAGTTTGGATGACTACTTGTAAATAGACTAGCCTCTTTAGGTTTCACTTAGCCTCAGTCAGCTTCACTTGTTGGCTCTCCTGGTCCTGGTGTGCACTCAATTTACAGCACAGCCATAACGTTTTTTTTTTTTTAATTATTTATTAAATATATAGTTATATTTATTAACTAAATTATTAAAAAATAATAATGGATTTAGATCCCAATAAATTTAACGTTTGTTTTAGTACTGATCTCAAATTTTATAGGATTTAAAAAAAAAAAAAAAAAAAAACCCATAATTCATCCCTATCCATGAGCTTGAAATCTAATTGATGCATTATTTTTTTTTGCATGTAGTGTACTCCAGAACTACACGGAAGGTTGCCATCCCAGGATCAATCAAAATTGTTCCAGGTGTAAAATGTTACCATTATGGACACAATTCAAATGAAACTGTTGTATGGGCGTGCCATAAGTACTAATTGCATTTGATGTCTACATATGGCCACTGAGCCGTGTTTTTTTACATTGGGATGACCTTATATACCATTCTATATCATAGTTAATGATCTCCATGTATCCAATAGTGTGTGCAATCAATGAAGTGACTACTCAATTGTTATTTAAATTCTTATGGTCAATGTAACTTGTTTTTATGTCCAAGGGACGTATGTATTACAAGATCTATCTAAATATTGTCCCATTCCCCAAATGCAGAAATATTTCCTTTTTTAGGCGCAATATTTCTCTCTCTAACATCAGAATAGAAGGTTTGTTGTTTTATTTTCGTATTTTTCTCTAGGCCGAACATTTTACATCCAAGCGCCAAGGAAAAAAGAATCTTCATTGTTCCTTGATTCAGTCTTCTTATTTATATCGCATCATCTCGTCTATGTCCATTAGCAACAGAATCATTGTCTCCCTAAGTGCGAGACAAAAAGCGTGACCAAGCTTGAGGAGATATCACCAACCAAAGGTGGTTTCTAGAGGGAAAAGGCAGAGTGGTGTGAGTGTGACAAGCCTTTTCTTTTCTCCTCTCACCTGCGTTCCATCCCAGAAAAATTGCCCGGCGGACCAGGCAGTTTAGTTTTGTGATAGAGAATCACGGGTCTCTGACCGTCCGGACTTGAGGGTTACCAGACTGGCCCAAGGATTGATTCCCCGTTAACACTAGTCTTTGTGATGGAGCAACTTGGTTGCATGGAAAAACTCTAGCTATACATGAAATCCTTAAACCTTTCCCTTCGGCATACTCTCCAAAACGGTGCCTTGGCCTAATCAAGAAAGCCACTAACACAATTACCCCCACGATACATTGAAATTATCATACTGTAACTACATATGGATAGGGGATGGGGATGATGTCACACTCACTCTTTGAATTTGGTTAGTTTTTGTAATTCTACACCTAAACATTCAACTTGATCGAATCATATGTTGACTTGAAACCTTACTTGATACCATGGTTATTATCCCTCAAAATTTTGTTAATGGTCATCAGTCATGTTTTTGAATCAATTACAAATTGACTGTTAGCGAAATAGAAATGACCACAAAACATTCCATGTCAAGAGTAAACTTGGGTATTCAAATAATAAATGTAAACTTGATCTTCATCTTTAACCTTCAAACTCTAACTATGGTCATTCTCATTACTATTAAAAGTTTGAAATGTGGCAAAAGCTATTTTTTTTTTTTCTCAGTGGTAGAAATTTGTGTAACCCAATCAAGATTTTCAACAAAAATAGATCGTAAGTATAGTAGATTATCATAATCTAAATCTATAACACATAATCTATTTGTTGTCAGTTAAAGGTTGATTTGGGCATATTTCTTCGCATGTGGGATTGAATCCTAAATATAAATAAATTAACAAAGTAGAGGACAAAGTTCCTTTTCAACATAGACAGATAGAAAGAGAGGGAGAAGGGAAAGGAGAGCTTCTCTCTCATGAAGAGAGGGAGTAAAACACAATGAAGTTTGAGGTTTTTGTGCGTAAAACCCCGCATGAACACTTCACTTTTGATGATTGCTTAACAAACAAATTTTCTCTCTTTATACTTGCTTTTGTTACTTGGATGATTATTGGATCGGGCTTTTAGTAGACTATGTTAATCTATTATTATGCTTATGCTCTATTTTTATTGAAAAATTTGAGTAGGTTACATAATTTTTATAACTTTTATTAGAAAACTAAATAGTAATAATAAATTTTGTTGCATTCCAAACAGTAAGAGATTTTTTTTTTTTCCTTCTAAAGACCACAGTTAGATTTTGATAGTTAACACAAAGATGAAGTTTGTTTTTATTATTTTAACTGCCAAACTTTACACATGGCATTCAACATGGAATGTTTTGAGGTTCTTTTTCTTTTTTGTTAGTATGTCAATTCATAGTTAAAGAGCGCAACTAGGATGATAACCACTAAAAAAATTTGTCAATGATAGTAATGCTAGCATGTAAAGTTTTAGTAGGGTGCATAATTTGATAATTTGAAAGTTTAGGTGTAAATTTGAAAAAACAAGTGAAGTTTCAATAGTAAGCATGGCGTTGTCCCTATGAAATAGCATACTTTCAACTCTTAAGTAACACATGGTGCTTGACAACTTGAATAATTTTTGTCCAACAATCAAGTTATCACCTAAAAATAAAATAAAGCCTTTACAATTTCTAACATTTATCTGTTGTAGCTTAGTCAATGCTATCTTTTCAACTATCGTTAACAATATTCTTGTTTGAGATTGCCTATAAAACTCTAAATATGTCCTATGGAATGGCTATAAAAGATTGGTGGAACTCTATGGATTTGAATATAGGACAATAAAAATTTGACAAGTGTAGAAGGAGATGAGAATTTTGAAATACAAATAGCAGTGTCCTCTTAAAATTTGAAGTGGGAGATTACATGTTCCTAGAAGTGTCTCCAACTAAAGGAATAGTACGAAATGTTACAAATGGCAACATCCTCTTCAATTTGAAGTAGGAGATTACGCGTTCCTAGAAGTATCTCCTATTAAAAGAATAGTATGAAATGTTTTTCATGTGTCAATACTAAGGAAGTACATAGTAAAGCTAGACTAGGTGCTAGCCTTAGAGCCACCTAAAATCTAGCCAAATTTGACCAATGTGGAATACATCGTAAAGATTGCGGACACAAAAGGACAAGTGCTAAGAGTAAGAAAAATTAGATATGTAAAGATTCAATGGAGAAATTGCTAACTAAAATGAATGAAAGGCCACATAAGAATTAGAAGACATGAGAAAAAAATATTTAGAGTTATTGAAAAGTCTAGGGAAATTTCAAGGGCGAAAGTTCTTTTATTAATTAATTTATTTATATGTTTAGGTGGGAATAGACAAAATGCCCCATGAGATAAGTTTAAAATGAAATTAGTATTTTTTTTTAGTGTGCTCCCACACAATAACTCTAATGAACCATATTGAGACCTTACTTGCAATAAATAAAAAGAAAAGTGAGGAACCCCTACCTTCCCATTCTTGGCTGTGAACACCAAAGGTGAGGGAGTTCCTATTATAGTTTTCTTTTAAGTTTATTATATTATTATGTGTAAACGTATCCTAATTCATTTATGCCTTTGAAAATTAGGAGAAATCTTAAAAGAAGCAAAGAGCTATTATCAAGAACATTGAACGATTGAAAATGACTCAAACAAAGGTAAGAGTAATGCTTTATTACATTGTAGTGTTTAGTAAATATGAATCCAATTGGATGAAATTTTGCATATCACCAGAGATTTGTAGTAGTAATGCTCTCTTAAGATTGATGTAAACCTTATAAGGATTAGGGTTCTTCAATTTGATTTAGGTAAGGGTTTGACACAGCGTGATGTGTGAAACAAAATATGAGAGGGTAATAAACTTGCAATACTTAATAATAATAAATAATCATCCTTAGTAACACTGTCTAATAAGTATTTATAAACTAAAAACCCTAAAACCATTAAGGAAACTTAATAAAAATAAAATAGGAAACTAAATAAAATAAAATAAACTCTTCTAATCTAACTAAGAAAACTTGAACAACTTGATACAATATGGAAATCAAGGATTTTGGCCACTAAAATAGCATTTACAACAAACTCTTCATAAATAAAATGTTATAAAATTTTGAAGTTAAACTTCTAAAATTAAGCCTTTACTGTAGATTAAGTGCTTTCCAACTCCTTCTTAATAACTCTAACAACTTTTGAATTGTTTGGAACACAGTTTCCAAAATGCCTTTCAACTCTTAGTTTTTGGTTTCGACTGCTCTTCTAATGGATTTTCTTATTCTTTTACTTCTGTTGTTCCAACTTATTAAAGTCTAGCATTTCCAAAACAGGAGCATTACACAACTTTTCCTTCAAAATTGCAAAGCTATTGGCTATGGCTACTTCTTTACCCCATTGAAACTTCACTTCCTTCAAATGCGCTATTATCAAAGTAGTAATAGTGCTAAAAATTTAATAAAAAAACACTTATAGAAAGTGGCTAGTCCATGACTACTTCATAATTGTAACACATTCTTTGGTGTAGGTCAATCTCTAATTATCCTAATTCTAGATTCATCCACTAGAATTCCCTCAACGGATACAACATATCTCAAGAATAGCAACTTATTTGTCATAAAGGTATATTTCTTAAGGTTTATATACAACTTATTATCTTGCAAAGTGGATAACACTTGCCTTAAATGCCACAAATGCTCTTCCTCCAAACCATTATGGATTAAAATATCATGAAAATATACTACAACAAATTTCCCAATAGAATGCTTTAGTACCTTGTTCATCAGGAGCATAAAGGTACTAGGAACATTTGACAATTTAAATGACATCACTAACCACTTTACAACCCCTCCTTTGTCTCAAATGTTGTTTTTCATTCATCTCCTGGTCTAATTCGAATTCGATGGTACCCATTCTAAAAATCAATTAGAAAACCACTTGGTACCATGCAATTGATCTAACATATCATCTAGCCTCATAATTGGAAATTTGTAACCCGTAATGATTCTACTTTATTGCTCTATTGATAGGAATTCAACCATTGTACCTATCACTCGAGCTAAAGCGTGTGGGCTTTATAACTTGACTTGAAGGATACTCATTGGCCAATCAACCCAAGATGAACATGCCTACCTTTATGAGTTCCTCTCCCATCATCCACTGAATTGGTACCGAACACTCATTTTTGTCCGAATCAAGGTAGTGCCACCTAACTTACCCTAGGAGTTCTAGTCCAATGGGCCTTGAAGCTCGAATAGCTCGAAGCAACTTGCTTTGCCACTTATTTTCCCCTCCTAAAGCTAGCCAAGCCATCATCCCCTCAGATGAATGCTTAGAAAGTTTATCTTCTTTTGCCAGGAGCGTATCTAGTGCTACAATAACATCTGTCTTTGACATCTAATGGCTGCGCACATTCCCAAAAATATCCCTTTTGTGTCTTTACATTTTTACCCTTTTGTATTGCACTAGTTAAGAATATTTTCCTTGTTCATAAAAAAAAAAAAAAAAAAATCCTCTTTTAATATGTAACCTTAGGGACTTACTATAAATTAGAACTAAGGGCATTGATTAACCATTAATGTAACCTAATGGTTAACAATCCCATGAACCTTGGTATTTTTTAATGGATTAACCTTAACCTATTGATTGAGTAAATTCAAGAACCTTGATAAAGATCATAGTCCTTTAAATTGTATCAATTAAGAACCTCGGTATGGTGAAGAACGCAACAAGAACATAAGTTCTCGATGAGTTCAAAAGTTCACAAAATAACCAAAGAAAGAAGATGACTCTCTCTACAATAATGTTCATAAATCGATAATTGACAAAAGGTTTCTATTCTATGACATAAAAGATTTAAATGCTAATAAAGGAAACCTTAATGGTAATTTTGTAAATAAAAGAACAAGTTAATGCAAATAAAAGGCAAATTCAACATTATAAATTTATTGCATGTCGTTGCCCAATTAGATGGGCATATCATCCATTTAAATGGATCACTTTAGAACCTGAAAAATCATCATGTTGTATCACCCATTTGAATGGGTGGTCTAGCTATTCAGATGGTCACCTTGTTTTCTTGTAAATTCTATTCCATTGACCTTCGTTTCTCCCTGGCTTTATTTTTACAGATTCTTGTGCATCAATAATGGAATAATATAAATTAAGATACTCTAATAACATATCTTTTTTACACTGTAGATCTAAAATAGAAGCAACTACATAAATTGCTAGAATTTATCTATATTACTACAACCATTTTACAGTCATGTCATTTATAGCCACTTGTTGAAAAGGGTCAAATTGGGCATCGAATAGCACCGATAGTATATTCACCGCATTCATAAGAAACAAATGAATACTAGCATGGTATACTTGCGAAAATGTTAAAGTACAATTATGAAAAACTCTTAAAACATTCAACATTTTACTACATACATCACAATTGCTAGGGTGCAGTGGAATGTTTGGGACATTCATGATAACAAAAGAACATAATGCATCTTTATAAGCAACTACACTTTGTAGAAGTCAATAGGTGGAATTTCATCTATGCTTAACATCATTTCTAAAGTTTTTAGGTCGCATGATATTTTCAATACAAAATCTCTGTCATGCCTTATTTATGGAAAGATGATCAATTAAAAAATATACCACTTATCTTATTGGGAACATTTTAAAATCTAAACAATTCATACCATCCTTAACACAAAGATTTAAAATGTAGCAGGCATATTGAATGTAGAAAAATGTTCCCCCTAACGTGGGTCGATATAAAGTTTAAAGTTCATCAATAGATGTCGTGTTAGTAATCACGTTGTCAAAACCAATCAAAAAAATATTTTTTATCAAACCGTATTCATCTAAAATAATACTTATAATATGGAAAATATTTTGCACCGTATGGTGATCATTCAAGACCCATAAAGCTATTAGTCTTTTTTATACTAGCCACACACCGTCTATCCAATGGCATATGACTCCCATGTATGAATCTTCTTGGCATGGATCAATCAATATATCTACGTAAATGGAAACATGCGTCTCAAGAAAATTGAAAAGAATGGCTAATTCACACTTACCATTATAATATAGCTTAACAGTGGTTTTCTGTATGATTTTTGGGTTGTAAGTCCGTGAGCTTGGATTCAGCACTTCTTGCTCATACTCCAACCGATGTGGAGAAGCTATGTGACTCAAATGACAAGTTATACCTTGCTAAATATTCTGCAAGTAGAACTAGTTGCCTATTAGCAAAATAACGAAACAAGCCTCATCCTTGTGATCTTGTTGACTGCAAAATTTGTTACTACGATTCATCTATGCCGAACTCCATAGGGTGCTTCACTCACATGTGCCTATTAAGGGTATCATACCCCTCTCTCCTTTTTTTCACACATAACTTGATTGACAGTAATTACAATAGGCATAGTTGCTGTCATATTCCCCTATAATTTTACAAAAATGTTTAATAAAAATTTCCGATTTAAGTGATGTTGATGACTTACCTGTAGAGTCGGATAGGCCACGTAAGTTCCATAGAATTTCTTCCTCTGATACTTTTTGCACATCGTCTTGCCTTTCTCCTTCTGCCTCCTCCTCACTGCCCTATCGTGGCAGCAGTTCACTTTGTCTACCAGAAGGTCTTTTCATGAAAGCTTGAGGATGACATCATTAAGTTCTCTAGGCGTTCATTAGTAAAGTCATAGATATCGTAATCATCCACTTCAAAATATTGTTGGGGTGCCTCTTGCATAAATTTCCTTTTATGACCTTTGCTAAAACAATCCCTCTTAGAAGAACCTAAATCGCCAAAATAACTTGTCATTTTTTAATATTAGGATAATTATAAAATACTAATATGGACAAATAAGGGGATAAAATATATTTAATAGTTGGCAAGAAATATAACAAAAATTATTCGCAAGATATTGATAATATAGAAGATGCGAGCATAGCAAATAGAAAATAAGAGCACACAAAATAGAAAATGAGAGTACAAAAAATTGAATATGAGAGCAAAAGACAAGAGTGGATGCAAATTTTTTGCGTAGATAATTTTGTTCTTCAAAATGCATTATTAATTTATACAACATCCAACAACACGCTTAATTTCTTCTGCTCTTTTGCAATGTTCAAATTTAAAAATTTAAACACCTGCACGCTGCACCAACACCAATAACTTAAACCGATTCCTCACTACTACAATCCTATAAACCTAAGCAAATATTTTTTTTAAAATGTGTTCCATGCTTTCAAAATGTCTTAATGCAAATTTGATTGTTTTTATCCTGCATCATACTTCCGCGTTTCTCTCCGATTGTCTTCTCTTTTTCTTTGTTTTTCTTCCATAAGGTTGCAGAGTTGCAACCTTTAAGCTGAATATTTTCTTTACTCAATTCCTGCTTCCTTTGATTTTTTTTTTTCCCTTCTTTTTCTTTCTTTGCTGACAACGTATGTCAGCCTTTTAGTCAAATATTTTCCTCCTTTTTCTTCCTCCTTTGCATTTCTTCTTTACTGTCAACTTCAAATTTTTTTTTATTTTTTAAACCTATACGATGGGCCCAACCCTCGAGTTCAACTTGACTGTGAACCAGAATGTTGACAGTTGGTTCGAAGCCTGCCAGTTCGCTGGGTTGCATAATGCAACCTGATCTTTGAACCGTCGAGCCAATTCTACTAGAGGGCTTATTCAAGGATCTAAGTTGGTCAGGTTGGTTCACAGGTCTAAACCAGCCTTCTCCTATGTCTAGCAATAGGCTTTGTTGGTAAGTCTCTTGGGATATGCTAGAATTGAAGGGTAGAGTAAAATATATAGATTGATTGAATCATCTACCTCATCTACATTTGGCAAAAATAAATAAATAAATAATCTTCCTCATCTACATTATCACTATCCTCATCTCTATCTTCTTCAACCTCCAACTTGCTTGTCCTCATCTTGAAACACCCAATGCACTCCATTGAATCCATTGATGCCGCCGCAGTCATGGGATCCTCCTCATTCCAATCCTCCATCCTCCACCATATCCCCTGTCTAGCCATAATCGATGAAAAGGAAAATCACGATGCTAGATTTGATAATGAATCAATTAGATCAATGACTTCTGCTACTTTTTCTTTTTCTTTCTTTCTTTTTTTTTATAATTTTCTGTTATTTAATTATTTAATTATTACAGCCAATTAGTAACTAACACATGTACCTAATTAAAATTATAAAATACATTACCATTATTTATTAAAAAGATAAATGCTTTTTTACCCCCCAAAAAGAAAAAGAGAGAGAGAAAGGAAAAGGTCATTGTTAATGTAATTTTTCCCAAATGTTCCAATGCAAAACGGCATTAATACAGGTATCGAGGAAGGCTAAAAACAAAACCTTTAAATAGAGCAATTTTAAATTTCAATTCCTTTATTTCCCTCTTATATGTTAAATTTAAAAACTACTCCATAACAATAATTTACAATAACACAAAAGACAAGACAAGACTGCATACTATTTGAAATTCCTGAATTTCAGAGTCTCTCGTCTCCATTTGTTAACTGAAAAAGGGAAAAGAATGGCTAGCATTACCAACCTTCTCTAAAACCAACTGGCTTGCTGAGATACAAGTGCATGACTCTGGATAGACAACTTTTGACTAAACTTGCTTGCTGAGACTTGAGAGCATGACTTGGATAGACAACTTTGGATAAAACGAGATTTGATACAATCCAATCGTGGACGAGTCAGTAAAGTCCATTTTATGTCAGTAATCAACTAATAACAAGCAGTCACGCCACGAGAAGAACATTTCGCCATGGCAGTGGCACTTGCACACTCACTGAACCTTTACAATCAGAGAAAACACAGAATCCTAAGAATCACATTGCTCGATGACAATGGCTCATATTACGCCATTCTAGTACATACACAAGCTTGGAGGTACACATTCGTCATGGTGCAATATAAAATGCTAACAATCATCGATCGTGACAGTGCTAGCCAGGATTTTGGGGAGCTTCTATTGAGTTTTTGCTAACGTCCGACTCGAAACACCATGCAGTAACTTCACGAATCCATGGAAGCTCAGCTTTCCATCAGTATGTCTAATCCAATCATGAAGAACAGCATAGACAGGAACAGAACTGCTCACACCCAATTCCTGAAGAAATATATACAGGACACTACACATTAGTTCACATGGATCAATGCTCTAGAAGCACGGCAAGCTATGAATAAGTTTCCATTCCACATTAACACAAAGAGACCACACTAAATTGGCAAAAAATGCAAACAAGCCACAGTTAATGCTTCAGGTTTATCGAAAACAAGTATAATATGCAACTGCACATAGAACCAAATCGTGAATGAGCTAATTGAATTACTCATTGGAACAAGTTTTAAGACCAAATTAGTTCACGTCAAATACTTTAAAGATAGATTACAATCAAAGAACTAGTCTGACTAAAGGGCATCAACTACTAACTTTCACGTGAAAGGGTACCAATAAAATTTTGCAATCCACAACTCAAGCCCATATCGGCAGGGATGCATGTGATATGTGCACATGTTGATGAGGTTGCAGCACTAGGACATTATGTCATTTACGTCATCCTCCACCAAATACAAATAAGAGCTAATGTAGGCATGATAAAATCTCGTTAAAGGACCACTAATACAGCCTGATATGATAATGCCCACTGCACCAGGAAAAGAGAAGGTGGGAACCATTTTGAGATGATGCCAATTAGACTCAGAAACAGCAGCTTATGTCAAGGACCACGTCTACTGAAACAAACAGATGTAAAACGAGAAAAAATATTATCAAGGTTAAAATACCGTCATAAGTCATTTGTCAATGATTTGCAATGTATTACACAACAGAATTTCAAATTATGTCAAGAAAAGAAAAAGAAAAAGATATATCACTACCGAGGCCAGTTCATCTATCACAATAGCCTTGTTTCCTTCTTTCTCAAAAATCTCATAGGCACGACAAGCATGCTGTTCCCATCTGTCCAGTGCTTCTAGTTGATGGACACTTAAAGCAGCAGCACAAAATTCTTCAAAATCCATTCTCCTATATTGAAGTGCACTAAGCTGACAAATCAAACACATAAAATTCAAATTTATATATCTTTTATTTTTTTTTATTTTTTTTGTGATAAAAGTTGGGAAACCTTAAAATAACACTAATGTGCGAAATTTCCACAATTCGGAACCATCAAAACATACCGATGCCAAGAAATCTGGGACCCGAGAATCCTTCATAGCATCTGTCGAATTCTTCATCATGGCCTGAAATAATAGATGTTTGCAACTGTGAACCAATGCAACAGCATGAAAAAGAAACTTCAGTACTCTCTAATAAAAAAAACTAACCATCTTGATGTTTTCCAAGCTTATGGTGCCACTTTTGTTTGGCTCTAACAAAGCAAACTGCTCTTTCAAATAAAATAGATCATCTACCGTCAATGTTTTGGATAAGGCCTGCAAAAATTCCAAATAAGATATCATGCAACCAATATCTTGGAGAGAAACAGCATACTGCAATGAAACGAGGACAGAGGGGAATATATATCATATCTTTTCTTTTCCTTTCTAGACCATCATTCATCAAATCTTATCTTCCAAGATCTAAAGAGAGTCTAATATTTCCCCCTGTTCTTGCCTGTAAATCCTATGAGTAGCACTGCTGTAATGGATAGAACCTATATTATATGACATCTTCCAGGTTTTCTAACAAACATTATTCTCCTTTAGCAATCAACATTGTTGAGAACAAAGGAATGAGCTGTCCTTAATTGGGACCAAGCCCTGACAACGTACAAAAAGGCTTCAGTCCATACAAGGATATCTAATAATTCATTTCTTACACATAAAATCCTTTTTCTGAGCATAGAAATAGAATCCATGCTTTAGATATTCATAAGGAACTAACCGAAGCCCCCAGGTCACAATTATCATGCAACATCTTATTATTAACAAAACCTTACATGCTTCTTATTTTCAGAGATAGTTTTGCCTTAGGTTATTCAATTTTTTTGGATAATTTATGTTATTTAATTTTTCCATTGAAATCTAGGTACAATATCATCAATCTCCTATTAGCTATGCCATACAATAAAGTTTAATTGACCTATAAAGTTCATTTCCACTAAGCTTAATTAACCTGAAAGTGCACCATATTGCCATGCCATTAGGATATTGACAGAAATATTCCAGTAAGTGATCACACTAAATACAGTAGAAGAATTTTTTGGGTTATCAATACAGTGGAAAAGTTCAATGGTACAAGATTAGAGTAATGACTCAAATGCATATAATACAAGTCCAGCAATCAAATGACCTCAACCCATAATCTTCCCCAATTATAGACATGGACATTGGTGTTTGAAAACTATACTGGGTGGAGTTTTTGTCAGATATTATTACCTTGATTCAATTTCACCCAATAAATCCTCAACCAATGATATCCTATGTAAGGATAATTCACCTAAAGAAAATTGATCCATTGTTATTTCATTTAATGCTAAAAATTTACATGGCCTTCTAAGTCACATTCCACAAAGATTACTTAATTGTTTATCAGGGGCAAGAAACATATGACAGTTGGAATGATCATTCAAGACAAAACACATTGTGCTGGAAAAGTATATTGCTGATAAACCATTTCGATATTACATGAATCATCCCAATCCTACCAGTAACTATATAGAACACAGTTTCCTAAAGTTACACTCAAGCATCAATTAAGATCTTACATACCTTTAACGCAGCTCTCCGTAGTGTTGATGAGCGCATATAGGCCTTCATCAGTTTAAATATCAATATATCTAAAGGCATTTTAATGTCTTTATGATTTTTTATCCAAGGATGACCTGGAAGGAGAATGAAAAATTAATTCAGAAATAAAAAAGATTTAAGCACCAGTATTGTTGCAACTCACATAAAGCTTGTGCAGCAGACATCCTTTTTCTTGGGTCTTTAATCAACATGCGCTTGACAAAGTCCTTTGCCTCAGAGGACAGAGAAGGCCAAGGTTGGTCATTAAAACAAGGATCAGCTTTGAGAACAGCTCTAAATATTCCAGATTCACTACGTGCCCAGAAAGGACGACTGCCACAGAGAAGAATATAAGCAATTACACCTATACTCCAGACATCTGCCTCCGTGGTGTAGGCTCTATGAAGAACTTCAGGAGCCACATAATAAGCACTTCCAACAATATCATTCAACCTTTCATCTGCAATACAATAAAAGAAATTTTAAGCAGCAGATCCAAAGGATAAAAGCAGCTGCTGGTGTCTACGTATGACAATCTCCAACAAACCTGGCTTAACAAAGTCTGACAAACCAAAATCTATGGCCTTCAATGACGAGTCCTCATCCTTGGATGAAAAAAGAAAGTTCTGATTCACAAATTAATCATATTATCAAGAATGCACTAGTTCAAAAAGATTACTCATGAAATAAAGAGCAAAGCATCTGCAAAATACAGCATACATAATGGATACAGTTAAGCCAATAGCAATTATTTGCTTGTGAATTGTGCAATAAACTCTGAATGCTGCTCATGTTGATGGCAGTTTGCTAAACATTATCAGGAAGTTGCAAAATTAGATCCAAATATTTTTAACTTTGGTGATTATACATGTACTTCCTGAAAACCTTTGAATTAAAACTGCAAAAGTTCAATTCTTATAAGAAGCAAATTCAATTTTTCTCAGTTCAGACAAAAATATTGAATGAGTAAACATAACAGCAATCATGAGATAGATAAAGCGCACTAATTTATCAAAATGGAAGTTACAGTGCTCAAATAGACAGATGCAATTAAAAAGATTAATAATCTTTTGGATAAATAAAAATAATAATAATAATAATAATAATCTTACAGTGACCACTGGGCCATTTTGTTAGTTTACAAATACTACTTTTCATTTGTTTTATATGCACTAGATAATTGTTGATTATTTCTAGGGGAAATAGCAATTTCACTCCCAAAAACATTGGTTTGGTATGAATTCATCCCCAGAACTTTCATAAATGTGCACTTACATCCCAAACCATCTCTAAAGCATCAAATTTAGTTGCCACATGGTGTGGTTAATGCACATGTTCAGTTTGGAGAGTAGAACGAATTTGCACCTGACATAACAGTATGGGGGGATAAAAGTGCAATCGTTACTTATTTCTATGGTATGCATACCAGGACTGGGGTAAGTTAACATTAACAGTTTTAGTCAACAGAAATACTTGATTGCCATGCAGCCCGGCAAAATGAGAAAATCCTAGTTGAAATTGAAGCTCTTAAACTTTTCCCTTTTTCGGGCTAAATTGAAGCTCTTAATATTTGTGAGCATAAAGTGCAATATTTCCCAATCAATGCAAAAGAAATCTCAGGCATGAGCCTGCTATGCTGCTGGGAGTTTATGACTAAGCAAAGATAATCAAGTTTTACAGCTCTCAATGACACAGCTGTAAGCAGCAACTTCACTCCAATCAACTATTCCTGAAGCAGGGGAAAAAACAATAAAGCATACCTCAGGTTTAAGGTCTCGATGCACAACTCCCTGGAGGTGACAAAATGCAACAACACTTAATATTTGTACCAAAACAGCTCTTGCATCATCCTCTGTGTACTTTCCACCCCTAAGCAAGAGATAAGGAAAAATATCACCACATCAAACTCTGGAGACAGTAATACAAATGACATATCTTCATAAATATTCTGCCTTGAGCCCAAAATTTACAGGCAGAAATAATGCAATCATGTGATGGCAAGTGAAAAACAAGTACCTTGAAAGTATTCTATCTAGTAGCTCCCCTCCTTCACATAACCTGAAAATTCATGGAATTGTAAAAGCATTTTAAAGCCTGTACTTTTATATGTGAGCTATGCTAACTTTAATCAGCAATAGTACAAATAAGCCTCATGATCACACTTACTCCATTACAATGTAGACACTGTCTTGGTCCTCGTATGCATCATAAAACTGCACTAGGTGCTTATGTCCTGTCAATGCTCTCAATATTTTTACCTCCCTTCGTACATCTTCAATTGCAATTGCTGTTGTCATCTGACAACAAAATGATAAAAAGCATGTCAGCTTCTAATGGAACAAAAACATGGGAAATTTGAAATTCTTCTAGTAGAATCATTAATGTTTTACAAGAACAATGGTTTAAACTTAATCAAAAGCGCACACATAATATCAGAAGAAGCCAGAGATTTCTCTAGCCATTGATCTGAAAATCAGAAAAAATAGAAACAGAATAGGGAATAGTTTAAGGACTAAATTACACCATGTGGAATCCAACGCCATGACAACAGGGCTTGGTCTAACACATGTGCAATTGTGCTAATGCCTAATCCCCTTATACTAAAATCTTATGAAGATGATCTTCCAGTCTAGATAACTTTTCTCCTCCCACATTTGCAACACCCCTGCTAGCAAATGAAGACTTTGACCTTTGACTTCTATTGAACTTGTCAGTCTCTCAGATATGGTGTTCCACGTTTCACCAATCCCACTTAAATGAGCAGATTTGCGAGAGGTTGACCATCCAGAATGGCAGGATGCAAGGGAGGTATTACGAGGAAAACAGCATAGCTAGTATTTAAGGTGTAATACAAGTTATAAAAATTATGTAGCAGGTTCTTTCATGCAAAAGGTGTCACCTTTAAAACTAATTTTTCTCTTTTAGCTTAAAAATACATCCAAGCATCATAGACTGTGGAATAGATTATTCTATCCCCTAGTAGTATCACCTATATACACAAAGTACCTGGTGCTATCCGATTAAAATTAACCAGACCCTGATGTGATGATATAGCCTAAGGTGTTCCAAAAGAAGAGGATACAAGAAAAGGTGATGTTGAAAAGTCCTTTTTTATCTAGGATAGACCAACCATTACATGATTGCAGCAGCCTGTTGCAAACCATAGTCCACATCAATGCAACAAAATCCTAAAATACAGAATCAACTGCAGTTGGTCCATACTAATGCCACAATTTGATGACAACTGGAGGAAACCAACTATTAGGAAAATCTCATCAACCTTCAACATTGCCCTTAATGATCCAGAGACCATCAAAGAATCAATATTTTCCCACATGAAAGGAGGGTAAAAAATAACCAAAATAAAATAATTTAAAAAAAAAAAAAAAATCCTCTTCTTGTGAATCATTTTGTAGTTACAAACAAATCATATTATGTACATGATCCAATCTAGAAGAATATCAAGAAAAATCCACAAGTAGTCAACTTAAACCATCAAAACCAGATTAATTCATCCTTTTTCTTTTTTAGGTGTAAATAAATAACAATTCATCCCTTTTCAGTTTCACATAATATTCAACTTCCACAATATCTCACAACATAACAGGAAATCATAAAATGAACAGTTATGCCTAAATCGAACAGCAAAAACACAAATAGTACAGTAAAAAATTCCAACAATTTTCTCTACCGATTCCCTTGGCATAAACAACATCAAGCAACGCCGGAAACAATCAGATCAACTCTTTCACTAATTCACACAACATACCAATATATAAACAATTGAGAGTTAGAACAGACAACTGACAATTGAAACATGGATCCCAATACAACAGAAAGCAATCACAACCTTCGATTTTGGTATAACCTTTACCGCAACCTGCTGGCCCTTAAGCTCACCCTTCTTCGACCTGGCCTTACACGTATATCCGAAATGCCCTCTCCCAACCTCCTCTCCAACCTCATACTTAGTCACGAAATTCTTTGAAAACCCGAAGCTCTTGTCGAGTCCCGCCCCATTTCCAGCCCCTCCCTCCGCCTCGCTCCCTTCCGGTATTGCCGCCTCATTTGGCTTCACCGTCCCGCGCCGCAGGGCAAGCGCAGCCCTAATGTGCTTTGCCGGAGAAGGCGGAGGGAACGGCCGTTTGAAAAAACGCTTCGGCGTGGAGTTTGCACTCGCATTGGCCGGAGATCTGACCGGTGACCTCTTCGAGAAAAAGTACCGCGCCGGGCTAGGGCTATAAAACGGAAAAAACGGCGATCTTTTTACATTCTCAACGCTTGTATCGTCCTTACTTTTATTTTCACCATCGGGTTGATGGTTGGTGGGGTTTTCTCCATCGAGGAAGCTCGAAGTAGAGTTCTTATCGTCTTCTTTAGCTGAAACAACTCCGCTTTGTTTGGGATCGTTCTTTGGAGAGGAGAGATCGGGGTATTGCGAGGGTTTTGATGTACAAATCCCCATTTTATCTCTCTCTCTCTCTCTCTCTATCTATCTACCTCCACTTTCTCTCTCTCCTCTCCCTGGAACAGCAAAATTAGGGTTTCCGTTGGTGTTATTGCATTTTGAATTTGAAAATGGAAATAAAAAGAAGGCCAATAGCTGTTGTTTTGTGTTGTGTGGAATTTGAAGGAAGGAGGAGGAGGAACAGAACAAAGAGACAGAGAACAAATTAACTAAAATAAAAATAAAGAAAGAAGGATAACAAAAGGATTAGTACTTCAAAAATAAAATATCGTAAAAGGGAAAGAAAAGGATTTAAAATAAAAATGGAATTTAGTTTAGTTTTGTGTACAGTGTTTGTGGAATAGAGGTTTGTCTCAGCGTCTGAGAATGGGCACGAGAGAGAGAGAGATCAATCTCTGCAGATGAGCATAAAAAGGAACAAGACGATGCTACTCCTGATGTCATGGCAATTACACATCATACCATTATTTATCGGGAAAAAGAAGGAGAAAGGCGCCGGATTACCCATTCGGAGCAAACTAATTCCAAAAAGACAATTTAAAAATAATAATATTTTTTGAAATAACATTTTAAAATCAAAAACTGAAACTATAATTTTAAAATATAAAAAAATTACATATTTAACCTATTATTTTAGCTAGAGATAAGTGATAAGTGCATTTTTAGATAAATGAAAATGCTAACTTATAATTTTCTCCAACTAAAATCGCAGTCTCAATTTACAATTCAATTGAACACTTTATATTCCTCCACTTGGACAAAATGCCATTTATAGACCGTTTTGATGCGATTTTTTTCTCATTTTCCTCCACTTTCTCTTTAAAACCCATCTATAAAACACGATTTTTGGCTTGAAAATTATAGTTCCGTAGCTTCAACTCATGATTTCGATTTTTATTCAAGTATTATCTATTTCATTATAAATTTATTTGCTTCAATTTAATGATTTTACACTCCATTATTGTTTCTCTCTATGAAATAGAATGTGTTATTATTGATTTTGTAATAGATGAAAGTTAAACTTGAAAGTGTACTTGAAATTGTATAATGTTTCATACCAATTAGTGAAGAATTTATATTATTTGCCTCAATTTTATTAAATTTGTCTTAATTTGTAGGATTTGCCTTAATTTTATTAAATTTACTCTAATTCGTAGAATTTGCTCCAATTTTATTAAATTTGCCATAATTTGTATGATTTACCCTACTTTTATCAAATATGCACCAATGTTAATAAATTTTCCATAATTTGCCCCAATTTTATTAAATTTGCCTCAATTTGTATGATTTGCTCTAATTTTATTAAATATGGCCTAATTAGTAGAATTTACCACCATTAAATTTGCTATAATTTGTATAATTTGCTCTAATTTTGTAGATATTGCCCCAACATGTAGAATTTACACTAATTTGTAGAATTTGTTATAATCGGTAGAATTTACCCTAATTTTGTAGATTTTTCCATAATTTGAAGAATTCAGCCCAATTTTGTGCAGATGGCAAATTTTGTGAGGTTTGTGATATTTGCCCATGGGAATATCATGTATGGTAAAGATGAACCATATTATGATAGGTGGGTTGTTAAGAAAATTAAAGTAAAGATGCTAAGGTTTACAAAATTGTTGATGAAGATAGGTACAGCTATTAAAATCGATCTTACTTGCCTCCAAGTGGACGTGTTCCACAAGCAGCTAACAATTTTTAACTTAGGTTCTGTCTAACCATAATATTCTTTGATCCCAATTACAGAAGATGATAATGTGGAAGCACTTATTGAATTTGCTCAAGCTACAGGTTGATTGTTCATCCAAGAGCTATTCATTAAATTAGAAGATAATACTATCCTCACTTAAGGTGAAACCATAGGTTATGAGACATCAATGCCTCCTCACCCCCACCCCGGCGTAGGGTTAAGAATGCATGAATGTTGTTACTACAGTTAAACAAACCAATGATTTTTAGAAGAATTATATAGAAAATAATGACATGGATTTACCTATCGAAGATACTCTTAGGAGGGAGATCAAAGAGGTTTACAATGATATATCTGTTGATTCCAAAGAAGAAGTTGTAAACGAGAAGGATGAAATTGGTGGGCCTTACACAAATATTGAGTTTGACATATCTAATGATCCTTTACCTCCAGTATCCCTAGAGGTTACCATTGCACATACTATTGTGCTTAACTCTCTAATGGTTGATCCCATAACTTAATCCTTCAAGCATCCTATTCCATTTTTCAATAAGAGGGATGGTGGTGATGAGTACATAACATTTGAGGAGAGTGTTTTATCTTCAAATGACTTGAGCTTTGGTGATGAGTTAAAAAAAGAATGATTATGGTTTGCCATGAAGTCTAATTTGATATACGCAGTGAAGGTATGCCATATAAAGAATCACTATAATTATCATGTTGACAAGTTTGACAAAAAGGTGTACCATGTTGTCTACACTGAAAGGGATAGGAGAAGTAGATGGTGGCTTTGTGCATGCCAAAAATGGATGGATTGAGATTTAATAATTACCATTGTCGAAGGGCTGCACACATGCATCAATCCCATGTTAAATTAAGACCATCCATGATTAGACTCAAGCTTTATGGCACGATGTTTCTTGGGTCAGGTGAGAAATGAACCTGATATAAAGGTGTCTGTGTTAAAATAAAATATTTGCAACACATTCAAGTATCTAGTGATAAGGAGACACGTATGGGATGGTAAAATGAGGGCAATCGAAGCTGTATATGGGGATTGTGATAAATCATACATGAAGTTGCCTAGATTGTTAAATGTCGTGTAGATTAATAACCCAAGATTGCATGTAGAGTGGCAAGGTTGGCCAACCGTGGCAAAAGGTAAAGTGATCTTCTAGAAAGTGTTCTAACATGTGGGCCATGCGTCAAGCACTATAAGCTGGTTGTCAACATCTATAGAACCTTTTGTTATGGGAAGTATGGCTGCACACTTCTCATTACATGTGGTATGAGCGATGCTAACCACATAGTCCCTTTGGCATTTGCATTGGTGGATAAAGAATCATTCACCTCTTGGTCATGGTTTTTAATTTTGTTAAAAGAACGTGTTGTTGATTATTGTCGTGATCGGGAAACGATATGTCTCATATCTAACCAACATGCAGGGATAGTTAAGGCAGTTAAGCACCACGATGATAAATGGCGACCACCCCCCCCCCCCCCCCATGCATTTGACATGTGGCTAGTAACTTCAATTCGAAGTTTAGAAGTGTCCCACTTAGGCAACTTATCACTACAATAAGTTTATAGGTGTAGGAAAAGAAGTTTGAATTTTAAATAGAGAAGTTGAGAAAAAGAAATAAAGTTGCATCCAACTACTTCACTTACATCCCAAAAGGCGCAAACTAACACCTTTCTTGAAAAATAAATTTCATATACTCTTTAAATTTATTTTCTAATTTGCTTTGAGCCTCATTGGACAAACACATTGTCATTCCTTCTTCCACCTTCCCACTCACACACACCAAATTAACTTATAGAGTCAGTTTGCCATATAGCACTAGTAAAATTAATTCCTAGATTATAGTTACAAAATTGCACATTAAATAAATAATTTAAATAAAAGAGAAATTATATTTTCTAACTACGATTTGCCTTGACATTTTGCAGATAAGCTTTTAATGGAACTCACAATTTCAAACTGTGATTGTAGGTCATTAGTAAAGGATGAGTTTTAAAGGAACTAAAATCGCATTTCCAAAATACAATTTTGTTGTCCCCTTTATCTATTTGTAGCAACTTATTTCTAGATGCATTTTCTCTCTTTCGTTGTCCTCAATTTGTCGCATTGTCTTCTCTCTTTTAAAATTGCACCGTGATCACTTTTTTTTTTTGTTTCCAATCTTAGTTTCATAGCTCCAACTCATGGTTTTGGTGTACGTTTAAGTAAGTATTAACTAATACATTTACTGTTTTGTTATAAATATGTTTGCTTTCATGTATTGATCTTTCATTCCATTATTATTTCTCTCTTTAAACATGGAATGTATTATTGTTGATTTTGTGGCACTTGAAGCTTAAACTTGAAAGTATAAACTTTGTTGCCTATCAGCTAGCAAAATAATTACTTGGTTCGGGTCAATTTCTTATTTTTCGCCTAATTTTTTACATTTTATTGTAATTTTTACAATTTGCCTCAATAATTGTTGTTTGTGATGTATGTCTAAATGTATAAATGTATGGAATTGGGTTTTAAAGAGATGATTTAGACTGTTAGAATAAGAAGTGTAAAGCTTTGTTGTACTTTTTTCGTACCTTTTGAACTTAGAACACATTGAAAATATGAAAAGGCATTGTTTTTATTTTATAAGATCCTTCTACTTTGCATTTAAAGACTATCTTGTTATGAATGATTCTTGAACTAATTAGTACCTTCCAAGTGAAAAAAAAAAAAGAATGTATGTAATGCTATGGTTATATCTTGTGAACTATGTATTAGGAAAGTGGTGTGGTTATGTATGGGTAATTGGGTTGTGTAATAGAAAGTTTAGGAAGTGTATGTTGGTGATATAGAGGTATTATTAAGTTTCGACTAAGGACTTACAAGTTTATGTGACATTTAGTATGAAAATGAGGTATAATAGGTTCATATAATATTAAGTTAGTTTTTTCTTATATGTTGTTTGATATTGTTATCAGCTAGTGGTGGAAACGACGAATTTTGTGAGATTTGTAATATTCACCCATTGAAATATCATGCATGGTGAAGATGAAGTATATTACAATAGAAGGCCTCAAGAAAATTAAAGTAAAAATGGATGTGGTGTATATAGAATTGTTGAACAAGATATGTGCAACCATTAAAATTGATCCTACCTCTCATCAAGTAGAGATGTTTTGTAGGCAACCTATGGTTTTTAACTCAGGTTTCATCAGACTACAATATTTTTTATTCCCTATCACTAATGATGATGATGTAGAGGCTCTCATTGAATTTGCTCATGAAACAGGTCAATTGTTCATTCAAAGGCTGTTTGTTGAATTATAAGGTAGTTTTATTTTGACTTAAGGAGAAACTGTACCTAATGAGACTATTGTGCCTCCTCCCTATCCCACAGGGTAAAAAATGCATGGATGTTGCAATTACATTTGAATAAAATGATGATCTTCTTTAGGATTATACATAAGATATTGACATGAATTTACCCATTGGAAATGCTCTTGGGAGGGACATCAAAGAGGTTCACCATGATATGTTTATTATTAAGAAGAAGAAGCAACAAATGAGGATGATGCGGTTGATGGTCCTTGCACAAATATTGAGTTCAAAACATGTGATGATCCTTTGCCTCTAGTTTCTCTAAAAAATTACCTCCTTAGACATTGTTGTGCATTGCTCTCCCATGGTTAAACCCAAAGCACTGTCCTTTAAGCATCCCATTCCATTATTCAATAGGAGGGATAGTAGTGATGGCTATATAACATTTGAGGAAAATGTTATATCTTTAGATAATTTGAGATTCGATGATGAGTTGAAGAAAGAGATGCAGTTTGCCAAAAAGTCTAATTTGATATACGCAGCAAAGTCATATCACATCAAGCATCACCATAATTATCATGTTAATCAGTCGGACAAGTGTGGTATGTTGTGTGCATATAGAGGGATAAGAGGTGTAAATAGTGACTCTGTGTATGCCAAAAAAAGGATGGATAGAGATTTTGTTATTACTATTGTTGAAGGCTTGCACACATGTATTAATTTCATCTTGAACCAAGACTATCCATGGTTAGACTCAAGCTTCATGGCATGGTATTCCCTAGGTCAAGTGAGGAATGGACTCAATGTGAAGGTTTATGTGCTTAGAGAAAATATACGCAAGACATTTAAGTATTCAGTAATAAGGAATGAGTATGGGATGGTAAGAGGTAGGCAATCGAAACTATATACAACAATTGGGATAATATGTCTTCAATACATAATTCATATTCAATCTCCTTAATTTAATACAGTGGAAGCTTTCAACAATTTAAATGCTACAACAATCTTAAATCCATTAGACAAATTCAACAATTTTCCATCCTTCTCTCCATCTGTGTATTACTCATCATGGTAGACATATTCTATGTTCTCGTTATTTTGGTCTGTCTTTACAGTGGTCTCATCATCCCCTACTACTTTTCTTGTGGTACTTGTAACTAAAAAGGGTTCCCATGGAGAGTGAGCTAACACTTAGTATAATGCATACTTACACACTCATACGCATGGCATACCAGACACATCATCACATACATAATGCAACATATTATTAATAAACAATTTATTTATCTTTCACATCATGTAATCCAACGGCAACTCATCATCATATCAACATACAACCTTACACATATCCACACAATCCTTCCACAAACAAATATGTATAAATACATATATGACAAAAGGTACTTTTCTTTGTCTATGAGTCTATTCCATACATAATAATAATATATATACGATAGTGGGTACTCCCCATTATCCATAATTCCTTTCACAACATCTTTTCATAACACATACAACATCCTTCCACATTATATACATGTGTCCTTCCACATTTCACCTAGCTCATTTTGGTACATGACACAACTAGGGATAATGTTATATATCGATTATCGGGGTGCCATCTCGAGAACATCAACCACACTTGGTTTCTCGGACTTAGCCAATGACAATCACACACGCAATCAATCAAATTCTTTTACAAAAACATTTAATCTACACACATTTCAAACTTAGCAATCACAAGCAACAAACATGGCATACACGTACCTTAAATCCAATAGACGATCTCCTCACACTTATAGTCTCACAAATCTTCCAAACTTACACACATTCACAATTTCGTATCTTTAGGATTGCATTTGATTGAAGTACATTCGAATGGCAAGTGTTTTGACTCAACACAACCATATAAGAGGTTGTGTAGAAGAATAATGGGTAGTACATGGCTGTGCTTGAGGCCGTGTACTTTTCTGTAAATTTTTGTAATTGGACACACCTAAGTACATGAGCATGTCAATGACCATGTAACTTACTGTACACTTTCACTTTTCAACACAAGTAGGTACACAAGTGTATACCTAGCCATGTAGTTCACTATTCATCACAAAATCCTTTTTCCAATTTGCAATTTCTACCCTGACCTAATTTTCTAAAGAGATATGTCTAATTGATTCAAAATTGTGGTATTCCTATCATATTACAAGGGGATTTTGGTACTTACTCGTTCCGGATTGTGATTTAGCTTCTTGAACCGTCCATTCCTATATATGTTTCATCCTTTTCCTTACTCCAAATTCTAATCACATGTTAACAATTGATCTCAGAATCATGAATTCGTAATCCCCGGTATATACTCTAATGATTAAGATTCTTACTTGGTAGAACGAGTTCAACTTATATAATTCCCCTTTTAGGTTGCTCTATGGTCTTATAGAGAGTTTTTCTGGAATGATACTTAGGATTCTATAGTGCCAAATGGGGAAAAGAGTTACATTAGGTCAAACAAGGGCTTAAATACTTTGATCCTAATTTGACCAAACTACCCCCATTTTTATATATTATTTACCCTCTTATCCTTGGCTAAATTTTGATAATATTAAATACATACATATATATAATAACATATAAGTAGTTATACTTTTTTAGACTTTTTAAATTTTTTTTCTTAGGCTTTTCACTTATTCTAAAGTTTTTTTTTTGTTATTTTTCTAATTTTTAACTTTCTTTTTTCTTTTTCTTTCTTCTCCCCCACCTCTAGAATCTAGTACATAGTCTTTCTTTTCCAACATTTTTCTTTCCACGCAACCTTGATGCTCAACTTGTACTACTAATCGACCGGTCTACTTGTCGACAATATATTGCGAATTCATAAGTTTTAATCAAAATCTAACAGCATCAATCAATTAGTTTTGTTTTACTTTCACCCCTTAAAAAGGAGCTAATTTTCTAATTGGTGCACAAATTGTGAAAAAGGGTATGATATAACTAGGAGATACTTAATGAAAGCCTATTGGTTTAGGTCTGAAAGGGTGGTTAAAGTCAACTTGGAAAGACCATTGACCTTTGAATTTTTTGCTCATGAGATCTTATTGATGTTCCAATTTAAGAATTCAAAATAGAGTGCTTACATGTGTTAGAGATAGAGAGTCATCATTTCTTCTTTGGTAGTGTAGTCACCTTTAACTTGTTTGCTCACAAGTTGTGAGTTTGAGAAGATTTCTATTCTTTCGACTCCTACTTCTTTGGCTATCTTGAGCCTTGATATAAGGGACTCATATTCTACTAGTTGGGAAGCTAAACTTAATAGTGAACTAGATTTCCATGCTATAGGGTCTTTGTAGGACCAATTGAACTCCACTTTTGCCTTTAGTAGAAGAGTAGGTCAGTAGGCACTGATGGATCCTTGGGTACCATGCCTTCAACAACAAAGTTTGCAAAGACATGTGCTTTTATAGCTTCTCTAGTTTTGAATTATATTTTGTAGATGCTGAGTTCTAAGGCATATTGAACCATACACCTAGAGTGGTTAGGGTAATGCAAGACTTAGCATAATAGTTGGTTAATGAGTATAATCACTTGATGTGCTTTAAAGTAAGGCCATAACTTTCAAGAAGAGATTATGATTGCAAGGATGAACTTTTCAACCTTTGAATATCAGACTTTTGGTCCTTAAAAGTATGTGACTAACATAGTACACTAGTTGCTACTCTTGTCCTTCAGCCTACACCAAGACCAGTGAAAGGGTTTAGCTGCTGACATATAAGTATAAGCAAAGATCTTTACTTGGGATGCACTTAGATAAGAAAGGCAGGTTGGTGAGGAATCCTTTTAGCTATTTAAAGGTCCCGATATTGGGTGGTCCATTAGAAGATGGTATGGTTTTTTAGGACCTTAAGAAACCCAATGCACTTGTCGATAGACTCAAACACAAACCTATTAAGAGCAACAATGCACCTAGTTAGCTATTGGACCTCCTTAATTGTTTTCGAAGGCTACATATCTAAGATGGCTTGGATTTCATTGCTTCAAAGTAAGGCCATAACGTTTAAGAAGAGATTATGACTACGAGGTTGAACTTTTCAACCTTTGAATATTAGACTTTTGGTCCTAAAAGTATGTGACTAACATAGTACACTAGTCGCTACTCCTACCCCGTCAACCTACTCCAAGACTAGTGAAAAGGGTTTAGCTATTGACGAATAAGTATAGGTAAAGATCTTTGCCTAGGATGTGTTTAGACAAGAAAGGTGCCTTGGTGAGGAAGCTATTGAGCCTTTCAGTTATTTGAAGGTCGCCTGGTATTAGGCAGTCCATTAGAAGTTGGTGGGTTTCTTTAAGATCTTAAAAAAACCTAGCACACTTGTCGACGAATTTGGACACAAACCTGTGAAGAGCAACAATGCACCTAGTTAGCTATTGAACCTCTACAATCGTTTTCGAAGGCTACATATCTAAGATGGCTTAGATTTCATTGCTTCAAAGCTAGGCCATAACTTTCAAACAGAGATTATGATTGCAAGGTTAAACTTTTCAACCTTTGAATATCAGACTTTCAATCCTAAAAGTATGTGACTAATAATGGGTCGCTTTTCCAATTGGTATCAATTTATAAATTTATAAACCTAAAGAAATCTAGTGATCTAGTTAGGTAAGTGTACCTATCTAATGTAGTATAGATTGCAATTAGTGTCATCCTCAAGGATCTTAAAATCAAGTATTAGTATTATCGTTTTTTCTACTATCTAATCTAAATCTTAATGTGAGATTAATAAATTAAATTACTAGTTAACTAATCTAATAAACCTAAGATTAATTATAATCACTTTAATAAATAAATTCAATCACAAAAACATACAATTTATCTTGATCCACTTTAAACCTTAGTTTTTTTTTTATAATAATGTATTGATTAACAATTTGTTTATGCTTTGCATTGTAGGAATTCTCAATTAAATTAATTACTTCCTTAAGTTAATTAACCATATACGGAATAGTGGAGACCTCCCCTTCACTATCGCCCTACAAGATTTAATTAAGTTCATAATTCTCAATTAAAGATTTAATCTTTATGTAGAAAATCAAAGTTTTCCTACCTCTAGGTGAAACATGCAATCTTTATATTTATGAAAATCTATCCTATTACATGTGACCTCTCTCTCTCTAATAAGAATCAAACATGCAATCAATTTTTGCACACATAAATTAATCACATCGTAATTAAAATATATGAATACATATAAAGGCATAAACTTTTCATTAATCAATAAGTAATTCAATCACATAGTTTAGAGTTTCACGAGATATAAGGTAAATAAGTCTACTCCTCCATGGAATTTATAGTAATCACGAGAAATCTAGAGAAGTAATAAGAATTCATGATGAAAAGAATAAACCCCTGTAGACGTTTTGTGATTTTCGATAATGCTCCAATGATTCCTCTATCAAAATTTGTGATTTTTCCTTCCTATGGTTTTTAGAGTAGTTGTGATAAAAAATAAATCCAGATTCCTTATTTTCATAATAAAGCGGGCATTTATAGTATAAGAAATAGGTTAGTATGCATGGCTTAGGGTACGCCCGTGCTCGAGGTGGTGTACTATGGAAAAAAAGTGAAATTCTAACATTCTGGGTTCTACACGACATCCTGCATAGTCTTGCTTGGGGTTGTACACTCTGGAATTTCTGCAATTTCTTCTCTGGGTAGATTTCTTGCTTCAATACTACTCTCTGCACAACTTGTGCAATAGCTAGGGCACAATCTCACGATGCATTCTGATCACTTTTTACTCTCCAACACTAGCATCAGCACAGTTATGCTAAAGGTTATGTACACGTGAAAATCGCCTTTTCTTATATTTTGCCTTACTCTAATCTTCTTTAAATCTTTAAATTGTACTTTTTAAACCCTGAAATCAAATATTAAGAATTTAAGTGTTTTTTTCTTGATAAATTTGCAAAAAATTCATAAAAAATCATATTTAATATATACTATAAATAAGGTTCTTTCAACACTTATCAACTAAAGTAGTACACTAGTCACTACTCTTACCCTTCAACCGACACCAAGACTAGTGAAAGGGTTTGGCTACTAACGAATAAGTACAAGTAAAGATCTTTGCCCAGGATGTGCTTAGACAAGAAAGGTTGGTTAATGAGGAAGTTATGAAGTCTTTCAATTATTTAAACGTTACCTGGTATCGGGCAATCCATTAGAAGTTGGTGGAGGGGGTGTTAAGATCTTAAAAAAAACCAACGCACTTGTCTACGAATTCAGACACAAACCTGTTAAGAGTAGCAATGCACCTAATTAGCTATTGGACTTCCATAATCGTTTTCAAAGGCTGCATATCTGGGTCAACTTAGATTTCGATGCTTCAAAGTAGGGCCATAAATTTCAAAAAGAGATTATGACTATAAGGTTAAACTTTTCAACCTTTGAATATTAGACTTCCAATCCTAAAAGTATGTGACTAATGATGGGTCGCTTTTTCGATTGGTATCAAATTATAAATTTATAAACCTAAAGAAATCTAGTGATCTAGTTAGCCAAGTATACCTATCTAATGTAGTATAAATTGCAATTAGTGTCGTCCTTAAGGATCTTAAAAATAAGTACTAATATTATCATTTTTCTGCTATCTAATCTAAATCTTAATGTGAGATTAATAAATTAAATTATTAGATAACTAATCTAATAAACCTAAGATTAATTATAATCACTTTAATAAATAAATTCAATCATAAAAACATACCATTTATCTTGATCCACTCTAAACCTTAGCTTCCTTATAATAATGTATTGATTAACAATTTATTTATACTTTGCACTACAAGAATTTTTCATTAAATTAATTACTCTCTCAAGTTAATTAACCTTATACAAAATAGTGGAGACCTTCCCCTCACTATCACCTTGTAAGATTTCGTTAAGTTCATAATTATCAATTAAAGATTTAATCTTTGTGCAGAAAATTGAAGTTTTCCTACCTCTAGGTAAAACATGCAAAGTAGAGCCATAACTTTTAAGAAGAGATTATGATTACAAAGGTGAACTTTTCGACCTTTGAATATTGAACTTTCGGTCCTTAAAGTATGTGACTAACATAAGACACTAGTTGCTACTCTTGTCCTTCAGCTTAAACTAAGACTAGCGAAGGGTTTGGCAGTTGACAAATTAGTACAAGTAAAGATCTTTACCTGATATGTGCTTGACAAGAAAGATAGCCTGGTGAGGAAGCCTTTTAGTTATTTGAAGGTCGTATGGCATTGGGCGGTCCATTAAAAGTTAGTGGGGGGTTCTTTAAGATCTTAAAAGACTAGTGCACTTGTCAACAAATTCGAACATAAACCTGCTAAGAGCAACAATGCTCCTAGTTAGCTGTTAGAACCCCTTAATTGTTTTCGAAGGCTACATATCTGGGATAACTTAGATCTCATTGAGGTTAGCTTCAATGCCTTGAGCTATGACCATGAACTTGAGGAACTTTCTTATAGATACTCCAAAGATGCATTTATGTGGATTAAGCTTCATGTTATATCATTATAATGTTTTGCAAATTTTGTGTAAGTTTGTAAGGTGATCCTTAGGGACCTTGGTCTTGACAATCACATTATCGAAGTAGAACTTGATGTTCCTTCTTATCTAAGGCTTGAACATGTAGGTTACCAATCTCTAATAGGTGGCCCCAACATTCTTAAGGTTGAGAGGCATGACTTCGTAGCAACATGTGTCGTAGTTGGTGATGAAATTGGTATGTACTTGGTTAGGCTCATGCATTAGAATCTAGTTGTAGTATGAAAAGGCATCTATGAAGCCAAGCAATGCATGACTCACAATGGAGTTAACCAACTTATCTATCTAAGGCAAAGGAAAATAATCTTTGCAGCAAGTCTTATTAAGGTTCTTGAAGCCTATGCATATGCATCACTAGCCATTAGCTTTTTTCACTAAGATTGTATTGGTAATCTAAGTTGGATAGTCTTTTGGTTGTATAAAGCCAATAGTTAGTAGTTTTTATACCCCCTCCTTAATTGCTATTAATCACTCAATGACATCATGACATTTCTTTTGCTCAATGACTTTCATTATTAAGTTGATGTTAAAGAAGTGCGTTGTTACTTCTAGTGGTATCCTTAGCATTTCAACAAGGGTCCATGCAAAAATATCAAAATTGGAGTGAAGGAAGTTAGCAAAGCATCATTTTAGCTTGAGGGATAGTGAGTAGCTGATTTGAGTGACTTAATTGAGGCTATCGTTGAGCTTTATGGCCTCTATGTCTTCGATGGGCTTGCCTCTATTCACTGCCCAGTTCTTTATTGTTGCTTCTACTAATAGTACTTCTTTTTAGGATAGCAAGAACAAGCCATTTGTTGGTCTCCCTTGATTACGCTAACTCTAGATGGGGTTAGAAACTTAGGCTTCATTTGCTTTATAGAAGAAACCATGTTAAGTAAATTCTAAGATGGTTGCCCTATAATGACATTATAGAGGGACCACTAGTCAACCATGATAAAGTCAACTAAAATCTCAATAGTTTGACTGATGTCCCTAACCTTTAATGGGAGTGTAATGATATTGTCAACCTTCACATGTTGGTTGTTAAACCTATAAAGGTCGTGATTGTATGATCTGAGCTTGATCAATAAGAAGTTCATTTGATCAAAGGCTTTCTTGAAAATGATATTTGCAAAGCTTCCATTGTTGACCAAAATCTTATGTACTTCATAGTTGAGATTTAAACATGAATCATTAATGCATCATCATGGGGGGTAATTACCTTGTCAAGATCTTTGATAAAGAAGGAGATAGGAGCACTTGTCTTGGCCTTCTTATTATGGATATTAAGTATCTATTGAAATAGGTTAAACTTAGCATCACCCTTACATTATAAAGTATTTCATCCTCTAATAGCTAGGCCCTTAACTATTGTATAAATTATTTAGTGAGTTGTATGTTGGTTCATGTTTAAGGGTTTAGCGCATTGGTTGCCTAATTGACTATGCTTAACCTTTTAGTTGGTACCGGTGATGGGAATTAATTGCTTGAAGGTCCCAATACGCGAGTTAGAGCTAAAGGATTGTAGAGTTTAGTTACAAGGGTTTTGTATGAAAAACCATATGGGGAGGAATTACCATTGATTAATGCATTTCAAATGCACTTTTTGGGGAGGAATTACCATTGACCTGTAGTGTTATTAAAGACCATAGAAGGGAGCAGAGACAAGATTAAACTGCCAAGGAAGAGGTCAGCAAGGTTCATAGGCAAGTAAAGTAAGGTACATGGGCATAATTCATCCCTTATTTCTCTTAGAGGCTTTGAAGATTAAAAGTTCACGAGTTCAGCATGGGCATGACACTGACCATGAACCTCTTAACATTGAATTAATTCATTAAGCATTCATAGGCATAAACTTTAAGGCTTGAAGACGTGCTTCATAACTTGGCTCAAGAACATGGTCATGATCACAACCATGATCCTAATTGTGAACTACCTTATTTTGTTATTTTTGTTATAAATTCTTGTAATTTTCTTTAGCTTTCAAATTTATTCTTTAAGTGACCCTAGTTGTCATACAAATAGGTTTAAAATGCTTTGTTTAGAACCTTTTGATGGTTAGTAATTGTTTTCTTGAGATTCTTCATCAAACTGTTATCAATTCTTCTAAATTGTAGTAAACAAACCACTGTTAATCATAGGAGGCAAGGTGATGATGATGTGTCCAACAGGACTGGTGAACCTACAATACGAGATTTGTGGGCTATGATGCAAAATTTTATGGGGTGTATGGAAGGTTGGAAAATGTTGTGAATGGTAATAACAAAGACAATCCTCAACCCGATGAGAGGAATCAATTATAAGGGGCTATGTGAGTTCAAAAGTGTGGTAGCAATGGGGGTAGTCATGGAGTAGCCGAAACACATGGTGTTAAGGTACTTAAGTTTGATAATGATGATGGAGACTATAGACATGAATAGCATCAACGGTCCACTTGCGCTCTTTATACTGTTAAACACAAGGTTTTGTCCTTTGACGAAAAGGGAAGCCCTAAATGCTACTTCGATTAGGAGGCTTAGATTGAAAAATTATTTGAGTATTATAACTATAAAGAGGAACATCAAGTGAAGCTAGCCACATTAGAGTTTTAAGGGTATGCCACATTCTGGTGGCAAAACTTAATTGAGAATAGGTGGAGAGCTGAAGAGCAAAACATCGTGTCTTGGAGACAGATAAAAGAACCAATGCATTAAAGGTTTGTTCTGGAGTACTAATAGATGGAGCTTTTAAAGTGAGTGCATACATAAAGCTAGGGCACTATGAGTGTTGAGGAGTACAAACATGAGTTTAAGACATTGAGTACTTGGAGTTAGGTGGTAAAGTCACCAATGAGGATAATAGTAAAGTTTATTACTAGCCTTTAGCTTGATATTTTAGAAGTCACGGAGTTACAGATGGTAGACACCTTAGAAGAAGCAATGTTATTAACTTAGAAGGTTGAGAGGCAACGACGTCAAAATCCTTAAAGAACATCAATTCCAATCTCTAAACCAAATGTGTAGAGTAGAAGTAGTAACAATATAAAGGATTGATGAGAGAAAAGTAATACACCTTAAGATGTAGAGAGGGAGCTTTAAAGTGAACCTAGGCTGGGTAGCCACTCGGAACCCAAGAACCTATCTCTTAATGGGTCTAAAGGTCAAATTATAGACTCTATGCTAGTAGGTAAAAGAAGCAGAGATATCAAATGTTTTAAATGTTTAGGTTTTAGGCATATTGCGGCCTAATGCTGTAATCGATGGGTGAAGACGAATTTGAGTGGAGACATAGTAAGTAAAGCTAAAGAGGAGGAGAATTGGGGAAATGATGAAAATGGAGAGGATTATGTGGAACAAGAAGTGGAGGATACTACTGAAGATGTTAGGGCTATGCTAGTGCTTAATGCTATCCTAAGGCATAACTTGGGTATTGCTTTTGTTATTGATCAAGAGAAATGTGAGAACATTTTTCATATTAGGTGCTTTGTTAACAGCAATATTTGTGTTGTGATCATCGATTGATGTAGGTTTGCTAAGGTAGTAGCATCTACCATGGTGGACAAATTAATGTTGCTTACTACCTTGCACCCTCAGCCATGTGATTTGCATTAGTTGAATGATAAGGGCTTAGTGCATGAGACTTATAGGGTTTCAATGCCAGTGTCCATATCAAGCAAGTATATTTATGAGATTAAATGTGATGTGGTACTAATGAGTGCATCATATATTCTCTTAGGTCACCCATGGCTATTTGATAGGAGTTGAACTCATGACAAGCTGAGTAATACCTACGTAGTCTTAAAGGATAGCAAGCATATTAGCCTGTTGCTAGTGAATCCAGCTTAAGTACAAGAGGTGTATAGAGAGCTTAAGCCCCCTAAAAGGGAGACCTTGTTAATGACAAAGAGGGGCATTGAGCATACGTTGAATAGTGACAATGCAGTTTATTTACTTCATATTAAGCAGCTATTAAGCAGTAGTGAAGAGTTGATGTTCCTTGAGGAAGTGCGAGGGCTTGTGGTGTAACTTTAGGACACTTTCCTTGAAGAACTTCCCAAGGGGCTACTGCTTTTACAGGGTATTAAGCACTAGATGGATTTAGTTCCAAGTGCCACATTGCCTAACTAAATGGCTTATAGGATGAGCCTAGCTAAAGCAAAGGAATTAAAAAGGTAGGCTGATGAGCTACTCACAGAGGGCTTTGTTCATGAGATCATGAACCTATGCTCTATACTAGCATTACTTGTACCCAAGAAGGATGGTAGTTAAAGGATGTGTGTTGATAGTATTGCCATCAACAATATTATTGTAAAGTACCAATATCTTATTCGTTGTTTAAATGATATGCTTGATGAATTGTATGGTGAGGTTATTTACAAAATTGATTTAAAGAGTGGCTATCACCAAATTAAGATGAAGGAAGTAGATGAATGGAAAATGACATTTAAAATTAAGCTTAGGTTGTATGAGTGGATTGATATGCCACTTAGGCCTCTAAACAACCTTAGTACTTGATGCAGCTTATGAATTATGTGTTGCATGAATTTTTGGAAAATTCATAGTTGTTTACTTTGATGATATTTTAATTTATAGCCTAGATCTAAATAGTCATTTGCAGTACCTACAATTAGTATCTATGGTGTTGAGGAGAGAGAAGTTGTATGAAATTTTGAAAAAATGTGTGTCTTGCCAAAAAGAGGTGATGTTCCTAGGGTATATTATGTCAAGAGATGGGATTCGAGTCAATGAGGCAAAGATTAAGGCAATTGTTGAATGGCTTACACCTAATAACATTTCTAAAGTTCATAGTTCCCATGGATTAGCTTCTTTTTATCATAGGTTCATTCAAAATTTTGGCACTATTGTTGCTCCACTTATGGAGTTAACTAAGAATAATGTTCAATTCAACTCGAGGAAGGTTACATAGAAGAGTTTTGACTTAATCAAATAGAAGTTAACCTTTGCGTTGATGTTGGCATTACTTGACTTTAGTGAAGCATTTAAGCTAAAATGTGATGCCTCTAACATTGGAATAGGAGCTATTCTTATGCAACAGAGACATCTCATACTGTATTTTAGTGAGAAGTTGCATTGCGCTGCATTGAATTATTCCATTTATCATTGAGTTATATGCCTTGATACAAGCCCTAAAGGTAAGGCAACATTACCTACTACCTAAAGAGATTATTATTTTCTCTGACCATGAATCTCTAAAGTATCTTAAGTGTTAGTGTAAGTTATCTAAAAGACATGGAGAGTGGATAGAGTTTTTGGAATCGTTTTCATAAACTATTAAATATAAACGAGGCAATTCTAATGTCATGGTTGATGCACTATTTAAGTGACAAGTGTTGGTAAATTCCTTACGAGCCAAGTTGCTGAGATTTAAATAGATTGTTGATCAATATGGTGGAGATGAAAGTTTTGCTTTGGTTGTTAAGGTGTGCTTACTAGGTGTTGCAATGGGAGGATTCCATTTGTTTGGAAAATAATTTTTCTAAGTGACTATATATATATATATATTTTATATATAATCCTTTTTCAAAATGACGTTTTAAATGATAAAACCATGTTCTAAATAACAAACCGTTTTTATTTTTTATATTTATTACTTATTATTTTATTTAAAAATAAATCAATTTAAATTACTTGAAAGCTAATTGACCCTAAGAGATGATTATACTGCAATACCTGAAACTTACACAATGATTCTCAACTAAAAAATTTTAATTTTAAGTTAGTATTATTATTATTATTATATGCAAATGCATTTAAAAATGGTGTGCATCTCCTACAAATCAGTTGAACATAATAACTCAATTAGCAAGCAAATTAATTTCCACTATACGTACAAATGTGATATAAAGAAGACTAATTAACAAGTCAATTAAAGCAATCACTCAGTCAATGTCAAAAGGCCTAAATATTGATCTGATTCTAATCATGCAAAACATTGAATTTTATGATGAAATATGATATTGATATGCTCAAATATCATATGATCATACAAGAAATTGAAACAAATGCAGCAAACATAAGAACATGGTCACTATGTATTATGGCGATTAAACACTAAAGTGCTAATCATAACAAGAACTAGATTAAATAACAGTTTCAGACCTGCTATAGACAAATGAATCGGCTAGTAATTTTATTTTCTTCTGTTTTTTCGAGTCCTCTGTCTTCTTTATTTATTTTATTTTTTCTTTTCTCCTTTAGAATCAATAAATTGCAGTAATAATAATAAAAACCAAACTACCTAAACTAATCAGATGCCGGGTCGTACAGGAGCGCGAGTCAAATAAACGGGTCGGATCCGAGTTTGGGTTGGGTCACACATTTCATGCAGGTGACAGAGGTGGAGAGAGGAGCAGCAACGGTGAGCAACGGACAAGTTGAAGCCTTCCAGCCACCGTCAGAGCTTCTGAGGATGTCGTCCTAGCTATTTCTGGGGTGGCGGTCACTGTGGTGCGGTCGGATTTCTCCCAGGTGCAACGGCAAGCAGCGGTTCGGGGTGCTCCAAGACAGCCGAGTTCACCTCTTTCAATCCAGGCGACCCACGAACAATCAAGATGAAAGATTGTGTTTTTCTTAATCTAAGGAACACTCGAAACCTGTTGATATCAACATTATGTTTTGATTTCGAGTGTTGAGCTCCTAATTCTAGAGAGAATATAAGGGTGGGTTTGGACTATGCTACACAGAGAGATTCGTTTTCTGATGACTTCCAGTGAAACTCGTCCCCCCCAAACCTTTCTGGAGCACTCCTATTTATAATAGTGGGATTAGAATCAAGCACAGCATGTCACCTGGACGGAATATAGGACGCGCATAATGCTCATCCTCGCAAGCTCGAACCTGCGACCTCTGGAACTTTCCATGTCCACCCAGTTAAGTGCTCGGCCGAGCCGAGTTTTTCCTTATTCAAAGAAAATTTATTTAACCGTGAAAGTATACTTGGGCCATTTTTTTCTTTCTTTCTTCCTTTCTTCTCTCTTATTTATTATTATTATTATTATTTTGAAAACCTAGGCTAAATTAAATTAACTAAAAATTAAAATTGCCTCAAAAACTTCACCAATATTCCTTAACCCCAAATATGTCAATTTTTATTCTCTTTTTTCTTTCTTCATATTTAAATTTTTTTTTCCATTTTGTTGTATTTTCCCCTTATTTTATTTTTATTATTTGTAAACTTTTCCTAAAGAATAATTAAAAAACAAGCAAAAATAGGATGTCAACAGTTGTTTCTATTTGTAATGAAGTTTGAACATAACTTTACTACAAAGATAAAACAGATACCTTTTTTGCCCTTTCAAAGTCTTTAACCAAGTCATCAACTTTTAAGGGAAAATTTTCTAAAAAAAAGTTCTTATCAAACTCAATACCTAAGTCACCACCTTTTAATGACAAGTTTAGTAGTGTAAACTTCATGTTATTAAGTCACTAGATAGGTTTAGTAGTGCAAACTTCATGTTATTAAGTCACTATATTATAAGGATAGATTTTCCATGGTACCCAAGAGAAAATAAAAACAAAATGAATCATACTAAAGACCACCAATGAAAGATAAAAGTGGATAGCACTTTAACAAGCATACTATCAAAAAAAATGAAATGGGATAGGGTAGCACTCTTTATGAGCAAGCGACTCATTGAAGATGAAGGAGGATAGCACTCTTTATGAGTAAGCGATTCAATAAAGGATACAATAGCGCCCATTACAAGTAAGCGGTTTGATAAAGTATAGGATAACACTCTTTATGAGTAAGCAACCTTGGGAATACACCAATATAGGATGGCATTGGGATAAGCAAATGAACCAATCGAAGATAGAATTGCAATCTAGAGACTAAAACAAGATAGGATAACGCTCTTTACATGCAAGCGATCTGACAAATGATCTAACTAAGGATAGGATAGCTCTCTTATGAGCAAGTAATCCAACAAACAATATAATAAAGAATAGGATAGTGCTTCTATGAGCAAGTAATCTCAAGTCTTAAACTTTAGCGAATCTAGACATCTAAAATAGTTAATGCTTAAAAGAGGTATTAACAAATGGATCAAGACTTGAATTTTAAGGGCAATCTATAGACTTCTTTGACAATGTGTACTCAAAATAATTTTTTAAAGCTCTTTCATTTTTTCTTTTCCAAACCTGAATATGTACAAAACTTTTGTTAAAAGATTTTGAAAAATACATCTTTTTTTAGTGAAATATCATATAGGAGTCTTACAGATTTTGAAAACTGTAGATAAGTGGTTGACTTGGCTTTGTTACTTGATAATCACTCATTCTTTTCCAGTTTGTCTAAAGAATCATTTCTAAACTAAAGCCATGATTCATGGATCAAATAAGCACCAAGACCTACCGAAACTTCTCTTGACATTTTTTGGACTTTCAAAGGCAGTTGATTCCAAATTCAAGGTATATGATCTTATATGCCACCAAGGAGGTATTCCATTGTTCCTTTCACATCCAAAGACTTCAAATGTTTCCTACCTAGAGAATAAGCATCTCATCTTTCACATTGTCTAATTCAAGAGGACTTCCTCACACTCTCATGCAGGCTTATTTTCACACTTGACTTCAATTCAAAAAATTATTATCCATCTTGTAAGTGATACATATTAATCAATCAATTAGGTCTTTCTTAAGACCGTAACTTAAAGCTTTTGGTGAATGGTTTAATAAAGGAGATATAATATACAGGCCATTTTTTTAAAGAAATGATATCCACTTCATCCTAACTTTACAAGTCAAAAACCTCAAGACAAAAATAAAATGTGTTCATTCCTGTTACATGAGCAATTATTGCTCAAGATAATTATTTCCTTTAATCAAGAGAGCCTCTTGTGAAGTGATATTGTTGATGGGATCAATAGCATGAACTTTATGTCATACCCTATTTTGATTATTTAGCTTACATTTTTTTCAACTCTCTCTTTTTTTTTTTTTTTTTTGCCTTCCTTTTTTTTCAACTTTTTTTTTACTTAGTGAGCTCTTGAGGGAATTTAAATGATTCCCCCCTCCCCCCAATTTCCATCCTAAAGCTCTGAAGTGTATGATGTGTGCATGGAGGCTCTCCTTCATCTTAAAGGCAATAGAGTATCTATTGCAACGATTACTCTTAAATTGATGCGACTAAGGTAAGCACAAATTAGTTTCATTCCTCTCTTGATTGATGTCCCTCACCTCTTAATTTCCCTAATATAGGGTGGTTTTTAATAGGGTTAAAATTGAAAAATGCTTCTCCAAAAGGCTTAATCAAGTTGGCAAGGGATAGGAATGTATAGGGTAGAGAAATGAATGCTTATCATTCTTTTGACTAATGTATCAAATTCAAGATAGGTCTTTGTTAAGGAACAAGTCTCAATCCTTATTATGATGTCTCTTAACTCTCAAGTGTGTTTAGGGTTAATGTTTGAGATTATGGTTTATCTCTTTTCATCCTAAACTTTTCAAATGATGAGATACTATTCCCTTAGTATAAAAAATAAGTCCTATCAATTTGATTAAACATCTACTATCATTTACCCTAGACCGATAGGATTAAGTTTCATACTAACATTCCACTAGCGAAAAAATAACTTCCTAAAGGCATAACCTTATTAGATTCGACCAAACTTGAACAACTTGGAAATAGATACTTCTATTCAAATAACTTGAGTTCATAATCAATGATTCTGAAATCAACAAAAGTGTAGAAAAATGATTCTCTACTTTCACTTTTAGTAACCCCTCTTCTTGCTAATGCTTACCTTTAACACGATACCCTAGAGATAATCCTAAGTGCTTCAAGTGGTAAGTCAACTTCTTAGATGGCAAAAGCAAACTCTCAATGCTTGATGTTTTGGGTGGTTTATTTAAATTCCCTTCATAGAAAGTGATAGCAATGGGCCTACTGGCCTTTAAGAATTCTGGTTAAACAAGTTTAACATCAATTAGGTCTTAAACTTTATGTTTTAACTTCCAACAATTTTCTATAGATTAGCCAACCTAACAAATGTGATATTCACACTAAGCATAAGGATCATAATCCCTTGGCCTATAATTTTTTTTAAGGAGCTCATGGACTAACAATTTTGCATATCTTAATTTCTTAAATACTTGGCCTTTGGGATCTCAAATTATGTTAGCTATCCTCTCTTACCATGGGTAGACTTGTCTCAATTATGTGCTTTCTAAGATGGTGCATTTATTCTTGGCTCTAATTTTCTTGGACCATCTTCAACATTAAGTTCTAGTGGTTTCCTTTAAATTCCAATACTATGAGCAATATGTTTAAGTTGCTTGAGTATAAAGCTCATTGCTATTTTTGTAGTTGCAAGCATTTTTTCTAAAGCCATCATTTTTTTTTCTAAGCCTTGATTATAATGTAACTCTTTTGGTTAAATGATAGACTCCTTTACAAACAACTCTTTCTATTTTGATTACCCCAAATGCCATCAGCCTTTTCACTTTTGCTTCAATTTAGGCTTGATCATTCAAATTTATCCCTTTTAAATGGCCCACTTAATTCGGTTTATGGACTAATTGTTCAATAAGTAAGGGCAACTCCTCTAAATCCCAGATTGTATCAAACCCTTCAATGTGTATCATATTAATAGTGGGCCTTAAATCCCTAAAGAAGTTTAATTGGATCAATTTTGCATCTATTAAGTCTTGAACTTTGTTCTTCAATTCCCAACAATGATTTGTAGTGTTCCCCTGCTTATCTATATAGTATTCACACTATTGGTCGAGATCATATTTCTAGGGCTTATAACTTGGCATCAGGGACATAAGATACAACAAGTTCTCTTCTATTAATCGCCTATAGACTTAAGACATTGGGATTGGGATTTGAGTGAACTTCCTTCTAGGTATTTTTATGCTTTGTTTGTTTTCTTTAAGCTTTGGGCTAGTATTCAAGGCATTGGACCCATTTAAAACTAAATGGAGTATTGTAACATTCACATTTGCCTCTAAATTGAATGGGGATGATTTCTTTTTTGACAACCTTCATATTCTAATGGCATCTTCGATTCTACTTCCAGCAATAATAATGTCTACAAAGCTAGCCATCGTATGCCCTAATAAATAGATGAAATAGGTTTCATCTAGAGTGTTGATAAACACATAGGTGAGATCCCCTTTTGGTAAAGTAGTAATCATCCTAAGTGCCATGCCCCTTCATCTTTGGGCATATTCCTTGAAGGTCTCATTATTGTTCTTTCTTATTTTGTTTACATCCCATACTAATAAAGTTACCTTTATATTGAACTTTTATTGATTGTAAAATTCCTAAGCTAATTTATCCCATGTGTTGATCTCATTAAGGTTAAGTTGGGCATACCAAGTTAGTGTTAGACCAGTGAGGCTATCATGGAATGTTTGGTTCATAAGCTATTCATATTGAACAAATTGGGTTATCTTGCAAATGTCAAGTCACATGTAGATTTTGGGGCAGCTTGTTTTGTTATACTTCTCAAATTCTAGGGGTTTGAAATTTTCAAGAAACTTGTCATCTTCATGAATAGGCAAGTTGATTAGACCCATTTGTTCTAAATGATCACTTCCTTAAAAAGCTTTAATCATTTCATCAAGTTCCTATATAAACTTCACCTCCATATCTTCTCGTCATTCTTCTAGTTCTTTTCTTGAACTTTCGATGCTAGGTCCGGATTTATCTTCTTGTAGTTATGGATGCTAGGTCACAATTTCTTGCCCTTTTTGGGCTTTAGTTTGATTCTTCGTAGGTATCTTCTTAACATGGAGAACATCAATTATGGAGGTAAGAGTCTACACTTGTTGGGCCATTTCGAGCATAGCTTGTTCTAGGGAGGCAATTCTCTATCTAGAGTTGTTGGCTTCATACATCTTAACTTTAGAATGAGTGATTTTAAGCTTTAAGGGTGGGTCAAATTGTGTTGAGCAAGATCACAAAGCCATGCAGAGATCCTTGTTTGTTAGCAAAATCTCACACACACACACATATATATATATATTAAAAAGAAACTCTTATTTTCATTATTTTTCAAAAAAAAAATAATTTATTTCTTTGTCTTTTTATTGTCTATTTTTAATTAATAAAAAAAATTATTAATGAGATTTAAGAAAAACATATGCTATAAACAATTAGGGTGACTAAGGTTGACTAATTCAATATAGAATGACATTACAAAGGTGACATAAATACTGAACCTAAATATTGAGAATACTAGGGTAGGAATTATTTTACAAGAGTGACTTATAATACCAAAAAAGACCGGTAACCTAACAACTTATGAATGATGACTTATTGGTAGAGTAACAAGTTATTGAGGATTCTTAAGAAGTGACATTACAAATGTAGTTAAGTTAATATTAAAGAGGGTACCAAAAATAAAATTTAAGACCAATGAGACTTAAGAATATTAAGGTATGTAAACCTATGGGGATAACAATTAGTTAGGAAGGTAACAACCTATAGGGAAAGTATTATTATAAAGGTGACAATCTAATGAGTACTATAAAGGTGAAAGTTTACAATTATGGAAATTTTATTATGAATGCAAAGTCAATATTTTGTTATTACTGAAAGAGTCAAAATTATTATTACAATGCAAATTGTTTGCAACCTAAAGGTGATAATTATTTACAAGGTTAACATATATCTTTTATTTTTATGGTGTTTTGCTTTTTCTTTCTTTTTTTTTTCTTTTTTTGGTTTTATATATGTGTACATAAAAATATGTACTTAATTACAGGTACATTACTATATAATCTTTATCAATTCGATAAATAATCATAAGAAATGATCATATAACATAAAACAAATAAATAAATAATGCATTCAATAAAAACACATGGGTGCAAATGGGGGACTAACAAATGGATAATAGCATAATAATTTTATTATTACGATAAAATATTTTGAGTCATAACTTTATTAAAATTTTAGGATTACCTTATGATGAGAACCATGATGGGAGTCAAGCTAGAAGGTGGAATGTGAATCCTCTTGAAGTGCTACCTGGACCGATCACAAGAACTCGAGCGAAACGATTCAAGCACTGATAAAGGATATCCAAGAAGCCGGAAAAGAGTGGAGCAACCATGAGAATGACCTTACATGTGTACAAGTCATTCAAGGAGATCAAAACTACCGGCCTTGACAACGCTGGCGGCCTTGAACCGGCGTTGCCATTAGCGCGCGACAGAAGGACTACGCCGCCGGCCTATATACCCGGCTTACATCCTACGCTGGCTTTTATTGCCTGTTTGTTATTTTTCCGCGACTTTATGATGTTATGTCGCTTTGGGCTTTTGTTATTACGAGTTGTAAACCCTAATATAAGCTGCTAGGGTTGGAAAACAGACATAGAACATTCATACAACATTGAATAACACATTTTGAGAGAATTCCTCTCTTGGTTCTCTAAAGAACTTCTCTTGAACTTATCGGATTTCTTCCGCAGCGTTCAACCCGACTTATCAATCGGTCTTTCATCCCGATTGTGGCGTCAATAGAACATACCAAGGTTCTTGCCTCGTCTATAGGCAACGGGTTGCGATTCCACTTTGATTGTTTGGCATCTTAGGTTGCAATTCCGAACGTATTGGTATTGAGTTTCATCACACGTGGGCGTAGTTCGTATCAGTTTGGTATCAGAGCCTTGGGTAGATATTTCCATGGATTTTGTGTTAGAATTACCTAGGTCTAGGTATGGTCGAGACTCTATTTTTGTAGTCATGGATAGGTTTTCTAAGATGGCACATTTCATTCCTTGCCACAAAACAGATGATGCTTGCAATATTGCTAATTTTTTCTTTAGGGAAGTTGTGAGATTGCATGGTATGCCTAGAACAATCATATCGGATCGAGATGTTAAGTTTTTGAGCTACTTCTGGAAGACCCTGGGCTAAGTTAGGAACTAAGTTATTGTTTTCTACTACTTATCATCTACAAACTGAGGTAATAAATCGAACTTTATCTACTTTGTTAAGGGCAGTCATTAAAAAGAACATTAAAAGTTGGGAGGATTGTTTGCCTCATGTTGAATTTGCTTATAATCGCACAATGCATTCTGCTACTAAGTTTACTCCTTTTGAAATTGTGTATGGTTTTAATCCACTGACTCCTTTGGATTTATCACCTCTGCCTATTTCTGAGTATGTTAATCTAGATGGTAAGAAGAAAGCAGAATTCGTTAAACAGATCTATGAGAAGGCAAGGCTAAACATTGAGCAAAGAACCGAGCAGTATGTGAAATAAGCCAATAAGGGTCGTCGACAAGCTGTCTTTGAACCTGGAGACTGGGTTTGGGTTCACATGCGCAAAGAGCGGTTTCTTGTGTAGCGTCGATCTAAATTACTTCCTAGAGGCGATGAACCATTTCAAATTCTTGAGCGCATCAATGATAATGCTTACAAGTTAGATTTGTCAGGTGAGTATCAAGTAAGTGCTACTTTTAATGTTACTGATCTGAGTCCTTTTGATGTAGGCAATGATTTAAGGACAAATCCTTTTCAAGAGGAGGGGAATGATGAGAGCCATGATGGGAGTCAAGCTAGAAGGTGGAATGTGGATCCTCTTGAAGTGCTACCTGGACCGATCATAAGAACTCGAGCGAAACGATTCAAGGAAGCACTAAACGAGTTGATAAATGATATCCAAGAAGTTAAAAAAGAGTGGAGCAACCATGAGAATGACCTTACATTTGCACAAGTCATTCAAGGAGATCAAAGCATTGGAGATCAAAACTGCTGGCCTTGACAACGCTGGCTTAAAATGCTACCGGCCTTGAACCGACATTGCCATTAGCGCGCGAAAGAGGGACTACGCCAATGTACTACACCGTCGGCCTATATACCCGGCGTACATCCTACGCCGGCTACTACATCGGCTACTACACCAGCTCCTACGCCGCCGGCTTTCATTACTTGTTTGTTATTTTTCCGCGACTTTATGATGTTATGTCATTTTGGGCTTTTGTTATTACGAGTTGTAAACCCTAATATAAGCTGCTAGGGTTGGAAAACAGAATATAGAACATTCATACAACATTGAATAACACATTTTGAGAGAATTCCTCTCTTGGTTCTCTAAAGAACTTCTCTTGAACTTATCGAATTTCTTCCGTAGCGTTCAACCAGACTTATCAATCGGTGGCGTCAATAGAACATACCAAGGTTCTTGCCTCGTCTATAGGCAACGGGTTGCAGTTCCACTTTGATTGTTTGGCATCTTGAGTTGCAATTCAAAACGTATTGGTATTGGGTTTCGTCACACGTGGGCGTGGTTCGTATCACCTTAGATGGATTAAACCCCTAATGGGCTTACCTTTTGGTATAAGTTACAATGTAAAACATTTTATAGAAAATTATTGGATTTTTTTTTCATAAGATAAAAGTACATGGAAAATAATTTATAGTAAACTATAGTATATAGGAATATTAATATGCCTACCCGTAATCATCCCATTTTTGCAACCTACCACCTTACACCACCCCCGGCCTACTCCCCTCCACTTCCTTTTGAATCTTTTGTCTCGTTTAGGGAAAAGTCCCCAAACAATTTATTTTTTAGTCCAAATATGCATATGTGATTTGATAGAATGCGAGTTTTTAAGGCCATTTTCTTATATATATATATATTTGGTGTAGGTTTGATTTGCTCATAAAAAAATAGACAAGGTAAGTTGATTAGGGCTTCAAACGATACCTCAAATGAACTTAAATTGCTCATTTTATGGGCAAGTAAAAGTTTGAATTAAGTTGAACACTAAACAAAACCGAAGTTGTAACTCTATTAAATTAAGCCATTTATAAATAATAATAATAATATTATATATGTATATTAGACTTATCAATTGCACCCATTTTTCATGGTTCATGGGGTTTGGGTTAATTTCGTATCAGCTTATAAAGGATTTAATATTATTTGAAGCAATATTAGACCAAGAAAAAAGCTTAATTTAGTTAGCTAAGACCCAAGCTACGCATATAGAGAAGCTTGGAGGTTGCATGTTCGAATCTAGAGGGGTGTTGTACCCTTTTTTTAATTTTGAACAAGCACATGCATTACATGCGCGTGTGGAGGCACATATCATGTGACCATGCAGCTTCATCTTCTTCCTAAGACTCTCGTGTAATGAAATAGAAAAGGAAAGGAAAAATGATCCAATTCCTCATTTCTTTTATCCGATTTCTCTCATTTTTAGCCAAATAAAATCAAACAAAAAATGCAAATTGAATGTACACTTAAAGTACTATACATTGCACTCTAAATTCAAAATTTATAATAAGGGAAAGTGCCCTAAAAATAAACATAAAAATCTAAAAAAAATAAAATATATAAATATTACATATGATTTTTAAGTGAATATTATAGGCTAAATGGACTTGAAAATCATGAATCAAACACATAGATTAGCTAAGTAAAGCCTATAAAACATACCCGCATTATCAATTTTGAAAAATTTCCACAAAATTGTGATAAATTTGGCCAAAAAATATTTAAGAATCTAAAATACCCATTCTTGAAAAGATATTTCTTCAAATATAGGATTTAATGGGCATTACTCATCACTTATTAATATAAATAGGAGTCCCTAAAACTCATTTCAGGGAGGAAAAAAAATTAACAAGCTTGAATCATTCACTTTCTCACTTTAGGAATAGTACCCATGGCTACCCTTCCTCTCTCTTCAATTTCTCTCATTTAAGAGTAAATTGAAGAGAACCAAAGCCATAGAATCATTCCCTTTCATCATTAAAGTAAAGCCCAACCTTCAATTGCCTTTAATAACTTGTGAATTGCTCAAATTTAATCAAGAATCGAAGTTTGGGTTTACAAGCTTGAAGAACGGATTCAAGTGAAATTGACTAAGATACAAGCTTATGATCTAATAGTAGGAAACTATTCGACCCTTGAACTACCGCCACTGATGATTGGAAGCCCCTAAACCAACTTGAGCCACCCATGTATAAGGTAGGTTTTTATTTTATTTTTGTTTTTCCTTCTTTTATTTTTTTGAAATTGATAATAGAAAATAAAAAAATAAAAAATCAAAACAAGTTTTGATGATTTAGAATATTTTTAGAAAAAAAGTTTTTTTTTTCTTTTATAAAAGAGTTTCATTTAAATTTTTCTCTTATTTTTTTTTTCACACTTAGAAAAATCTTTTTTTTTTTAATAAAAACATTCAATTGGCCTTTTTCCAAAAAAATTAGATTTTTAGGTTTTTTTTTTATGTTAAAGAAAAAAAAACTTAGGGTTTTAGAAATTTTTTTATAAAAAAAGTAAAATGGCTAAAAACATAAAGAAAATGTTTTTTAAAAATAAAGTAAACCAACAAACTAAAGTTTTTATAAATAAATAAAAAAAGAACTAAGCAGGCTTGATCTCGACTAGCGAGTGTGTAAGCACTTCAAATGACCTTAAAAATTGAAAACTTTGTTTTTTTTTATTATATATATATATATTAAAAAAGCAACTCTTGTGAAAAATTTTCGAAAAGAAAAACCTTGAAAGCCTTTTTAATTATTTTTAGAAACTTTCTTATGGAAAACCTTAAAGGTTTTAGTAAGATAACATCTAAGTCCATAATCTCTAGGTTTTTTTTTTTTCTTCTTGAAAATTATTTTAGAAAACAAAAAAGTAGACTAGTGACTAAAATTAAGGTTTATCCACCCGTAAACCTTACTTTACACTTTTTCCTGACGTAAGTCGAGTGGTGACTCCATTTTTTTTTTTTATAACAAAATTCTTTCTTAATTTGGTCGAGAGGCTTATGTTGAGAGGGTCATGCTTAATGTAAGCCTAATTAAGGAAAAGGGAGATCAAAATTTAGGCTCGATAATACCACTTTTTCATTATTTTACCTTTTTTTTAAAAAAAAATGCCACACAATATCCCTTTGCTAACCTTTAAATCAAGTTTGGCATTCAAGATATGGTTAAATCATAGTTGGTAGGCTCCAAAAGATAATGTTCATATTATTAGATTTTATAAAACTTTGATTAGTAGTTTTTTTTAAGCAAATCTTTTAAATATAATGAAACTTTAATGGATTTCTAACGATTTTGCATCAAAATCTATTAAAAAAAAGGGATAAAGATTAGGCCAAGATTTGCTCTCATCTACCCTCCCCATATTTCATTGTCTTATTCGAACCTTGTCGGAGTTTGTCTTATTCCTATCAATTTAGTCGGAGAAGGTGGTTACATGCACAACACCTAACTAGGATAATAAACAAGACATGCATAATCTTTGTGAGCTTAAACTTGTGACCTTTGGAACTTTTTTTGTGCATGTAGTTAAGTGCTTGACCAACTAAGCCGAGCTTTTCCTCATTATTTACTACTACTACTATTCCCTAACTCCAAAAACATCAATTTTTATTCTCTTTCTTTCTCTCTTTTTTTTTTTCAAATTTTTAAAATTTCACCATTTTTATGTATTTTTTCCTCTTTTTCCTTTTCTTTATTTTATTATTATTATTTATAGATTTTTCATAAAAAAATAATTAAAAAAAGGCAAAAATATGATGTCTACATATATTAAGTCTAGGCTTTCACTTTGATAAATAGGCCGTTAGGCCTACACCAATGCCTTGGCTAATGAACTCTTGACGTAAACAAGTCCATGCCTATATCCTGGAAAATAGACCTCTAAGATCAAATACTATTAAAAAATTGTCAAAATGTTCAATCTAATGAAGACCCTCACTCAGCTTGACTTGTCTCGAAGGGCTAAAAGCACGGTATAACTTAGCATACCACCTACATAACCTTGATCCTAGTAATGCCAACTTAGGGAGATTCTCTCCTTAAGTTATTAGCATGAGTAGAACATAACCTAGCCGCCCACCTGCTCAGACAATTCTTGATGGCCATTGCTAAGTCAACTTAGCCCGATGAGCAAAATATAATAGCTTAGAAAATCACTTATTTGCCCTCACCTCGAAGATGATAGCTAAAGATTAGCTCCGCCTTGCCAATTCCACTAGCCACCTGCTTGCTCGGCCATTCCACGTATATTTAAGCAACAACATGCTAAGTTATAAGGCAAGTTAACAAACCTAGGCAAGAGTTCAACTCAACCATCAGCTTACCTTGAAGACCTCGGAAACCACACCCCCACCCACTGACCAATCACCAATCGGGGGAAAGTATTGATAGTACATTCTAAACTTGGGTCCCTAAAGTCCAATCTAACTTAACCAAGCCCATAATTGAGCTCTAAAGACAAAAGATTGTAGGCTCAGGTCCTGGTCTCATAATTGAAGATTAATCCAACCATATCTAATATAAATGATGCACAAGAGGTCCTTAGTGTTCAAGATCCTCACATTGGAGATACTTGTATTCAATGAGAAGTTCAAGATTTCATTAGACCAATCACTAGGGCATAAACTAAAAGGCTAAAGAAGCAACTTCAATTATTTGTCCAAAAATGGGTTGATGATAAGTTGTCCATATGTGGAGTTTTTAGGAGTCTAAGATAATTAACTTGCTTAAAGGTAGTGACTAAAGACTAATAAAGGTGGAATTAAGGCCTTAACTTTGCAATTTAAACCCTTTCATCTTCTTAGTAGAGACTAATCCAATTTTTCTTTTTTTGTTAAACCTTTTCATCTTCTTTTAGGCTAAATGTAATAAATGTTATAACCCTATATTAAGAAAAACTTTTCTTTTTAGTGGGGGATGGTATTTTTTCTTGAATTATATGAGAGAGCTTGCTTTCTTTCTTTTTTCTTTTATGCATAAGGTGCTAAATTGATTGCAATTGAGATTCTCTTTTATAATTCAATTTTTCTTCCTATTTCTCTTGTTCTTAAATACTTTTGATCTAGAGTTCAAGGGGAATTCATATCTTAGTTTCTTATGAAAAATGTGTTCTAGGGTAATTGAACAAACCTATACATTACGTTAGTGAGGATCAGATTCTGATTTGATTGATAACGGGTTCTAAGACATAATTGGATCTTAGGGTTTCACATCATCTAGTATCAGAGCCAAGGTTATAACTAAGTAATTACCCTTTTGGTTTTCTATTTTCTTTCTTTTATGTTCTTGCTGAATCTTGTTGTCTTTTCCATTTTCCATTTCCTAATTGCTTATGCTTAAAGAAGGTTATATATATATCAGTTCTAATCTCGTTATCTCTATTGTTATTTGATTTTTGGGCTCTTTGGATATAGAATCTTTAGGTATTCTATCGTATTGAAAAGTAGACAAAAAAAAAAAAAAACTCTTCTTTCTTTGTTGTTTTCTTTGGCTTCCTTTGTGTTTCTTGTTAAAATTAAAATACATTTAAGTTCTTAAATTGTTATTTGGTTTGACCCTTTTGTATAAAAATCATAAAGATTGCTTGAGTAATAAAAGGTAAGAGAGTGTGAGATTGAACCAATTTTATGTTAAACACGAGTGGAGTGCTGGTTATTACAAAAGAAAGCACGTGAGGGAGTTCTTGTGAGGTTCTTGTTTGATGTTTTCTTTGATATTTCAAGTCATAAAATGGAGTCGAGAGGGAATGAAAACACATCGAAAGACCAAGAATTTCTTCTTAAAGCTATACAACAACAATTTGAGAGGATTCAACTTGTTCTTGGCAACATGAATGGCACCTTAGAGAAGCAACAAAATGAGATCACTTCTATTCGTAAAGGGACTGCTCAAACTAATGCAAAGACAAGGAGGCAGTATACACTACAGTATAAAGAAGAGTTTGAAGAGGAATATGATGAACAAACTACTGTGGCTAATGATGATCAGAATTATAAAAGGACTAGAAGAAGAGGACAAAATGATATTGATAGATATACTGGGAGTATCAAAATGAAAATCCCATCTTTTCTAAGCAAGAATGATCTGGATGCATATATGGAGTGGGAGAGAAAAGTAGAATAAAACTTCAAGTGTCATAATTACTCAGACGAAAAGAAGATAAAACTTACAACATTGGAGTTTAGAGAATATGCAATTGTATGGTGGGATCAACTACTTTTAAGTGGGAGAAAAAATGGTGAAAGACCTATTCAAACTTGGGTTGAAATGAAAATTATCATGAGGTGAAGATTTAATCCAAACCATTATAGGAAATATACCAGAAATTACAAAGCCTTACACAAGGGACAAAGAGTGTGGAAGATTATTACAAGGAAATGGAAATTGCTATGATTTGAGCTAATGTGGACGAGGATAAAGAAGCTATCATGGCCAGGTTTCTCAATAGACTTAACAAGTGTCACACCCTAAAGGGGGCTTAAGAGTTTCCACTAAAAGTTATCATGTCACGCGTGCATCCATCACATGATAACCGTCTTACAAGTCAGACTTTAAATAATTAATTAACAATTATCACTAATCATATTACATAAAGTCATACAATAAAAATATAACCATGGATCCTATGTTCCACGGTCGACCAAGATCATAGAGAATTGGAATCTCCTACCAACCAATAAATGGAATAAAACCTTAAGTCTCACATATTCAAATTTTACATCAAGGTCTTAAAAATAACATTTCATCTAAATAATTTACCATTCACAATTCTTGTTTTATCGTTCTTAGCTTCCAAAAACTCTCGACACGTCACATCTTATCACATCCCAAGCTTTTATAATTTTTACTTGCAAAATAGTCTATGGAGGGGTGAGTACATTACAGCTCAGTGTATGAGAGTACAATACTCTCGATGCTACACATACATAAGCAATTTCAAATCAAGTTATCAAATTATATACTATGCATGAACAACCATATGAATACAATATCTCACATGGTCTTCCGGAAACCAACGTGAAGTCTAAGGTTTACGTCTTCCTTGACCTTGGGTTAGGGATTCCGAAGCCACCATCAGTGCCCAAATCTCACAACCAATTCAATTATTCTTATATCTTTGATAATTAAAATATCTTTTAACTTTGATATTATAAGCTCAAGTGTTCTCATACACTGCGCACTCCCGTGCCTCATACACTAAGCAACACCCTCAAGGACTGACCAATCTCATAATCATCAAGGTGCGACAATCCCCTAATCACTTAGTTCGCACTTGGCGGGACAATAATCCTCTAATTACTTCCGGCAAGTCCTGTAGCAGTGATGGCCTTCAATTTCATATAGTCTCTCATGCAATGTATATCCAGTTTTATTTGAGTCCAATCCTTTAATTAATTAGTTCAGGGTGATCAAACAATATAAAATCACAAGCCAATCCACGTTTAAAGAGATAAAGTAAATTACTAAGCATTTAAAGAATACAATTCCAAAGACAAGTAATAAGAACCTAACCAATCCCACAAGCAGAACCGTTACACCTCATATTCCCAATTACCACAACAAGAAAAGATCATGCATTCGACATTGTGGATAAAGCATGAAAGGTCAGACCAATCGAATAGAATCGATCAAGCTAGATATAGATTTTTAGTCAAATCATAGTATAATATAATCCAAATCACCTCAACCGTCCAATCTGCTACTTGGGATTGATTTACAATTATCATTCCTTGACACCTCTGTGTCATGGCACTTCTCAAGTGCTCCAATTCACGTATTCAAGAGCCAAACAAGGTAACCACATACATATTCCTTGCAAGTCCTCAAGTTCCTATGTATATAAAAATATATATATATTTATATTTATAAACGTATTTTTAACTAAATAATAAAATTACTAGATGCCTCCCCTCACATGCTTAAGAAGGGCAAGAAAATATAATTATTAAGTTTACAAAATAAAAATTTACACTTGTGATTTATATAGTTATATGTGTAAATGTATTCTATAAATACAATAGAAAAATAATTTTGTCCAAGCATATATACGTATTCAGAAGTAGATTCTTATGTGTATATAATGATATATATATATATAATTTATTCCAATTATGCATACATATACAGTAGCTATAGAAGGAAAAGTTCGGTTTATATATTTCAGTTTGGTTTGAAGAAAACAATATTGAATCACAGTATTAAGCCTGTAGTAGTAGCACTAATAAAATGGTGCAAAGTGCTATCGTTAAGATAATGATATTTAACCCTTAGCCCATTATGTCCTTTACATCATTAAGATAGTATTCATCTGTAACTTATCTAACTACCAATTTTTTTATAAACTTCCTTTTTAAACTCATTTAACCTCACTATATACCTTAAAAATAATAATAACCACAACCAATTTGCAACCACAGCCAAGTAAGTGAATTCTCATATACAGAGCATATCAACATTAAATACAATATTGTAGCATATCATAAAGTTTTCCACTCACCTGTTTATGGTTGTCTTAGTCCTAACTGTCGTCGAGTGATCCTAATGTGTAATCCTTTTACCAAACATAGCATCGAAGATTAGCTAGGTTGAGTCCACGCAATTCCCGTTGGATCTCTGGATCTCCCGTTAACTCCCATCTCCTCTCAAACTCTCCAATGCCTTTCCCCACATTCACATACACAATCATTTCACCAATGGCACACCACATTTCTAGGACTTCCTTTTTACAACTTAAACACTTGATCAAGCTACTCAAGCCATCGCTACTACATTGATGACACCTCTTTTTCCCATTTAATTTCACACACAGACACACTCACCTCCTTCATGCAACTTCCTCCTCTTCCTTAGCTTCACCTTTCCATTCTTTCTTCTCTCTTTTCCCTTATTCTCCTTGTTGGAGATTTCCAAATTCGCCTCTCCTTTACACAAAGCAACTTTGAACCTTTCATTTATTAATTTGTCTCAAATATCTTCCAATAAACTACTTGTAGGACAAACCGTAAGATTAGCAATTGCTAAAGGTTTTGTATCACTTTCTTTCTTCTCTCCTTTGTTAACATCTCCCCTAATAAGGTTTCCCATCCTCTCCGCTGGTCTCCATGGGCTGCAATGGTTCTTTGAATGTGTGAGTGGGCCATATGTTCCAGCCTTATGATCGCCTTCTTTGTCTTTTCATTCTGATATCTCAAAACTTCCTCCTGAGAATGTGTGTCCTGGTCTTTTAGATCTAAATCCATGTCAAGTACGCATTACCTCTATATCTGAAAAGTACGACAAGTCATCATCACTTTTAATTGAATCTGATGCTAAAGAATGTACACTATGCTCCGGCATAGCAAGATCCATAGCATCCGCATGGCACAGTAAATTATGTTCAATTGTCCCTATAGCATCAAGTTTCCCCAAGGGAGATGTTGGCACACGTATGTACATTGTCATCTAAGCTATCAGAATAACAAGTATCCCTCTCATTGGTAGAATCTCCCAAGCTATGAACATGATTGATCATTGGAGATTTTGTTGGTTCATCCTTCACTGATGCAGCTATAGTGCGTTCAACACAAAAATTGGATGAGTTACGTTTATTAGGTGCAGAACAGGTAGCCATGGTGTTCTTGGAAGCTGCATACAAGGTATCAACACCTGGAAATTCACTCTTAGTCGCATAAGAACTAGCATGCTAGAAACAAGATTCAACTACAACTTTTTGTCCCGTCTTATTAGAGGGTCTAAGGTGCTTTCCATTTTGTTCTTCCGCCCTGGAAGCATTGCCTCTAGAACATTTACTTCGCCTACGTCACTATGATTTCCATCGTCACTAGAAGCCCCAGTGGCTTTCTTAATGTCTTTTATCCTATCATCCTCATCAATTTTAATCAACTTCTCCTCATCCAATCCAACCTCTTTTCTGCTCTCCTCCTTCGCCTCTACCTCATTGACTATCGTCTCGACTTCCTATTAACCCCAGCAGCAGTAATGGCCCAAAGAATGTTAGCACCAACACCTTTAGAGGGGGACTTAGCACCTTCATTCTTCTAGATTTATTTAAATGAATCTAAGGAGCTCTTGTATTTGATAGCTTCTCCTGAAGTCATCATCGTCCTTCTACACATTGTAACAATAGGATATGAAGCCAGTCCAGCACCAATTATGATCCCCCATCCTAGAAAGAACTATCTAAGAAACTATCCTGCAACCTACCGACTAGGACGAATGGCTTAAGAGAATCATACATTCCAAAATGCAATCCATGGAAAACTTTGACGCCCACACATGAGATGTTAAATCCACGATAAAGTCTAGCAATACCGTCGGATTTGACGGTTTATATTATACACATCAATCAAATAATTGCCGCCTTAATGGCATTGTCCAATCAATGATATAAGATCAATGGAAGGTCATTTTAAAAAAGAGAAAACCAGAACTAGCACTATGCCACAATTCAAATTCATGACGTCTGCTAAGCCACTACCATATCTATGGAAGTCATGTCATATAAAATATCAAGCAACTAGCACTGTACAGTCTTGGTATACTTGACTAGTAGTGATTGAAGTTGGCCTTTGATTAGCTCTCTCCTTCATCTTACTCAAAGCTGCCTTAATCACATAGAGACTCCCATCAAATTCACATCAATTAAAAGCCTAACCTCTTCCAATGGATACCACTCCTCTACTGCTCCCTCCGGCCGCAACTTCCTCAACTTCTCACCTAAGTCAGGAACATCATACACCTTCACAAACTTCGTCTTCGAAGCCGCTTCCTTGGCGTCGTTGTCTTTCTTGTCCCTTACCCCCTTGGGAAAACCGAGATAGATAGGCCCTCTTTGCCCTCGATCACTAGGGCTGTGGAATCCAAATCCCCCGAAGCCAACTTCAGCATCAATGTATTCTTAAACTGCACTAGGAACAGGGGATCATTTTGCCTTTTATCATTCCCTCGACTTGATGGTCTCAACCGTTTTAAGCTTTCACGAATTGCATTCAACGACAACGGCTAGCTTGAATTAAGCGGGGACTTGAGGTTTACATTCTAGCTCGAATTTGATTCATTGTTCTTCGTCATCATGTTCCTTCGGATCGGAGAGAACTTCGTATGCATTAACGAGTTCTTGGAATTTAGCAGTTGCTTCGGATTGAGACAAGCTGGATTAAATGAGCTTGTCGAGGCGGAGTTGGAGCGGGAGCTTCTTGTCAATTGGTTGGATTTTTTTGGGCAAGTGGTCTCACCAGAGGCCTAAGACTTTGTAGTAGGGCCACTTCTCCATCACCGCCATGGATGGAGGAAGGGGGTTTTTAGGTTTTGCATTTAGTTCGTGGAATGGGAAGTGGGTTTCACTGCTAACCAGAGGAGGGGTTGAGAGTGGGTCTGCGAGTTAGGTAGAGGTTGGGTTCGGTATAATGCTGTTGCATGGGGGAGGAACTCCTATTGTTCAATTTTTTAGTTTTAGGGTTTTGGGGGAGAGGAACGGGAAATCTGGGATTAAGGATGAGGAGATCAGAAGTGCCATGGCTGAATGGGTTGGGAAGAGAAAGAAGGGAAAATTTGGAAGAGCGACGAGAGAAGGGACAGAGTTCGGGACAGGGGCTTTCCGAAGCGGGAAGAAGATGAGAAGCAGAAGAAGAAGAAAGAGAAGAAAGAAGGAAAAGGAAAAAGAACGGAGAAAAAGAGAATAAGAAATAGAATAAAAATAAAAATTTAGAATAGAATAAAATTTATTCATTTATGGGTTTGTTTAATGTGCATATTAATATTCAATTATATTATCTAAGTTATAATATTTTTATATAAAAATTTATGTATATATTAAATAAAATATTTTAAGTATAATTATTTATATAAAAATTATATTTAATTATTATAAATCTAAAACTTTAATTCTTACTTTTTTATTTGTTATAATTACTTAATGGATCATGTTTCTTTCTTACTTTTATATTTTAAAGTCTATCATTATTTGTTATAAGATTTTCATCATATGTAAATTGTTAAATAACATTAATATATTATAAGGTATGGGCATATAGCATCTCAATGTCTAAATAAAAGGATGATGGTGATGTGTGGTGAAGAGGTAGTAGCATATGATGAAAGTGATGTTGATGATGAAATGCCTCCGTTAGAAGATTGTAGCAATGGAGAGGTGCCTGTTAAGGGTAAATTGCTAGTTACTAGGTGTGCTCTTAATGTGCAATTAAAAGAAGAAAATGAGGGAGTTAGATTGCAAAGAGAAAATATCTTTTTTATACCAGATGTTTAGTTGATGAGAAAGTGTGTAGTGTGATTATTAATGGGGGTAGTTGTGTGAATGTGGCTAGTACTATGTTTATAAGTAAGTTAAGATTGAAGACTACTAAACATCCAAACCCTTATAAGCTGTAATATCTTAATAATAGTGGAAAAGTGAAGGTTACTAGACAAGTAAGAGTGTTATTTTCTATTGGGAAGTAACATGATGAGGTTTCTTATGATGTAGGACTCATGCAAGCTAGTCATTCATTGTTGGGTAGACCATGGCAATGGGATAGGAAAATGTAGCATGATGGGTATCTTAACATGTAGAAAAAGGAGGCAAAAAGCATACACTTCTTCCTTTGACCCCTAAATAGATATTTGAAGATCAATTGCAACTTGAGAAGTCTCATGAGAAATTTATTCGGAAAGAGACGAAGAGGAAAATAAAAGAAAGTGGAAAAGAAAAAGAGAAAAATGAGAAAAAAGAGGATGAGAGAAAAAGAGAGAATAAAAGTGAAAATTCAAAGGGGGAAAAGAGTGAAGAACCTTCGGCTATTGGAAGAAGAGAGGGAAACAAAACGAGTTTTTATGCAAAAATGAGAGATGTAAGGAAGGCTTTAATTTCTCATAAGCCAATGATAGTACTTATGTACAAGAAGGCTTATTTATCTACTAATAACCTTAATCTTTCTTTGTCAAGTAGTGTTGCTGATGTTTTGCAAGAATATGGAGATGTCTTTCTTAGTGATCTACCTCAAGGTTTACCACCACAAAGAGGGATAGAACATCAAATTGACCTAATGCCCAGGGCTACAATTCTAAATAGACCAACTTATAGATGCACTCCCGAAGAAACAAAGGAGCTACAAAAGCAACTAGAGGAGCTCTTGATGAGAGGACATATAAGAGAAAGTCTCAACCCATGTACCGTATTCATCTTATTAGTATCTAAGAAAGATGGAAGTTAGTGTATGTGTGTAGATCATACAACCATCAACAAAATAATGGTAAAATATTAACAGCTTTCCATGATTTCTATAAGCATGATGGATTTCTTTTTAAGAGGGGGAAATTGTGTTTGCCTAACAGTTCAATTAGGGAATTACTTATTCATGAAGCTCATAGTAGAGGTCTTATGGGACATTTTAGGATTGACAAAACTTTGAATATGTTGCATGAACATTTCTTTTGGCCAAAAATGCGTAAAGATGTTGAGAAATTTTGTTCTAGTTGTATTTCATGTAGACAAGCTAAATCTAGAACTCAACCACAGGGATTACACATGCCATTGCCTATACCATCACATTATGGGGTTGACATTTCTATGGATTATTTTTTGGGACTACCTAGGACTAGAAAGGGTCGAGACTCAATTTTTGTAGTTGTGGGTCGTTTTTTCAAAATGGCTCATTTTTTACCATGTCATAAAACTGATGATGTTGTGCATATTGCTGAATTGTCCTTTCATGAGGTTATGCATTTACGTGGTATTCCTAAGACTATTGTATATGATCGGGATGTTAAATTTTTTAGTCACTTTTAGAGAGTGCTTTGGTCCAAACTAGGGACAAAATTGTTGTTTTCTACTGCTTTACACCCTTAAACTGATGGGCAAACTGAAGTGGTAAATAGGACACTTGGAACATTGTTGCGTGCTTTAATTGGAAAGAATGTCAAGACTTGGGAAGATATCCTACTATTTGCTAAATTTACTTACAATAGGAGTGTGCATTTTACCATTAGGTTTTCACCTTTTGAAATTGTTTATAGTTTTAATCTACTAACTCCTTTGGATCTTTTGCCTCTTCCTTTGAGTGAGATTTCAAACATCAATGGACTTAAAAAGGTAAAAATGGTGAAAGCCATTCATGCAAAGGCAAGGCAGAAGCGAAATGAGAAAATTGTGTCTCAAGCAAACAAAGAAAGGAGCATGGTGTCATTTGAGCCTAGAGATTAGGTTTAGGTTCACATGTGCAACGAAAGATTTCCTTCTAAAAGGAAAAAAAATTAGATGCCTATGGAGATAACCCTTTTCAAGTTGTTGCAAAGATCAATAACAATGTATATCACATTAATCCACCAGGTCAGTATAATGTTTTTGCAACTTTTAATGTTTTTTATTTATCTCCTTTTGATATTGATGCAGGGTTTGATTTGAAGACAAATCCTTCTAAGGGGAGGGAAAATGATACAAATTGTTATGGAAGAGTCACCGATCCAAGCTCAAGAGCCAAGTCAAGAAGAAGATCAAGTGGCTAAGGATGAAGTTCAAGGGGTTTCAAGTACAATTAGCTTGCCTCAAGGACCAATCACGAGATCAAGAGCTAAGAAGCTACAACAAACATTGAATTCTCATTTGCAAGGCTTGGTGAAGATCACAGGTGAAGGACTTCAAGGGATTCAAAGCTTTGGGGCAAAAGAAGGCCAAAAGAACTTCAATTTGATGAAAATAGCATCGGGTGAAGATACACCGGCTCAAGGCTGCCGGCCTTGGAGCCGGCCTTGAAAACGCCGATGTTTCGGTGCATTTTCAAGGAAGGCCGCCGGCCTTGAAAAGTAGGCTGCCGGCCTAAATGGCCGGCCTTCTTTTTATGCGCACTTTTCACTTGTTTTGCGATTTCCATGTAATGTTTTAGGGTTTTCTCCTTTATATTCCGAACCTCCTCATTGTAAAACTTAGTTTTGGAGATATTGAAAACACCAAAAAGCTTATTGCTTTGTTCTTTGTGTTCTTATTTGAATACATGCTCCTAGGAACAATCAAGGAAGATTGATCGACTTTCTTGTGGATTGTTTCGAAATTAGGGCTTTCCATAGTTCTAATTCTTAGATCATTAACCTAAGTCAAACCTAAATTCTAATCTTCTTAGGGATTGATTTCCAAATTGGTGTCGTGGGTTTTCGTATTACTGCATTGGGGGTTCACACTAATCAAAAGGGTTCTCAAGGCGTGATTGCGAAGGTTTTCGTATCACAAATGCTATACAAGAGGTCCTTGGTGTTCAAGATCCTCATATTAGAGATGCTTATATTTAAGGAGAAGTTCAAGATTTCAGTAGACTAATCACTAGGGCACAAGCTAAAAGGCTAAAGGAGTAACTTCAACTATTTGTCCAAAAATGGGTTGATGATGGGCTACCCACATGTGGAGTTTTTTAGGAGTCTAAGATAATTAACTTGCTTGAAGTTAGCGACCAAAGACTAATAAAGGCGAAATTAAGGCCTTAACTCTACAATTTAAACCCTTTCATCTTCTTAGTAAAGACTAATCCATTTTTTTAAAAAAAAAAAAAAAAAAAAAAAACCTTTTTCATCTTCTTTTAGGCTAGATGTAATAAATGTTATAACCCTATATAAAGAAAAACTTTTCTTTTTGGTAGGGGATGGTATCTTTTCTTGAATTATATGAGAGAGCTTGCTTTCTTCTTCTTCTTCTTCTTCTTCTTCTTGCATAAGGTGTCGAATTGATTGCAATTGAGATTCCCTTTTGTAATTCAATTTTTCTTCCTATTTCTCTTGTTCTTGAATACTTTTGATCTAGGGTTTAAGGGAAATTATCTTGTTCTGGAATACTTTTGATCTAGGGTTTAAGGGAAATTCTTATCCATATCTTAGGTTCTTATAAAAAATGTATTCTAGGGTAATTGAACAAACCTATATGATTATATTGGTGAGGATCAGGTTCTGATTTGATTGATAACAAGTTCTAAAACACAATTAGATCTTAAGGTTTCGCATTAATATCTGTGCAACTTAGACTAAGCAAGAGCTTAAATCAACCCCACGTACTTGATAGACACAACGTCGTAAGAAGGCATCACTTGCATAGGGAAATAACAAAGACACAAAACACAAAAATGGGTCTACCTATCGCACCTCAATGTTACCTACCAAGTTGTCTTACCTCCAATACTTGTAAATAGAAGTTAACATTACTTAAATCAGGGTTTGTAATCTAAGCCTTTTACTCTCTCCCTTAAAGCTTATTGATTTCACAACACTTGTTATGTTGACTTAAGTATTGGAGTAGTAACGCTAAAACTACTCTAAGTGTCCCCATTTATTCTCTTGTAGGTATTTTTACCTATGAAAATGTCAGCAATAACAACATCAAATTAGGATATAAAAATTGAAAAGGTTTTGTTGCATTTAAAATTTTTATTTTTGACTTACGTTAAGAATGCATTGTGAGTACATATATTTTTAATAATACTTTAAATCCATGATTTCACAACAAATGAATAGTAGATTAGACTTTTGCTTGATCAATAATTATGTTCATGAATAAATTAATAAAGGTAAGACCTCTTGGAGAACCCATTATGATAGTGCCACGTGTCAACACCACATGCTACCTTCTCATGCCTACCCACCTATCCACATTTATAGAGTAAAGAACATGCATCAACTTCATTATCGCTTCATTTATTAATTATTTTTATTTAATACAATTTGGTTTAAGTGGGGACTAAATAAATTCCACTTCACCCTACTATTTAAGACTTTTTTTTTTAGGTTATATCAAATAATACTTCTTTTTTCAATTTAATACTTATAGCAAATTGCATCAAATCTCAAAATTTTCCAGTATTATTTTCCATTCTCTCTCCCATCTGACAATATAAAACTGTTTTTTAATTTAATTTGATATTTTCTTAACATTATATTTTAGGAGATGAAAAAAAAAGCTATGAACCATATTTAATGGGTAATTCTATAGTGTCACCAATACCATGTAGTTAATCATGTAACTATTAAAATTCTTACTATATTAACTCTTATTATCATTTGAATGGTCAGATAATGAATTGAATGATCAATCAATGAGTCTTCTAATTAATTTAAATAGAGCTCGGTAGACATGTGATACTCATTGACAAATCTAGAGATGGTAAACAAGGGTTGGTCCTTGAAAATTTATATAGGATTTACTAATACATAAATATTCAAATCCACTACATGTTACATAAGTATAAAAAATGGTTCATTATCCTTAGGGCACTTTGCTATGAAATTCCACGGATGCCACCAGAATATGTTTGGGATAACTTTTACAAAACCTAAGCCCAACTCATTACCCTATAGGGCTTTTTAGATTCTACCCCAAAACCCTATAAAGTTCTTGACCCATTCCTTGAGCCTATCTATATAGGGTTTTTTTGAACCTATTTACAACCAAACTCAACCCATCACAATATCAATTTTTCTAATTATATCTCAACAAAAGATAATAAGGTCCTAAAAGTAAAACATCGGCTATCAATTTACTCAATCCATAAATTTTAATTGCACTTAGTTAAATTTTTTAAATTTCAATTTGATAATTAATAATTGAAAGCACAAAATTCCAATTATGAATATAAATTTTTAAAAATCTGTTATGAGCATTTATTAAAGAGTAAAAAAAGAATCCTTTCAAAATAAATTATGAAGCTATGGTGAAGTAATATTACATTATCTGAATTGCACCTTAGATTACAAAATAAATAATATTGCATTATTAAATTTATGTAAAAAAAAATCCATTCTAAATATTTATACTCAACATCTTCATTAAATCTAAATTGCACTTCAAATTACTAAATAAATATATTATGACAATAAAATACATAACTAAATAATCTTTAATTAGATGAAAATTCCTAAAAAAGTAGTGTAAATACAAAAATTCCTAAATTTTTTAAGACACAACACTTATTATTTGCATAATAGCGTGCTAAAAATAACAAAAAAGAAAATGGTATTTTCTTAGCAATTTCAATATAGATATAAGAAAGCAAATACAAAAAAAAAAAATGGTTTTTCCATAGACATAGTTTTTTAAAAAAAGGGAGAGAGAGAGAGAAGAAGAAGAAGAAGAAGAACAAAAAAAAAAAAGAAAAAGAAAAAGAAAAAGAAACAAAGCACCATGTTAGTGACATACTAATTTCAAATCTAAGAGAGACTTAAAGAGGGTGAGATAGTTAAGACTTGTGAGCTCTAGTGTGGTGTGCATTAGTGTGTGTGTAGTGCCAAGTTAGTAGGTCACCGATAGAGCCAGGAATGCGGGTCAAATGGGCTGGCTCACCCAGACCTATATCGGCTCGTGAGTCGAAGTGGGTCAGCCCGTGTTGGCTCGCACATGTTGCGTGTCCAAAAATTCGGCCCACCCCGCCCTGTGGGCTAATCCAAGCCGGTTCGCCCCACATAGAATTTTTTTTTTACAAAATAAACAATTATATTCATCATCAAATCTTTTTTATTTATTTTTTCTCCTTTTTTTTTTCGCCACTATTTAATTTGTTTAACTCTAAGGTAATGTTAATTTTTTTTTTCTTCCATATTCTAGTGGTGATGATTGAGCCTGAAATCACAATTTGAATATAGAAGTTTCTTGTTGTGTTTATGTGTTGCATCTCCTTTTTAGTTGTTACTTTTACCTTTTAGTTTATTTACTTATTTTACTTTTAGTTTTACTATTGATATTGGACAATTTAGTGAGCTATTTTTTTTTAACAGGCTAACCTGCACCCGCGGTGAGTTGACTCGCCCCGAACTATGGGCTACGTGGGCTCGAGCCAAAATTTTCGACCCTCCCCACAAAAGTTTTGCAAGCTCCGCAGGCTAGCCCGCCAGCCCGCCCTACATTCTCGGCTCTAGTCACTGACATTGGATGAGAGACAAAGAGACAGTTGAGAGTTAAGAGAGAAGAGAACCAAGATTGTTGTCAGCTGAGATAGAGTAAAGAGACAAAGAGCCAAGATAGCTAGAAGTCGAGAGAGGACATGAGAATAGTCAACAATGAGTCATCGAGTCACCAGACATGATGGTCGAGAGGCAGAGTGAGGCTAGAGACTGAGAGAGTAGAGATGAGACAAGCTAAGGTTTCTTTCTTTTCAAAAATTGAAATATCACTTTTATTAATTAATATTATTTTACTAATGTATAGTATTAGTACGCTGCACACAGTATACTAATATGTACTAATGGATATATATATATATATACTTATTTTATTTCTTATTGAATTTAAGTTTTTTATCAAGTTTTCTTTTAATCCAAAAACCCTATAAGATTTTGAAACATGTCCTAAAACCCATTCCAAAACTTTCTAGAGTCAAATCCTATAGAATTTTTATTGAGTTAAGCAAATTAGGTACCTTATAATGTCCTACCTAAAGGCTTTCCTATGAAATTCTTTTCTATATGGACAAGTCATGAGATAATTATCTTTTACTTTTATGAAATGTCTGGTGATATTACATAACCTACTTTATTTTTTTTTACATTTTCAATAAATAAAATGTCCTATCAATATAAATAATAATCATCAAATGAATTGTAAAATTAATAGATGGTTTCTTATTGCACCCATCAAAGTAGCCCTTCTGTATATGTTTATCTTGATGGGTACCTTAATGCCCACTAAAAATTCCATCTTTATGTTATGAGAGACTCAATAGCTATTTCATGGTATTAATGTTTTATATATTTATAATAATGAAAAAAAAAGTATATTTTTAGTTTTCAATAATTATCTACTTTTCTATTTAAATTTTCAATCTTTTATATTTTTTTCATTAGTTTAAGTTTTAACATTTTCAAAATTTTAGAAAAATAGGATTTCGGTTAAATACATTAAATTTCCAATTCATCTTAGGCATGTATTAGTTTGCGATTATCCTTGGACTAGTTGATCGAGATGGTTAGTGTACATACAAATTTTTCTGACCCATTTTCTTACTTTTAATTATATTTTTATCATATTATATCATTATATATATTTAATATTATTTTTCATTATATTATATAAATAAATTTAATTATACTATCATTTTATTAATTTAATTATTGTAAATTAATTAAAAATTAATAATGTCAAGAATGGATAAAGAACTTAATATATTTTATGGAAGTCTTTTTTTTTTTTGTTTTTGGAAAAAGTATACTTTTAGTTCTCAATATTTATTTACTTTTTTATTTAAGTTCTCAACCTTTTTTTTCTTTTATTTGAATATCAAAGTTTTCAAAACATTATAAAAATGGGACTTTTATTATATTCGTTAAATATTCTATTCATTTTGACTATGTATTGGCTTTCAATTGGCTTTAGGTTGTTATCTAAGGTAGTTAGGGTATACATTAATTTTTCTGGCTCATTTTTTAAATTTTAATTATTATTTTTATTATATTATATCATTAAATATATTTAATATTATTTTTATTATATTATGTAAATATATATATTTAAAATTATCATTTTTATTAATTTAATTATTGTAAACCAATTCAAAGTTGATACGTGTTATAGATTGATGAAAAACTTAATAAATTTAATGGAAGTACTTTTTTTTTTGGCAAAATTTTGAAAATGTTGAAGACTCACATAGAAGTATAAATAAATGTTGAGGATTATTTTCTCTTGATCTTCTGGGGCTATGGGAATTTTGAAATAACCGGACATTTCACCCAAATAACAGTAGAACATATGGCCAACAAGTCTCTCAAGCATTTGATCAACAAAAGGCAAAGGGAAATGATCCTTTCTAGTTGCATCATTTAGCCCTCCATCCCGTGACAGCTCTTATAGGAATTAACTCATTCTTTTTAATAGGGACCACAATCATTCCCCCTGTTTTAGTACAACTTGAGTTGGACTAACCTAAGAACTATCTGAAATTGGATAAATTAATCCCACTTCTAAAAGCTTGATCACCTCCTTCTTAGCATCCTCTTTTATATTCGAATTTAACCTCCTCTAAGATTGCACAATAGGTTTTAATTTGTCTTCAATCAATATTTTATGTGTGCAAAAGGATGGATCAATTCCTTTGATATAAAAAATTTTCCAAGCAATGACTTGTTTATGTGCCTTAAGAACCTTCAAAAGTTAGTGTTTTTGTTCAAAAAACAAATTCGAAACAATAATGACTAGTAATGTTAAATTTTCTACTAGAAAGGCATACTCCAAATAATTTGGAAGTTGTTTCAATTCCAAAATTCTATGGGTCTTCAATGGAAGTTTTAAGTCTCATTTCACTTTCCTCCTTTAATTCTTCAAAACCACCTTGGGGGTAATTTCCTTAATTGAATCAGGTTATGATAACAATGATTCAACCTCCAAATTTGTCACATCATTTAAACTTTGCATAATTCCAACTCATCTTTGCATAGTATCTCTTTAAAGTGCTCATCTATCAAAGAATCAACAATATCAATTGCATAACATAAACATCCACACTCATTAGATACTTTAAAGCTAGAGTAGTTTTCACCACTAATTCTTTATCTCCTACCCTTAATGTGAGCTTTCCTTCCTCCACATTAATCAATGCCCTAGCTACTGCAAGGAAAGGTCTTCCTAAAATTAAAGGTACATTTCTATCCTTATCTATATCTAAGATCACAAAATCAACAAGATAAATGAAATTCTCAACTTTCGCCAACACATCTTCAATGACCACCTTAGAAATTTTCACAAAACAGTCGGCAAGTTATAGACTCATACGAGTAAGCTTAGGTTCAATAAGTCCTAACTTTCTGAAAAAAGAATAGGGCACCAAATTGATACTCGCCCCCAAGTTAGCCAAAGCTTTATCAACAATAATGTCACCAACTACACAAAGGATTGTGAAACTACCTAGATCCTTCAATGTTGGAGGAAGCTTGTTTTGAATAATGGATGAACAACTTGCTCCAACTTCAATAGTAGAAATATCCTCCAATCTTTACTTGTTGGATAAAAGTTCTTTAAAAAACTTAGCATACTTTGGCATCTAAGAAAGTGCTTCAACAAAAGAGATGTTAATGTGTAATTATTTGAAAAGATCAAGAAATTTACCAAATTACTCTTTGTCCTTCATTTGATTAAATTGTGATGGGTATGGAATCTATGTTTTGTACTCCTTTACATTTGGAAATGGTAATTTCTTTATAGGTTTTGACTTTTCAAGTATCAATTCTTCTACCATAAGCCTTTGACTTTCTTCTTTATCTTATTCTTTTGGCTCCTTAGATTGTAAGTCCATCTTACTTCTTAAGGTAATAACTTTTCCTTGCCCTCTTAGATTAAGCTTAATACTATTGACGCGAACCCTAGATATCGATCAAGACCCAACGTTCAAGAAGGATTCAAACCCGAGAATCGAAATTGAATTGAAAACGAAACGTAACCCGACCCCAATCGAACCCGTCGATTAGAACCTAAGCTATCCGAATTCATTTCTCCAAGTGTTTAGGATGAAGAAATTGAAGGAAGTTCTATTGCAAGAACTAAAGAAGAGAGGATTCTCTCAAGGAAATTTTTACTCAAATTGATAAACTGTCCTTTCAAATAACAAAACAAGGTCTTATATTCGAAAAAAAAAAACACATAAGCTGGCGGCCTAAATGCGTATATGGCCGGCTTTGAAATAACGAAAGAAAACAAAAGGACGTTCCACGGATATTTAGGCCAGCACTACGTCGGCGGCCTTAACCCGCCAATGTTGCTTCCTTCAAGGCCGGCCAAGAAGGCCGACTCTCCTTTGCCTCTAGGCCAGCGACCTTCCCTTTGTTGAAGGCTGACGTTCCATCGTTGATGGCCTCCGCTTCGTCCGTGCTTTGATATATTATGTTTACTAGCTCGGGACTTGAATTAGACTTGTGTCGACCTACTTCTTGCTCTTCGAGTTCCATAACTAATCCTTGTAAGGCTTCTCCCACTTGCTTAGTTCTAGCTCTTGTCATTGGACCTCCAATACCATGTAGCGGGTCATTAAACTTTGGCTCGTGAACTCTTAATACTACTTGATCTCCATCATTCCCCCCTTCCTCGGAAAGATTCATCCTCGAATCACCTGCATCATACAGAGAAAGGTCAGAAACATTAAAAGTTGCGCTTACATTACCATAGTGACTTGGCAAGTCAATCTTGTAAGCGTTATCATTGATGCGCTCCAACACTTGAAATGGCCCATCTCCCCTAGGGTGCAACTTAGATTTCCGCTGTTCGGCAAATCTCTCTTTTCTCAAATGTACCAACACCCAATCTCCTGGATGAAAAACAGTCTTCACACGACCCTTATTGGCCTGTCGAGCATAATGCTCATTTTTCTTCTCAATGTTGGCGTGAACCTGAGCATGCAATTCCCTCACAAACTCTGCCTTTTTCTTTCCATCAAGATCAACAAATTCGTTAACAGGCAAAGGCAAAATATCCAATGGAGTCAAAGGGTTAAAACCATACACCACCTCAAATGGAGAATAAGATGTAGTGAAATGCACAGTCCTATTATATGCAAATTCTACATGTAGCAGACATTTCTCCCATTGTTTCAAATTCTTATGAATCATAGCACGCAACAAAGTTGAAAGAGTCCTATTGACTACTTTCGTCTGATCATCAGTTTGAGGGTGTGCAACAATAGAGAACAACAATTTAGTACCTAACCTGTTCCACAAAGTATGCCAAAAATGATTTAAGAATTTCACATCCCTATCACTCACAATGGATTTAGGCAAGCCATGCAACCGTACAATCTCCTTAAAGAACAAATCAATAATATGTTGTGCATCATTAGTTTTAGAACAGGCAATGAAGTGAGCCATCTTACTAAACCTATCGACAACAACAAATATGCTATCTTTGCCACTTTGAGATTGTGGTAACCCTAACACAAAATCTATAGAAATGTCCGTCCACGTTTGATTAGGCACAGGTAATGGATTGTATTCTCCATGGGGCATTACTCTGGATTTGGCCTGTCTACATGCAATGCACTTGTCACACACAGTTTGCACATTATGCTTCATTTTTTGCCAATAAAAATGTTCATGCAAAATATCTAAAGTCTTTTTAACACCAAAGTGTCCCATTAAACCACCCCCATGTGTTTCCCTTACTAGCAATTCATGCACAGAGCTTTTAGGCACGCATAACTTATCTTTTTTAAACAAATACCCATCATGCCTATAGAAATCAGAATATCCAAACTCAGCACAAGCAGCCCAAATTTGACCAAAGTCAGCATCAGTCTCATATCACTCCTTAATGAGTTCAAACCCAAGCAATTTAGTTTGCAAAGAAGTCAAAAGTGAATACCTTCAAGAAAGTGCATCAGCCACCAAGTTCTCTTTTCCTTGCTTGTATTTGATCACATATGGGAAGGTCTCAATGAACTCCATCCATTTTGCATGCCTCCTGTTCAACTTAGCTTGAGTTTTCAGGAACTTCAAACTCTCATGATCAGAATGAATGATGAACTCCTTAGGCCATAAGTAATGTTGCTAAGTCTGCAAGGTTCTCACCAAAGCATATAGCTCCTTGTCATAGACTGGGTAATTTAATGTAGCACTACTGAGCTTTTTGCTAAAATAAGCGATTGGCTTGGAATCCTGCATCAAAACACCACCAATACCTTTCCCGGAAGCATCGCATTCAATCTTAAAAACTTTTTCAAAATTAGGTAAAACAAGTAAAGGTGCATTAGTCAACTTACCTTTCAAAGTCTTAAAAGCTTGCTCATGCACTTCAGTCCACTTAAACTCGGTGTTCTTCTTAACAAGATCATTTAGAGGAGTAGCTATGGAACTAAAGTCCCTAACAAATCTCCTATAAAAGCTTGCTAGCCCATGAAAGCTCCCGACCTCACTTGCATTCCTTGGTGTCGGCCACTCCCGAATCGCCTTCACCTTTTCTTCATCTACAGCAATCCCCTTCGCACCTACAAAAAAGCCAAGAAAAACCACAGTTTCCATACAAAAGGTGCACTTTTTCAAGTTCGCATACAATTTGTTTCCTCTCAAAATAGTAAACACACTTTGCAAATGTTGAACATGTTCACTTAGAGTTTTGCTGTAAACTAAGATGTCATCAAAGTATACAATAATAAACTTCCCAATGAAAGCACGAAGAACATGATTCATTAACCTCATAAATGTACTAGGCGCATTTGTTAATCCAAAAGGCATTACCATCCACTCATATAAACCATACTTAGTTTTAAAAGCCGTTTTCCACTCATCTCCCTCTTTCATGTGAATTTGGTAATAGCCGTTCTTTAAATCAATGTTGGAAAACAAACAGGCACCATGTAGCTCATCAAGCATATCATCAAGTCTAGGGATAGGATGTCTATACTTAACTGTGATCTTGTTGATTGCTCGACAGTCAACACACATTCACCATGTTCCATCCTTCTTGGGAACCAAGATTGATGAGATCCATGATGAGAGCCAAGCCGGAAGAAGAAATGTGGATCCTCTTGAAGTGCCGCCTGGACCGATCACAAGAAATCGAGCAAAACGATTCAAGGAAGCACTTAACGGGTTGATAAAGGTTGTCCATGAAGCCGGAAAGGATTGGAGCAATCATGAAGTTGGAACGGATTGGAACAACCATGGGAAGATCCTTGCTTTTGTATAAGTTATACTGGACACGGGTTGAAGAGGGCGTGTACTTTCAAGGAACGGCCATGTAGGAGTTAAGCAAATCCACAGAAAGATACATGGCCAAAGTACACGGGCGTGTATGTTGCCAGAAGTTGCACAGAAAGATACACGGCCAAAGTACACGGGCATGTACGTTGCCAGAAGTTGCACAGAAAGGTACACGGCCAAAGTACACGGGCGTGTACACGGCCGTGTATCCTTTGCCGGCCAGCTTGTTCTGTTTTCGCGTTTTTACGCCACTTATCTAAACTACGTCGTTTTGGACTTGTTTTACACGAATTGTAACCCTAGTATAAAAGCTCCTAGGGTTTAGAACAACATAGAAAAATACATCTTTGAACATTAAACACTTTTGAGAGGCATCTCTCTTGGTTCTTCAAGAACTAACTAGAACTTATCAGATTGATTTCCGTGGCGTTCATCCCGACTTATCAATCGGTCTCCCATCCCAATTGTGGCGTCTTCATTTTTATACCAAGGTTCTTGTCTCGCTTATAGACAACGGGTCGCGATTTCCACTTTAGGTGTTTGGGCGTCTTAGGCAGCGAATTTTCCAAACGTATTGGTATTGGGTTTCGTCACGGGTTGGCGTGGTTCGTATCAAAGATGATAGGAACTGAACATGGACTAAGGCTTTCTCTCACAACCCTTCTCTACCAAATCATCAATTTGCCTTTGGATCTCCTTGGTTTCCTTTGGATTAGCCCGATAAGCTGGTCAATTAGGAATAAAAGCACCTAGAATAAAATCAATTTGGTGTTCAATGCCTCTTAGTGGAGGTAATCCCCTTGGTACTTCTTCAGGAAATAAGTCAGCAAATTCCTGCAAAAGAGAAACAACAACTATAGGCAAAGAAGGGTTAAGATGGTCAGTGGAAAGATAAACATCCTTGTACATCAGTACAAGTAAGTGTCGTTTTGCCTTCAAAGCACTTTTAATCTCGCTTACCTCTCCAATGCCACTCGTGTTTCCCTCTAATTCTTTCTTCTCATAATTCACCATTGTGTTTTTGCCACTCTCTTTCACAGTCTCAATTTTCTTTTCTTGTTCACTCTTGTGTTTCCCTCTCTCTCTAAACTCTCTAGCAATTCTCAACCGATCCTCACTAGCCTCCCAAGGGTTGAAGGGTGTCAAAATCACCTGTCTCTTGTTCAAAATGAAAGAATACCGATTGTGATAACCATCGTGAGTGACCTTCCTATCGAATTGCCAAGGTCGTCCCAACAATATGTGGCAAGCCTGCATAGGTACCACATCACATAATACCTCATCACGGTACTTCCCTATAGAGAAAGAAATCAGTACCCTCTTGGTCACTTTAACCTCCCCACATTCGCTCAACCACTGCAACTTATAAGGCTATTCATGCTTCACAGTTTTTAGGTTCAGTTTATCAACCAATAATGTGCTAGCAATATTTGCACACCTACCACTATCAATAATCAAACTACACACCTTGTTATTCACATGGCATCTAGTATGAAAAATAAGCTATCGCTGCACTTTATCACCCTCATCCTTAAGTTGAGTATTAAGAACCCGCCTGGTAACAAGCATCTCTCCCTTTACAGGCCTTTCTACATCCACATCACTACAATCTTCCAATGGGGCCATGTCATCATCATCCCCTGAACTCACACTCTCCACTTCTCCACTCTCCAAAAGGATCATCGCCTTAGTGTTTAGACACTGCGATGCAATATGCCTAAATCCTTGGCACCTGAAACACTTAATATCACGTAATCTAGAAGTAAATTTGGTTTCAGTGTTACCTTTCAAATAGGATGCCGGTGCCTTAGCCTTCTCTTCCTCCTTAGTTTTCGGTGGTGGTTTGTTATTCCTCCAATTTGACTTCCATGAAGAACTAGAAGTTGAATTATATCTGGAAGAACTTGAAACTGGGTGATACCTTGAAGTACTCTTTCCCTTTAGCTGCTTCTCAACCTTGATCGCCTGATGCAATAATTCCTCAATATCTACATAATGTTGTAGATCAACAAAATCAACGATCTCCCTATTCAATCCACCAATGAACCTAGCCATTGTAGCTTCATCATCCTCCTCCACCTTAGCTCTAATCATGGCTATTTCCATCTCCTTATAATAGTCCTCTACACTTTTGGACCCTTGTGTCAAATTCTGCAACTTCCTATGCAAATCCCTATAATAGTGATTAGGAATGAACCTCTTCTACATAATAGTTTTCATCCCCCCCCCCCCCCCCCCCCCCAACCCCCCAAGTGCTAACAGGTTCCTCTCCATACCGTCTCCTATTCCTAACCAGTTGATCCCACCATACACTTGCATAGTCAGTGAACTCAACTGCTGCAAGTTTAATCTTCTTGTCCTCTGAATAGTTATGGCACTAAAAAATGTGATCAACCTTTCGCTCCCACTCCAAGTATAATTCTAGGTCATTCTTCCCTTGAAAGGAAGGTATTTTCATCTTTATGCTACCCAAGTTACTATCTCTCCTTTGGGTATTTTCTCTCCCCATCACGAAATTATACTCTCCTAATTCAGTGTCCTCTCCCTCTTCTATTCTCACTCCCTTCCTTGGAAGCCTCTCAATTCTTCGCCTTATAGAAGTACTACCTGTGGGCTCCCTACTTCGCTCAATCTTATCCATCCTTACATGGATTTGCTCCAGTTCACCACTCAATATTCTTTTCATCTCACCCATTAAAGCATCAAACATCATTTTATTATCTACTTCTCCCTTCTCTCCACCAGTTGGACTTTGATCAGACATATTGCTGTAACAGAAAAAGGTTAGTAATAACAAATTAAGAATGCCTCACAATTCACTCCCTCACCAGTTTACACTCAAAGGTGTGTATACACTCATGTATCTCACAATTTGATTTTCCACGATAAAATTCTCACCAATCTACTCTCCTTTGCAAATCCTTGCTCAAGAACTAACTCAATGAGTTTTTCTCCAAAATAAACCACTAAGATAAATCAACCAACAACTTAAAATTCCAACAACACGAGAATACGACGACTCAATGAATAACTACAATTGACCAATATGGGATATAGTGAATTTGATAAGAAACAATGAACTCGAACAATTAAACAAACAAACTAAAATATAAACTGGAATTTTTTTTTAATACGAATTTTCTATTCTTTTGCAAATGATGGAATCAACGAAGGATAGAAATGATGGAATTACATATACAAAATACCACGTTCTTTTTCTTCTTCTTTTTTAAACTATGATAGAAAATTTATGCAATCAATTAAACAAAAATATTAACAAGGATAGAGATTACCCGATTCAATGAACCTTGGCTCTAATACCAAATGACACGAACCTTAGATATCAATCTAAGACCCAACGTTCAAGAAGGATTCAAACCCGAGAATCGAAATTGAATCGAAAACGAAACGTAACCCGACCCCAATCGAACTCGTCGATTAGAACCTAAGCTATCTAGATTGATTTCTCCAAGCGTTTAGGATGAAGAAATCGAAGGAAGTTCTATTGCAAGAACTAAAGAAGAGAGGATTCTCACAAGGAAATTTTTACTCAAATTGATAAACTGTGCTTTCAAATGAAAAAACAAGGTGTTATATTCGAAAAAAAAAAAAACATAAGTTGGCGGCCTAAATGCATATATGGCCGGCTTTGAAATAACGGAAGAAAACAAAAGGACGTTCCACGGATATCTAGGCCGGCACTACGCCGACGATGCAGATTCCAAGGCCGACGGCCTTGAAATTTAGGCCGGTAGCCTTAACCCACCGGTGTTGCTTCCTCCAAGGCCGGCCAAGAAGTCGGCTCTCCTTTGCCTCTAGGCCGGCGGCCTTCCCTTTGCTGAAGGCTGTCATTCCATCGTTGATGGTCTCCGCTTCATCCGTGCTTTGATATATTATGTTTACTAGCTCGGGACTTGAATTAAACTTGTGTCGACCTGCTTCTTGCTCTTGGAGTTCCATAACTAATCCTTGCAAGGCTTCTCCCACTCGCTTAGCTCTAGCTCTTATCATTGGACCTCCAATACCATGTAGTAGGTCATTAGACTTTGGCTCGTGAACTCTTAATGCTACTTGATCCCCATCAACTACTAAGACGAGAATCTTATTGTCTCTCAAACAACATATTACATAATTGGCTAGTTTGTTTCTCAAGGTTGTGGATAAAAGCTTCTTGATTCTGATGTATTGCTTTAGAGCTTTGAATGAATTGAGTCATAAGATTTTCCAAACTTACTTTCTTTTCTGGTGGTGATAGAGTTGGGAGTTGAGGCATTGGTCTAAGTAGTGGAAATTGTAGTCTTTGAAATCTTAGAGCTGAATAGTTAGCTCTCTATATATTTGTATTACCATAGCTGAGATTGGGGCGATTCCACTAGCCTGAATTATATAAGTTGCTATAAGGGTTGTTTTGTTGTCTATTTTGATTGCCCAAATAGTCAACATGTTCTTGATGTTCAAAGAAGCTGCCATGATCTTCAGATTCTCCAAATTGGATCATTAGTGTTGATGCATTCTTGATACTAGCAATTTGTTTACTTAGTGCCTCCATCTTAGCAACAATAGTGGTCATGAAATCTACCTCATACAATCCAACCGCTTTTTATTTGTTTCGGTTTTTCCCCCATTAATAATTGTTTTTGACCATGTCTTCAAAAAGTTTCAAGAACTCCTCCGGTGTCGTAGAATTCAAAGTACCACCAGCTATAACATTAACTAATTGCCTAGTGGCTATGTTGAGCCCATTGTGAAAGGTATGAACTTGCATCTATGATGATAATTGATGATATAGATATCGTCTTAACAACTCTTTCCACGTTTTCTAAGCATCATATAAAGTTTTGGCATCATTTTGAGCAAAGGAAGAAATGTCATTTCTTAACTTGGCAATCTTGCACAGAGGAAAATAATTGTCTAAAAATTGCTTTACCATGTCTTCTCAAGTAATAATAGTTCTAACACCCAAAGATGTCAACCAAGTCTTGGCTTTCCCTCTTAATGAAAAAGGGAACAATCTCAACTGCACCGTATCATCCGTAACTCCATTATTTTTAAAAGTCTTACAAATTTCTATTAAACTTCGACTATGTACATGTGGATCTTTATATGATAATCCATCAAATTGACAATATTACTATAAGAGTTGAATCACAACACCTTTTATCTTAAAATTGTTAACTCCAATTGTAGGCTTTACAATTGTTAAACTAGTGCTATCAAGTGTAGGCCTAGCATACTCTAAATTGGTTTTGTGATGTTCCTTAACCATGATTTGTGGTTGCTTTTCTCCAAGCAATTCCTTTCCTTCCATCTCAACTTTAATATCAAGAGTCTCTTCCTTAATTGCCAATTGCACAAAAGAAATAGTAATCATGTTCTTTCGAATCCTATAGTCAAGATCTAGATCAAGAATATTTGTAAAAAGACTCCTTATCATGCACCACCAAAAAAAAAAAATCACATATTAGAATTATTCAAAAATAGAGAAAAGAGAAGAAAATAATAAATAAATAAATAAAATAAAATAACTAAAGTAATATGTACTAAGGCTTTTCCTAATATTGCTTTAGTAGATCCCTAGCAATGGCGCCAAAATAACTTCATGCGCGCTTACCGATCATATCAAATTCTAAATTATAAACCCAATTAATCTAAAATCTGAGCTAAGCAAGTATACCTATCTAATGTAGTATAGATTTTAAGGTATCATACTTAAAGAATTTGAAAATAAGTATTAGTATTATCGTTTTACTACTATTTAGCCTAAATTTTGAAGTGGGATTTATGATTCAAATATTAAACAACTAATCTAGCAATCCTAAGATCAATTATGTATGCTTTCAAAAGATGAATTCAATCACAAAACATACCTCTTGTCTTAATCCATCCTAAACCTTAAAATTCTTATGATAATTGATTAATTAATGAATTATTCATGCTTTGCACTATAGAATCTTATTAATTAAATTAATTACTCCATCAAGTTAATTAATTCATAATCATACATGAGATAGTGGAGACCTCTCCCTCACTAACGCCACATAAGATCACATGAAGTTTAGAATCCTTTTGACAAGAATTAAATTCATATAGTAGAAAATCGGAATTTCCTTACTTCTAGGTGAAAAGCAATTTCTCTATTCATGAAAATCTATCATATTAGATGAAACCTCTTTTTATTTGTCAAACATGCAATTAATTTGTATACTAATCAACTACAAGACAATGAAATCACATGAATAGATACAAAAACATGAATTTTTCATTAATTAAATAGCAATTCAATTCACATGGTTTAGGATTTCATAAAGTGCAGGGTATGAGAAATTTACTTCTTTATAGAGTTTACAATAAGCACAAAAGATCTAGAAAAAATAAAAGAATTCATGATGTATAGATAAAATCCAAGTAATTAATATCTTATGTTCTCCAATGATGTGTATGCAATTTCCCCCTTAAAGCTCTTCGTCTTTTCTCTCTTAGGGCTTAGAACTCTACCACTAAAATTACCTAATAACCCTAATACAAAATAACGGTGTTATTTATAGCCTTTTAGTATTCGAAAGTTAGCGGGGCTTGCTACACGACCATGCTTGGGGCAGGGTTGAAAAACAAAGTCTAACTGCTCTCGCTTTTGATGCTTGCTATGGTCAGCCCTACCATCTAACATGACTATGTTAAACGTAGGGGCCTAAAAAGAAAATTTTATTTCTTTGCAAAATTGCCCCAAACTTGTTTAATGTACATTGATTTCTCTTTTATCATCATGAAATATTCCAAATGAGCTCTTTAAATCCTAAAATGAATTTTTCATAAAATAAGTATCCTTTTTTCAACAAATCACAAGAAATACATAACAAATTGTGTTCAAATAAACTTAAATAATAAGGGTTTTTTTATACTCATCAAGCACTCTCCATGTCAATTCAAGCTAGAACGGTCGTTGAAAGCTTTAGCTCATTAGACCCAAACTCTTTTGGTGGCTTGGGGAGCCTTAATGGATCTTCTGCACGGAGAGAGGGAATGTCTTCCTTTACCACCTCTCCTTAGTTAGTAAACTCTGAAAGATCACCTTGAGGAACCATCAACACAGGGATGCTTAGCATTTCTAGCTCTTGCGGCACCTAGTTCAATGTCCAACTAATGCCCCTTCACAATTGCTAGCAAGTCTCTTTAAATCCATGGGGCCATACGCACTTGGAGTTTCTCATACTCGAGACACGAGGCAAATCTCTCCAATGCTTGGCTATACATGTGATCTACAACATGGGCCTTCCTCAAAGGCCATCCGCACTTTCTTGAGCTCCTCCCGTAGCTCCATCAACTTCGCGTCAGCAGCCTACAAGATCACATCCTTGTCCAGTGCATCCTCCTTGGCCTGAGCTGACTTCTCCTGATCAGTTGAAGCCTCTCTCTCCACGGCCTCTTGTTCCCAATAAGCTTGAGAGAGATCACTGGCTAGAGTCGAGGCCTTACAATTAATGGCCTCCAAATGATCCCTCATTTAGTTGAGCTCATGCGGCGACTGCTCAACTCGCTTCTCTGCCACCTTGTGACTACTTGTCCCCCTGCCTCCCTAGGTGCTCTTGGCTTTAGAATTCCTCGTTGCTTCCTTGGTAACTAGGGCCCTTTGCATATTTTCACCTCTTTTAAAACAATGAAATCCCAGCCAACTAAAATCAATGTCACTTTTACAAATATAAGGCCATATCTTTGTTGACGCCGCTTTCCAGCTGGTCATTGCAATGCACACACCGAACGAAACCTGTGGGTGTGCACGATGTTAGCAACACACGCATTAATAACCAAACAGAAGCAATTAAACACAATTACGAATACTCAAATTGTAGAGATCCTTGTGAAACCAAGTGTAAAAATACTCTGGATTGTGCTGCCATATAGCTACCTCCATCACTTGTTTGTCTTTAGGAGGCATCGTCCCTTGTAACAATACATGACTAACCCGAACACTCTTTAGTCCCGAGTCATTTGTGCTAATGTCCTAACTAGGCACAAACCTTTGCTCCCGAAGAACCCCTAGCGGGAACACCGACGTATCCTGAGTGAGGCGACCTCTAGCCCTTGGTCAACCCTCAGTTACGGTCTGCTAAGCCATTTTAGCCTCATGCCCCTGTTTTGCCCTTAGCTCTACCGTAGCCTTCTTCCTCTGTCTAAGCTCGACCTCACTTTTTCGCTTGAGCTCTACCTCATGCTTTTGCCTCAGCTTGGCCTCCTTCTATCGCCTCTCTTTAGCCTCCTTTCGGTCGAGCTCCTCGACGCTCAACAGGCTAGGTACAGGGGCTGACTTGGCCTCCTCCCTAACGTCTACGATACATCTGGCTCTCTCCGGGGCACCTTCCGAGGGAGCCCCTACTCGGTCTCCTGAGCCTACTTCTATCATGCATTGTATGCACTTTTTATATGCCGAGTGGGACCTGTCTCCCTAGCTTGCGCCCCTCCTGATGAGCAAGCGGCCCTATTCTCTCCTTCAATCCTCTGACTCCCTCTAGCTCCATCGTTTGATTTACGTTACTTCACCAACAACCCCTGTACAAACAAAGTCTTCTTGAATGGCATCATCCCTACAAGAAATAACAATACGAGTCAGCTATAATGCCAAACTAGGCCACCCTACTACGCTAAGTGTGGGCCCAAGGGGCCAACTAAGCTCTTCGAGCTTAGACACCCCCACCAGCCTCCACCCCCGCCCCAGATATCTTAGCTAACAGCTTCATAGCGACCGAGCTACTCTTGCAGTGTTTCAACAACTTGTCCGCTAGACTCCTTTCATTAGGCGTTAGATCCTGCACACTCATATTCCCAAGTAACACGGGCTTCGACCAACTAGTCTACATGCCCAACCCTCCACCATACTCCACCACCCGGAACTTGTCCTTCCAGCCCTTGATGGAGGAATCCAAATTTCCCATCAGCTTCCTGCCCGGCCTAGCTTGAATGTAGTACCAACCCTCGTTGACCCTCAGGCTAAAGAAATGGTTGAAGAGGTCTCACGGTGGAACCTCTTGGAAGTTTCTATAGAATGCCTCGAACGCCATCAAGTGTTGCGTTTAACTGATGGTGGTTGAAATACGCTGCCTTGAAATCTGACAGCAGAATTCTCGTCTCAAAGAACATGCGATAGTCATATACATAGAATTGGCTCAAGCACATCCAAGATACCTTCTTGTCCTCATCGGCGAACCTGCATAACTACCTGTGAGGGGGTTGAAAGTAGCCTAACATCCACTTTCCTTTCACCTCAGTCAATGAGCTGGCAATCTCCTTCGGGCGCCAATCAACCCCCGTCATGGCCCGTGCACGAGACACGCCGATGTTCTTCCTTGTTTTCTACCTTTTCACCAATCAACTTCTCCAGTGATGCCTTAACCTCCTCATATACATCACCCAATGCTTCCTCATTTTTTGGCGCCAATGCCATCGTTGTCGGTGTTGATTCCGACCATATTGTTGCCAGTCCCGCCTCGTTAAAAGGGTAAGGGTGGTTAGGGTTCGACGAGGAAGCACCGTAATAGGTACCCCTTGACTAGCAGAGTCTCGGGATCTGAGTGATTATCCATTTAGTTACTCATTAAAAAAATTCCGCCAGATCTTCTCGTGAAAATTTAAAAAGTTGAAAAAAACTTTCAAGAATGATCCTCGAAAAGCCTAAGGGAATGAAAGTTGAAAGAAAAGTTTTCCTCAAATACACCGCGTGCTTTATATAGAGGAATCCGCATAGAAAACGAGCGAGAAAAAAAAGTGACGCGATGGAATGTAGTCAATGCTCATCATGAACCTTCATGAGCACACCTCAAATAGGATCGTCCATGTGTCATCGATTGTGCAGTGTACGGCAAAATCTCACTGGCTAAGAAACTTGTTGGAACCACGTCTGTACGTACTGACTACCCGCAATCAATACGTGTCTGCAGCTTTAAATGATAACGGCTAATGTGCAGAACAAGAAAGGACTCGGTAAGAAAATTTGAAAAATGGAAACTTGTACCATATTTACAGCTTGGAATGGAAGAAGAAAGCCCGGTAGAGGCCTCGCTTGGTTTCACTTGTCAAACGTCATAACAGCTTGGCAAAGTTCCTACCAAGTCTCACCTGCTAGACGTCATAAAAACTCGATGGAGACCTCATTTAATCTCACTTGCCAAATAGTATAAAAGCTCGGCGAAGACCTTGCTCAATTTCACTTGTCAACACAACATAAAAGTTCAACAAAGGCCTCACTTAGTCTCCGCCAAACCACTTATAAATCTTGATGAAAAACTTGTACGGTCTCACTCGCAAAAATAACATGGAAGCTTAGCAAAGACCTTGCTTGTTCATTATCACGACAGCTCAGCAAAGATCTTTGCAAGATCTTACTCGCCACATTGCCACTCCACGACAAGTCCGCTAGATATAGCTTTAGGTATCCTTGTAAAGAAGGCCTTCAATTATCACCGGGACTCAGATTATTCTTTCCTCTCTTTACCAGCTAATCAACAAGAAGAGTAGGAAAGCAAGTTGATAGCTATTTCTCAATAAGCCTAAAGCTTATCAAAATGTTTACTTTGCTGGAGCCCTAAAGCCATGTTCTGGTCCATATCTTTCCCTTCACCCAAAAGGTACTCAAGGTACTACAGAGGTCCTATCTTGATAAAGCCTTGATGGCCAATGAATAGCCTTGATGATCTAGCCGCCCACTAAGCACTAAATGCATTCACAAATACTTAATGCCTACAAGCTTAAGGAATGGGAGAAGGTCAATTTACCATCCATCTTGTAGAAGGCCCATATATCTCAAAGATTCCATTTATGATGGGACAATAAGTCGAACACACAACACACATCTCTCTATCTCTCTAAATGTTGTCAGCGCGATACTTCTATGCTTTTACACTTAACTAACTTAAATATTGGAATGGCAATATCAAAATTATCTTTGGTGCTAACCAATAGTTTACTTGTGTTTGTTTGGTAGATCCATTTACCTTAAAGCCTAGTAGGAGCAAGCTAGACTAGGCAACAAAATGAGGCAAGGATCATGCATTAACATATAGTAAAAAGTTAATTTTAAAAACATGATTTGTAAACTGATGTTTTGACACAATTCTTTATCATATTATCTAATAATATATTGTTGCCATGAGATAGCAAAAGCTACTAGTATCATTATTTTGTTGTTACCATCATTATCTATTCATTGAACCATAGGATAATTTTGTATGAGAATATATTTTTAGTTTCAAATACAATTAAATTTATATATCAAATAAGCCAAGAGTGGCATATATATATATATATTAGCATATGTGCACCCTCATGGCATGTGCAATTTAAAATAAGTTCTTCATGTCAAATACTAGCTAATAAAAAAATATAAATATAAATATATAAGATACTTGAATGATGATTTATTATAGAAGCTTATTGATGATCACTTAAAAACTCATGCAAAAGAAGTCAGATGTAATTTTTTTTTATACAACCATAGAACACTTGTAATATTAAAATTTTTCATAAACTCGTGTAATGAAAATTAAAGTAAGTGCAATATTGTTAATTTAATGAGAAAAAAATTGGGTTATTTAATATAATAAGGTATTATAAAATCTAAAATTGCTTTAAAAGGTATTTATAATAAAAATAAACATTTGAATGAAAATAGCATCACATCACAATAATTCAATCATTACAACTTAGAATAACCAATGCAAATGCATAAAGTTCCTCCTAAATGAAGTCTCAATCTATAAAATGAAAACTTATTACTTACATCAGTCATTTAAAGGAATCTTCATATAATAAGCCACAACTTTAATTTTTCACTTTCCTTGTCCTTTTCATATACCTAATCATGTAGCTACAAATCTCTTATTTAACATTATAAATGACTAATGTAATCACTAAAATAGAAATAGCTAAAATTACATAAAGCAATTCGCGATATGTGTATGTTAATGTGTAACCCAAATTTTTTCATCGAACAGTGGATTATCTTTACTTAGACCATAAAAGCACAATCAACATGCTTCGATTTTTTTAATTTTTCTTTTTCATTGCTACTTAGAATCTTTAAAGCATTTTCTATCATCCTTTATTTGTCTACAAAAAATCCTTAAGTAATCTTTTTCTTAATAGCACTTCAAGACAATATTGCCCATATGAATGGATTAATGTTTATTATACTTGGTGGCAAGTGTAGACACAAAATTTGCCAGATAAAGGAAATAAGTATTGGCTTAATGTGGTTTTAATTTGTAAAGGGTTAAATCTGATTTTAGGCTCTAAGCTTAATTCTTAAATGGGTTTGACTTTTTGAGTTAAGGTGATAGGGATTAAATAGTCAATCCTAAGAAATGATTAAGAGAGATTTAGTATAGTAAGCTTAGAGTAGGGCGGCCCATCGGATCTACTTATTTGATCCAACCTTTCTCATTGAGTTCATGCATTATAAGAAGGTCCTCACCAGGCCAAGTTATAGTAGGAGCCAATTTAAGGAATCCATTAACTTAGGGACCAATTTTGGCTATTGATCACCATTGCAATCCTGTGGAAGAGATTTGTAGCTAAACTATCTAAATGCCTTAGGTCCCTCTCATTTGACAAGAAGAATTTAAGATAGCTGCATAAATGTTGTTGTACTATTGGAATCTTGACTCAAAGGATCAAACAAGCTTCTGGTGAAGAACATAATCGCTTTTCATTATTGATAGTGGAGTTTGATGCTATTTAGCTCATCCATCGATCATAAGTTCTTTTAGAGCCCATTGAGATTGCTTGCTCCTACTCCTAAGGAAGGAAAATAACGATTTCATCATGGTACCTCCAAGGAGAAGGTTTAACTAACCTTACTAATAGTAATAATCAAGAGTTTAAGATCAACCTTGAAGCTATTAAGCAAACTACACTAGTGTTTGATGATGTGAGCCAAGACAATACTACACGAGAATGTATACCTAATAATGCTTAGATGACGCAAGTATTTCAATAAAACAATAGGAAAATGGATCGATTTATCAAGATGATGGCCTTATTCATGCCTACATGGCTACTCTTGCTATGACACATTAAGGTGTAGCTTTGCTAAACCCTTTTAATACCACATATCAACACACTCTCAAGCACCTCAAAAAGTCAATCCCCCTATTGCTAATGAGCAAGTCACCTCAAATCTTGTACTGAAACTTGTATTTGAGCAACATTCAACACTTAGCACCTAAAGCAAAAGAAACAAGAATCCATATTGGGGATGCTTCTTCTTTACGCATTACTCCATGTGTTGGAGTTACCAAACCTACAAAGCTTGCTCTTTTTGCTCATTAGAAGTTAGAGCATCAGCTTTAAGGGGCTCATTCATCATTAAGGAGGATTTAGATATATATTTAAAGGTGATACAAATAAAATCCACTACGAGAGTACCAAAGATGAAACTTCTATATCACTAATGTATAGCTACAAAGCCTTATCTAAAGGATTATGTGAGCCTAAAGTTTATGCTATTCAATGGTAAGAAGGGAAATGTCAAAGAGCATCTATTGAAATTCACTAAGACTTTAGAGGTCTATAAACTAAATGATAGCTTGAAGCTAAAGGGATTCTTAAAGTCTTTTATAGAAAAGTTTGACATGTGGTATGTTAACCTCCCTCCAAGTTTAATAGAATTATGGGAAAGCGTATATGAAATGTTTTTAGAGAAGTTTTTCTCCATTGAAGAAAGGGTTACCCTTACTAATATAGGAAAAATTCTTTAAAAAATCAAGGGAGGACCTCATGGACTACATTAAGCGTTTCAGATAATGCTCCCTAGATATTCAACATATATTCGATGAAAGGGTGCTAGTGAAAATTTGTATTCAAGGAATGTTTATTAAGTATACTATGAATCTAGAGAATCTTTTTTTGGTTTTGTTCATAGCATTGGTTGAAAATGTGCAGTGGACTAACAACTTCGTTGCACGACAAAAGGGGGAACATGTAAGGTTTGACAAATGGGGGCTAATAGTGAGTTCAACTTAAAGTGAAGATCCCAAAGCAAGAAAGAAGCCTAAGACTAAGAAATTTAGATTTGAGAAAAAAGGGTTTACATCAATACTAACATACACATGTCCAATGGGAAAGGTATATGCAATGCTTGATTAATGGTATGTGATAGAAATATCAAACTCCTAAGAGTTAAATGTTTGCCTACTCAAGAGGAGAAAAATGCTCCAAAGTTTTGTAAGTTTCATATAATAGTAGGTCATCTTACCAAAGATTGTTAGACTTTGAAGAAAAGATACAATGAGAAGGTTCAAAATAGAGAACTTGTTATTGAAAACAACGATGTTAAATGCAATCCCCTTCCAACACATAATAACAAACACAATGCAATGAATGCTATCACTCATGATCTTACTACTATGAAAGTAGATCATGCAGTACCCACTAAGACATACAAAGGAAAGGGAAAGTTAATTGAGGTTGAATAAGATGAATGCCCCCTTGCTATAGCAACACTCTTGAATACTTTACACTTTAGGAACTTCTTTGACCTTTTTGGGTTTGACAAGAAGGCTAGACTTGCAGTAACAAACACACTTATGCAAAATTTTAAATGACAATATACAAAGTGCAGTGCAACCTACAAGGAGCATAACCCATGCACATGAGATTACAATTTTGTTCACTAATGTTGATATGTGTGTTAAGAGCTTAAATCATAATCATCCCTTGTATGTCAAAGGTACACTTAATTAGCACTTAGTGAAGAGGACATTTATAAACACCAGTTTTTCTTTGAATATTATGCTTATGTCTACATTTGAAGCAACTAGAATTAACCTTTGATGTTTGGTAAAGCAACTTCAGCCACTCCCCCAGAAAAACAGTGGAGCAAGTTAATGTAGATTTTAAGGTTATACTTGTTCATAATATTACTACTTTTCACCTAATTGATGCGCTTATGTGATATGCTAAACCAATTTCAATCAAACAATCCTAATTGATGAAACAATTGAACAATTGTTTTCAAAATAGCATGGATCCCCTTTTTGAACGTGGAACCCCGATTTCCATATAACAAGAACAAAAATGAAATTCCAAATTCTTACTAGATATTACTCAACAGTAGAATGAGGAAACTACTTGTAATTGTTGATTTTACTCACAAGAATCTAAGCCTCCAGTCACCATAACTCTTAAAAAGGAATTGGTAAGGGTATATGAAATAAGAGAGAAAATTCTCTTTCTTTCACGTGATGCTTTTCCAAAATATGACAAAAGTGTCTTTTGGTTGTCCCCTTTATAAATATTTATAGTAGTCCCTAAATATGGAAAAACAAGCATAAGAAAATAAAGAAAATAGCATAGTCCATGGCCGGCTTTCTATGTTTCATTTCGGTTCAACAAATGGACCATGAACCCTTCTCTAAACCATGTGTTAATTAATTTAGTCATCATCTTATAGTACTGACAAGTGTACCTAATTAAATATAAAACAATCATATAAAATGAATAAAGACACTATGTGAATGCCTTTGGGTTCCATTTGCTCAAAGAGGACTCTCAATGTTAAGTTCTGTAGTCATTTAGCTCTTTGCTCGGGTAATGGATCCTATTGTTGCATTGGTTTGATTCTCATCATCTTCTCGGGCCTATGGAAGATTTGCCCTCAAATCTAATAGGTTCTTTGTTGTAGATGAGAATTTTTTTAAACCACCTAGACTGAAAACATTGGTTTGCAAATGCTTGTTGCCCTAGAGTCGTGATTGCCCTAGAGTCTTCTTGAGATGTTTCAGAACTCTTTTGATAAAGCTTCTGAATTTCCTGTGACTGTTTCACTTTACTTAAGTTGCCTTCCAATTCCTTCATCCCTAATAGTAAAGACTTCTTTCCAGTATTTTTATTGATATGTTCCTAGAATTTGTGTACATTAGTTGGTAACATAGGAGTCAAAACAACTCGTTCACTAACCTTTTGAAACACATAGGTGTTTCTAAACCCATCATGTAGCATTCTCCTATCAAATAACCAAGGTCTACCTAGTAGTATATGTGATGCACACATAGGAAAAACATCACAAACAATTTCATCATAGTTCTCTCCTATGCTGATTGGAACCTTAGCCCTCTGAGTAATATACAGGTTGTTTTGTTCACTCAATTAATGCAATTTATAAGGATTAGGATGTGAAATAGTGACTAGTTGCAATCTATTTACTATTGCAATAGCTATTACATTTGTGCAACTATCACCATCAATAAGAAAGGTACAAAAATTACCTTGAACACTACAGGGACTATGGACTAGGTTTTCCCTCTATACATCCTCAACATCTGGAAATGTAGTCATTACCTTGCGTAATACGTTAATAGTCAAATATTTATCATTTTCCTTGTCTTCATGTGCCTCAACTTCTAGATCAACATAATACTCCTTTAGCATTGTTGACAAATCATTTGGCTCAAGTATCTCTTCCTTACCATCCTTACTTTCCACCTTCACAGCAATCATCACCCTTTTGTTAGGACAAACTGGAAACATGGTCCATAATACACCATTAAACTAGGAGGGAATTTCCAATTAGCAATTTTCATACTTTGTGGAGTGTTATGTTGGATTTTGGGAAGTGGTTGAATTACTAGTAAAAGAAAAAGAAATTAGGTTATGAAAGGCCATAATGATTGATAATATATGTTAAGAGAGTGACAAGTTCAAAGATCCTTTACCTGATAATCCTCTATCTTTATTTATAAGGATTGGAGGTAATTTCATATAAAAAGTGTACTAATATCCAAGATCTTTTTTAAATATTGTAGAAAGTGTATTTTTGAGTAACTCCTTTCCTTATCTATATCATGCTTTTGTACGTATTCGTTTGAGAATGTGCTTAACTGAATTGAATTGAAAGTTGGTACATGCAGATTGAATCTAAATAGTCTGTGCTAAAGTAGTTTGGAACAGATCGGCTTAAGCACTTAAAGCTCGAATAAAGATTTAAGTAGACTAAAATAAGTTGTAGAATCTATATCCAAAAAGCTTTATTGACATGAGGATGACAGATGTGCTTCATTTCCATTTCTAGCAATCAAAAGGAAAGGCCACATACACGTGTCAAGAGTTAAAAATAGCAGCGGTCCATTTAAGGAATTATTCCTCTTACGCTGGGAAGATAGACTCGGGAACAGAGAAGAGAACAATAGCTGACGCTATTTACCATTCCATTTCCATTTTGGGTTGCACGTGTGATCCTATTTGATGAAGCAGCAACGATGTTTTGAAAAGGATTTCATTTTGTCTTTTGTGGGCTTGAAATAAAGGCCCTTTTGTCCCACATCCATTCTCCAGTGCATCTTTATAAGAAAAAGCAGCTCAATTGAGGAAATAGAGATGCATGGACCAATTGAGAAAAGATGAACCAGACCCATTCAAATTTCATTATCTCCCACGTACAGTAAAGGAACAAGAAATCGCTTTTCATCCACATGGCCCATGGGTGCTAGAAAAAGGAAAAACGTAACACACACAAAGTCGAAGAATTTAGCAGCCCATTGTGTTGGTCTATTGGCCCGATTTTGGAAAAGAAATGACGGCATGTGGAACAAGGACAAGAAGACGTCAGAGAATGAAGAACAGAAAATAGAGAATAGTAGTGTCCAGTAGCTAATAGAAGACAACAACTTAGATACTGAATATACATATAGCACTTTTGATTGCAAAGAGAATCTTCTATTTTTATATACAATATGTTTGTTTTAGTTCAAGGGCACCAGAATCCTATGTTCTAGCACGCAAGGGAAAACCCAGGACGCTCAAGACAATCAAGCTATATTGATTTATCGAAAATTCAAGATTTAAAATTCTATGAGAGCATTGCTTTATAGGTATATTTCGAAACCCTTATTCTATAATGTTATTAGCTTGATTGTACTTAGTATATTGTATTGAGATGTTGTATTTATTTTAAATGGGTTTTACATGAATGGGTTTAATGAGAGATATATAAGTATTGATTAAATTCATGAACTCGTACTTTTAATGCAGTTGAAAATATAGTTTGCACCACTTAACAATTTTCGATCCATAATTTCAACTAATATAGTAATTTCTAATACGAATGAGCTACTATTAGCCGATAATTACAAACAAATCGCCTTAACACGATAAATTATACTATAATTAGAGCTTAGTCATTTTGGGCGGAAAACTAGTTTTTACGAGTTTAGTTGAATCCTATACAATCAATCTTAATATCAATTCAAGGCATCACATCAATTCAAATGAAAATATATTTGCAAATCCAAATCAAATTTTTTAGCATCTCTTAATTTCCAATATCCTTGACGTGTTACTAGGACATTTAGTTTTGTGTGTGATTAATTTATTAGTTTTTGCAAAACCGCAAAAATTTGAGAAATAGAATAAGGCAATGGGAGCTATTTTGCACTTTCACTCACTTTTGTCATACCTGTGGAAGGAATAAAATTTGATACACGTATAACTCTAGTGAATTAAGTGCTTGTGACTCTTGCTTATGTGAAGACGTCAAACTAGATTTCAAAATTTACAAACTTAGCCTAAATAAGTTGTTTAACTCTTCTAAATCTAGATTAGTGTATTAAATACTTCGTTAGTGATCATTGAGCACTTATAGTAATCAAGTAAAGCAACTGTGCATATGCTACTCCATCTTAATTTCGTTTTACTCCAAATGTACATTTGAGATTCATTGATCATTTGGTATAGTTGACTAATATTCATTAGCCAATGGTGCAAAATGAGTGAATACTTGTTTCCAAGATGCACTATTTCTACAAAGTTTTTTGAAGTGTGCTTGAAAATGAGAAAAGATATCAAGTTAGGATAGTGATGACAATTGAATTTACATATTTTTCCTAACTTAATATCATCACTCACACATAATTTAATGACAAAAAAATAGATACAAAATATAAAATAGTCAAATTATGCATAAAATGGACTAATAAATTCAAAATGTGAAGTTTAAATGAAAAATAATCAATTTGTGTAAAAAATATTGATTTTGGGTATTTTTGCAAGAAACAAGGGTACTAATTGGCTGGTAGCTTTGCTATCATCTAGATGGTCACCCCCACAATAGAGCACAAAAGACTTGAGTGAACCAACTGGCTGGTTGTTGATGAATTAACCGACGGGTCACTAAACCATCTAAACACCATCCCTTCACTAGCTAAACTCCAAGAACCCATTTTAGGGTTAGAAGCATTTGCTAGACTAGCTAACTAACAGCACCATGTACCGTTCAGCTGGTCAATGCACTAAAACTCTAGTTAATTAAATCTTAGTCCACTAGCACATAATACTTGTCCACCAACCAACCAATTCACTTTGAACCATCTAGCTGGTTTACGCTAAATATAAAAATCTCCTAGCATGGCTTGTAGAGGGAGGAGCGCACTTTTATTTTAATTTTTTCTAAACTCTTTCCATTGCTCTGCTGGGGTTTAGAGTAGCTTTAGTATTTTAGATTAGTTTTAGCTAATTTCTTGTATTTAGAAGAATCAAGAACTCAATTTTAGCATTAGGAAGACGAATTTTGTGGGATTTGAATTGTGTTTGTTGTGTAAATATCAATTGGTGACTTCTAGACTCTTTCTTCTCTACTTTAAATGTTTGAAATGTGTTCATTATCATGAGCTAAATAGATTGTTGTGAGTTTGTGATGTTTTGATGGAATTAAAGGTATGAATAACATTATTTGAATATGTGTTTGTGTGTTTGATTGGAGATGTAATGTAGTGCTCTTGAATAACTTGTTAAATTATATGACCATTGGGTTTAACGAGTTTAGAATTTTGATTACTTGACCAAGGATTTAGATTTTTTTTAAGATTTCTAGGGTGCTTTCAATTAACTATGTGACCATTGAGTTCATTAGAAACATTTGAATTCACTCTTCTCATGTGGTTGTAAATATGAGTTATAAGGCCAACTAAGTGATTAACCAATATTTATAACTAGAGTATTTGGTTAGCAATAGAGGCCAAATATTTACATAACCATATAGAAACTAGGGTTTTCACTATATAGTAAATCTCTTCTGCTTGACTATAGTGATAAATTCAAGTAAATTCCACTAAAGCACATTCAAAGAAATGATAACATATTCAATTGTACATAAATTACCATAAGTTGCAAGGGATTAGTTATCGCAAACCTACATCTTTAACAATTAAGTTTTCCTAATATTTTTAGTAGTTACTATTAATTTCTCTTGTTTAATTGTATTGAAACTGTTATTTGGTATACTTAAATTAAAGGAGATAGTGATCAATCTAGTATTAGTATACCTAAATTAGAGGAGATAGCAATCAATATAGTATCAAACTCCTTCCCTACAAATATAACCTTAACTCACCACACTACACCGCAATCACGGCCTAATGTACTTACTAATAAAAATCACTTTTAGAAAGTGATGCATTGTAGTCTTATGGCACATTTACTTTGCTGAATAGAATAAGACTATAATAAATAACTATTACTAGGGAATGGAATTGAGCTATAAAAAAGGATAAATTGTTATTACATTGTTTACTTAGATATAATGATTAAAGTTGTAATAAGGGTTAGGTGGTGGGTTCAATGCTTCGAGTGGTGGGTTTTGGTTTAGGCATGGTGGTGGCGTGTTGGTGGTAGGCTCAATGGGTTTGGGTTTAGGTGTAGTGGTGGTCGTAGGTTCAGGGTGGGCTCGGGTGGTAAGTTCAGGTGGGTTTGGTGGCTTAGGTGGTAGGCTCAGTGGGTTTAGAGGTGTAGTGGTGGCATGTTGGTGGTGGTAGTGGTGGGTTTGGTAGGTTTGGTGGTGGGTTGGGTGGTGGGTTAGGTAGGTTCGAGTAGGTAGGGTGGTGGGTTCAGTAGTGAGTTCAGATAGGTTCTTCCGCTGAATTGCAATTCTTAATTTCAACCAAAAAACTGCAATTCAGCAAAATGAGGAATTGTGATTCTTCATAGAATTACTATTGCGAATCAAAATTGAAGTAAACATCATAATAACAATTCCATGAAGGAGGAATGGAATAACCATTCCCCTTAAGTAGACGTAGCCTTAATTTCAAGTGTTTAAAAAGAAAATCATTGAGTTGATTTTAGCTCACGAAGATGGTTAAAGATGGAGGAGTTGTAGAGGTAGAGGGATAAGAATCGTTGTTTCAATTCCATCTCTCAAGCTATGGAACTATTAAAGAAATGTTATCTAAGAGAATCCTAAATGTCATAAGCAACTAAAATGTCATGAATCTTCATAAGTACACCAATGCAAATCATAGCAAAGAGGGGGATGTGAACTATGTGATTGATGTAAAGCTAATGAGTGTATTCAAGGTTATAGTTATAAACAAGTCGAATTGAGACGATATAATGTTGAGCTCAAAATCAAGCTTAAGCTCTATTGAACTTGTAATTTTAAACTTGAGCTTGACTCAAGTGGCACTTAATAAGCTTGAACTTGACTTGATTTATATAGAAATTATCTTTTCAAATAAAAATAATATTAACATTCAAACTTGACTAATTTTAAAATTCGATTCAAGCCCAATTAGGCTCACAAGCTAATCAAGCCAAATATTATAAAACACGAGCTCAACTTGATAAACTATTTAAGTAGTTCAAGTTAAGTAGTTTGACTCGACCTTGCCTCGACCAATGTCAAATTGAAGTTAAATTTTTATCAAGCCAAACGTAAGTAATTTTTTAGTAAATTTGACTTTCTTATACCTCTTATTCGAGATTAAATATATATGTAGAGCATTAATAAGAAGGATAATATCACGAGATGATGCAAGAATTGCACCATTAAAATATATGTATAGGTTCATGGAGATTAGAAACAATGTCACAAAGGAGGACCATAGTTCATAGTTATTGACATTAAGTTTGATGGTCCCAACAACATGAATCCTATTAGATGTAAGAGCTAATAAGGGGCTTAGAGGAACGGAGATTATGTACTGAGTGGTGTTGGTAATAGGAAGTGTGGTATATTATGAGTAAGAGGACTAAGGGGATAAGGTATGGGTTGTAGGGAGGATTGTTTATATCAAGTTAAGGTTAGGGAGAGGGTTAGAGGAAGAGAGATAGTGAGTAATGGTATGTAACAATAAGAAAGAGGGCTATTGCAAGAGGTTATGATGGTGTTTGGTAGCTATTGGGGTCATGTTAGCATCATGGACAAGAGGGTTTTTGAGATGTTGTGAAAGGGTAGAAGCATGGGAGGTTAAAGGGTGCTAAGAATCAAATGTCTAATTAAGGTTAAGATTAAAGGTAAGAGGGAGACAATCAAGGTTGTCAAAATCGTGATTTTACATAGAATCACAAAGGGGTCCGTGGAATCGAAACGTAGAAACGTAAGTTTCTACAACCTATGTAAAATAACTTCCAAATATTATAAATTTACTTACAATAGTCATTAAAAATATAATAAATAATAGAAATAAGGAAATTCGGCATTTATTTTGGTCATAAATTGCAAATTTATAATAAAACTCATAATATAAATAATCAAGTATAAATTGTATAATATATATATATATTATTTCTAAAATGATAAATCATATATAAAACGAATTTCGCCTAGTTATATATACAAAAGTTAAAAGATAATAGATAAAATTTAAAAATCGATTGTGACTTCAAGAAATTACTAAAAAATAAAAGTTGATAACGAAGATATACTATTAAAAAGGAGTAATATAAAAAAATGACAAATAACTACTAACCAAAAGTAAATAATAAAAAAGGTACTATAACAAGAAAAGCTTTCAAAATTATATATTACTAAGTAAATTTTTGTACTATTCGTTATTATTAATTCAAAATATATTTACTTAATAATATATATTTAAAAGTATTGTAACTATGAGATATTGAAAAAATAGAAATATAAATATATTTATACTTTTCCTATAAAATTAAAAATCTAAAAAAATCTTATAAAGTTAAAGTTATCTATCATTTATTTTATTTACTATTACAAAAATATTAATTAAAATAAAGAAAGTTGCAGCAATCAAACATGAGTACTTAATACGAACATGATCTCAAACAAGAATAGGAAGATTGACGACTAATGAACGTGAACACGAAGACTTCAACAATGCAACACACCGACGAGTGACGAGCGATGATCGACGAACATACAACCGTAAGTCCTAAAGGTTTACATTTCCCCTACATAAGATCGACACTCAAGATTCAAGATTAGAAAAAAAAAATACTATTTGAAGTTTTAAGTTTCTACTAAACAAAAGAAACCGATGAGAAAAAGTAAAAACATAAAGTTAGAAATAGTACACATACATACTGTGATGCTTGACGTAGTTGAAGAATGAAAGCTATAGCCTACAAATTTACTTAAATTTTGGGCTAAGCTAGGCTTCTCTAGGCTGCACGTCTTCAACTAGGCCAAGCTACTTCCCCTTTACTCCTTCTGCTGATGGAAAATAAGACCTTATAGTAGAAACGTAAAAACGCTAGTGGACTCACAATTTTACCGATTCCACATGTGGAAGCGCGATTCTACTACGATTTTATCTCAAGAACATTTTTATATGCGAGTTGATTAGGAATGTACTCACTAACTCGTAAAATCATAGAAACGTGCAAGTTAACTCGCAATTTTGACAACATTGGAGACAATATGAAGGGAAGGAGATGGTTGGCTCAAGTAAGGAGAGATTTAAGTGGCTATTAGTGAAGGGTTTCATTGCAATGGGGCTATTGATGGTAAAGGTGTGAGTTTATGGTGGTTAGCAACAAGGATAAGAGAACTCTAATAGGTGATTGGAGATGGTGGGCATCCGACAACATGAGGTATTAGAGATCGTCATACTGCAAGAGGATAGATACGATGATGCAAACAAGGAGAACTGTGACAATAAAGAGAGATTTGGTAATATGACCAAAAACAATGGTCACTAGCAATGGATGAAAGACTAATGACTAAAGTTGTAAATGAATTAAACTACTCACAAACTATTTGAGCTCGACTCATTTTAAGCTTGATTCATAAATGAACTAAATTTGAAGTCAAAATAAACCTCATTTATATTATATTATATTACTAACAAATCAACTCAAAAGTAGATTCAATGATTAACATTTTATATAAAAAAAATTATATTATACTAAAAAACATAATATAAGAATATAAGAATAAAATTAATATAATTAAAAATTATTAAAAATATGATTAAAAATCATTAATATAAACCAAAAAAAAAAGCTTAACTAACTTGAGCTCAAGTTTAAGTTCCTTTATCTAAACAAATCGAGTTTGAATTTTAGATTCCTTAATGAGCTCAAACTCAAATCTATAATTTCCAAGCTTAGTAGAAACTCGACTCTACTTAAGCTCTATATCTTCTAATGACTTTGCAACCATACCAATAACATGAATGGGAACCAATCTAGTTGACAACTAAGAATCTGGATTCAATATAGAAGTAATATATATATATATATATATATATATATATATATATATATATATATATATATATATATATATTAATTAGTGTTTTAACTCGATGCTTTGATACCATGCACTAATTTGTGTATTGTTGATACTAATAATTAATATAAAGTATAATTTTAGCATTAATATGAAACAATACTAACCCTAGATATATATCGTACTACAAGGAAAAGCCAAGATTAAACCTATGGAAATAGACTAAAAAATATATTAATACATATACAATAATACCATACGTTTAGAATAATTTGTGTATTATTGATAATAATAATAATTAATAGAGTATAATTATAATATTTATATGAAACAATGCTAACCTAAGATAAATATATAGTATTACACTAGAAAAAGTTAACAATAACCTTAAAAAATAATTATACAAAGAGACTACAAAAATATATTAATACATATACAATAATACCATACGTTTAGAATAATTTGTGTATTATTGATAATAATAATTAATAGAGTATAATTATAGTATTTATATGAAACAATACTAACCCTAAATAAATATATATTACATGGAAAAGATAAGAATAACCCTAAAAAATAATTATACAGAGACTACAAAAATATATTAATACATACACAATAATACCATACGTTTAGAATAATTTGTGTATTATTGATAATAATAATTAATAGAGTATAATTATAGTATTTATATGAAACAATACTAACCCTAAATAAATATACAGTATTACATGGAAAAGATGAGAATAACCCTAAAAAATAATTATACAAAGATATATTAATACATATACAGTAATAATTTTGACAGACAAATTGTAATTTATGCTTCTAAAAGTAGCTACACAAATTATGTGGGAGAAAATTGCAATAATAGAGCTGGCCTTCCTGGCCAAATGAAGAAATATAATACTCTAAATTCAAAAGTTAGTATTATGTGTTTTCCATGATGTTGCTCTCTTATTCCCAGCAGCAAATACTGCAAGATGAAAAGCTTTGCATTCATAAATTAGCCAGATGTTCTATCCCCACCAAAACCTGTCTTGAGGAATCCTGTCTCCTCAAGGTGGCTAACATCACCCCAAGATTTTATGAGCCACTTGTCACCATCAGATAAATGAAATATGTTGACAGATGTGTTCAGTATTTTTCCAGGCCGTCCACTGGGGCACGCTCTCCTATGAAGTGATCGGATAACACCCCCATGCGTCACCACAACAACCCTTTGGCCTGCATTAATATTGGAAATTAAGTATCATCCGCAGCAATGACAACTCTTTATACAGGCTAGCTTCCACAACTTAAATGACACATGGTTTCGTCAAAGTATATTAGCAGCCAACTATACATCGTTTAGCAGGTTTTCACCTCTGCTCTCTTTAGTTGGCCAAAGGGCAGTAATGATAACTGCTCTGAACTACTGCAACTGTTGGTAGAGCATAGTTTTATGGTTCCTATCACAGCCAAAAGAAGACCTTGGCCCCAGAGAAATTGCGATAAGCTGTAGAAATAACAAAGAGCCACCCACCATGCACTTTATCAATCACTACATACCTTTATGCTTCTGATGGATATTTTGCAATGAAGATGTACAGCGTTCGTAAAGTTGATCAATACTTTCTCCACCACCCTGCACACAGTTATCACTAGTGAACAACCATGAAATTAATCACCAAAAGAACCAATTACTTATAGACAGGACGAACTCGGCTCTATCAAAATTTCACATCTTCTATTGACATAATACCAATGGGTATTATATGCTGCTTCCCATCTCTGGAAATTACCAACAACTTGTGATATACTGGCCAACACAATTCTGCCAGTTTTATCCACATATTGATAAATCCTATCTTGAGGAGCAAGGATAGTGTTGAAACAACAAATTATTTGACTGGATGTCGATGAACCAATCAACTAAATTCTCGGACACCATCAATTTGTAAAAGAGCTAATTGGATGAACTCATTGCCTATGTTTACATAACTTCTCTAGCTGGCTCATAAGATTGGGTTACCTTCTGTTACTTTCAGTCAATAAAACTTCATCCAATACTTGAAGAAAATTTTGATTAACATTGACCAAACAACAGGCAGCCAAAGAAAGAGCAGATTGTTGAACTACCCAGCAGAATGGATCAGATAAAATGAGATCAAAAGCAGAAGAAACAGATCAAAGATGTAAGTGCAACAGGGGAAATCAACAGAGGGTGTAGATCATTGGAGAACATTTTTGAGCTTCAACTTGTAATGAAACTAAAGGATAAGAAGTATAATAAGTCACTAAACAGTTCAGTGCATGTGGAATGATTTTTTCTTTTAATAAGCTGCAACTACGGTTTGCCTATATATATATATATATATGACAACTAAGAGCACTAAACCTTTACAACTAGAATACACGGAAAGTTGCAATGTGGAAAGAAATTTTATTTTATTTTTTTTGTTTCCATCTCATATAAGGACACAATTCAATATTATTGCATTGGGCCACAAGTTTAGACTTCAGAGAGCTTAGTCCATTTTTCAATCCTCCAGGAGAACTCATTTGTTTACATATTTTAATACTGTTCGTAATGGAAGCTAATAGTAAACTTTACTTACTGGGAGTTCTTGATTTGTGCGATGAGAAAGAAAGGCCTTGTAGGCTTCCGGACACATGCTCAATGCTTCATGTATTGAATGGCCCTGAAGCTCTCCTAAATTTCTTTCTCTGAGATCTGGATCTTTAATGACCTATGAATAAACTTTCAAATCCAAATGTAAGATTCACCTTTACCTTAAAATAATGGGAGAAGAGGCCAGACAAATGCCAGTTCAACATGCACTGAGAAGTAGGTGATAATTCATACCTCAAGTCCACCACAAGCTGTTGCAATTATTTGTGCAGTCTCAAAGGCTCGTTTCAGGTCAGAAGAATATATAGCTGATAGTTTACACTCCCTAGAAAGTCGCTCAGCTACCTTCAGAGAATTAATATATTGATGAAAAACTTCTTGCTGGAAGCAAATGAGAGATAGGTTTAAGCAATCATAAAGTTCAACTCACTGAAGCAGCTTGTTGCCTCCCTATGCCATTTAGCTCAACATCGAGATGTCCCTGAGAACAGAGAAAAGTTCATAGGATTAAAAATGGTATGCAAACACCTACCAAGGTGACATGATAGGAGCCAACCAACAGGATGACAAGTGAAAGGCCGAAATTTTGATTCATTCCTATACCATAACTATGTTTACCAAAATGCATGTTGTTAGTAAAAAGGAAGAATAAAATAATTTAAAAGTACACTATATATATATATAAGATACTAAAAATATTCTATCTAAAGGATATGGGACCTATATATATAAAACTCAACAACCCCCTCTCAAGTTGGAGCATACAAATCATATGCACCAAGTTTGTTATAAATATATTCAATACAAGGACTCCTTAAAGACTTAGTTAAGATATTAGCCAATTGATCATTCGAATTGACATAACTAGTGATAATATAACGAGACAAGATCTTCTCTTGAATGAAGTGATAGTTAATCTCTATAAGTTTAGTTTTCTCATAAAAGACTGGATTGAAGGCTATATGTAAAGCAACTTGGTTATCACAAATTAACTTCATTTGCATTACTCCACAAAACTTTAACTCCTGAAGAAACTATTTCATCCAAATAAGTTCACAAATTGCGAAAGCCATTGCACGATATTCTGCTTTTACACTTGATCTAGCAACAACATCCTGCCTTTTACTTTTCCAAGTAACTAGATTACTAACTAGGACACAATACCCGAAAGTGGATTGTCTATCAAAAAGAGAGCCTACCCAATCAGCATCAGAATACCCAATCACTTGAGAATAACCATGATCTTCACATAGTAAACCTCTACCTAGATCACTTTTAATATATCTGAGAATCCTAACAACTGCATTACAATGACTAACAAAGGAGATTGAAAGAATTGACTGACAACACTAACAACAAAAAATATATCAGATCGAGTGATAGTAAGATAATTAAGCCTCCCTACGAATTGACAATATCTCCTAGAGTTTGCAAATAGTTTCTCCTATCTTGGTAACAACGTTACATTAGGATCTATAGGAGAATCTATAGGCTTACAATTAAGCATACCGGTTTCTTCCAGAAGATCTAAGGCATATTTTCTCTGAGGAAGTACTATACCAGAACTGGATTGAGCAACTTTTATGCCAAGAAAGTATCTTAATAAGCCAAGATCCCTAGTCTGAAAATATCTAAAAAGATGCACCTTCAAGTGAATAATACCATCATGATCATTGCCAGTAATGATAATATCATTTACATAAACTATTAAGTAAATGCATTTCCTTTTAGATGCATATTTAGAGAAGACTGAATGATCGGATGTACTACAAACCACGCCAAATTCCATAACTACAACACTAAACCGGCTAAACCAAGCACATGGAGATTGTTTCAAACCATAAAGAGAGCGATAGAGTTTATATTACCAAATTAGACTCCCCTTGAGCAACAAAACTAGGTGATTGCTTCATATAAATCTCCTCTTAGAGCTCACTATGAAGAAATGCATTCTTTATATCTAACTGATACAATGACCAATATTTCATAGCTGCAATAAATAAAAATAATTGAATAGAGGATATCTTAGCCACGAGAAAATGTATTAACATAATCCAAACCATACACCTAAGTGTAACCTTTAACAACCAAACGAGCCTTAAGTCGATCAATTTTACCATAAGGACCAACTTTCATAACATAAACCCATCAACACCCAACCAAAGATTTTCCAAGAGTTAAGGAGCCTTAAGGCGGCGGACAGCAGTGGCCAACGGTGGAAGATGCCAGCGTTTGGACAATCGGAGCTAGAGGAAGCAAATGCACCGGCACATGAAGGAAAAAAAGGATTTAACACCAGAAAAAAAAGGAAAAAAGTAAGATATGGCAACACGGCACGTGGCTGTGCGTGGAGGAGTTTCCAGCAACAAGCTTTTGGGGATACGATATCAAAGAGAAGATGGACACGGTGATATGACTGAATTCTAAATTCAACATTGGAAAATGGTCGAAGATGCGCAATGCCACTAGCTTGGTTTTTTTTTTTTTTTTTTTTGGTGGGAACTAGGGTTTCTATATAGCTCTAATACCATGTTAGTAAAAAGAAAGAATAATTTTTTATTTTTTTTTTATTTCTCTTAATTCAAAAGTACACTAGACATACATATATATACACAAAAGATATTAAAAAAAATCCTATCCAAAGGATGTGTATATATATATATATAACTCAACACATGTTTATGAAAAACACTAATGTGAGTTTAACTGAGTGGATCAATTGTATGTTGTTGGAAGCTCCTATTATCCTGCTCATGATAGATACATTAAATCAATAAAAACGTCACATAACAGAAACTTCAAAGGAATTTTCTTTCTCGATTGGAGTGTATGGTTTCCCTATAAGGTCAATATTTCATTTCTACAAATTCAAAAACCAACTTCCCATCTAACTGTAATGGGTTGGATTATTGCAGTAGGGGTTGAAGATAAAATTAACTGCATATTCACTTGGGTGAAATGGATATTCCATTCCCTCCTCATTCCATATGATTTGTTATTATGATATTTACTTGTGATTTTAATATTGTAATAGTGATTCCGTATAAATGGCTATTACGCAAAATAACAAATAGCAATTCATGTCTATACCCCTCACGAATTGCTAATCAATGGTTCATTTATCATATTCTCATAAATACCCCTACATTAGAAACATTACCACCATTACACCTAGTGTCAACATAATAAATATTTATTATTATGAAGAGTATAATAGATATTTTACTTTTATTACTAATTAATTCCCTACTTTTTTTTTTTAATGTTAACTAAATAATGTAATAGGTATGTAATAGTTATTATAACTCTATTACATTCTTAGTGAATTATAATTCAATTCCCTTTATTCCATACAGTGAAGTGAATAGGCACTAAATCTAGGTAGTCATCATAGATTTAACTTCAAAAGGGATAAAAGGACTTTTCCATATTCTGATTTCCATTCAATTTGTTGATCTTTTAAAACAAAGGAATTAAGGTGTAAGGTACAGAGAATTTGATAGTAGTGAAGTAACATTAAATTCACATTGTTGCTTAACATTATATCTAAAGCCTAAAGGTCATTTTCAATCTATCTCTGAAACTACTACCAGACATGAAACAAATAAAGATACATTTTGCCAAACAGATAAAGAACTGAATAACAAAAGACAACGACGATCCTTCTAACAAATCTTATGTCAAAATGCAATACCATCAAATTTTACTTGGTAAAACGATAGCACGTTTCTCCAAAAATCACTTCCCTAGCACATTTACTTTGAGGGAAACATTTTCCACTTAATCTGACCTTACATAAAAAACAGAAAAAAAAAAAAAAAATTTCCACTTCTTTTAAGTATCTGCTCTGTACATGTCTTTTTTAATTTTCATATGACTTAGTTTTAACACAGATAATTAATAATGGCAATTGAAAGTCATTATAGTTGTAGTGCACTTACTAATAACCTCTTACGGTTTCCTCTTTTTTTTTTTTATAACATTTTTATTACTTTAAATAAAGCTTGTCCAATTCAATGAAATGTTTGTTCTATTGCCCATTATAATTCTTATTCTCAAGATCCATAATACCTTTCCCCATGAAACAGAAGTGAAGGAAGCAATCAAAAATGCCCATAATGACTCCTTATGGGTCTCTTTCAATAAAGCTTGTCCAATTCAATGAAATGTTTTTTCTTTTTTACTGACTATTCTATGCTCAAGATGTCGGCATTTATTTTCTATTAACTTTAAATTTGCTATTGACAGAAATTGCTCTACTATCTGTCTACAAACCCACCCTAAGCAACCATTTTTTAGGAAATCCTACGCCAAACAATTCAAATACCCAATCTCTTCAACACTTCCCAATTCCTTCTCTTCCTTATCGGATCTCTTCTCCTTTATAGCTCTATGAACTAGTGCTTACACCCTACCCCTTCCTTTTCATTCCCATCCCTCCACCCCACTTAGCCAACCATGTTTTTTCTGGCCTGACCACTTCTACTATCAATTCCCATAATGGTACATAAAGTTTTTCTCTATCGGTCCAAACACCTTTCGCTCTTCTTCCAAAGCTGCTACCTCAACCATGAAAAACCTTAAACCCTACTAGCTAGAAATCTCGAAGTTCCCCAAAACCACATAAAACCACCTCATGAAGAGAGACAACAAACTCAGCTTTAGTTGGCAGGGCTACAAAATCAAGGGAGGCTGATAAGAGCTCCCAAACTCCTGTTTTTATCCTAGTTCAGAAAAGCTCAACACTACACAGGCTTTTACCGTTCCTAGTACTTATACTCCACTCAACATGGTCTTGGAAAGACAACATATCACACCTCTTTAGTGTCTAAACCTTCATTAGTCAATCCAAGCTACAAGCAATGACCAAGTTGCAGAGATTTGAAAAACAGTTCCACTACCAAACCAGAAGCACCTTTCACCTTCAGGCAAAACAGAAACCCAAAGACCATTGACCAAAAACTTCTCCCTCCTCTATACTACCCACAGTTTCATATGCCTAAGTAGCTGCCATGTCCTACCCTGAATTAAATACGGATGTTTTTTTTTATTACTAGCCCCCAACAGAGGTTTGTGATAGGATCCGAGTTGTTCCTCTATTACAGGATTGGATATAAGCTCTAGTATAAGGTTGACTAACAATAGTAGTAGACTCTATTAGAGGTCTGGCTGTTTTTCTCCCTTTCTTTTTTTTAGATAACTCATAATTTATTAATTTAAAAGTGGTGTACATCCTTCAAAGACGGTTAAAGATACAAATACAACACTAGGACCAAACTCATTGATGTTAGTACAATGAAAGCACTACCAAACTACATCCTACATCCTGCAGACGTAAGATTTGATTTGATTGGCTAAAAGAGAGATGCTAGGAGGACTACTTCCAAGTCGACCTTTGTTGCGTGTTCTCCATATGCAATAAACTGCAATTGCAAGGCTTACTCTCTATGTCTGATGGAGTTTGGTGGCTGATTGGGCTGTTGCTATTAGTATGTTTTTAGCGCCTTACCAATCCCTACGTGGAGAAGGACACTGGGCGAAGTCGCACACTTGCCACCACACTTGGGATGAGTAGTTGCAACTGAAGAAGAGGTGTGAGTGGTCTTCCACTCCCTGTTGACATAGGTAGCATGTTGAGGATGTAGCTATTCCCCATGCAATCAGTTTATCAAGAGTGGAAAGTTTCTCCAACCAGGCTAGCCATAATATGAAAGAAAGCCTTAGAATGGTAGATTTGTTCCATATTACTTTATACCAAGGGACAGTTAGTTCTTTTGGTTTAAGGAAAGAGTATCCACTCTTAATGGAGTACTCCCCTGGTGTAGTGTGGATCCATCACATTTGATCGGGGATTGAGTCATTTGGCTAGATGTGAGCAGAGATGTGGATATCTGACCAAGGCGGATTATCTGGTAGTCACCATGTGTTATTATCCACAATGGAGCATAGCTTGGCCATCATCGGGATACTTGAGCTTCTAATTTGCCTTAAACTTAATAGGCTGTCTAGGAGACCCATGGGTAGCAAGGATTCTGACCATACAAAGATGGATAGGCCATCTCCTGGTTGCCATTGAAAGCTGCCACGTATTATGAGTCTTAATTTTAGGAGCTTCTTCCAAGTCCAAGAGCATGTGGTTGGGGCTCGTGATAACCAAAAGCTTTTGCCCTTTAGTAATGTTGACTGCACCCACTCAGGCCATAGGCTTTGGGCTCTACTTTTGCATAGGTGCCAAATATGTTTGAGCTACAAAGCCTTGTTCCATAGAGAAAGGTTGGGAATCCCTAGGCCACCACATTTGATTGGCTTGCAGACTTCCTCCCACCTGACTTTAGCTTTTGAAACTGTGTGCGGGTTTCCACTCCATAGGAAGTTCCTAATAAGTTTTTCTACCCTGGCCGTTATGTTCTTGGGTAGTAGACAAACAAAACTCCAATAGACTTGCATTAAGAAGAGAACGGATTTAACTAGCTATAGTCAGCCTGTGTAAGATAGGAACTTCGACATCCACGAGGCGATACGAGCTAGGATTCTTTCCACCAAGGCGTCACAATTCTCTGATTTGAGCTTAGTGGAGGGGAGTGGGACTCTTAAGTACCTCACTGGGAGTCTGCCTTCCTGATATTGAGTGACCTGTAGAATATGATGTTTGATCTTGGTAGGAATACTGGAGAAGAATATGGAACTTTTAGAGCTGTTAGCCACAAGGCCTGAGAGTGCTTGGAACTACTAGAGAGCATCCCTGATCAAGGATATGGACTCAACATTACCCTTTGCAAAGATTAAGAGGTCATCTGCAAAGCAAAGATGGGTTAAGCACTCAGGTTTGCACCTCCAATGGGGGGAGAATGCGGGGTTGGAGATGAGCCTTTGAAGTAGGGTGGAGAGGACTTCCATGCCTGCAACAAGTATGAAGAGATTGGGTCACCCTGCCTTAGGCCCCGCTTGCTTGGAAAATAGCCTGCCAATTCCCAATTGATGTTGATAGAGAACTTTGTTATGGTAATGCATTGTTCTATGAGAGTACAGAAGTGAGGTGGAAATTGCATGGTCCTAAGCACTTCGATTATGAAATCCCATCTTATAGAATCATATGCCTTTTGGAGGTCAACCTTAAGCGTGCAACGGGGCGCTCCTTTTTATGTTTGATAACCGGCCATCAATTCTTAGGCGATGAAAATGTTATTGGTGATTTTGCGCCCTGGGATAAAGGCAGCTTGCCCTCTCCCAATCAAAGAAGGTAAGACCTTCTTAAGACAAGCAGCAAGTACTTTAGACACCGCCTTGTAGAGCACGTTGCAGCATGCAATAGGTCTAAACTCTCCTAAATTGATAAGGTTGGGGGTCTTGGGAACCAACGTGAGGATGGTAGAGTTTATCTCCTTAAGTACGTGCCCTGAGTTAAGGAATTCTTTGATGGCGAAGGTAAGGTCTTGCCCTAGTATCCCCCACGTATCCTTAAAGAAAAGAGTTGTATATCCACTCGGGCCAGGAGTTTTCTCATTTGCTTGAGAGAAAAAGCCCCATCTGATTTCCTCTTTCGAGTATGGCGCTTGCAATTCTTCTTTCTGCTGATCATTGAGTCTCTAAGTTACCAAGTTGCAAATCTCCTCCATGTTAATTAGAGGGTGTGTTTTGCTATAGAGTTGTTGGAAATGGGTGACTACTAGGTCCCTAACCTGCTCTTCGCCTATCGTTTCACTACCATCCTCTCGGCTAATACAATAAAGGTTGCTTTTATTGTGATGGCTCTACATGGCTTTATGAAAGAAAGAAGTGTTCTTGTCTCCAAGCTTTAGCCAATTTATTCTAGACTTTTGCTTGAAGAAGCATTCTTCGGCATTTCTTAGTAGATAGTACTCCTCAAATGCTGTTCTTTCGGCTTCCATTTGGGACGTATCGCCAGTCCTATGAATATTGGATTGTAGCTAGTGAAGGGTGTGCTTGGCTTCCTTTACTCGGTTGGACAAATGGGAGAACTTGCTGTGGTTAAGATGTCTTAGTTCCTCCTTGAGTAATTTGAGCTTGCTTACTACTTGGTACATCTTGAAACCAGCTATCTCCGTTCTCCATACATTGGAGACTATGTCCTTGAAACTTGCATGATGGATCCAAAAATTGAAAAATTTGAATGGTATCTTCCTTACCCTCGAGGTTGAGTCTGTGTATGAAGGTTAGTGAGTGATCAGAGAAGAGGGAGGGCAGGAACTTGGCTTGGGCGTTTGGAAATGTTTACATCCAGAATTGGTTGATCAGGGCACGATCTAACTTCCTCAATATGGGATTGTGTTCTTGACAATTTGTCCATGTGAAGAAGTTGCCCGCGTACCTTAGGTCCTCAAGCTCAATATTGGTTAAACATGTTTGAAAGTTTGTCATCGCTGGTGTCATGCGCCCTCGGCCTCCTTGCTTCTTAGTGGGGTTTCGGGTTGTGCTGAAATCTCCAAGAACCAGCCAAGGGAGGGTGGTGAAGGTTGGGGAAATTTCTTCTAAGCTTCTTCATAACAACTTCCTTTCGCCATCATTGTTAGCACCATAAATGAAGGTCACATTTAATTTGGAAGTGGTGCTGCGATGGGTTGCTGTGCAATGCAAAAGTTGGGCATTTTCCTTGACGATGCTGATGTCCCATACTCTCAATTGCCATGCTATCCATATATGCTTGGGTGCAACTTGGTTGATGGCTACTTGCCATTGTGGACCTAATCGTTGCATTACCGTTGCTTCATTGGTGGTGTTAACCTTGGTTTCCAGTATCCCTATAAGGGATATCCTATGATCGTCACACTCCTTCCTAATTTCCACTGCTTTAAGAGGGTCATTTAGCCCTCTAACATTCCATGCTGCTATATTCATGAATGTGACTAGGTGGAGCCATTAGCACCTAGGTGAAGGTGCGGCGCCACTTCCTCTGTTTCTTCTTACACTTTCCAGAAGAGCTGAAGCCTTTGCTGCCCTTGGAGGTGCTTTTTGGGGTTTTGGACACTTGGTCGAGAAGCTTGGAAAGAGGGGTGTTGTCATGTTCATTGTCATCGTGGTCCCCTGTATTGCATGCTTCTGCTAGGGGTAGGTTGAGAGTTCAGGAGTTGCATGGAGGCTTGTCATGCTTGGATGGTTCTTGGGTGTTCTGTGTGTTGATATGCAAAGGGGTGCTGTTGTCTTCTTCCATATCCATGTCATTCACTTCGAGGGTGGGGTGGTTTGCTTTGGGTTGCTTCGTTCTACCCCTCATTTGGGTTATTTTTTTGCTAGTCTTGGGATGTTGCAGACATGGGATGGTCTTGGTTGGGTAGTGTTTGAGCCCCCTTAGAGCTCTCCGTTTAGGAAGGAGTAACCGTAGCCCTTCTCCGTTTGGCCTTGGTTGCATGGTTAGCCTGCATCCATTGGTCTTCTGAAGGTTCGGAGGAGCTCACCGGAGTAGGTAGTGTTGGTTTGGTTATCATTTGGCATGTATGGCCAAACACCTTGCATTTGTTGCACCGGGGAGGGATCCATTAGTAATCGACCTGGACAGTGGCCAAGGATCTGTCAGCTTTCTCCACTTCAATCTGTTTGATCAGCTCTCTTCTTCCATCTATCTTGACAAGGACGCGAGCTTGATTGGGATGTTGTCTAATGGCTGTGAGGGTGTCAACCTTTATAGGCGAGCCCACTCCACTCGCTATGTGGCTTATCCCATCAGCGCAAAGGAGCTCGCATGGGATGCAGTTGAACATAGCCCATACTGGAACATGGGTAGGTTGGGGCTTGTCTAGCATCATTCCTCTCCTCCACCGTTGAAGAATCAAGTAGCATTTGGAGAAAAACCATACCTTTTCTAGAATTGGAGTAATGTCCTTCTCCTTGTCAAACTAGAAGTAATAGAAGCCTTCCAGATTAGCTAGGACGCTTTGAAGACCGTATTCCTTCCACAACTTGGACACTATGGTGTGGACTAAGGTGAAAGGTAATTTGTGGCCTATCAAGTAGTCTACTAGCGTGGACTTCCAATAGGCGGCTCCATCCTCAACGGTTTTTGAGATCCTAACCTTGGGGATCCCGGTGGTGGTTGCCGGTGGGATGAAGCGGAGGGGGAAGTCTGGTGTCGTCGGAGGGGCTCCGTGGAGACACGCATTGGCATATGATTTTGCCAGCGTGGGATGGGGTGGAATCTGGTTTTCCAGATGTTTTGGTTGGTTGGTATGGTGAGTAGGCTGGTTTGTGGATTCCAATGCGATTTTGCCAAAAAAGGAAGTGCTTTGGGTGTGGGTATTGGCAGATGGGTCAAAGGGATAGCTGGGTTTGGCATAGGGGGTTGACAAGGTCTCAGCTGGAAGGCCTGCTACGTCAATGGCACAAGGCTCCAAGTTTTCACTTTTGGGTTGGTCAAAGCTGTCCTTTCCTAGTGGCTTGAAAGGTGACTTTGCTTTTTCCTTATTGGGTTGCCTAGGGAGTGATGTTTTTGTGGGGCAATCCGGTGAAGGTTGTGGGGGCTAGTAATCGCCTAGGGTACTCCGGTGACCAGAGGGAGTTTTTCCAATCTCACCGTGCGGGTGGTAGGGGTCTTCTGCCAACATTTCCGGTGGTTATCAAGGCGGGTGGGTGTCTAGGGATTTGTGTTTGCTGTTGTTCCTAGAAAGGTGGTTCTTTAGGGGTCAGGCAGTGTATGCTATTACCAAAAGGAAGTGGTCCTCTAGGGGTGGGGGCTAAGGCAGGGGTAGAGAGAGGAGAGAGCATTTTCTCACTCTCTTTTCTTGTTTTTCTTAAAGAGGGAATTTGAACACTCCAATTGTGATTTTCTCCCTCTCTTTCCTATGGTGAAATATGGTTTCGGGCTGATTTCTGGTTTTATAAAAATAAATAAATAATAAAATAAAATTGGACCTAATCTGAACTTAATTTCATTCATGGAGCCAGAGCTATTCTTAAACACAGGCCCACCTATCGGAATTCAGAACTGCCCACTACATTCTTCTGTACCCCACTACTCAACCAACTACTGCGACAACAGCACAACTCTAAAACAGAAAGAAAGTTAACAAAATTAACAGACACCATACTCCAGACTAACAACAGACACAATTGCACCAGACCACCAACATGACAGAAACTAACAAAGAGAACAAAGAAATTGGAGACTTCTCTTTTTCTTGTGTGTGTAAACATGCTCAAAAGGAACAACTCTATAGTAATTGTGTGAGCTGGAAGCATGTGTAATGTTTCTTCCCCCTTCAAGAGTGTGTGAAGAGTGAGTGCGATCTCACGCACACAAATGATGGACAATGCTGTGAGACTAGAGGTTCAGAATTCAGGTAAGAGAATTGTGGATAATAGAGCCAATTCTGGGGAGGAGGATGGCACCAGGGTAGAAGTCAATAAATCTGCTAGTGTGGAAGGAGACTCAATTTTTTCTCTAGAGACAAATGCACAGAGAAACACAGCTAGAAGGGAAGGGGACCTCCCCTCTCAAGCAAGGCATTGTTCATTCAGTGGATCTTTTCCCACTATAGATGGAGCCAATCCACCAAAGAAGAAGTTGAAGCAAAAGAAGAGGACTGTAGGAGCTGGACTAGGAGAAGACCTGATAGTGGTGAGAAGTTCTCTTCACTGTGTCTTCTCATCTCTTATCCTTTTGTAAATATTTTTTATCTTAATTTGTTGAAACATGACAGGTTTGAACAGCCAGTTAAAGGCCAAGGAAGTGGAGAACTTTTGTTTAAAGAACACTGTCTTTTTGGATTTATTGGAAAGTGGAAACCAAAGCTAGGCCAAATAGGGTTGATGCCATTTGGAGAGAGAGGCATTTCATAAAGATGGGGATTTTTTTTTTACATCCCAGGATGATGATTCCATGGAATAGCCTCAGAATCAACCAAACACTATGTCATGGATAAGGAAAAGAGTGGTAATAGAAGACTTCCACCAACCAAAGTAATAATCATTGTTCATGTGTTGGAAAAGGATGGTGGAGGATGGTGGCAAATGAGGACAATGCCTCTGTGTGGAAACAGAGATACATCCTAGTCCTTATTATGATTTTAACCACCACTTCCAGCCATCGTCGTCTCCCCGCACTACCACATATTGCTACTTGAAATTACTACGCAAATACTCGTGAATTGCAAACATTGAATTATAGCAAACTCTTAAATATGTCAGGAAAGCGTATTACAAGAAACAAAGGGACCCTAAATTTTCAAAAGTGACAACTTGAAGGAGTCAAGAAACCTGAATTCTGCCATCGGCATTCCACTCGGTTTCGCCGTGACGCACTACGACGATTTCGGCATAATCAACATCATCGGAACTCAATGTACCATCGCCATTGCAATCCGACTCGCAAGCTAGCGTAACAGAAGACCTAAATGCGATACCGAACATGAAATTAAATTCATCAAGGGGAAAAAAAAAATTAAACAGCAACTACGAGTGCGTATCGAAACGAAATTGAGATATTTAATATTTTATAACCTGGGGATTGAGTCGGACGACATCAAGAGTCGATGGGACGAGTGGGATCGGTGAAGCGTTGTGGTAGCGAATAAGTTTTGACGATTACTGTGCCTATTAAGATGTTGTGGTGGAAAGGGAAAATAAGGGAGGGCTTGTTCTGAACTTAAAAGTAGGCGGAGTGCGCATTATCGGAAATGTGTGGAAATGCTGGAAATGAGAAGAGATTTTATGCTGTAAAGAGTTGAAAAAAAAAAATTGGAAAACATCCTACTTAGAAGCAGGAGGGAAGTAAATGAAAATGGATATTTAATTACAAAATTAGTTTTTATAATAGTTTTTTAAAATAAAGTAGAATAATTTTGTTAAATACTAACTTTAATCTCTTTTAGTTTCTTTTTTTATATTCTAGAAACATTTCTTTTATTTTCCTTCCTATATTTCCAAACATAAACTAAAAATTATTTTTTTTCTTTTTATTTCCACTTATTTATTTTCCTTTCCATTTATTTTCACCAATTTCACTTATTAAAAAAAATTACCATAGCGTTAAGGTACTTTTTTTTTTCCTTTAAGGTACTTTTCTTCTAATGAATTTGTTTGCATGGAGAATCCTTTTTTCATTCTAATTCGCTTGTTCTTATGATTCTTATTGATGCTTTCAATAATAGTAGCAGTAAATGCATATTGCGATACGTATATAAAAATTAATATAATTGATATTTTAGAAAAAAAAAGAAATTATATATAAATATTCATAAAAATACATTTGATAGAAAAACAATTAGAGGAAACTGCAAATAACCTCAATATGTGCTTGATATAAAAAGTTACATAGCCATGTGTTTAACTAAATGCAAGCACTTAACATAGCTTCGCTTAGGCTTTTTCTCTCTATTTTTAGTATCGTTTAAGGTAATCTAGTGTAATTTTAGTGATTTTCTTATAGATTTGAAGTTTGGGAGTGCAATTCAGTGTAAATTCTTCAAGGATTTTATGTACTTTTATTGTCTACAAACCCAATTGTTCTTAAATCTCATCTTAATGATGTTTTTAGTTAAATCCATGCTTATTTCTATTGTTATTATGTTTAATATTAGTAGCTAAGTAGTTTTTAGTAGGTTTATTGTGTTGTTGATGGTGGATAATGTATAAGTGATGTATATTCATTGAATATGTAGATGTGAGGATCTGATTATAGTGGTCACATGCATGCATTATGAATCTTACTCTTCGCGTGGCCTCAAAAGAGTAATATAGCAATGACATATAAAGATGACCTGAAGAGATAGGCGAAGGAGGAGGAGCAAGCAATTTCAATGGACTCGAATGCACACATGGTAGGTAGAGGACCTATAAAGCACCAACCCCACCATTTTTTATAAGAGGCGATGTGTTTTTCGTTCTGAGCCTTATTTAATCTTTAAAAATTGTAGTTTAACACCACCACAATGTTTCTTTAATCTTTTAATTATATCAAATGAGGAAGATTTCTAGGTATTTATAAAGTTTGATCGTTAATTATATCCATTGCATTATATAGACAATCAACGGTAGATATGAGTTTCCCATGGGTTCCTTTGAGTCTAAGCTCACGAAAGCCTTGCTAAGTGTATGAGCTTTCCTAAAAAGGGTTGAGAGTAGATGAGTCGATCTAATGATCTTTACTCTAAGCCCACTATACCAAATCTCCCTCAATCATCCCAAGTTATAAACTCCATGGGCCCTATCACTTTAACTTAAAGAGTTTAGTCCAGATTATTATTGAACTTAAAACCTAAAATCTACTCCAACCTTTTTATATTTTGCCCCCTAACTAAAGTTCATTAAATGAAGTCGAAAGGGTTTGAGAATAGATATATTTTGCAAAGGGTGGGAGCACCACTTGGTGCATGTGCATTGTAGAGTAATTGCTAGTCCTAGGCATGCTTACATAGCTAAAGATTATGTTTTACGAATAGATTGTAATTCGTGAGCCAAGACCAACGTTGTAAATCTAGTTATTATGTATTTCTGTTCGAGTACGTGAGTTCGAAACATCAATTACACAGATTGCTTTAGACTTGTTGAATTAACATTTACCCCAAGGCAATATACGCATTAAATAAATCTTCTTCAGTTGGCGGTTGTCTTCATGCTGTTTAATTCTTTTTTTGCGTTTTATCCATGTGAATGACTTGTCTCACGAGTCAACTTGTGTGTACTAGTTTTGCATTAATAATTTCGATTGATTTTCTAGCTTCAATCCCTTGAGAAGAACCCGCAAATTGACATGCCATGCATACATACATTTGAAGGAAATGGAATTTCGGATAGGACCAATTACTTCGTGATTGGCACCACCTCACTTAGGCTAAATTCCATCATTTACTCAGACTCTTAGGCCCTTTTTTCTTGAAACTTGTCCCACAATCGAATTCTCGATGACATGGAGATACCCACAACGAGCCATTTTTCTCAAAGAAGCATATTCATAAGAAGCAAATCCTTAAAGGATCACTATCAAATCTCCAATTATATATACAACCATGTCAAATCAACTCTTCGTGTCCTTTGATAGGATCTTCAAATACTCATTGCATATGGAAATAATTCTCGATATAAAATTGGCACATAGTAATTTTCTTCAGCAAATTTCATTGGCGAAGAGTCCTTATATATTTATTTCCAGTTTGTCTTCACATTCTTGCCTGAAACCTGTTCGCTACTCAGCGATAACCTTTTCCATTTTCGAATTACACATGCTACTTCCGTATCTTTCTCGTCTTTTTTTTTTTTTAATTCTACTTTCCAAAATCTTACTCCAACAGATCTTGAGTAAATCTTTTACATTTAGCAAGCTTTGATGCGCACATAATCACGTATATAGCAGCCTATGAAAATTGCACCTTCCTCGACGATAGACAACGAGCAGTAGCAGACAACATGCGAATTGGCCTTCATTCGGTATCTTCTTGAACCGGTATTCACTCCTTTTACTAGTTGGTAATAAGTGCGTATATATATATATATATATGTATATATATGTTTCACGAAATACTCCATGCATGGCTTCTTCTCTAGATGTCTTCACAATGAAAGTTTCCTTTTTCATAAATCCTCCACATTATTCTCCTCTTGCCTCTTGGTGTCTTCATATTCGCTTGATAATCCATTTGTTTCCCAACTTTGCACATATTATAGTTTTCATGTTTCCATTACTGTGAGTATACATGGATATATGTGTACGTTTGTCTTTTTCTCTGGGCTTCCTCAAGATAAAATGCTTTCTTGTTGGTGGGAACGAAAGTTTATCCAAATAATTTCTTTCATTGTGATGACTAAAATTTTTTTTTTTTTTTTTTGCAGGTTTTGCTCTGAGCCTCCTCGTGATTGCAAACTTTGATCAGACTTCCATTTTCTTCAACAATAAAGGCAGCAGTAGATTCTATTATTGTGGGAATAACGTCCACTGTAGCCTGCCCATCAGTCACTCATCAATACACCATCGAGAAGTCATCAATAAGCCGTCAAGTAACCATTTAGTGACCATCAAGCAATACTTTAGCAACCATCTAACAGCTATTCAGCAATTGAACATCTGTCAGACTTAAGCAGGCAGTCATTCCCCTGAATCAAGCAGCCAGCCATCTAGTAGACTCAAGCAGCCATCCAACAGATTAAGCATGCAACCATCCGTCAAGCATAAGCATGCAACCATTCAATAGATTCAAGCACACAGCCATCCACCAGACCCAATGATATGCTCAAATGATCAAAGAATCCAAGCACATATACGCAACCAATTGAAACAAATTCAATCACCAAATCCAAGTCCTCAAGAGGCGTGAACCACTAAATATTATGAATCCAAATTTATAAAATAAGTTGCTTTGATACCAAAATATGATATGCTCAAAACCAAGTCTAAGTACACAAAACCAATATTAAGGACCAATTACATGATGTCAATCAAACTAGCTTCCAATTTGCGTAGACCCTTTGTCTTATAAACCAATTTCCACAACAAGGACGTGATCAAGATTGAATCCAAGTATGATAAGCTCTGATACCAAATTATGATGTGCCTAAATTGATCAAATCCAAGCACATGAACCCAATTGAAGAACAACTTCAATCAATCCCAAAAGTGGCGTGACAACAATTGTAAGTTGAGCCCTAATTATATGAACAAGTAAACTCTGTTGATCAAAAGTTGATGTTTTCAAGAGATCGTAAAACCAATCAACAATAACACACATATAATTGATTCTATTACAATGAAATGGGCGTGAACAAGTTGTAGATAAAATCCCTAAATGGCATGAAATCAAGGATCCAAAACCCTAAATGACGTAAACCAAATTAAAAGTACAATAAGTGGATTCCAATACCAATCAAACTCAATGGAATAACTCAATTCCAATCCTTACAATTGACATGAAAACGAAGCAATATTTGAACCCTAATTTAGGTGTGAATAGACAAACAAAAACCAACCTATTATTACTGGATATTACACACTAGTAATAACAAGAAGCAACTTAGTAAAAACTTGATATGACTCACAAGATTTTTGCTAAGCCAACTCGCCACAATTTCCAATGAAATTGATAAGAGTAGATGGCATGAAGAGGAGGCTCCCACGGCTACAAATTTTCAAATTTCTAAAATGTTCCAAAGTCTCTCAAAAACCCTAGTTAACAAGTATTTATACTTGCTCCAATTAAGGTTGAAATGTCTAAACAATTACAACTATACCACTAAAGGGTGACTGGTCCTAAATCCACAAAATACAACCAAATAAAATGTCCCAAAAGCTTACAAAATAAATGATTCAAAGAAAAATAAAAAAATATATAAAAATAGTCTTCACAAGCCGATTCTTCAAATCAATTTGTCGGTTCAGCTCATCTTTGGTTTAAGTCAGTCCATGGATAACCCACAAGCTGAGTCTTAGTAACTTTGTCCATTGCCTTGTAAAGCCTGATAAGTGTACCTGTTGAAATACACGATATAAGAGTAATAGAAAAGATGTTAGTATATAAATAATTCCGGAGTCAATTTGCTCAGAAAGGACCATCATCGCTAAGATTTGAAATCCTTTGGCTTTTACTCTAATGATAGGTCTTGTAGGATTTTTATTCCTATCATCTCCTCGGGCCTCAAAAAGATTTGTCCTCAAATCTAACAGATCAAATGCAGTAGAGACTCTATATCCTCCTAGCAAACCATCTGAAGAAGTATTACTGCAGAATCTCAATATCTGAAATACTATAAGGGGTGATGGCTTTCTCTAATCCATTTCTAGGATGTATCTCATTTGCAACACATATAATGATCCATTATCCACTAAGGTCTCCCATTTCTCAACCCGTTCCACTGATATTGTTGCCTCCTTTTCTAATCCGCTTGTATGTAGCTAACCCTCATGGCCTTCTAATGGTTAACTCAATTGCTCATGGCCTTTTGAAACCTCTAAAGGTAACACAACTGTCTCTAAACAGTCTAGCCCTTTGGTGATGAGCTCATCTGACTCTGATCTTTAGAATCCTCTAAAGGTTTGCTCAACTGCTCATGATCCTCTAGAACCTCTAAAGGTGAACACAACTACTTTTGAACAGTTTAGTCCTCTAGTGGTTGCTCATCTGACCATAACCCTGAGGATCCTCTGATGGTTGGCACATTTGTATCTGACAAATGTTGTCTTCTGTATGTTGGCTCATGTAACTAAGAGCCTCAAAAACCTCTGAAGGTTAGCATGTCTGCTTTTACACAATGTGGCCCTCTGAAGATTGGTTCATATGGTTATGATTCTCAGGAATCTCTGATGGTCTACGGATTTGTTGCTGAACCTTTTGGACCTCTAAAGGTGACATCGGATTCAGAATTATGCGTTTACCCTCTTGTTAGAATACATATGTATTCTTAAAGCCATCATGCAAGACCCTTCTATCATATAACCATGGCTTGCCAAGTAATATATGGAATGTATACATAGGGAAAATATCACATTCAAGCTCATCACAATACTTATCCCCTATATTGAAGGGTATCGTAGCCCTTTGAGTCACATAAAGACTCTCCTGATCATTTAAGCAATATAATGTGTAAGGTTTAGGATGCGGGGTAATTACAAGTTTCAATTTCGATACTAATGATGCAGCTACAACATTAGTACAACTATCACCATCAACAATAATTAAGCACAAGTTTCTTTGTACCTTACAAGAAGTATGGAACAAATTTTCTCTTTGTCCATCATCAATGGTTGGAGAGGAAGTCAACACTTGATGTACTAAAGTAGTAGAAGTATGCACATCATTTGACATGGTTATTAACTAATTTTAACAAATTAACAACACACTTCACTACAAGCACCACAATAACACACCCTTACACACCTACGGTCTACACACACACAACCAATACAAGAAATGCTTATTGTCACTTCAAGTAAAGCACACAATCACTTCCAAATGGTTAAGAATTAAATTCAACTAACAAGTGTTTAAGTAATGAGTTTAATTACTTTCAAACTTTAATGTTTGTTTTTTAATTCAAATTCTACTACTCAAACCTTCCTTTCTTGCCTTAGTTTCACACTATAATAAATCACAATGCGCAGCACCTCAACACACACACATATGCACAACTTCATACCGCCACACAACTCCCCTTGCTCACGATTCTACCACTATTCATGCCACTAGCAAAACTTCTCTATACAACACACACAACACCACGTCAAATGTACACACACTCTTCACTAACTTTACAAAACACAACACCACACAATTACACACAAGTTAACAAATCGCAATTTTCAACAATCAAGGCAGCTCAAATTCAAATTCAAATTGAGTTCAATAATTGCTCTATTCTACAAATGGTAAGGAGCCACTTTCAAATTCAAATGAACACACAATTACTCAATCACTTAATGTGTGTTTTGAAATTCAAATTGCTTCCTTAACTCATACCTCAATTCTGAAAATTCAAGTTTGAAAATCACAAATGTTACTCCTTAATTTTTTTTTTCAAAAATGCAACACAACCATTCACTCTTCTCCACTTGATCACAAAGAATCAACACTCCTTACTCCTCACGGTCCACTTCAAGGACACTACACACTCACGACCAATTCTTAAGAAAGCCAAGAATGTTACAAGTACTCCAAATCTACTACAACTAACAACAATGATAGCACTTCAACAACACAATGAAATAACTCAACTCCACTTCCCAATTCAGATCAAGGTGCTAACTCAACAATCCCTAATTTCCGAATTCAAAATCAATTAACTCCTTCTCACAACCACAAGCTCTAATACCAAAAGATGATATGCTCAAATGATCAAAGGATCCAAGCACATATACGCAACCAATTAAAACAAATTCAATCACCAAATCCAAGTCCTCAAGAGGCATGAACCACTAAATATTATGAATCCAAATTTGTAAAATAAGTTGCTTTGATGCCAAGAGATGATATGCTCAAAACCAAGTCTAAGCACAAAAAACTAATATTGAAAGACCAATTACATGATGTCAATCAAACTAGCTTCCAATTTGCGTAAACCCTTTGTCTTATAAACCAATTTCCATAACAAAGACATGATCAAAATTGAATCCAAGTATGATAAGCTCTTATACCAAATTATGATGTGCCTAAATTGATTAAATCCAAACACATGAACCCAATTGAAGAACAACTTCAATCAATCCCAAAAGTGGCGTGACAACAATTGTAAGCTGAGCCTTAATTATATGAACAAGTAAGCTCAGTTGATCAAAAGTTGATGTGTTCAAGGGATCGTAATACCAATCAACAATAACACACATATAATTGATTCTATTACAATGAAATGGGCGTGAACAAGTTGTAGATAAAATCCCCAAATGGCATGAAATCAAGGATCCACAACCCTAAATGACGTGAAGCAAATTAAAAGTACAATAAGTGGATTCCAATACCAATCAAACTCAATGGAATAACTCAATCCCAATCCTTACAATTAACATAAAAACCAAGCAATATTTGAACCCTAATTTAAGCATGAATAGATAAACAAAAACCAACCTATTATCACTAGATATTACACACTAGTAATAATAAGAAACAACTGAGTAAAAACTTGATATGACTCACAAGATTTTTGCTAAGCCAACTCGCCACAATTTCCAATGAAATTGATAAGAGTAGATGGCGTGAAGAGGAGGCTCCCACAACTACAAATTTTTAGATTTCTAAAATGTTCCAAAGTCCCTCAAAAACCCTAGTTAACAAGTATTTATACTTACTCCAATTAGGGTTGAAATGTTTAAACAATTACAACTATGCCACTAATGGGTGGCCGGTCCTAAATGTACAAAATACAACCAAATAAAATGTCCCAAAAGCTTACAAAATAAATGGTTCAAAGAAAAATAAAAAAATAAAAAAATAGTCTTCACAAGCCGATTCTTCAAATCAATTCGCCAGTCCAACTCATCTTTGGTTTAAGTCAGTCCATGGATAACCCACAAGCTGAGTCTTAGTGAGTTTGTTCATCACCCTATAAAGCCTGATAAGTGTACTTGTTGGAATACATAATACAAGAGTAATAGAAAAGATATTAGTATATAAATAATTCCGGGATCGATTTTCTTAGAAAGGACCATGCCAAGATTTGAAATCCTTTGGCTCTTGCTCTAATGATAGGTCTTGTAAGATTTTGATTCCTATCACCCAAGCAATTAACCTTCCAACAATCTCAAGTAGTTAAGAAGTAACTTCATGGTTAACTTTAAGAGAATGAGCAGGTTTCACTTTTAATTGAAAGCATCCTTCACTCAAAAGCAATACTCATATAAGTAACTTGCCAAGATATTTCTTGGAGTTGAAGTACAAGGGTTGTGATACAAAGGCATTGCTTAGGCATAAAAAAGGCTAAGCTATGAAGACATCGCCTGGGCTCAAAGCTTGAATGCTAAGATACCCAGGTGATGTTTGGGTTTATAAAGAGTGAAAGCTAGGATGCCTAAGCTTAAGGCATGCAAGTTAAGTTGCCAAGGCTTTTTGTAGGCTTAAGGTATAGAAACCAAGTTGCCAAAGCATTGCTTAGGCTTAAGATATAAGAATCAAGATGCTAGAGCATCACTTTGACTTCAAGCATAGGAGTTAATATGCCAGGGCTATGCTTAGGCTTAAAGTCATAGGAGCCAATATGCCAAGGCATTGCTTGGGCTTGAAGTGCGAGGGTTAAGATGCTAGGAATCATTTAGTAGGCATAGTGCAAGGATAACATTTCCTAATAAAAGTAGTGAGAGGTGATGTGCACAATAAAGGTTCACAAGCAGTGAGGCAATGTGTACAGCAAAGGCATTGTACACAATGAAGTAATGTGTTTAATAAGGCATCGTGAGCAACAAGAGTTGTACATAGATGTTACATGTTAGGAGTAAGCATTATACAAAGAAAGCGTCATGTGTGACATTCATCACATGGGGTTAGTATAATGATGACTTAACTTATGATTATCTTAATTATACAACCAAGCTCCCCCTTGTGATAAATGAGTTCTTATTAGCATTTTCAAGTGATGGGAGTAAGTCTTGTTTAGTAGAGTTGATATTAGTCTCTTACTCCTAAGAAGTGGTGTCAAATGTGTTGGTATTCCTATTTCTTGATGGTGTCATTATTAGGTTATCAACTTGCTCTATCCCCAATTAAGTAGCTAAAATGTAGATGTGGGAACTCGATTGCAATGGTTACATGTGTGCAACATAAGTCTCACGCTTTACATGGCCTTAAAGGAGTAACGTAGTAATGGTACACGAAGATGACTTAGAAAGATAAGTAGAGGAGGAGGATTAGGTAGTCTTAAGGAGCTTGAATGCATTTATGACAAGTGGAGGAGCTATAAAGTATCAACCTTACTATTCTTGATGAGAGGCAGTGTGTTCTTTAATCTAAGTCGTGTTTGATCCTTCAAACTGGTAGTCTGATAACACTACAATGTTTCTCTGATCTCTAAATTATGTCAAATGAAGATGAACTTTAGGTATTTATAAAGTTTGACCATTAATTATCCATTGGATTGCATAGAAAATCGACGATAAAGATGAGTTGCCCGTGGGTTCCCTGAGTCTAGGTCCACAAAAGCCTCCCTAAGTGCACAAGCTTCCCTAAGAAAGGTTGAGAACGAATGAGCCGATCCAACAATCTTTTATACAAGCCTACCATGCCAAATCTCCCTAAGTCATCCCAAATCATAGATTTGACTCCATAAGCTCTATCACTTTAGCTTAAAGATTCAAGCCTAAACTATTATTGAGCTTAAAGCCTAAAATCTACTTTAACCCTTTACAAATGGTTATGTGTTCGAATGGAATTTTAGTATAGTTGCTCTTGTAAGTTTGTTTAAATCTTGATTGATACTCAGGTTTTTGTAAATGAGAGTATTTGATAGCCTTAACGGATCTTAGATTTTCATTAGAGTAACTAAAGTGTTTTCAAATTGTGAATGACATTAGGTTTAGCTAAAAAACACCTAAAGTCACATGCTTTATGTAGTTAAAAATATAGGTTATTTAACTTGACCATGTTTAACCCATATTTCCAACTAGAGCATTTGATTGGTGACAAAAATTAAATGTTTGAACATGTCTTATAAGATTTTCAACTGACCAGGGAATTCGCTATTGAGAAAGAATGTTATCGCCCTTGACCAAGGATGAGTTCTAGTGAGTTTGGTCAAAATCTATCCAAACACTACCTAATTTAATCTTGTTACATCCATTGAATTGGAAATTAGGGGATAAAATACACTAAACCCATGCTTTTATTAATTGTGTTTACTTGCTAATAAGTTTAGCTCACTTTAATTTCAAAATTGCAAAACCCTTATTTAGGTTAGCTTAGATTTAAGTTGTAAGTATAGTCTAGTTTTAGTTATTACCCACATTTCCTCGAGAGATCAACCTAGTGGAATCTCACTAGTTTTTATTATTGTACATGCCTTGGCACACCGATTAGGGGTGGGAATTGCGGGGCGGGCAAAAAAAATTTGACCCGCAGGGGTGCGAGCTATTTTGGCCCGCGCCCGCTTGACCTGCGGGGCGGGGCGGGCAATCCCCGCGGGCAGCGGGCCAACCTGCCGAAACTTCTTTCCTTTGGAAAATTACCTAGCGGCGCTTGTCGATCTGCATCGGCTTCTTGGACTCCGGGAAGTAGACGTTTCCTAAGCAGGTCCATATTGCTGGAGTTGCTAAAATAGAAGAAGAAAATCTGTTACTTGTCGACGACGATGAATGAATAAGGGAAACCCAGACTTGCCCAATATAGCATCTCCGTTAATCGTATTGAGCTAATCAGAGCACCGAGAAGTCACTCACACCCGAGGAGGTTCGTGTTCAGTCTCAAAAGATCGTTCAGCACACTGGAACCAGGGGCTGCCGGCTGGAGGGACCTGCTGGCTGCTAGACATGACGACTTGGACTTGACGAGGACGACATGACAAGCTGCCATGCCCTGCACCGCCGCCGCCGACCGCGACCCGCGAGTACCGCGACTGAGGACTGAGGACCTGCGACCGTGACTGCGACCGCGACCCGTGAGGACCGCGACTGAGGACTGAGGACCCGCGACCGCGACCAGGACCGCGACCGACGACTGACGACTGGCGACTGTTGTGCAGCACGACCGCGACCGACGACTGACGAATGGCGACTACTGTGCAGCATGACCGCGACCCGCGAGGACCACGACTGAGGACTGAGGACCTGCGACCACGACCAACGACTGACGACTGGCGACTGCTGTGCAGCACGACCGCGACCGACGACTGACGACTATTGTGCAGCACGATCGCGACCCACGAGGACCGCGACTAAGGACTGAGGACCCACGACCGCAACTGACGACGCCGACGTCGATTGAAGTGACGGCACCGTCGTCCGTCGCTGAAGAAGGCCGCCGGCCGCCTGTTTTACATAATAAAAAAAAAATTATTGCAGGTCGTTGCGGGCCAGCCCGCATGGCCCGCGGGGCGGGGCGGGCAGACTTTCCTGACCCGCGGGCTGGTGTGGGTGGGGGCGGGCCGGCCCATTTGGCCCGCATTACCGGCCCTAACACCGATTAGATAGGTATGCTTAGTAAAATATTTTCAATACTAAAATCATTTTCTATCGCCTTACTAACTTATAGTTAGTTTTTAATACTGTATACATCTTAACGCGTTGTTTGGATAGGTACGCTCGGTAAAATATCTTCAAAACTAAAATCATTTTCTATATCATAGCGTATAGTCAGCTTTTGGCACCGTTGCTAGGGAGAAAACACCAATTAGCTAATATTAGATGAGCTAGGGACTCTAAGCTTAGGCATTTATTACGCTTTTAGTTTGTTAAAGTAGTTTAGTGTTTTTCTTTGGTATTTAGTGTTTGTTGGTTGCTAAAGTTTGAATCTTTATTCTTGTTTTGAGTTGCTTGTTGAAAGTTGTGTTACATTGGTTTACCCCTAGTCATCCTAAGGTTAAGCTATGATTGTGATGGATATATTTGTTCTTTCCTTAGCAAGTCATAGTTGAGAAGGCTCAAGTGAATTTCAAGGAGTAAAGATTAGGCTTCTTTGTGGAATTAGGATAACAAGTGTTGGATTATTTGGACTTTTGTACAAAGAAAAGGAGTGAGGGATATTGCAGAGGAATTAGATCCCTAGGTAGATAAAACTTAGCATAGAAGATTAAGAGGAAGGAAAAGAGCTTTATAAGAAATAGGAATAGAGAATATGAGAAACAATTTGAATAATGGAAATGGTGGAGACTAAGCTAATAATGGAAATAATTTTCAAGGAGTGAATGGAAACAAGAATGGAGGAAATAGACAACAACAAACTTTATGGAAGTATTGTATTCTTAATATAAATGAAGTTGCACACACCTATAACATGGTTAGAAATTCAAGTCAACAATTTTGAGCTAAAACCTGATTTAATACAAATGGTAAACCTTAATTAATTTGGTGGTACACTAAATAAAGACCCCTATGAGCACTTGCAAAAAATTTTACAAATTTATTCTACTTTGAAAAATAATGAGGTGTCCAAAGATGTTATCTACCTATGCTTGTTCCCTTTTCATTAAGGGATAAAGCAAGAAGCTAGTTAGGTGCACTACCACCAAATTCAATCACAAATTGGAAATTGTTAGCTTAACAAATTTTGTCTTATTTCTTCCCTTCTAGTAAAACTATTGAATTGAGAAATGAGATGCAATGTTTAGGTAGTTAGATGATGAGTCACTATTTAAAGCATGCGAAAGGTTTAAAGAGTGGAAGTGCCCCCACCATGGACTATTGATGTGGAGTCAAGTAAATACTTTCTATAATGGTTTAAGCCTTCAGTTATGGATGATGGTAGATGCAACTTCTAATGGAACTTTGATAAATAAGAGTGTGGAGGAAGCTTATGAACCACTTGAATAAATGGCTATGCATGCCCATTTATGGCAAAATAAGAAGGCAAACATAAGATGGATAGCTAGTGTGTAGAGTAGTGATGAGGCGGAATGGCTAAGGAAACAAGTAGCATCACTCACAACCTAAATAGCATAATTAAGGAAGCCATTACAAGGGAATGGATAAGACAATAGTAGCTAAACCATTCAGAATTATAATTGGTGTAGAAGAGGACATAGTAGTACCATGTGTTAAATGGGCAACACATTTACCCCTTCTAATGAGAACATGATGGAGAACGTCAATGCAATTGGCAATTTTAACCAAGGCCCGAGAAATTACAATACTCTAATACCTATAACCCTAGTAGGAGAGATTATCCAAATTTTTTTGTGGAAACCAAGGTGGGAACTTTAATAGTGGTTTCAATGATCCATGTGGATAACTTGGCATGCATTAATTACCTCCACCACCACTATTAAACAGCAAGAGGAAAGCATGGAGGACTTAATGAGAACTTTCGTTAGAAGTGTGATATAAGGATGTCCAGCGAAGATGTTATGGTCCAAGACCTTGAGAGAATGATGGGCCAACTCAGTAAGAGCCTTTTGAAGAGACTACTAGAAGTGCTGCCAAGAAATACCGAGTGTAACCTTAGAGACCAGGCATGAACTTCTCATTGTAAGGAGAAGTAGGTTAATGTAGTTAACAAAGAATTCAATGAGATAGAAAAAAATTTGAGTTTGATTACAATCTATAAAGTGATGAGGAATTAGAGGTTAAGTTTGAGATGATGGATGAGGAGCTTATGCAAGAGGTAGACAATGTTCCTTCAAAGAAGAAAAGGAAGAGGAGCAAGTTAAGGAGGGAGATATTGGAGAGGAAGCTCCTAATGAAGAAATAGAGGTTGATGGAACTCTAGCCACTAATAATGAGTTTGAAAGAGATGAGGATTTGGAAAGAATTGAGGAAAACAAGGAGGACCCAAGTGAAGACAAGGACCTAAGTGAAGAGTAGGACATTCAATAAGAGAAAATAAAGGATGAATTGGAGGTTGAGAATGAGGTGGATTAAGAGAGTGATTTGTTTGAATTGGCAAAAGAAGCACAAGATGAGGAGGTAAAGGAAACTAAAAAGAAGGAAAAAAGGTAAACGATGCTTGTTTATACTTCTAAAATTGAAAGATCCTAGACAATTCATACTTCCATGCACTATTAGGAGAGATATTTTCCTAGAGTATTCCTGGATTTAAGTGCATCAAATAACTTGATGTCTAGTGATGTGGTAAGAGAGACACGTTTAGAGAAAGGACTACAAGAGGTTAGGTTCTTTACACATTTTGTGGATAAGTCCACCAAGACACCCTTAGAAGTGCTTTCGAATGTGATTGTGAGAGCTAACCATTTTAGTTTCCTAGTCAATTTCTTAATGATAAATGTGGAGGATGGCATACAACCATTAATTATGGGACATTCATTCTTCGTTATGGCAAGAGCTCTAATAGATGCTAGAGGAAAAGAGATGATTATTCAACGTGGTAAAGAGAGAATAAGGCTATGAGCTAAGAAACATGGAGAAGAGGCAAGGAAATGAGATGGCCTATGAAGATTTAAAGAAGGCATTTAAGGTGGGAGTAACAAAAGAAAAGTTAAAGAAAAAGGAATAGGTTGCACAAGTGATGAGTTGGAGGAAGAATCCAAGGATGGAAGGGATGAAAGTTAGAAGCAAGGAATTAAAATGATTGAGAAAGAAGCAAAGGAGGCCAAGGAGGAGGCTAATGAGTTCAATCTACCATGAGATGAGTATAAAAGCAAGGTTGAAGGCTTTAAAACAAGTGTTTGGTGGGAAGCAACCCGACTCCAATTTATTCTAATTTTTTGTTCAGTTTGGTATATGTTTAGTCTAGTTTATTCTTATTCCTTGGCGTCAAGAGCTGGTACTTGTTCATGTTTTCTTTTTTTATTGCAAGTGCATTATATATAGATAAAGGAAGGAGGAGACTAGTTAGGCAAGAAGACAATCTTCTTATTCTGATAAAGGAAGTAGATGGAAGCAAGGCTTAACAAACTCTAGGGGAGTAAAGTTTTAACCTTATTCATCAATCATTTCACTTTGAGCCCTATTTGAATTCAATGATTTTGAGCTTTAAGTTAAGGGTGAGAAGATAAGAGCTTGAAGTTATGCAGTTAGTTGTTGAGTTTTATTGGACTGATACAAGGAAGTGTAATGTATAATGTGCTTAAATTGTTGAATGATTTTGATTTCTTATGAATGCCTACACAATGCATTTTCCAAAAATCCCTTTAGCACTTGAAAAATCTTTTTCAATTCTAAAGTTTGTTCCTTTTTCTTTTACACTTTTGAAGTCAAATTTTCATGAAAGTATGTCATATCTTATGAAATTTAATTGTACTTAATGAATTTGAAAGAAGTTTCCTTTTGATCACGTTATGATCATTCTTCAATTCCTTGTAATTAGTGTATAAAATCCATACTTTGTTTAGTTATGCTTTATTTAAGCTCGGTTTTGTGATATGAGATTGAAGCAATGTCTTGGTTGAGAATTTGATGCAAGAATTTTTGCAAATTGATTCTTATGTATGCCATTTCTTCAAGAGTCTAACTAGTTTGGTAGGGTTTAGTGAATCTTAACAAAGTTGGCTCGTCCATGAAAGTTTTCCCAACCAAAAGAATGAAAAATAATTAAGTTGAGGGTAACCCCAATGAAGGGTGTAAATGAGTGAAACTACTTACTAACTACTTGAGTTCAACTCGATATTTATTCGAGATCAACTAAAGAAAAGTCAAGTCAAGCTCAGCTCAAGCTCGAGCTTCATAGTATTTAATTCAACTAGCTTATAAGCCTAATTGAGCTTGAGCCTAATATGGATATTAATTAAGTTTGAGTCGAGTTATATATCAATAATACTATAATTAAAAGAAAGAAAATATTTTTAGTTAAATCAAGTTTAAACGAGCTTAATTGAGTCGAGCTCAAGCTTAAGCTCAAAATTGTAGGCTCGATCGAGCTTGAGTTCAAGTTCAATACTGTATCATCTCAACTCAGCTTGTTTATACTCATAATCCCCATTAAGATTTCAAAAAGCAAAAACCAAACCAAAAGAGAATACATGTGGAAACCTAGGGTGTCTAATAAGTGCAAGGCACATTTTCTTGAATGATGAGTTCTTTCCTAGATAGGTTCATGAGCCTTTAGTAATCATTTTGTGAAAAGGTGAACACTATAGTACTCTCTTTGTTAAGTCTCTCAAGTATTTTTTTGATGATAACAAAACATGTGTTAAATGTTTACTAACGAGTTTATTGAGTATACTAAAAAATAATTTATGGATATGGATTTAATATATGGAAGAATAAGTTAATTTATTTGATTATTATTTGAAGGTTCAACTTCAATAGTCAAATACATTTGGATAATATGTTTGTCTTCTTTCCTCTAAAGTTAGATTATTTTTCTGGGGGTTAAATATATTATTAAGTGTGAAATGAAGTTAAAGAATAGATTATAGAGAAATTTTTAGTTGATATTTTATTATATTGAAGAGGAATAATTTATTAGCAGATTAATAGATTATTTTTTTGGGGATTAAATATATTATTAAGTGTGGAATGAAGTTAAAGATTAGATTATGGAGAAATTTTTAGTTGATATTTTATCATATTGAAGAGGAATAATTTATTAGTAGATTAATTATAAATTGGACTTAGAAAAGCCAAAATTGGATTACTCGGGAAATTGATTCGGAACGTACAAAGGCATGAGAGACAGCATCGAAATTTGGACATGCACTAGATGACGGAATTTGCTTTGGAAAGCTATGAATCGGAATTTGGAAATATCATGCTTTGGAGTTGGCATGCTTCGGAAATGGAATATTGAATTTGGAGATTAAAAAGTCAAAAGTTGGAAACAGATTTTTGAATTCGGAAAGGAATTATTTAATAATATTATTATGAAATGAAGCATTAATAATATATGGAATAGGGATGTAAGCGGGACGGGTTTGGGCCCAGATCAATAATCCCATTACACATCCCATTATCCTATGGAGATTCCCAAACTCTACAGGGTTTTTTATGAAATACCCACTACCTTTCCCAAACCCTACAGGGTTTGAATAAGTAACCTGAAACCCATTAGAATTAAAAAAATAATAATAATTCTATTATTAATTTAAAATTTTTACTTATTCATTATAATTATTTTTATAAAATATAGCTTATGTTCTTAAAAATAAATAATATTTGCACTTTCAATGTATTTAATTATATGTATTTTAATATTATTTAAAAATCTATATGTTGATAAATAAAGTTGTCGACGTAAAAACATTCTTAATTATAATAAAATAAAATTACTATACCAATCGTGTAACTTAATAAATAACACAAAAAAATATTGTTAACAAGTCTTAATAGAAATAGAAAAATTCTAAACACATATAGAAAAAACATTAATCTTATATTTTTTGGAATTCTTACTAAACAATTGATTCTCAGTGTTTTCAAATCCCATCTTCTTCATCATCTATTTTTGAACCTATCGAAAGGGAGAAAAAACACCATAAAACACATTAGAGATTATACAAATAATAGTTGCTCCATGTATAAAAGAACTTATTATTGTATAATCAAAATTTTTACCTCTTATCTCATTTGATAACCAACTTTGATTGCACATCAATGCTTCTATTGTATTAGGATTTAGTCTGCTTTTATGTGAGCTAATTACTTATCCACTATAACTAAATGCTGACTTAAAAGCAATCGTAGACACAGGAATAGCCAACATATTTTTAGCTAGTTCTTGTAATGTAGAATATTTAATTCCATTTACTTTCCACCAGCTAAGAATATCAAAATCATCAGTCCAAGGTAACACAGCTTCTTCTAAATAGTGATCTAATTCCGATTTGACTTGGCCATCAGTATTAATAGAACGAATACAAAAGTTTTGTAGATAAAATGCATTATGGTAAATCATGTGGCTACAATCACATAAAAAGATATAGGCATCCTAAGAAATGAGTATTTGAGAGAAACAATGATCAAACAAAGAAAAAATTCTCATAAAATCAAGAACATAAAAATCATTTATTAGTTTCAGGACTGAGGACCACTATTTTGAGAGAAGATATCAACTTGGATTGAGATCGGATAAGAAAACACAAAGAAAAATGCTTTTTGGAAGGAACAGGGGAAGAGCACGGCCGTGTGTCAAGGAAACACGCCCACAAAAGCACATACGGTTGAAGGCACGACCGTGTGTTGAGCTTGGAAAATCCACAGAAGCACACATGGTTGAGTAAACGGTCTAAGACACAACCGTGTGTTATTTGCATGGGTTTTACACACACGGTTGTGTGTGAGAGGCAAGTGACAAAAAAATAATATAAAGGAAAGTGAATTCCTAATCTAGTAACCAATTTTTTACGTTTCCTCATTTGATCTTCCTAGAGAAGCCTATAATAACAGATAATAGTATAGCATCATCATAGCTTAAAAGATAACAATCTCCCAGTACCTAACAGTGCGAGCGACTGAGATGGTGGCCGAATGAGATTGAGCTGATGCTGATGCGTGCAACGGGCGACAACAACTTACACAGGAGGAGGGCGACGATGAGAATGAGATCGAGTTCCAATTCCAGCTAGATCTAGGGTTTCTATAGTTGCGTCTTAAATTTTGAGTGGAAGTGGACCGTGACTGTGAGTTAAGATAGGAGTGAACTATGGTCGTGGTCGTGCCGTCATGGGTGGGTGGCTCGGCTCGGTGTGTGTCACCGTGTATGTGTGGTGAAACATGAAAACGAATGCCAGAGTGCGAGTCGTGTCTACGGTCTGTGGCTCTGTGTAGTGCTGAAGAGTCAAGTGCTCAGCTGTGACCTGTGTCTGTGTGTATGTTGTCTCGGTCAGTCGATCACTTGGTCTCATACTCTCACTATTGCTACTTTACTCGTTATGTAATATGTATGTGTCTATCTTCAGCACAGACAGATGTGCTTTTTGGAAAGAACAAGGGAAGAGCACGGCCGTGTGTCAAGGAAACACGCCCACAGAAGCATACATGGTTGAAGGCACGGCCGTGTGTTTTGTGAGAACTATACTGTTCACTATAGTAATCTCTTAAATTTTTTTATTAAATATATAATAATATAATTTATTAACTAAATTGTATATATATATACACATATATGTTAACGGGTTTGGGATCCCAACGGGTTTAACGTTTGTCCCACTACCCTTCCCAAACCCTACAAGGTTTTTAAAATGAAACCCATAACCCGTCTCAAACCCTATAGGGTTTTTAGTGGGACGGGTGGGTCGGGAACCCGACAAAACCCGTCCCGTTGACATCCCTAATATGGAATGACAAAAATATTAGGAAGCACATCGGAATAGTTTTGGAAATGCACAAGTCAAATGGATTATTTAATTAAGAAAATAAATAAGGTCGTCATAGAAAGCGAATTTGAATGAAAAGACAATTATCTCATATAACAACTAATTTCTTCCAAGTATTAAAGAAGATATATATAAGAATCTCAAGAATATGGATATATACATAATTTATTTATAGTATTATAATTTTATTATTTGCTAATTTAAAAATTAAAGGGGATAGTTTACCAAATTGTGAAAAAAAAAATTAAAATATTAAGCAATCAATTCAACCTTTCCCTCTTGAATAAAAAGTTTGGTTTCATGAGTGAAATGAGTAATGATAATTTTTTTAAAAAGTACAAAAATAAAAATTTGAGAAAACGGAATAGTCACAATCCAAGTTTGCACTTTTGATAAGCAAACAAAAGAAGAGTATACATTTGAATCAATCACACTTAAGTATTTGCAACTTTTTCTTAATTTGAGATGTTTAACTTGATTTCAAATTTTTTGAGCTTGGCTTCAATAAGATTTTTAACTTCTTCAAACATAGGCTAGTAGACTAATTGTACTGTTATTGAATTTTGAGCATTTGATTGATCAAATAAAGGAAATAAATGAAGAATCACTTTATTGACACTTTGACGAAAAATGAATGCAAAGTTTGAACTTTCATGGCATGATATACTCTTTGAAATTGTTGAGTTGTGGAAGTATGAAACAAAAGGTGTTTGTTCTCGAAGATTTTGAACCTCAAAATGCTTTTGTAAACTCGCTTGAGAATAAGCAAGACTCATAAGTTGGGGGGTAGTGATAACATATAAAATTTTACAATTTCACCTAACTTAAAAGCCTCACTTGTGCACAATTTTTGAGTTGGTTAAGTATAGGCTAAAAGTAACACTTGTGCACAAAATAGACCAACTATATTAAAACGGTTAAAATGATGAAAAAGATTACATTTATGCATGAAATATATCAATTTTGAGTGTCTTGTGCAAGTGCAAAGGGGTTTATCATTTCAATGGTTGCCCCTAACAATTGAAACGGGGGAGGCTAAATAGGAAACTACACAATTTAGCCTTACCAACCAGTTGATAGTAATTATACCATTCAATCGATAGGCTTGGAAGCATCAGAGCTCTACCAATTTCTCTACCGATCAATCAAGAGTAGAGGACAAAAGAATTTGAATTTTTCACTAAGGCAAATCTCTCTCCTACTAATTAGTCACCATGGGCTATCGACTGGTCGGTAGTCTTAAAACCTAGTTATGATTTTAAAGGAAACGCTTTGTTTTGTAAAAGAAGTAGTGAACCCTAGCTAACACATGTCTACTAACTAGCCAATACACACTTGATGTAAAAACTTGTCTCGCATTTAACAAAACATAACTACTTAACATAGCATAGTTTAGAGTTTTTCTCTCTATTTTCCATAAAGTTTAAGGTAGATTAGGGTAATCTAGTGTAGTTTTAGTGATTTTCTTATAGGTTTGAAGCTTAGGAGTGCGATTTGGTGTGGATTCTTCAAGGCTTTCATGTACTATTGTTGTCTACAAACCTGGTTATCCCTAAACCTTATCTTAATGATGTTTTTAGGTAAATCCACGCTTGTTTCTATTGTTATCATATTTAATATGAGTGGTTAAGTAGTTTCTAGTGGATTTATTATATTATCGATGATAGATAATGCATGAGTGATGCATATTCATTGAATGGGTATGTGTTCAAATGGAATTTTAGTACAGTTGCTCTTGTAAGTTTGTTTAAATCACGATTGATACTCATGTTTTGTAAATGAGAGTATTTGATAGCCTTAACCGATGTTAGATATTCATCAAAGTAACTAGAGTGTTTTCAAATTGTGAATGACATTAGGTTTGGCCAAAAACACTTGAACTCACATGCTTTATGCAATTAAAGATATGAGTTATTCAACTTAACTATGCTTAACCCATAACTCTAACTAAAGCATTTGATTAGTGATAGCAATTAAATGTTTTAACAAGTCCTATAGCATTTTCACCCTTGATTAGGGAATTCATTATAGAAAAAGAATGTCATCACCAATGATAGGGGATGGAATCTAATGAGTTTAGCCAAAATCCATCTAAATGCTACTTGATTTAACCTTATTACATCTATTATATTGAAAATTAGATGATATAATACACCAAATCCATGCTTTTATGACTTGTGTTTGCTTGTTAATTAGTTTAGCTTGCTTTAATTTCAAATTTGCAAAATCCTCATTTCTATTAGCTTGGATTATAATAGTATGTGTAGTCTAGCATTTAGTTATTGCCCTCGTTTCTTTCTCGAGAGGTCGATTTGATGAAACCTTACTAGTTTTTATTATTGCATATATTTGGTAAACTAGTCGAATAGGCACACTTGCCAAAATATTTTCAATACTAAAATCATTTTCTATAGCATTACTAGTGTGTGGTCAATAAACTCTTGAACTTCCTGAACCACCATTGCCATCTCTTCATCACTATCAGTCTTATCATCACTAGAGCTTAGAGATGAAGCCTTAATAGTTTATCTTCTTCTTAAAATCTTCTCCTTGCTTTTTGATCATTTCATGAGTCATGAGATTTTCAAGGAATTGCTCCTTTAACATCATGTCGAGATCATGAACCTCCTTAATAGTGATTCTTTAGCTTCCTAATCTTTTAGCAAAGACATAAAATTTTGGAATTAATTTTAACATTAAAGAAGGTCTTACCAAGAACACTTGAAGGATTAATAATATTGATAAACCCATTATGCATTTTATCGATTGTTTCATTTGGTTCCATCTTGAAAATTTCAAATTGTCCGGATAGTATACTTATTTTAATATCTTAAACATGAGAAGTTCCTTCATATGTACATTTTAACTCATCTCAAATTTATTAAGCACTCTTACAAGTATATGTTCTGTTAAAATTATTTTCATTTATAGCATAATGCAAGATATAGCAATTTCATTTGTAGGTCTTGAAATGGCAAACAAGAAGGGGGTGAATTGTTTGTTAAAATAATTACTAATTTTAATTAAATGATCACTTTTTAAATTCCTTTTTCAGATGAAGAATATACGTGATGAGCAGATAGAATATAATATACAATGAAATTAAAAAAGGCTGCGATGTATAAAAGTTCCTCCTATTGAGTACATCTTCTCTTCCACCTATGCTGCTGGGGATCCAACCTTGCACACTGGTTGTTTTACTAATCCAATAGCTAAGAAATATTACAAACACCAATAGCTCTTGCTTTGTCTTTCTAGCCCTCTATTCGACTAATAAAAAACTACAAGACTTTTATAACTTTACTTTCTAAGCTAAACTTAATACAAAAAAGTGAATAAAATTTATATAAGAATGAGAAAATATACATTATATAGTTTAAGCTTGAGAAGACAAAGAATTGTAATTGTTTTCTATCCAATTGCAGGACATATTTATTAAATAGATTGAATTATGGGTTTAAATTATCAAATATGATTAATAAACGGACCATGTTGTCCCATGCGCACCTGAAATATACACATCTGAAGTTGCATATTGGATGGCTTTCAAATGAAGTCTTTCACCGAACAGAAGAAGATGCATGCAAAATAAAACTGAAGAGATGCAGATTTTGGATCAGCAAATTGTTTCAACCTCCTCCCACGATGGGGAAACCCTTTTAGAGAATTATAACATACATCATCCTCTCAGAAAAGGTACAGTAAGTTATATGGAGAAATTAGAACTGCTAATATCTACAGATTTGTTCACCTAATCCAGATGCACGAGAAAGCAAGGAATTACCTCGATAGTTTAGAAATTCTCTAAAACAATTTCTAAGATATTCATCTAATCTCTGAAGCTCTAGATAGTAGAATGATATACAAAATCTGCTTCTTCAATTTTGAAACTTCCAACGTGAAGAAGCATCTACAACCTGAGAGGCTTTGGACCTAAAGACAAGGCCACGTATCTCCATCAATGGCAAGCTTCTGCTACCACTACAAACGAGACCAAGCAGAGAGTTGCTGTTGCAAATGTTTATGTTCTGCTACCATTACAAACGAGACCAAGCAGAGAGTTGATGTTGCAAATGTTTATGTCCTTTCAACAGCAAATCTCAGGATTAACATGCTGCATCACCTTCAAATATTTATCTCGAAATTTGATTTTCTTTCAGGCTGCATTAGCCAGAGTTACCACCAATTATAACGGGGCTTAGATGGCTTGTCTCACAACTTAAATGTATAGAAGACAAACTAGGAACTGTCTCCAGGAAAGAACTTGGTGAATAATGAGAGGGCATTGTTAAGTCGGCAGTTTCATGAGATTGCCAGATAGCCTCACTGGAGAAAAAGAGTAATGCATTAAGCTGGAACCAGCAATAATGCAAACATTCAGGCACTGCAAACTGAAAAAGAAATCCATAGAGGATCAACAATTTAAAGGAAAGAAATAGCCTCACCTGTCAGCTGTTGTCTTTGATTTTGACTTTTGTACACTAGGCAGCAGATCCGTTGAATGTAATGACTGATCCCCTGAATGTCGCAACAGGTCCACTGAATGTCCTAGGCTTTGTTGTGCTTCCTGTCAACACAACATAGTATTAACCAAACTACTTTTGACCATTTTCATTCTCATAGGTGGATTCTTTTTCTTTGGGGGTTGGAGGAATTTTGAGTACCAGGTACTTCTGATTCTTACCACCTTCTTCCCAGTCAATGCCTGACCGCATGAAGGGACATCCAGATGCTGTGAAATTCTCAAGAAAGGATGATCTAGCAATGCTGCAGCTGATGGCCTCTCTGCAGGATTTCTCTGGAAACAGCATTGCAGAAATTCTTTGCCCTCCATTGATAATGTCTCTGGAATGGGTGGAGTTTCCCTCAAGACTTTAAACATAGCCGCAGCCTGCATTAAGAGTGTAAAAAAAAGAGGAGAGAGAGAGAGAGAAAGAAAATTAGATAGGCTACAAAGTCTTTATCTCAAAACAGATTTATGACAGGATATCGCTCCTTCAGCAGTATCATGGAGCTACTTATCATACCATGTGTGAAATAGCTAAAAATGACAGTTTCAGCTCAACATGAAATCTTACCACAGCAGGGAAAAAAGGAACCCTAAATGGTAAATGGAAACTGACTTTCAAGGATTCACATATCACAGACAGCTGAACTATATAAAAAGAGCCGAGATATCAGGCATTTCTTCCATGAAAGATAAACAACATGTGATGCTATCAGCTGCATTCAAGCTATACCTATTTATATGGAGTCCTCCCAGGTCCTGAGGAGCTCAAAAGGTTAATCATCGGAACTCAAACAGACAGCTCATAACAGAACAAAGCAGTACAGGGGAAAATATTTCTAGGACAAGTGGGTATGTTTTTTAATTTTTTTTGTCCTTTCTTTCTGTATCTATCTCTGTATTGTGTTTGACCTATACTCGTTTGAAATCTGATACTTAGAATAATATTGATAGGCATCTCATCTGTTTCAGTTTCAATCCTGAGGGTTAGATGTATGTTATTGCTTAGACAAAGATGACAATCAGGGATAAAGGTTGGGAAGTTAAAATTTAAGCATTTGCAAGTTAGATAATATAGAAAAAGAGTTAATTCATTAGGAAAAACCAATTTTGTTTTATCTTTGTATGTATATTTTTTTGGTAAGGCAAAAAAAAAAAAGTGAAGGATAAATAGCAAGGAGTTATTAGTTACTTTGTTTTATAATAAGGATAAAACAATAGTGCTAAGAAGATACCAAAAAGATGGGAAAAGAATGAAATAAACAGGCTCCATGTTGCCCTATAATATGTCAAAGCAAATTCAGCTAAATAATAAGTATGTTACCCCTTCATACTCGCTCCAGGGAGGTTTTCCAGTCAGCATTTCAATTATAGTGCATCCCAAACTCCAAATATCAACAGCAAAAGCAAGATCTGACCTATTATCTTTCTGCATTACAGCTTGCATGAGCTGCACAGCCATGAAAATGTTAGGCAGAAGAAGGGGGAAAGAAAATTACCATTTTTTTTTTAATTATCAGTTGAGAGTAACTTCATGGTGTCAAAAGGTATGTTAGACAGAGAAATGACCTCAGGAGCCATCCAATATGGGCTTCCTTTGAGTGAGAGATCAGCAGCTTGTCCAGAAAGCTAGGTAGTAAGAAGCACAAATAAAAAGAAAGATTATTCTGCATCCCCCCTAATAGATAAAAAAGAGAGATAAATACAATACTAAAACCATACAGGGAAAATTTCCCCAGCAGGGCAGGTCAACCATAGCTGTGACATAATGACTCAAGGTATAACCAAGCAACTGTAATGCCACTGAGCTTTTCTTTTCCATGTCATTGGAGCAAAATCAATGAGATGGCTGCATCTTGACATTAACTATATTCCAATGCTAATTCAACAAGGATATGCTAGACTTACATGTAAGGTCCCAACTGTGGAGGGAAAAAGTCAACAGAGAAATGTCTTATCACAAATTTCTAAGGCTTCTAATAGTCAAAATTCTATTATAACGATATAGCTACAATCCGACGAATTTAAAATATCTAATGTTCTAAGATTAAGGAGGATTACTCAGCTCTTTTAAGGCTTTGTCTTCAATCCCAACCCCTTACCATTGACAACAATAAGCACCACTTATAAAGAAACAAGGAGTGTCAAGTTAGTATCATCCAATTTAATGCATTGAAGGGTGCTAGAGAGGACTGGTGCTCCATCAATTTAACAGACATTCCTTACAGCTTACCTCAAAAAAATGTAAAAGAACAAAAGAGATGTTATTGCTAAAACCTCAAATCCATAGTCAAAAAGATAGAGTGTGCTATTTACATAATTCAACAAATCCGGCTCAGAGCTTGACATTTTTTTATTGGACACTGTGTGCAGAAGTTCTGTATTATGGAAATTACTTCTACCAAAAAAGGCAAATGAAAGAGATAGCCTCAGTTCAAGAAATTCCTCATCATTTTGCCAAAGAATTCAAGTTGAAAATTGACCACCCTGCTAATTACTAATGGAATGTGCAGGGTCCAAGCAAATGGAAACTGAGCAAGAAATGAAACAATTTGACCACCTGCTGCTATAAAACAAATGCTGAACAGATAGAACAAAAGAGCTGATTCAAATGCTAATGCTAGTAAATGCGAAGAGAGCAAACAGGCAAAGAACATACTTTGTGATCAAACATATATATGTCACTGCATACTATTTTTCTGGGTAAAGGTTAATGTATGCTGGTCATTTGGTCTCAGGTGGGAAACTTACATGTTTAGCCATCCCAAAGTCAGCAAGTTTGACTGCTCCAGATGCATCCACTAGCAAATTAGCCCCCTTGATATCCCTGCACAAACCAAACCAGTCTCCTATTTCTGCTGTAGCATGGAAAAGATATCTTATCTACCATAGTATTTATACCATAGCATACAAAAAAATCTTATCACTGTCATTTTCATACAAATAAAAAATAAAAATGTATAAGCAATGAATAAATGTTTTCACGATACCTATGTATTGTCTTCATACTATGCAGGTAAGCCAAGCCAGACAAAATATGACGAGTAAAATTTCGAACAACTGACTCTGTTATAGCCCCAACATGATCACGGACATACTTGTTGATTGACCCTGGATGTACATACTCCAGGTATATATAGAAACAATCTTCCACCTGCATAGAGGTGAGTCAATCAGAAATCTTTTGCTCGCAGATACTCCAAGAATAAATGTGAGGGTTGGACAGCTAATAAACCGCAAAAATGGAAAAGAAGATGAGAGGAGAAAAGAATATACGCATGGTAAGCTTACTTACAATTTCACTTCCATAATACTGTACAATATTTGGATGCTTTAGCTGGCTGAGAACTTTGATTTCCTACAATGAATGTCATTCAACATGTTGAGAGTTAGCACTATTTTGCTTCATACCTATAGCTCTCATGAACTCAATTGAGATTATTCATGTGGATTCCAGAATGCATTACATCAGAGTGGGTATCACTAAGTTTTTCAGACAATCTAGAGTGAGGAGTTAAATTAACTACAACAAATTAGTTAGTTATCTATACATGGAGCTTTGACCCAAAAAAATGTACTATACATTGAGCAAAGTAATCTTATAAGTAATAAAGAATCAACCCTAACATATGGATTATGAGGATTATTCTGATTACAAAGTGGGGAAAAATAAAAAAGAAAAGAAAAGAAGGCTCATTGGAACATTTACACATGTAACCACCATCCAGTCATAGTATCAGTTCTGTCAATTTGCAGAAGTTCTGCTCACTTCTTTCTCTTTTTGCAACATATCCTATATTCTTTATGTATGGATGAACGTGTACCCTCCACTCTTATAAATAGAGGGAAAAATAAATTGCAATGAAACCACAGATGTCCATTAGAATTCTCCTGCAACTGCTTCTAACTTTCTTGAATGTATTCTTTATTCAATGTGCAAAACAAGTTGAGGCATTGCATTTAAATAAAGATTAAGAAAGCTCTCTTCTTTACTTTCTTCTCTTTTATACACAAAATATGGTACTTTTTTTGGTCAGATACAAAATTTGGTACTTAGGTACTTATATATGAGAAAAAGTATTTTTAAGAGTAAAAGAGGAAAAGCCCAGATCAAAGTGAAATCCCACTACCGAGGATGAGGACTGAGGAGATAGTACATCCAGAGAGCCCCAGCTGTTTGAATTGTTCACTTCAGGCTAACGCAAAAATTTATGAATACTTAGAAAAATGTAGAATATATAGTTCAACAAGAAGGTCGGAGTACCTGCTCCATCTGTTTCATGCATTCTGTAGATTTTGGATCATCAGGAAATAATTCAACCTCCTTCATTGCACAAAGAGCTCCAGTTTCCCTGTCCACCAAAAAATACACTCAGAATTTGAAGAAGAGGGAAAGTAAAAAAAAGGAAGAAAGGCCCAAGGGTAATACCTATTGGTAGCTTCATAAACGCTTCCAAAAGTGCCACGTCCAATAAGTTTCCCTTTTTGCCATTGACTATTTAATCGCAAGAGCTCTAGCTTAGAGGGGACTTGAGAACTAGGAGCAGATGATGCTGTACCCACTAATGGAGGGAGTGGTAAGGGGTGAACACCAACATGAGTAGTATTCTCACGCCGTATGGAGGTATCAAAGTGTGACATATGATGAAATGTTGATAGTGGTACACCCATACCCCAATTCAGACTGGGAACTTTTACATGGGGACTTTGGAGAGGTGAACTATCTATACTATATCTTTTATGACTATATTCAGGGAAAGTTGGGGATGGTAGTATACTGGTCGGTACCTCGGGTGCAGACCAGATTTGATTTCCATTAGGAGAAAGAAGATAATATGGATATAAATCACTGGACAGTCTCTGTGGACTAAGCACAGGACTTGAGAAAGTGATAGTAGGGGCACTCCTAGCAGGAACATCCAGCTGAAATTTGTCTTTGGAGTTCTCTGTACTCTTCAATTCTTGGGACATAGTTATTGTTGATCTTGTGTCAATGTGCTCAGCAGCCTTCCTTCCAGCTTGATGAGCAGAAATACTGTCATGGAAGCATGCTTAAGCATTATGGACACATGAACCATGTAATACTAATCACAATCTATTACAGTTAAACAGTGTAAAGATAACAATAACAAACAGCGCCTAAGAAAGAAAATATCAGCAACTGAAGAACAGATGGTTGAAACAGCTATATCTTAAAAAAAAAAAGGGGGGGGGGGGGGGGGGGGGGGGTGGTGTTGTTGGGGATGGATAAAAAAGAAAAAGTAAGAAAAAGAAGGCCAACATACACAAAGTTTTTTTCCGGCTAAATATAATTTTTGGGTGAAAATAATGTCTACAAAGTTTCTCCAATCTTCTTTTTCCTGCTTAATTTCCACAAAGCAATCATATTTTAGAAAATAATTAACATCCGAATAGCAGTAATTCCACTGCAGGGACCAAACATCAATTAACAGGTCTCCACATAATATCATGTGTGCCTTTGCTAAATAGCTAATTAGATTACAAGCAAATAGCCAATCATATATGTATACATGGTTGATCGTGCAGACCATCAAAGCAGCAATGGCAGAAACATAAATAAAACAATCACACCTTTATGCCTTCCATTGAAACAGACCGATATTTCTATAAATGATCAACACTACACACACTTCCCACGGAGGGGGAGCTTATGCTCCCACATGACATTATCATCAGATAAATACATGCGACTCCTTTCACCCAAAAATATTTAGAATTCACATAAAACTACCGAATTTGACACTCTTTTCAACTTCTTGGCTACCACATTTTAGACAAATTTACTCAAATTTTTTATAAGTAAGTAAATTCACCCGAATATATATATATAAAAAAAAGGCATTCATAAATTACAAATCGGAAATAAATAACATAACAGAAGTCCGCATTTCAACTATAGCATTTAATGATTACCATCCCGTCGAAGAAGAACCCTCCCCAGCACCACCACCTCCATCCCATTTCTCTCTTCCCAAGCCGGCCTCTTCCGGGGAGGGGAGTAGGCAATCTCCTTCTTCCCTTTTCCGAACCGCCGACAACTCAGGCAGCGGAAGGGGTACGCCATCGGAATGATGAGCGTACAAAGCACCGGCGATCTCTTCGTCGGACAAGTACCTGAGATTCTTCTGGCGGAGCAGCCGGGGAGCCAATTGGACGCGATTTCGGATGTCTCTGTGTGAAGAATGTCGACTTTGGGTGGTGGGTGAAGAGGAAGAAGACGCAGCGGAAGAAGAGGAAGACAAGGAAATGTTTCCAAGCCAATGCATAGTGAGATAATCATTGTATGAAAAAAAGGAACAACATATGTAGAAGTATGTGTTTTATTATGTCAGAATAGGGAGTTGAGGAGTTTGAGCATGTGGTAGAGAAAGAGAAGGAGAGACGTGAGAGAGTGTTTAGGAAGGTGGAGAAGGAGGTGGTCGTCGTCGTCGTCGTCGTATGGCGGAGGAGAAAGAGGGGGAAGAGAGAGAGGAGAAAGGAGAAGATAGGGCAAGAGGAGGGAAGAGGTTTACACCGTTTTTGTTGTTAGGGAACGTTAACGCAGGACGCGGGTGACAACCAGTCCCAGCTTTTCTCTCTCCTCTCTGTCCAAAGGGACACCAAGTCTCTACTCATTAACTTTTAGAAATACGTGTCAGTTCGCCGGACAAACTTATTCGAATTAAAAAAAAAAAAGTATTTTTTAAAATACTATTTTGAAATGACATATTAAGATTACAATTTTAAAATGTAAAAAAATCGAGTATTCAATCTATAATTTTAGTCAAGAATAAATCACAAGTTGATATTACAATCTCAACTTATAATTCAGTCAACCCTTATGTTCCCTTGCATTGGATGCCATTTCCGAATAAGTTTGACACTATTTTAGTTCCATCTAAAGAGTTTTGAACAATCACAACTTTTTGTTTATATGGAGTTATGAAATTTATAATATATATAAAAAAAATGATTTGAATCTACTATAGACGGGACTAAACAACCTTGTTGTTTGCCCCATTTTTTAGGATCAACTTTGTGTGTTTGAAAAAAATTGATGCAATTTACCTTTTCAATTTCGAATGGTCATAACTTTTTGTATATATAGAGTTACGAAACCTATAATATATATATATATATCAACCATATATATATATATAAAGACTTATTTGAGTATAATATAAATAGAACTAATATGCTATGTCATTTGCCCTTTTCTTTAAGGTTAAATGTGCATGTTTTTATGGCCTACTCGATTGACAAGTTCTATTTTCAATCAAATGTTCCTTCTTGTTTTTCCATAGAAGATATAAGTTATTCATGGAAATCGCATGTTGTAGATGCTTGCAAGTTAGGATTGCAATTTTCGATTATAAAGAAATTGCATATTAGGACTACAATTTCATAATAATATTCTAGGAAATACTTTTTTCGAAACCATTTTTTAATAATAAGTTTGCCCCAAAGAGGCAAACTAACACATATCTCTTGATAAAAGTGTTGAAAAGTAGTGTTATCCACTACCATCCATAAGAGATGGATAAAAGTTAAGAGATATGTGTTAGTTTGTCCTTTCAAGGTAAACTAATTCCTAAAAAAAGGTTTCGAAAAAAGTATTTCCTAAAATATCGTTATAAAATCGTAAGTTAGGATTGCGATTTCAAAATATGAAGAAATCAAATATCCAACCCTCTCGACTAAAATTGCAGTCACAACCCGTGATTTAATTGAGCCCTTTATATTTCCTCGCATAGACAAAATGCCATTTCCAAACAAGTTTGATCCTATTTTAGCTTCGTCTGAAGAGCTTTAAAGGGTCATAACTTTTTTACTTATGTAGAATTACGGAGTGTATAATATAAAAAAAAAAAGATATATTTAAATACACTATAACTGGAACCAAACCACTTTGTCATTTGCCCCTTTTTTTAGGGTTAAATGTGTGTGTTTCATTGGCCTACTAGGCTAATAAAGTTCTTTTTTCCAACCAGAATGTTCATTCTTTGTTTTTTTCCCATGGAAGGCATAACACATTTATGGAAATCGCATATTGTAAATGCGACTTCTATGGAAATTGTAGGTTAGGATTGCAAGTTCCAATAGCAAAGAAATCACAAGTTAAAACTGCAATTTCAGAAAACGAAAAAATTGCAAGTTGGATATGCAATTTCTTCACATTTTGAAATCGCAATCCCAATCTGCAATTCATAACAATATTTTGATAAATACTTTTCTCGGAATCATTTTTTAAGAATTAGTTTACCCCAAATGGGCAAACTGACACATATCTCCTTTTTATTGAAACGTAAATATTTATATTAAAAAATAAAGTATTAATTTTTAAATGCTTATACCCAAACATTTTATAAAAAAAAGTACATATATAATTAAGGTTTAAAAATAAGTTTTTAAAATTCAAATTATTCTAATAATTTTCCCTCATTGAGGATGCTTTGGTTTTTCCCCTTTTTCCTTAATTAAATTTTCATAAAAAAGTATAAATGGAGTAGTCCAACTTTTATTGCTACCCTTTTTAATGGGATTACATGGATTAATTGTGTGTTTGGATTAGTGGAAGTACATAGGAATGTAAGGAAACTGATAGAAATAAAAGGAAAATTTATATTTTGAAAAGAGTGATGTTGATCCCAGTAATTAATTGGATAAGATAAGTTGATTACTATTACAAAAACTTTTTCTGATTGAAAATATTCCCTTTGATTACTTATCAACAGATATTTGATTAATAATAAATTATATTAGTAGTCTTTAAACAATAGATAAATTGCAAACAAAAATTAAATAGAGAGTAAGAGATTAAAAAATCAAATAGCGGTTTATTAAAGTTTCACCTTATGCATCAATTCACTCTTTCAGTCTCCACTTTTGAGATCTTAATTGTCTTTACTAGTTCATTCTACTATATAAAAGAAAGTTGCGTAAAGAATGTTACAATAGTCGGTTATTTTACAATCATTTTGATATAACTTTCAATCGCTTCCTAGCACTTAACTCTACCACAAGTTAAATCACATGAGCTACAAGGAAAACAAATATAGTCAACTTCAGAATGGAATTTTTTGTTTATGAAGATTTCAAAAGTATGATCCTCTACAGTTCAACTCAAAACTCAAATAATCAAAGGAATTAGCACGTCTATGAACAATTCTTGACAACCCTCAAAATATTGTTGTTCTCGATTCGTGATATGATATGTTTATCTCTCCATATTACTTCATATTTATAGATGACGTCCCAACGTTGAAAACTTGATTTTCTCCTTGATCTTAGCTATCTTCATAATCTTAATTTTAATTTCTTCAATTCAAATTTGTTATATTGTAATTTGGATAAAAAATTGTATTGAATATTGATAATCTCCTATTAATACTTTAAAATCATTCATTTATAGTCTTTAAATCAATAATTGGCTTAACTGTCTTCTTATAGATAAGAACATTATTCTATGATATTTATGTCTTACTTTAATGAAACAGATGGAGGTGAATCTTAACTTGTAATAAATTATTTATTTATTTATTTATTTTATAACCTACACTTACCTTATGAATAATTATTCTGTCATACATCTTCATTTGTTTCTTCTTTAAAATCAAATTGTTTTCTTCTCAATTGCTTGGAGTAAGAATTTTGACTATATAATTCAAACTCACTTATTTTGCTTTTCAGAACTAACATCTAATCAAACATATAAACTTGTTCCGAATAAACATATTTATGTATACTTAAACAATATATTAATAATGTGCAATAAACTTATACATTTTCTCAGGCTTTTGTTATTAAAGTTTATTTTCAAAAAACTTATTTATACATTTTGTTAATATCAAAACTTATTCACTTATTTCTTACATTCTCCCATTTTATTTCTTACATTGTCCTCCTCTTTTACAATTTTTTTTCTTCTTCTAAGAGAGGTTTCTATTCTAAATTTGGGTGGTCTGAGGTGTAACAGTTCATACCTATATTATTTTTTCCTAATATCCTCCTAGTTTCTTTCTTCTTTTCTTTCTCAGCCTTTTTTTCTAACTAGAACTTTTGGGAATTGCTTTTCTCCTTGTTGTCATGTTAAGGGTTACTTTAAAGTATTTAGCCCTAAGACTTTTTTTTTTTTAAATTGACTTAGTGTTGAATCTTTTAGGAAACTACAGTTTTTGAATTAATTTTACTTTCCTTTTCTCGCCATATGTTTGTCTTATTTCAAAATAAATATATATATATATTTAATTTATTCACTTTCCTTCTATATTATACTTAACAATTAAAGGGGATTACAAATTCGCATTTCATTCCTTCTACATTCAAATATTAGCAAACTGTAAATCTAATTTGATTTTTTCATTAGAGATGTAATCACTAATAAAATGATATCTTATTTCAATATATTTGGACTCAGAATATTGTACTAGATTTTTAGTTAAATTAATCCATACATGTTATCACACTTAATAGGTATATTTTGATATTTTGAGCTATAATCCATTAACTGTTGTTTTAACCATAAAACTTGTGTACAATAATTACCAATTGAAACATACTCTACCTCACCTATTGAAGGAGTGACTAAATTTTGTTTCTTAAAAAACTGAGATATCAACTTGTCTCCTAAAAATTGATATATACTGAAAGTGCATTTCCGATTAACTTCGCATCTTGCATAATTAGCATTTAAGTATCTAATTAAGTCGAAGTTCTAACTCTAAGTACCAGAAATCTAATTTTTCAATTTTGGTAACATTCTTAAAAATTTTCTTTTATAACAATCCAGTATGTTCTAGTTGGGAAACTTTGAAAACATGCACAAATGCATATTGAGAACAAAATATCAAACCTCAATGTAGTCAAATAAAGTAATGAACCAATCAAATTTATATTTTTCATTTACCTTAAAACTCATTGGAGTGACTCTAGTCTTAATACTTACAAAACCAAACCTCTTCAAAATTTACCTTATATATTTTTCTTGATGAACAAAGATGCCATCAATAGTTTATTTGATTTGTACTCCAAGAAAGAAATTCAATTCTCCCATCATAAACATTTTAAAATGTACTAGCATCATCTTAGCAAATTCTCCACAATACATTTTATTAGTAACTCTAAATATGATATCATTAATATAAATTTAGATAACTAAGATTTCTTAACCAAAATATTTCAAAAACAAGGTTATATCTACTTTTCCTCTAAAAACCATTTTTTTTGTTTAAAACTCACTTAATGTTTCATATCAAGCTTTAGGTGCATGTTAAATCGCATAAAGCTTTTCTTAACTTGAACACATAATTTTCTTTCATAGGGTCATCGAATCTAGGAGGAAGTTTAACATATACTTCTTCTTTAATATATCCATTTAAAAATGTGTTTTTAATATTCATATGAAAAAAAGCTTAAAATTCTTATAACAAGCATATGCAGGCAATAATCATATAACTTTTAATCTAATAGTAGATACATATACTTCATCATAGCTTATACCTTTTTCTTATGAGTAACCTTTGGCAACTAATCTACCTTTGTTCCAAATTTTACTATCTTCATCTAACTTGTTTTTAATTACCCATTTTGTTCCTATTTTAGACTTGACTTTAGGTCTCAAAACTAGATTCCACCTATTATTTCTTTAATATTAGTTAAGTTCCTTATGCATTGCATTGATCTCATAGTTTTATTTTAGAAACTAAAGTAAAATGATTTTTGATGCTCTTTAAGCTGAATCTTGATCTAATGCTTGAATCTACATTACTAATAATTAACTCTAGTAGATGAGATGATTTATATCTCCAAGTTCTTGAAAAATTTTTATGAATCTTTTAGCTTTCAAAAGGTATTTTAGCAGTTCCTTCTATTTTGTGTTTTGATGAACTTTCATTAATAGGTTTTGTTGAATTTGTGCTAGATTTCAATAATCCCCTAGCTTTAAGTCTAAACTATTTTTTTAAGATTTTTAGATGATCTCTCTTGATTAAAAATTGGTGAAATCTCATCATCCAATTCATCATTCTTTATTTTATATGCAAACTTAACATTGATTAATTCTTTTACTACTTTTGTTGTTTTATTACATATTCTATATGCTCTACTATTTAAAAATTAAGTCAGATCAATAGCTTTATCAGCTCTTTGATCAAACTTGCCAAGATCAGAATAATTCCTTTTTATAAAACATTTTCTTTTGAAAATATAAAAATATGAAACCGTAAAGTTCCTTCTTCTAAAATATTCATAACATGTTTTATTTGTAAATAGGCTTAACATAAACTTTATTCATAGTACAACAAGCTATTGAAGCAACTGCTTCCACCTAAAAATAGTTTGCTACACTACTAGAATTTAACAAAGTATGGGTCATTTCTTAAATAGTTCTACTTTTCTATTCAATAACTCCATTTTGCTAGAGTGTATGGTGTAGAAAAATTATGAGTAATGTCATTTTCTTCACAAAAAGTTATAAACTCATGATTTTTAAACTATCTTCGATGATCTATTCTTAAACTAATGATCGAAGTACATCTCTTATTTTGAATTCTTTCTACAAAACTTCCAAAAGATTTAAAAGCGTCACCCTTTTGACGTAAAAACAAAATTTATGTGTATCTTGAAAAATCATCAACTATAATCAGGCTATATTTGCTTTCACTAAGATTAAGCATCGAAATGAAACCAAATATGTCTATATAAAGAATTTCCAACTATCTCTTTATGGAAATCGTATTTTATTTTTATGAGAAACCAAAATCATTTTGGTTTTAGTATAAGATGAGCAATGACTGTTTCCTTAATATTTATTTTAGGTAAAAGTTTCACCTTCTTCAAGGTAGCCTTGTTTTGGAGGTTATTCAACTTTTGTGATATATTCACAAAGGTAGCCTTATTGGATGAGATCCTCTAAGGCATTCTTCAGTCATGTACAATTCTCAATTCTATGGCCTCTATCTCAGTGAAAGTCGTAGTAATTGTACGAATTTCTTCTTAAGGGATTATTTCTCATTTTGTTTGGCCATGTGATTGTGCCCCTATCTTGAATCTCCATGAAGATGTCAGCTTGGAGTTTATTAAATAGGGTGTGTTGCTTATAGAAAAGAATGACTCTCTTGTTGTTACCTTATTCATTTCGAGTGAACTTGTTGTTATTAACCTTAGGACCAAGCCTGTCTTTCATTAAGGGTCAGTCTTTGCCCTCCTTTTTTCTTATTTAATGACTCTTACTCGGTTAGTCTCCTTGCCAATATGGCATCTTCTTAAACAATGTAACCCACTGCCAACTCTTGAAAACCTTTGAAATTGTCTAACTTATGGAATGTTAACGAATAAAAGAATTAGGATCGATCTTTGATTTCGTTGACAATTGCATTCAAGGCAACACTGATGTCTACATTGAGAATTTTGAGCATGGCTCTATTAGATCTCGAGATGCAGTCTTAGAGTGTCTTATCTTACTTTTTTCTTATCAAATTAAGGGTCGAGGAGTCGTGTTTTGGCATTTTGCTGGTTAGAAAATATTGGTAAAACTATATGGTGATCTCCTTGAAATTTGTGATGGAGTTTAGTTGAAGGCCTCTATATTAAGTATAAGTTACTTTCTTGACGGTACCTAGAAAAGCCTTATGAGAAATGGCATTAGATATGCTAAGGAGGGTTATTTGAGTAGTACAGTAACTTGAGTGCCTAAATAAGTCGATAATTCCATCTTAAAAGTCCATTTGAGGAATTCGGATGCACATTGGGAGCTATTTATCTCAGATTTCCTATGTAAGGGAAAAGTTGCTAATGGTGAACATGTCCCATGGCTTGAGCTTGTTGGTATCTTTGATCTCATTGAGGCATTATTAAGATCATCCAAGGATGGATCGACCAAAGAGTGTGTCGAATGTGCTTCAGATGTATCATTCCTATTATTGTGCGGCTTGCCCCTTAGAAGAGGAGCTTGGTTTTGTTGTTATGGCACGTTCCTATTGTATTGTGATACACTATCACCCTATTGTTCACTATGTGGTTAAAAAGGACGCTAGGAACCTTCATAAATTTTGTTTACTTGGTTGTGTAAGTATCGATTCTTAGCGAGCACCCACTGGTGCTACCAATTGTTTCTTAAGACACACAACCCTATTTTCATCGCCCTAAGCATTAGTTTACTACACTAGAGGCGTTAGTAGTGCTAAGGGTGAGTTGCTCAAATCAATTGGGGGGTTGCGGTCCTAAGTAACATTTTTTGCTAAAATGTCTTTCAGATCTTGTTATGGTTTTCACGCCAACCATGATAAATATTTAGGCCATATATAGTGCTCAATTCAATTGTTAATTTCCCTTGCTTTGAGCAAATTGAATCTTCAAATAGACAAATTTTGACCTGCAAGATGAGCAAAAGGAAGTTATCAGGTGCTAGAGGTGTTTGATGCTCAAATTAGAGAAGTAGCATAATATTGTAGTAATCAAGTTTATAGAGGGTATTGAATGCCTTATCTAGTTGAAGTAATTCCATATTTATAGTGTTGGTGTAGTGACATGTCTTTGGCAAGTAAATCTTCCATCAAGACATACTGTTTATTTTAATAAAAATTAAGTAGAGTATGTTCTTGAAGGGAGTTAAATTACTTTCCTAATATATCCCAACCAGCTTAGGTAAAATTACTTTCCTCATATATCCCAACCAACTTAGGTACCTTCCTAATCTAGCATTGAACTTAGATACTGTGGCCTTTAAGGCTCAAGGTTGTATGGGCCTATAATAGATAAGATGTAATTTTACATATGTTTATCCAACTTTATACTATACTTATATGTATATTTTATATTCTTGGTAGGAAAAAGTGTGAATTCAAGAAATATACACTTTTTTTTTTAAGTGCAAGAGTTATGCTGAAATAGAACCGAGAATTAGAAAATAAGGGGATATTTTGGGCTACGTTGTCGGTCCATGTGTACTCAAGCCGTGGAGAATTCTCATTTCAACATGTAATATTAATTTTTATATCAGAATAAGGATTAACTACTGCAAAGAATGTGAAATATGTAGAATGTTGAATAATTGTTGTGGTATTATACGAAAATTATGAAATATTTAGTGGAAAAATATAATTAAAAAATAATTATGAACAAATATTTGGAAAAAAATTTGTTTGGAAATAATCGGAGGAAAATTGAAATTAAAATGAGAAATGACAAATAATTTTTTTTTATAAATATTATTCTAAATTTTTTGTATAAATATTTTTGAAAATTATGAAAAAAATTATTGTGATGAAAATTTGTAATATCTGGAATGTGAAATATTTTTTATAATGTTGTAAAATAATACAGAAATGGTTGGAATTTATAATAGCAAAAATTTTATTAAAAAATAACATTTGATAAATTTTTAGAAAAAAAATCATTTGCTAATAATGAGAAAAAATTTAAGATTTGAAATGTCATGGAAATTTAAATTTTTCTTGAAATTTTTAGAATATTGTTATTGGAAATTGTCATATTTATTAAAAATCTTATAATTTATATATACTATAAATAGAGAAAAAATGGCTGATTATATAAAGTTGATGATCTATGCATTTAGAAATATTGTAGCCAATAACTAGGGGCTGGAGTATGATAAGGATCCGGTAAAGAAGTTGAAAATGAAGGAACGTTAGGTACAACAAATTTTTGTATAGAATATGTCACAGCATCGAAGTTGATCTAACCGAAGTGGGGGTTGAGATAATTCACAGGCATCTTATATTCCATGGGGTTAATACATGTTATGTGTTGATGGCAATCAGAGACGATAAGGATGTTGAAAATTTTATTAAAATGGTTGAATCATATGGAGATCATGACATATAATAATTATTTATCAGACTTTCTGACAATTCGGGAGGGCCCTTGGTAATGCAGACATTTGATACAAGTAATCAACTACAGTAGTCACATTACATTGCAGAAATGCAGCCAAAGTCATCGACATTTCAATCTTTAGTTCCAATCCTAACGGAAGTGAACGATGGGGATAAAATAGATAGAGCAGTTAATCTAGCGTTACAATGACTAGAGACACGGGATTCGTACATGGTTTATATGGGAGTGGAGGCTGCAACTGACATTGATGGTGGAATATGTATTGAGCAGGAGAGTAGCGATAACAATGAGAGTTCTAATGAGGAGAGTGAGAACAGAGGAGATAAAGTAGTAGAAGAAGAGTCTCTAACCATACATACCTACTCGAGATAGCCAATATATCAAGCAGAGCAAGCTAAACTACCAACCATAGGGGCGATAGTGGTTACATTTATTTTGAGCAGGAGCAAACCAATATTTGCAGTGGTTTGAGTAGTAGTGACGATTTTTATAGAGGCATGAGATTTGGGACAAAAGTAGATGTCATTCAAGCAGTGAATTCTTACCATGTGAAGAACCATTGTAACTTCACTATTGTAGTATCCAACCTACTATTATGGTCTGTTTATTATTTGAGAAGGGACAACAGTTGTAAATAGAGGCTTCAAGCCCGAAAAAAGAAGTTGGAGGGCATGTTTGTGGTGATGAGATTCAAGCGTTCACACACATGCAAAACCCACAGTTGGATTGCAATCTTCTTGCTAGCTGATTTATAAATCTTCTTGGGGAAAATCCTGATATGAAGGTGGCTGAGCCGACTTCTATTGTCAAATAGGAATTCGGCTATAGGATCAGTAGGAGATAAGTTTGGGAGAGAAAGAAACAGGCTATTGAGCTCGTGTATGAGAATTGGGAAAAGTCTTATAATGAATTGCCAAAACTTCTCAATGCAATAGAAAATACGAATCTCGGAACACGAATAGATTAGGGGTGGAGCAGATTGAGAACCCTTGGTGTGTCCACTTTGAAGTGGGTATTCTATGCCTTTGGGCTATGCATTACAGTGTGGAGATTCCTTAGACTTGTTGTTATCATTGATGCCACCTTTTTGCATGGGAAGTACACCCACAAGTTGCTAGTTGCTTGTAACATTAATGGCAACAACCATATACTTCCACTGGCATTTGTTCTGGTTGATCAGGAGATAGTTAAGACATGGGGCTAGTTTTTGCATAAACTGAAGGAATATGTCATCAGCGACTGTGAAGGTCGTGAAACCATTTGCCTCATATTGGACAAACACGCAAGCATCAAATCAACAGTCTGAGAAGAAGCGAATAGATGGCGGCCACCATTTGCGGTTTGGCTATTCTGCCTTTGATACATTGCGAGTAACTTCAACTTAGCGCATAAAAACACCAAGTGCAAGAAGTTGGTCACATATGTTGGGTTGCGGGCACAATCTCGCAAGTTGAATTATGTGATAGAGTAGGTGGGGATGATTTTGCCAGATGCATTAGACTGGTTTAACAACGTGCCGTTAGATATGTGGACGCTAGCTTATGACAACTGCTATCGATTTGAGTATATGACCTCCAATGTTGTTGAAAACTATAATTCCGTATTGAAAGGGGCTCGAGGGTTACTTATGACTACTTTGGTGAAGAAAACGTTCTACAATTGCATCGGGTATTTCGTGTAGAAGTGAACAAAGGCATTGAAGAATATAGCAAATGGTAGAATTTTCACCAAATATGTAGCCAAAATGATCAACCAATGGAGTTCACGAGCTAGCAACTACAAGGTCATCAACTATAGTAGGCACGATAGAGTTTTTGAAGTCCTTATCGATAATCGTTGCGTCGCCAACGAGTTAAGGAGAGGAGCCCGAAAGCACGTTGTTGACTTTACCTATAGCACATGCAGCTGCTAGAAGTGGCAAATATACAAAATTTCATGCTCCTACGCATATGTAGTGGCCGCTTCGCTTAGGCTTGATATGACACATTCTATACTTGATTAGTACAGATAGACACATTAGGACCAAACATATATAATGCATTTCATGCCTATAGGAGATGGTTGGATTGGGAGCTAGTGCACTTCTTGAGACTTCGCATAAAGGGAGACCTCGTAAGGAAGAGGGGAAAGTCGAGGAGGAAAAGACACTACCTGGAGATGGACATTAGGGAGCGTATAGATCAAATTGCATGTGGAATTTATCAAGGGGGGGGGGGGGGGGGGGGGGAATAATGGAAGAACCTACCCATGTCAACGTGATAATGGTAACAGATGAATATCACTACATATTTTATTATGTTCGACATTACATTTGTGATGTTAACATTAGCTTTTTCTTTTTTGCAGCTTAGGTGCATCCTCGATTACTTCATCCAGTTTGTTTAAAGACATAACATAAGGGGGATGCTTCATATTCTGTATATATACATGCGAGAAGTTGTTTTGAATATCAATTTGTTTATACATTTGTTAAATTTTATGAAATATTCAAAGATGTAAAATCGTACATGTACAGATTGCATGTGAAAACGGCTAGGGGTGCTAGTTTTGGTGCACGAAATGCGTATTGATTTATTACAAATTATAATAATACATAAATTTAATCATTACAGTAGACCATATACATATGCAAATAATTAAAAACCTATCTCCTACCCCTAGTAAAATGCTTAGCTAGCCAAGTGAAGGTGTTTGATGGCATTACACGTAGAGTTGGAGGAGATTTAAACTCTTGGGTAGCATGCTGGTGAGAAGAATTGTCAAATGCTCGCGGCTACAGGGGACTCCACTCATATGGTTGATTCGATGATTGACCTTAGTCTATAGGTTGTTTTCCATGGCTTTGCCTTTGTGGAGCTAGCGGTGTTGGTATAGGGCCACTGATAGAATGTCGATGCGATGTCTTATATTAGCTGAACATTAGCCCTGAGCTAGCATGCATCGCATTGGGATCAACATATATCTGTTTGTCCTGCCTAGGATTTTCCCCTGCCTCACTGCGGTTTCGAGGTCGTCATCGTCCCTCCATTAGTCACTGCACCTGAATCAGTTTAGCCTCCTCTTGGGTGTTCTGCTACCACGGTTGCAGGTACTGTGTTACCTCCCCATGGTGAAGCATGAATTGAAGACCCTAAATAGCTATTCTCATGGCCGTGTCTATATTTAGCGACAGGCAAATCTATTGTAAGGTGTCACCCTATAAGTATGAACAAAACGTAAATTAAGGTTAAATGATAATGTAATTATTTGAACATTAGTGAGAGTGTATGTAAATCTTTCTTACCAGAAATCTAAGAACTGCCTCCGTGCGGCCAATGTATACCCTTGCAGGTAGCTATCATGCACACCGCGAGGGCCCTGCATATGAATAACTCAACCGACCCCGCTGTTCCTACATGTTCAAATACATTTCATATAGGATGGTCCAATCAACATCAATTCGGCCGTGTAGGTCGATTTCATAGAGCACTGGTTGCGTGTTCATCGGCTGAAGGATATATTGGAAGCCACTAAATTGCTTAGCCACTCGATCTGGGAAATGCCACACAACAATGTGGAAACAAATAAGTGGCACTCGAGCCGTCCAAACGTACACGCCAACTTTGTAGAAACATGGCAATAGATTAATTAAATTCACACCGTATGGCTCCCATTCAACCTCAAAATAGGAAATTTTATTTACTTCAAATGATAAATATGATTAATTGCAAGAAAGAAATTTGATTATTGAGGTACCTACGACATATTTTGCCTGTCTAACGCATCCTAATATGCGCCAACTACATGGGTGGGGTGAAATTGCGTGTCCCTTCACGTGTTCCACCATGCCGTTAGTGGACATCCAGCTTATACAAATAGTTTCTGTCAACTAATGGGTGCGATGTGGGAAAATTTGTCCCAAGCCCACACTTGTGGCAATATGGTTGCCCCTCTAATCTCATGTGCTGACGGTGAGGACGCGACACATAGTTGGTGATACAACCATGCTAGATATGCAACCCCTCAGCTACATGTCCAAGTGGTGTCGAAATGTTCCAACAAAGGTAACCACATTGCTTGCACGAGGGAGCCAGATTTATTGCTGAAGATAAATCCCCCTAAGAGTTGTAGAATATATGCACGAGTAGCTCGATGTATTTGCTCCACATCAACATCTAGTGGGATTGGCCAGAACATATCACGGAGCCATATCATACTAATGCGGCTAACTATACCATGGACCTGGGTCTCGCCCTCAGCAATTCTTCGCTTATTGCTCTCCAATCTAGACAACTACTCCCTGTAACTATTTGTCCATCTATGGGGAGTCCTAACTAGATCTCTACATCCTGTAGCATAATGGTAAACTCCATTGTTAGCATGTGAAATGATTGCGTCTCTAGACGCCATCTCTCAACCAATGTTATAATCATGTGCCAATCAAATGGTATGTACGGCAGGTGACTGATACATTTGAATCCAGCTTGTTGCAAGTATGGCTCAATTCGAGCATTGAATGAGATCGTACGCTTGTTGCGACAGAATGACAACTCACGCCGTTGCACAGCGAGGGTTGCTTGCTCCTATGCTAGCAACATGTCAAATGTTTTCCTATTTCTAATACAACATAAACTATTTGATAAGTAAAACGTTCGTCACCTCTCTATCCTAAATTACCTGTGATTGATGATTGGCCTGTTGTGTCAAGAGTGAAGGATCGAAAGGTTCAGGCTCCATCTATTATGTAAAACCATATAAATAATTTACATTTGCAATCAATACAATTTTATAGTAATTAAACAATGATATATTAATGACTAATGACCTTTAATTAATTGATCATTAAGAACTACTTACTTTTATAACTAATTCTACAAAAACATACAAATATTTCACATTTTCACCTCATCCAACATTTTTCACTAATTAATTTAATAATTTTTAATCAACAATATATTAACGAATAATCCCCTTTGATTAATAGATAATTAATAACCAATTTATTTTATAACTCATTTTACAAAACCATACAAATATATTCACTTTGTTACAAATACAAAATTTTTCGGTAATTAATTTTATAACAATTAATTAATGACATATTAACGACTAATCATTTTTAATTAACATATGGTTAAAAACTACTTACTTTTATGACTAATTCTACAAAACCATATAAATATTTTACGTCTCTACCCAATACAAAATTTTCCACTAATTAATTTTATAGCAATTAATTAATGATATATTAACGACTAATCCTTTTTTATTAATGGATGTGTAATGAATAATTAATTTTATAACTCATTTTGTAAAACCATACAAATATTTTCATTTTGCAACAAATACAAAATTTTTCACTAATTAATTTTATAACAATTAATTAATGACATTTTAACGATTAATAATATTTAATTAACGGATAATTACTAACTACTTACTTTTATGACTAATTCTACTAAACCATATACATATTTTACATTTCCACCCAATATAAAATTTTTTACTAATTAATTGTTATAAAATTAATTAATGATATATTAACTACTAATTTCCTTTGATTAACAGATAATTAATAACTAATTAATTTTATAACTCATTCTACAAAAACATACAAATAATCCCACCTTGTAACAAATACAAAATATTTCACTAATTACTTTTACAACAATTAATTAACCACATATTAATAATTAATCATATTTAATTAACCGATAATTACTAACTACTTACTCTTATGAGTAATTTTACTAAACTATACAAATATTTTACATTTCCACTCAATACAAAATTTTTCACTAATTAATTTCTTAGCAATTAATTAATGATATCTTAACGACTAATCACTATTAATTAATAAGTAATTAACAATAACTTAATTTATGGTTATGTTTACAAAAATACATTATAATAACATAAATACATAATTCATTTACTAATGTTAATTAATCATATATTAAAAATTAATTAATTACTAATTAATAGTTAATTAACAATAATTACAATTTCAATAAAATTTATGTAGTATATATAGTTATATGTTTTTTTTTTTGCATTATCCAAAGTAATATAACGGTAATAAAAATAATTTTTTCTTAAGAAAACATGTTGAGATCTTGATGAAGAAATTTCCATACATGTATTCGAGTAGACTAAAACCTGCGTAAAACACAAATTGTGAAAATAAAAATTTGCAAAGTAAAGTTTATAAAGGAAATTCAAAGATCGAAATGTGAAATGTGAATATATGAACTGAGCTGAGGATTCGTATTTATATTTGAAAGTGTTGGTGTAATTTTTTTTTATGTATTACTGTATAAATTTACTATATCACTTTTAAGTTTGTAAATATATTTTTATAATAATTTTATAGATTTATAGACATACTTTTATAATAATTTTATAAGTTTATAAAAATTTTATAGGTTTGCAATAATAGATTCATAGGATTAAAAAAAAAAATTATACTAAAGGCGTAAATTCGATCTGTGCCTCTATCTTAAATTTTTTTGGGTGTCAGTAAACTTGCATACGTGATCCGTATATTTAAAATCTATTTTAGTAATATGTTTTATAAGTATAATATTTATGTAATTTTAAAAAATATATTTAAGTATGTTACCTAAATATAGATGGTAAATAGGTAATTTTCAACGTATTATAAGTGATCCTCTTATATAGGTTTGAAATAATTTCTCTCAACTCTTCGTCGCTTTTCTTCTTTCTCCTGTGTGTATTTCTTTTTCCCGTCCCGTCGTTGTCCCAGCTCTCTACTCTCTCCCAAACTTTTCCTTCCCATCTGTTTTCGATTTTTCTTTTTTTGTCGGTCTCTTTTCTTGCCACATGTCATGATCTCCCCATTTGAGACCCAAATTTCCATAATTTTGCTGAGTGTGAAATTCAAGAGAGGAGCTACAAAACCTAATAATCTCTAGTCGGCGTTGATTCGCCCTACAAAGCTCATGTCATCCAAAGTTATAGCACAAAGGAGAATCGATGATGGCGAAATCGGAGAATTCATACGGTCAATCATCTGCCAAAATACACCCCTTCAATGACCCAGACGCTGACCGCAGTTCCTATTCTCTCGAGAAGTTCAGACTCTATGAGACCAGAGCGGTACTCATCTCCTTTTCATTTCTTTTCCTTTCTTTTCTTTTCTTTTTCTTTTTTTCCTCATCAATTTAAGACATTTTTATTCTCGTATAGTCTGCCTGCAAAGCCAGTATGCGTCGCATTACTGAATCTTTAGTTTCACATCAACTTTTATGTTACATATTGATTAAATTTTGTTTTTGGTTGTAATAATTTTGGTCCTCCAATGGGAAATTGTTGGGAAAAAAAAACCCAGAGGTTTTATCTCATTGGGAGCGACCGTAGCAAGAGGTTTTTCCGAGTATTGAAGATCGACCGCTTGGAGCCGTCGGATCTCAATCTAAGCGAAGATCCTGTGGTCTATTCTCCAACCGAAATCAAAAGCTTGCTCCAGCGAATCAGTGAAGGAAATCGCAACATTGGTGGACTTGCTTTTGTTGGAAAGTTTTATGGAATTGCTGGTAACGTATTCTGGAATTCGATCGATTTTTTCTTTTTTCCCTTACAAGTAAAACAGAGTTTTTGTCACAGAAAAAACTGCTCAATATACAATAATAGAAGAAAAAGGAAAAGAAAGAGGTTATGGCTTTTGCGTCATGATTCTGCTCTGCCGTTCTGTATGGTTATGAGTTTTGCTGATTGTGCATTTCAGGGTGCATTAAGTTTTTGGAATCATATTACCTAATTCTGGTTGCAAAACGGCGGCAAATTGGGTGTATATGTGGTCATGCAATATATTCTATAGATGAGAGCCAAATTATAACCATTCCTCATTCATCAGTTCAGACTGATTTGGCAACCTCTAAAACAGAGCTGAGGTATAACATCATTGAGTCTTAATTGTTCTTTTCTTTGTTTAGTTCTTTTTGTTTCTGTGTATAATATTTGTATCTGGTTGGTGATTTAGACGGTAAAATTAATGGGGTTTTGTGAGGGTATATTACATTGGCAGCTATTCTGAAGAAAAATGGTCTGTGGCAAGGTTAATTCCTTTTCATCAAATGGTTATGGTTCCTATTTTGTAGCTGTATTGCTGTATTTTATGCCATCATGCCTACTCTTGTTACATACTCAATGGGTGGATAATATTTTATTTTTTGCTGTATTTAGAATAATCAAGCAAATCACATTGGTGATGGAGTTCTGCATCTTCTACATTTTGTTGAGGCTGTTGCTTGATCTGCTTAGCTGGATGTGTAGTTGTGAAACTGAGTCTAGAGGGATGTTACTGGCTTTTTGTTGAAGAGATGATGAGAAGTTTTATGTTTGCAAGCATTGACTGGATTAGGGGGCATTTGCTATGGAATATACTGCATTCCTTTTATAAATATAATGAAAGTGCTCGTTAGACTCTAACCCAATTAAGAGGGGATTGGAAAAACATTAGTAGGGTGGAAAGGATCTCTTTCAAAGGCAGAGTCACGTTGATGATCAAGTTATGTGTAAGATAATGGTAATATCTAGGAGATTTTGTGAGACTTTAGAGTTTTGCTCAACTCTCTTTTCTCTTTTTAGTGGGTTGGGATATGGATAGTGCTAAGATTATTGGTGATAAGGTTGACTAGGAGTGTTACTTAAGTTGGTACAAATGATGAATTTATTTATTTAAAATTATTCATCAAATGGGCATTTTGGAGAGATGGAAGCTAGAAAAATGCTAGCGTTTATGAAGAAGGGTGAGAATTCTTTTGGCTTAAAGGAAGATGAGATTACCATAAATTTCCATAAGCAAGTTTCAAATTCTTTGGTATAAAGAGTTTGGATTGAAATGTGTTGGGACTTGATTGTAGAGAGAAAAAATGCTCTTCCTTCTCTCTAACTCTGCTAAACTTAAGCCCCTTAAAAGACCACTTTTAGGATAAATCAAACACTTTACTTTCGATTACTAATATAAAATAACAAATTGAGATTAGTTTAATCTTTGTTCTACTATTCTATTGGGTGTAAACCATAGACACTAGAACAAACGACCGGAGGGCTTTTAATGACCTTCCAACTCTTGGAGATCACTTTCCTAATGGTTTTTTTTTCAAAGAAAATCGTGATGAGAAGGAAAAAGAAAGGGATTTGGAAGACCCACAATCAACCACGCCGATAAAAGAGGGCAAGGATGTCGAAAAGCGTGAGAGCTACAAACATAAGGTGTTCGTATTTTCCAGACTAGAAGAGTGCTTGTCTAATGAAAAGGCATCTAGTTCGAAAGGAAGAAACAGGCTAGAAGAATCATCTTCAAATGCGCAAAATGAAAATCAACATTCTCCAAAGCCGAATCAAAGAACTTTCATTGAACCATGTGGAGTTCATGCGTTAGAGAGGATGAAGGAACTAGAATTCAAGCTTTCTTTTTTTACCTCTAGCATCAATGGGAGCCATGACAACAGTTAAAATGCTGGAGAGGGCAACAGAGAATGGAGCAAAGCACTAGGAGTCAACTTTAGTGGGATATTTCCTTAGTTGGAAAATTCCTTTCTCCCTAGTCAAAATGATTGCTTTTAGGCTATGGAAAGATTATGGAATCCTTAATGTTTTGGGAAATAAAGATGGATTTTTCTACTTTTGATTTAGCTCTTTGACAAATTTGGATATAATCTTATGTGCTCTTTGTAACTTGATCTCACTTTTACATTATACTTTTTCAATTTAATAAAATTATTAATTACACAAAAAAAAAATTGGATATAATCTTAGCCAAGCTGTGGTACTTTGCTCAGAGGTTCCTGGTGTTACAAAAATGGAGTAGAGGTATGTCGCCAAAAAAGCCGTAACCTTTTGTTCTTTTGGCATGGGGTCTTGTTCTCCAAGATACTATGCAAATATTCTAGTGAAGAAGGAATCAGCCACATTGCTAGCGCAATGGGAAGATCGATTCAAGTTGATATGATGACGATCTTCAGGGAAAGAGTAAACCAAGCGTGATTGTTCATTGAAATTGATGCCAGGGAGGAGCCCACACGCTAGGTTGAGGTCATTGGCGAGGATGGATTTATTTCTAGAATTGAGGTTGAATATTAGTGGTTGCTTGCTTGTTACCCAAATTGTAAAGTATTCACAACTCTAAGATTCTCTTTTAATTTAAATGGTGAACTTGTCGGATTCATCCCTAGCCATAGGGTGCTAAGACAAGGAGATCCTATTTCACCTTATTTGTTTGTGATTGCAATGGAGTTCTTATTTGCTTGAAGTCTAGATTTTTCTTACCATTTGGGGTGCAAGGAGGGGAGAATTACTCACCTTTGCTTTGTAGATGATTTCATGGTATTTTGTAGTGGGGACATTAAATCCATCATGATAGTTAAAGAGGTATTGTCAGAATTCCAAGCTATATTGGGACTTAAAGTCAATCCAGCTAAAAGTAAAATTTTCTTCTCAAATGTGAATATGCCTACAAGGGAAGTTGCACTTGAAGTGTTTGGATTCCAAGAAGGGAAATTGTTGATATGCTACTTAGGGGTTTCTCTCATCTCGACTAAATTAAGAAGGGAGGATTGGGATTTGCTAGTATAAAAAATAGCATTGTTTTTGGAGGCTTAGATGAGCAAATTTTTTTCATATGCGGGGAGACTCCAACTTCTAAAGTTGGTCATCTTTGCAATGCAAGTGTATTGGGCTTCAATCTTTATCCTACCAAAGAAAGTTATTAAGAAGATAGAACAGTTGATGAGGAACTTTCTCTGGAGTGGAAGACCTAACATTGCAACTAAAGTAAAAATAAGATAGGAAAAGGTTTGCACTCCTTTGGTTGAAGGGGGTCTGGGCTTGCCATAACTTGAATTATGGAATAAAGCATCGCAACTCAAGCACATATGACATTTATGTAACAATAGTGTTAGAGGCATCTAGGCGGATTGGATACACACTATTTTCCTAAAGGGAAGGAATTTCTAGTCGATCAAAACCCTTTCATCATGTTCTTAGTCTTGGAAAAAGCTCTTAAAACTACGTGACTAAGCATGGCTCTTGAATGGAGAGTGGGGGATGGCTTTTCAATATCCCTTTGGTTGGATTTTTGGTTGCCACAAGGTCCGTTGGATAGTATAGTTGGTGCAAGGGAAATGGCTTCCTCGAGTCCACCCCAAAACACCGAAGTTTGTAGCCTAATTGAGAATGGAGAATGGGTCTTCCCTCAAGGACAATTTTCAAACAATTTCAATATTCCTACAAATGTATGTATGAACCTAGCTTTGGATGATAAACTTATATGGAGACCTCTAAATGGTGTCTTCTCCATCAAAAGTGCATATTCTTCACTGAACCCTCGTAGTACTACTATGCCTTGGACCAAATTAGAATGGAATCTCAAATCCATACCAAGACATAGCTTTATCTTATGATTTGCAATCAATGGCAAGTTATACACTCTTACAAATTGAACTAGTGGGGAATTATAGTCTAGACAACGTGTCTTTTGTGCAACCAAAGCATGGAAACCCACCAACAATTGTTTTTCCATTGCTCATTCTCATCAATAGTCTGGAAAGAAGTGACGGTTAGTTTAGGTTGGCCAATGGCCCATACTTCGTGTCACAAAGTTTTAGATGGTTTATCTCATACTCTATCAAATCAACAGACTGACAAATGGAAATTAGCACTAGCAGCTATAGTCTATTATATCCAGCGTGCAAGAAACTCTACTCTTTTGGGACAAAGAATCCCTAGCACAAATAGCTTAGCAAAACTTATTTTGAATTATATTTATGTATTCAAATAAGAGATAAAAGTGTTAGCATTTTCTAGATTATATGTTGTAATAGATTAGGATTGACAATCCTAATCAAAGCTTGAAAATAGTGGGCATTGCCTCATATCTACTATGCCATTGTAAATCTCTTTGGTTGAATGAAATTATTGAATTTATCCAAAAAAAAAATAGTTTGGATTAATAACTTCAATTCTTCATGTGCTCAATACAATCAATGATTTCCGTAGATTTGATGCCACTCATCCCGTAAACGTAAAAACAATTACACCTATTATAAAACTTTCTTACATCACTTATTGATGGTATGATAAGACATTTGTAAACCTTCAAATTTTTTAGGTATCTAGCATGTACCTTGCTAGGGATTATCTACAACTACATAGGAAACCAATTGAAAGAGAGGTAATTCCTAGTTGGTAGTGCCTTAGATTTGGGCACAAAATTTGACGAGTCCAAATCTTGTAGTGCCTATCTATTTCTTCTCCTTTTGGTAGTAATCAGGGGTTTAAAATTATGTCAAATATCCAAATTTATCTATGAGCTTGATTGGGAATCCAAGAGTTGGCTAAGTGGGAAACTATTTTTAACTAGTGTATTGATTTTGTAAGTTCATTCATGTATTATGAGGTGGCATAGTCTAATTATGACTGTGCCTTTTTGTTAAAAAAGGAAAAAAAAAGAAAAAGCTTGATATTTGGGACATTTTTAATGACAATTCTTTGATACACTAAGTGCATCTATATTTTTCTCCTTTTTATTCTCTCAGATTCCCTCCACAAAAACCTTACTTATGGCATTGGTAGTTAGGCATAGCTTAAAAACTTGCCTCCATGAAATGGTTATGAAGCTTGGGTTAGTAAACAATTGTAGATATCTATGGTCAAGAGATCATAATTTAATTATGCACAAACTTCACTAACTGATTTGAAGGTCTTTCTTCTTGAAAAGTATGTGAGATTGCTAGAATATGAAATGTCCTTTTGTTTGATAAGAGTGGATTGAATTGTAATCCATCTCTTTTTTAATATTTCAAAAAGTTGTGTAAATGACCTTTTTACTTCCATCTGTGGATTCATTTGGTGCATTTGCCATTAATTTAATCATAATCTTCCTTGCAATTGTAGGTACAAAAAACTTTTATCAAGTGTTGATTTGACAAAGGATTTTTTCTATAGTTATACCTACCCAATTATGCAAAGTCTGCAAAAGAATGTGTTGTCAATGGCTGAGGAAGGGATGCCATATGATAATATATTTGTGTGGAATGCTTACTTAACTCAAGGTATTCGATCAAGATGTAACAATACCATTTGGACTATAGCACTAGTTCATGGGCATTTTAAGCAGGTCATTCTCGCTTTCTCTCCCTATTGTTATGTATTTATTTTGTTTGTTGCATTTGTTTTGACAATATTTTTTATTATGCTTATGACTTTTCTTTCTGGAATGAATTTTAGATTGCCTTTGGTTTCTTCATTTAGGTACAGGCGATATAATTAGTTATTGATATAGTTAGTTATTCACGTTGATGCAGTTAGAAAAAAAAATATGTGGTTTGCAATTATGGCCTTTAAAGGCAAGAAATGTTAAAAAGTAGATTTAATTATGGTGAATTTATATTTGTAATTGAATGAAGGAAAATATTGGGTTTTGTTGAGTTAAATGAAAACAAGGGATGTTTCAAATAAGAGTATTGACCATAAATTTGCTCCTGGTACTATTTCACAAGTGTTGTGGAGGGAGAAGAGTGGCTTTAGGCTAATATTTTTTTGGGTTAGGTTAACCAGGTCTCTATTGATGCTATATTGTGACTTTATCGGTCGTTAAAAATCATTTTGGAGATCTTGTTGATGATAAGGGCATTGGGTTTGCCTTCTAGTTTTTGGTTGTTCTAGGTGAATCTCTTGAGTAGTTTAGTCTTATGAGACTTTCTGCCTAGCTTGACTATGGTTGAAAGTTAAACAGGATTCATTTGGAGAGAATGCCATATGTATGGGAAATTTCAGAACATATATAGGATTTAGAGTGTAGGGCTCATTTGAGACAATAAAAAATCTCTTTGGAATTATGCATCAATCCCACAGATCTACAAACCATAACACAAATAATAAATGCAAATTAAAAAAAAATGGACACATTATCATTGGCAACATGTGCAGAACCTAACCAGTTGATGACATGGTGCCATAGAAGTGTCTATGGTGTAACTTCCATAGATGGCTGTTGCTTTTTTTTTTTTTTTTTGGGGGGGGGGGGGGTGTGCGGTATGTGAAACAGATGCTCATATGATTATATAGGCTAGATTACCATTATTTTGCCTTTGATAACTCTAGCTTTCTATAATGTAACTTGTATTATTTAGAAGCTATTTACATAATCCATTGTACAAAATTGTCATACAATAGCATAAATGAACAACTGAAGGCAAAGTTACCAAAATTAGGGAGCAAATAAGGAAACTAGCATAAATCCATTGGTATTTTGAGTTATTTGCATTGAAAAGAATGCATCTATCAGTGGTGAAGGCTTCATAGGCTCTAAAGCTATCATGATTATAATGAGCTCTAGTCAAAAGTCTAGCTAAAACAAACAAGGTCCAAAGATACCAAGAAGATAACTAACTCATATTCCAATATCGATGACTTAGTTGCTCTACCAATTAAGAGAAGTGGGAATGCTAGGCTTTCAGTTACCTCCACCTAGACCTTTTCTTTTTTTTTTTTTCAGATGTGCTTAAAGGCCCATTTGGTGTAAGCCAGCGTTCTTCTAGAACGTAGAATTTTTGGAGGTATTTTTTAGAAGCTTTATTCATGAATATTTCTGGGCACATCAGATGTACAAGGGTAGATGTCAGGCAATAATATTGAGGAGGAGGAGGAGGAGAATATTTATCTTATTATTTGTGTGAAAAATCTGATTGTGAATACAAGAAGATAATATTTCAACTTTTCTCAAAGTTACATAGGGGAACCATTTTTAGGCCTCAAATAAGGTTAGAGGTGATATAGGTAATACCAACCCACATTTATTACATCAATTACTTACTATCTATCGCATCTAGAAACAGCAATAAATAGTCCTAAATAAAGCTGAATACAACAAAGGAAAAAAAAAAAACTAGTGAATTAACTATCCTACAACAATCCCCCCTAAAAAAAAGGCTAAGGAATGGATATCTATCATTCTTAGCTTGGTTAAAAACTCCGAGAGAGGTTGTTTTGCCAAAGAATTCGTAAGAACATCTGTTTCTTGGCATTTTGTAGGGATATATTCAAGCTTGATTTTTCCATCTTCAACTTATATTTTTATGAAGTTCCGTTCAATTCAATCAGAACATGCTTCATTCCGTCGTGTTGAACTGGATTATTTACCACACTTATAGCTGATTTACTATCACCATATAGAAATGTGGAGTTCCATTTCACTCTCGGTCATCTGGAAGCCATTGTAGTCATATCAGTTCACGTAATCCTTGGGCAATAGCATGATATTCAGCCTTAGCACTGCTCCTTGCAACTATAGATTGCTTCTTACTGCAAGTTACTAAATTTCCCCACACTTTAGTACATTAACATGTTGTGGATTGGCAATTTGATCTGTCACCTCCCTATCTGCGTCCACATAAGCACTGCTCCTTGCAATAGCATGATATTCAGCCTCAGCACTGCTCCTTGCAACTATAGATTGCTTCTTACTCCAAGTTACTAAATTTCCCCATACTTTAGTACATTAACATGCTGTGGATTGGCAATTTGATCTGTCACCTTCCTATCTGCGTCCACATAAGCCTCCATGTCCCTACAATGAGACTTCTTCAAAAATACTCCTTTTCCTGATGCTTGATAGGAGCATGCATGATCTGTCTTACGACACTTATTTCTATAGTTAAATCTGGTTAGGTTAAGGATAAATAGATTAGACGTCTCACAAGCCTCTGATATTGCACTCGATCAATAGTGCATCACTCCCTTTTGAACAGTTTCTGTAGTTGGGCAGTACAGGGGTATTCATAAGCTTGCAGCCTAGGTTGCCAGTTTCCCTTAGAAGATCTAAGATATAGTTTCGTTGGCCGATGAAAATTCCCTTCTTTGACTGTGTAACTTCCATTCCAAGGAAGAACTTTAGTTCACCCAGCTCCTTAGTCTCAAACTTGGCTTTGATCTTTTCCTTTGACTCCATTATTTCTTGAGTATCATTCCTTGTGATAATTATGTTGTCCACCTATACTAGAAGGATTGATTTCAAACATTTTTACCCACTTTGACAAAGACTTGTGTTCTGCTTGACTCTATCAATATCCTAATTCTATTAAAGTCTCACTAAACATTTTGAATCAGGCTTGGGATGATTGTTTCAGCCTATCTAGTGACTTGTGCAGCTTACACACTTGTCCATTGCTACCCTTTGATTCAAAACCTGATGGTAATTTTATGTATATTTCCTCATCCAATGCTCCGTTGAGAAAAGTGTTATTCACATTTAATCGATGAAGTGGCCAATCAAGATTAGCGGGTATAGATAGTATAACTTGGATGGAATTCAATTTTGCTATTGGAGCAAACACTTTTTTTTATAATCAAGGCTATATGAATGAATGTAGCCTTATATCTTTCAACACTTCCATCAGCATTATATTTCACACTAGATACCCATTTACTTCCCATTGCCTTTTTACCACTTGGTAGATCATACACATACACTTCCCAAGTATTGTTGTGATGTACAGCTCTCATTTCTTCAATGACCGCTTCTCTCCACCTATGATTTGACGTAGCCTCCTGAATATTATTTTGGTAGAACTTCTTCGTCTACCTTGGCTACCAAAGTATTGAATTTTGGTGATAGACAAGCATATGATGGATAATTAGATATGGGATACCTAACACTTGATCCTTGTCCCTTCTGGAGAGCTATAGGAACATCTAGATCTTTCCTGTCATCTGGAAGCAGATTAAAGGAATTTCTGCCTGTATTTTCTGAAGTTTCACGAGTCACACTGTACAATCTGGTCCACTAGCAGTCTCACTTTCAGATTCAAACCTCTCCTCTAGAAAGGATGATTGATTGCCCTGAGGAACTTTGGGTTGTTTTGTGTATACTTGTATTTCAGGTACAAGTTTGGAAATAGATGCATCTTGAGACAAATCATTAGTCTTAAATTCAGTTTCAATGGTTGAATTTCCTGCCTGTGTTGTCACATGGAGGACTGCTACATGGCCCTAGAATTTGGTGGCACGTCAAGGACAAAAGTATGACACAGATTTTCACTAGAATTTCCAGACTCTTGTTGATGTGGGGTGTTGTAATATGGCTCTTTCTTAAAGAATGTCACATCGGATGTCACACACATCTGTTTAAATGGTGGGTGATGACACTTATAGGCCTTTTAATGAGGAGAATAGCCAACAAAAATACATTTAAGAGCTTTCCCTTTGAGTTTGTGTTTATTTGGAGTATTATCCAAAACATAGGTGGATCATTTAAAAACCTTTGGTGGCAATGAATTAGATAAGTGTTCTTGAGGAAATGAAGTATGTAGAACACTTATTTTAGTTCTAGGACTGAATTTTGTTGTAACCCATTACTGTATTTTCCATTTATTAATACAATTACTTATTTACCAAAAAAAGTATGTTGAACACTTGAGAGGAGTTTGGGAGTTTAGGAATTCGGATGGGATTCTATATTTGAGATAAGCAGTTGTTGATATGGCTTTCCTCCAATACTGATGAGGAACAAAGTTAGCTATCATAATTGATCTTGCTGTCTCAAGTAAATGTCTATTCTAATGCTTAGATACTTCATTTTGTTGTGTAGTATATGCACAAAAACTTTGATGGATGATCCCATACTTGTTAAGATAATGGACAAATTCCTTGGTAAAGTATTCCCTATAATTGTTAGAACGAAGAATTTGAATTTGAGTGTGGAAGACATTTGTTACAAATTTGTGAAATAGTTGATAAAGGGGATATACTTCTGATTTTTCCTTTAGTGGGAGACCCAACAGGTTTTGGAATGATGATCTATGAAGGTTGGTTTATATCCTGATAGGGTTGTAACTCGAGATGGTCCTTAAATATCACCATGGATTATGTGAAATGGCTTGGATGGTTTATATGATTGACCATAAATGTTTCTAATGAACTTTGCAATAACACAATGTTTGCAACTAAAGTTATTGACATTTATATTCATGAAAAGTCTTGGGTACAATTGTTACATATAAGAGAAATTAGGATGACCCGAATGATGGTGCCTCAACATAATGTCACTATTATTACTACTTGAAAGATGAGCTTAGACTTAAATTGACTTCCTAGATAGTGGAATTGTTCCTCAACATCGTTGATCGTCCTCTTCGAAGATTGGTCTTGGAAAATACAATGAGAAGTGGAAAAAGTTACTTTACATGCCATATCCTTTGTTAGTTTACTAATAAATAGTATATTATATTGCAACTTAGTAGTGAATAGTGTTTCATTCAAAGAATGGTTCGGCTCCTAGAGAGAGAAAATTCTCTCTCTTCTCTCTAACCTTGTCGAACCTTACCCCCCCCCCCCCCCCCCCCCACTTTCTAAAAGACCACTTCTTTTAGGGTAAAACAGACACAAAACTTCAATTACCAACCTAAAACAACAAAATAAATCATACTATGGCAAGTGGTTTTAATCACTATGAGCATATTGCTGGGTTCCATCACCCATTAGGAACTAATATTCCGCAAGGCTTGCCCAAGGTGTCGTGTTTTCAGTTATATGAACCGGTATCCCCTTCTGAAGTAGAGCCATCTCCAACCACGGCAACTGGATTTCATGATAGAAGGAACAAGAATACTGTTACATTGGAAGGTGATAAGGTCTCAGGTAATGGCGGAAATTCCTATGTGGACAAAGGGAAGGCACCATGCACCGAGATAGACGATCAAGAGAGAACCTTCAACACGATTGACAACCCTTCAGTGGAGCAAATGAAAGAAAAAACAGATGACATTGAGAAACAGAGTACAAAATCACAGCATCTAAGGAATCAACCAAGTTTCGCTGAGGCAGTTGGAGGCATAATCCCTCATCCCCAAAGGCTGGAATTCAAATTGTAGTATTACCCTCCTATATCTCGAGGGGTGTTATTCAAGATCAAGCGTCCTCTCTCGGTTGCTATTTGAGGAGCGAATAACTGGAAACATACCCTTGTAGGCTGCTTCTTGGGAAAAAGATTACCATTCTCTCTTGTGCAAGCCACGACACTAAGGATATGGAAGGATTATGGGATAACAAATGTCCTTTGCAACAAGGAAGGATTCTTCCACTTCCAATTTGCAAACGACATATTCTTGAATAATATCCTAGAAAGGCCATGGTTCTTTGCTAAAAGATTCTTAGTTCTCCACAAATGGTAAATCGGGATGCTGTAAGGAACAAGAACATTGTTACATTGGAAGGTGGGAAGATCTCGGGCAAGGGTGGAAATTCCTATGTGGACAAAGGAAAGGCACCATACATTGAGAGAGATGATCAAGAGAGAACATCTAACATGGGATATAACCCTTCAATGGAACTAATGAAGGGAAAAACAGAGGACAATGAGAAACGGAGTACAAAATCATAGCATCCATTTCATCAAGCAAGAAGATTCGCTGAGGCAGTTGGAGGCACAATCCCTTGTCCCCAAAGGTCGGAGTTCAAATTGGAGTATTATCCTCCTATATCTCATGGAGTGTTACCGAAGATCAAACCTCCTCCCTTGGTTGCTATCCAAGGAGCGAAGAACTAGGAACACACACTTGTAGGCTTCTTGGGAAAAAGATTACCATTCTCTCTTAGGTAAGCCGCGACGCTAAAGATATGGGATTATGGGAAAACAAATGTCCTTTGCAACAAGGAAGGATTCTTCTGTTTCCAATTTGCAAATGACATATTCTTGAATAATATCCTAGAAAGGCCATGGTTCTTTACTAAAAGATTGTTAGTGCTACAAAAATGGCAAACCGGGATGTTGTTAAATAAACCGTAACCATCAAAAGTTTCAACATGGGTAATATTATCAAGAATTCCTTGTGAATACCTTCACTCATTGGGAGTGAGTTACATAGCAAGCGCTGTTGGAAAACCCATCCAAGCTGATATGTTCACGGCATGCCAAGCGAGAGCTAATCAAGCTAGGGTAATGGTAGAAGTGGATGCTAATGAGGAAGTGGTACATCGGGTGGAGCTAGAAAGAGAAGATGGGAAGTCTATGGAAATTTTGGTGGAATACCAATGGTTACCACCACGTTGTTCAACATGTAAGGTCTTTGGACATACATGTAACACATTGAATTCGGTGGACAGTCAAGTGTCAAAGGAGAACCCCATGAAGGAAAAGAAGACGTGGGTGAAGGTACAATGTAAGGGATCAAAAAACAAAGGGAATGATGATGCTGATGGGAAGCATGTTGAAGGGGAGAGGAACCTTCAAGAGGGAAAGAAGGAAGTGTCGGAGGTAAACATAGAGCCTAAAAACTCTAAAGCCTGATGAACCAATTGAACTAGAACTAGAGATTATACCTTCACAAATTCCCGAAACTCCTGTAAGTAGAGGGAAAGTGGAGGAATATGAAAACAAGGTAGAGGAGAAGGAGGAAGAGGGCAAAGAAAGAACAAACAATAGTGAGGAACCGAGAAGCACTACCAAAGTACAAATTACTGCACCAAGTTCTCAAAAGCTATCTGGTACACTTAGAAACCATGAGATGATTAACTCAGCTTCATCTAGTGACATCTGGTTCAAGTGTAAAGAAGAGGAGGAAGAAGATTTACAAACGCTAGAGGCTTTATACTTAATAAAAGTTTATCATTATAATGCATCTAGTTTCATTGAACATAAGTGGTCTCAATGACCTATTGAAGTGTGTAGAAATAAGGAAGTTTTATATGGAGAATGGAATATTGATAATGGGGTTGCTGGAAACTCAAGTAAACCAGAATAATGAAGAGAGGGTTAAGTCATTTCTAATGGCAAATTGGGAGTTTGGAATTAATTCAATGGCTAGAAAAAGGATATGGCTGATGTGGGACCTAAGAAGCTGGAATATTAGAATGGATAAAGATCACAAGCAGTTCTCCTAATGCTATTGCACTCATCTTGGATCAAATGTTTCCTTTTATGCTACATTTGTTTATGTATCCAATTATGAAAATGAGAGGAAATTACTATGGAAGGACTTGGCTGAGTTAGCTCCTTCCATGTTTGATCATCCATTGGTGGTACTAGGGGACTTCAATGTGATTAGATCGATCAATGAGAGGAAAGGAGGTAATACAAGGAAAACATTGACAATGATGGATTTTGTAAATTTCCTAAATGAAGCAGAACTGGATGACCTTCAATTTGGGGGGGACTTCTACTCTTGGTCGAATAAACAATTGGATAACCCAATTCTGAAAAAATTAGATAGGATATTGGTTAACCAAAGATGGCTAAACTACCTACCCAATTGTGATGCCACTTTTGTAGCCCCTATCCTTTTTGATCATTTGACAGGAGTTCTACATATGGAGCCGAGTACAAGAAAAAGGAAATATCCATTCAAATTCTTTGAGTTTTGGATGGAATCGCTGGATTTCCTCCCTAAGGTAGAAGCAATTTGGTCACAAGAAATCAAAGGCTCAAAAATGTTCCAAATAGTAACTAAAACGAAATTACTAAAGAAGGAACTAAAAAATTGGAACAATGCCAAATTCTCACACCTTTCAGAAAGAGTTAAGTTAGTAAAGGAACATTTAATGGTGATCCAAAAATCAATAGCAAAATGGGATACATTAGTACTTGACCAAGAAAAAGAAGCTTTTAAGGAATATTATATGCTAAGGGGAGTAGAAGAAAGTCTCTTTAGACAAAAGTCGAGGGTGAAATGGCTGAAATTGGGAGATAAGGACACTTCATACTTTCATAAAGTGATTAGTCATAGGCGAAATAGGAATGTTATACACAATTTGAAAAAGGAGGATGGAACAGAGATTCGGGGGGAGGTGGATGTAAAGAGGGAAATCGTACCATACTTCTCCAAATTGATAGGAATACAGCAAATGGTCATCACAAACACAAAGGTGCAAGAATATATTTATAAAAGATTGTCGGATCAACAGGTCTTGCAAATCAATAGTCCATTCTTGGATGAAGAGATTATAAAGGCCTTCTTTGACTAAGCTGACAACAAAGCTCCTGGTCTAGATGGTTTTTCTACCAGTTTTTTCAAAACAACATTGCATATTGTTAGAGAAGATATGATCAAGGGGGTGAAAGAGTTCATGGTGTTGAGAAATGTGCTGAAGGAATTGAATTGCACGATAGTCTCCCTTGTTCCTAAGATTGCTAATCCTACAAATCTTGCTGATTTTAGATTGATCTCCTGCTGCAATACAATTTACAAAGCAATAACCAAGTTGTTGATGTCTAGAATGAAAATGATTTTACCATTGCTAGTGGGGAAAGAACAATCTACTTTCATTGAAGGGTGTCGTATTTCGGATAACATATTTGTAGCCCAAAAATTAGCCAATGGATACCACAACAACAAAGGTGCTCCAAGGTGTATGCTGAAAGTAGACATCCATGAAGCCTATGACACAATAAATTGGAGCTTTATAGAAGCAGTGCTCACAAGCATGAACTTCCCTGCACGCTTTATCAAGCTGGTGATGCAATGTATTTCTACCCTAAGATTTTCGTTCAAAATCAATGGAGAATTGGTTGGTTTCATTCTTAGCATAAGAGGTCTCAAACAAGGTGATCCCATGTCCCTGTAGCTGTTTGTACTTGGCATGGAAGTCTACTTAGGGATATTAAGGCAACTCATTGATAATTCCAGATTCTCATATCACTAGAGATGTAAGAAAGATCGACTTGCACACTTGTGCTTTGCAGATGACCTTTTAATCTTTTGTAAAGGTAATCTTGAGTCGGTCAAAGTGATTAAGGAATCTTTAGAAATATTTGATTTTGTCTCAGGACTCAAAGTAAGTAGCAATAAGAGCCTTGTGTTCCTATCTAATATACCTCCTCCAGCAAAGGCTTAGATACTCTAGAGGATGGAATTTAAAGAAGGGAAACTCCCCTTCCGTTACCTTAGGGTACCACTTCTAGCTTCAAAACTCCACAAAACAGATTGTGAAGTCCTAATCGATAGAATTCTGGCCAAAATCAATTCATGGACTTCAAAATTCTTATCCTATGTTGGACGACTTCAACTCATCAAGTCAGTGCTATTCTCAATGCAAGTATATTGGATTTCAATATTTATTCTACCAAAAAAGGTAGTGCAATCCATTGAAAGACTTATGTGCAACTTTTTATGGAGTGGGAGGCCTACTATTTCAATAAAAGCCAAGGTAAGATGGCAAGAAGTGTGCGCCCCGATCGATCAAGGGGGTTTATGCATTGCTAAACTTGCAATATGGAACAAAGCAGCCTAACTAAAACATATTTGGCACTTATGTGGAGACTTAGTAAGAGATGTCTGGGGTGAATGGTTACATTCCAATTTCCTCAAAGAAACTTTATTTTAGGAAACGAAAAGACTTGCTAAGTGTTCGTGGAGTTGGTATAAATTGTTGAAACTTCTCCAGATAGCAAGAAGCATGTTTAAATGGGAAGTGGGTGATGGCTCTTCTATATCTCTATGGTCAGACTTTTGGCTGCCAACTGGGCCTCTAAACATGATACATAGCACTAGAGTGATCTCTGCTTTAGGGCTTCCTTTGAATGTTAGGCTGTGCTCAATTATACAAGGCAATGGTTGGGAATTTCCATAGAACAATTTTTGGAATGAGTTTACAATACCATCAAATATAATACTTAACCCACATGAAGCTGGTAGGTTTATCTGAAATAAAGAGGTATTTGGAATATTCTCTATCAAAAGTACCTACAAGGCTTTATCTAATCAGAATGGCACTGTTCCTTAGGCTAAGATGACCTGGAACAAGTAATCCATGTCACGACACTTATTTATCATGTAGTTAGCTTGAAAAAGGAAACTTCACACTTTAGACAAGTTCAATAGTTGGGGAATATCCACCTCAACAATATGCTTCCTATGTTTAAATGGAAATGAGAACCATGATCACTTATTTTTTTAGTGTACATATTTGAAACAGGTATGGAATGTAGTCTTGACTAAATTTAAATGCCTAATATCCTTCCTATCTTGGCATAATACAACAACGGGACTCATGCAACCCATCACCTAGAAGCTACCCCATGACCCCAATATGGAGAGTAGCACTTTCAGCAGCAGTATATTGCATTTGGAGAAGAAGGAACTCGACTCGGCTGGGATCCCCACTACCTCTGTCAATGTTCTTGGCCAGATAGATTTTAGTTTATTCTAAACTTCTTGTACCTTGAATTTGGATTTACTCTAGTTTCTTAAAATTTGTGAAATTCTAATTCTAGGATTGAATTTCGCTATAACCCATTACCACGTTTAACGGTTATACATTTTCTCTCATTAATATAATTAATTACTTACAAAAAAAAAAAAAAAGAATAGCGTTTGATTCAAACATAAGTTTCTAACTTGAACCAAACATATTGTCCATTAGCAACCCATACTCTATTTTCACTAGCATTAAAAGTTTTGAAATGTGATTAGGAGTTGCACATGTGACTATTTGCGTTGGTGTCTATTATCTAAGAGCTATCTCTAGTACAATGAGGACCAAGCTTAATACCTTTTTGAGCGGTTGCAACATATAGGGATGCATCATTAACTTTTTAACTTTTTCACCTTCATTTTTTATTTGATTCATTTTTCATCTGAGTATTATTCAAAATTTGTTGAATCGTAGCTATTTGGTTAGAGGATAGATTCATACCAGAATTAGGGCTCTCATGGACATTGGTCTTAGCAACATGTGCACTCTGAGAATATCCTCATTGTTGTTCCTGCTTGGGATGGTCAAGTCTCCCATGAATTTTCTAGCAACTCTCTCAGGAGTGATTTGACTTATTGAAAACATCACACCACATCTTTTCATGGGTATGTATGTATCTACTCGCTTCGTGGCAAGAGCTGAGTTATTTAAGCTTTGTTTTGGTGGCATTGTCATCATGACTTTCCTTTTACTTCTTCCCTACAAACTTTTGCAAATGCCGCCTCTAGGCTAGGAAAAGGCTTTTGTTTGAGTAACCTTCCACGCACTTCATCAAGTTTAGAATGAAGCCCTTGCAAGAAATCAAATACCCTATCTTTCTCTTGCATCTTATTGAACTTGACATTGTCTTTAGTACATAGCTAGTCAATATCATAGAGTGTATCTATTTCTTGCTAGAGTTCCATCAAAATATTATAATATTCAGTGACATTGAGGTTACCTTGAGTTGTTAGATGTAACCTTGATTGAATCTCAAAGCTTAGGAAGTGTTTTCCATGTCAAAATAGAATTCTTGCATCATTTCGTAGATTTCCTTGGTCGTGTTGCAAAAAAGATACATCTTGTCTATCTTTAGCTCCATTGAATTAATAAACCAAGCCATAACCATTGTGTTCTTTGCCTTCATACGCTGTAGGTATTTAGGTTGCTAAGAGGATCTTGTCTTGCACTCGTCAAGGAACCCAACCTTCCTCTTCCATGCATAACTAGTTTCATGGATTGATACCACTCTCAAAAGTTCTCCCCACTTAGTTTTTGTTGGGTAATTTGAAGAGATTGGTCACTTATTGATAGACTCGACATGGTTGGGGTAGAACTAGAAGGGGTTAGGTTGGTCTCATTCAAAGTGCCAAACCTTAGCTTGGTGTCAAGTGATTTTGTTTTGGTCGGAGTGAGCTCACTCATTTTTCGGTTGAGTGGTGCTAGTCTACTAGGATTGACTGTAGCTCTGATACCATATGAAAAATTTGATTGTGAATACAAGAAGATAATATTTCAACTTATCTCAAAGGTACATAGGACTAATTGCTTTTGGTACTGCATTTGAAAAACTCTCTTTGTGGAGGTCACCTACCTAGAGAGAGAAAATGCTCTCTCTTCTCTCTAACTTTTCAAAACCAAATCCCCCTAAAAGACCGCTTCTTTTAGGTTATAGATAAAACACAAAAACCCTTATTTACAAATCAAAATTAACAAAATTAGATTAGATTTAAAAAAAAAAAGTTTACTGTTCAATTAAAAAAAAAAAAAGATGAACGTAAAAACATCTGACCAGAATGATTTCCCAACTTGGAGATCGTTTCCTAAAAGGCTTCTTCAAGAAAACCCAAGACAAAAACGACAAAAATGTCAAAGCTGGGGTTTCGGATGATGCAACGGTGAAAGAGAAGGAGAAAGACGAAGCAAATGTGGGTAAGCGTGAAACTTTGACATGCAAAGAGTCGGTGCTTTCTAGACTTGAAGAAAGAATATTGAAGGGAAAAACAACCAAGTCATCGGAAGAGAGTGCTACTGGTGAACCATCGTCAAGCACGGAGAAAAAGAGGAAATCCCCCAAACCGCGACAACGAACCTTTGTCGGAGCTTGTGCCAGCCAGCCGTCGGAGAGGAGGAACGGACTGGATTTCAAACTTTCATATTTTCCTTCGGCAGCAAAGGGACCTATTGCAATGGTTCATATTTTGGAGAGAATTGCGGAGCAAGAGTGCTGTGTACTAGAAATCAACCCTTGTGGGATATTTTCTAGGTTGGAAAATTCCTTATTCCCTAGTGAGAACGATAGCGTTCCAACTTTGGAAGGATTTTAGACTCTTAAATGTTCTGGGAAATAAAGAGGGATTTTACTACTTCCGTTTTAGTTCTTCGACAAACTTGGATATAATTGTGGCAAAACCATGGTATTTTGCTCAAAGGTTCCTTGTATTGCAAAAATGGACAAGAGGCATGTCACTGGAAAAACCGCAACCTTCTATTCTTTTGGCGTAGGTCTTGCTCTCCAAGATACCATGTGAGTACTCCAACATGGAAAGAATTAGCCATATTGCTAGCGTAGTGTGTAAGCCAATATAAGCTGATATGTTGGCAACCTTCAGGGAGAGTAAACCAAGAGTCCTTATTGAAATTGACACAAGGGAAGAACCCACGCATCAAGTTGAAGTCATTGGTGAGGATGGTTGTATATCTTGTATTGAAGTCGAGTACCAGTGGATGCTGCCACGGTGCTTGGATTGCAAAGCATTCAATCACTTGTGCTTGGGAAAGACACCCAAAACCGATGAACCAGCTAAGGATGATCAACCAACACTGGAAAAAAAAGTAAGAAAGCAAAACTATAAGAAGAGAGAGAAAGCACCAGCTGGTGGAGGGGATCCAAATGAGGAAATAAGCAAGGAAATTGAAGAAAATAGATCCATCCATGATGAGGAACAGGACAATAAACAGGAGGAGAAGAAAGTAAAGGAAAAAAGTAAAAATGAAGAAGAAACTGAATTACATGATAGTCTTCCTTGTTCCTAAGATTGCTAATCCTACAAATCTTGCTGATTTCAAACTGGTCTCCTGCTGCAATACAATTTACAAAGCAATAACCAAGCTACTGGTGTCTAGAATGAAAATAATTCTACCATTGCTAGTGGGGAAAGAACAATTTGCTTTCATTGGAGGGCGTCGTATCTTGAATAACATATTTATAGCCCAAGAATATGCCAATGGATACCACAACAACAAAGGTGCTTCGAGGTGTATGCTAAAAGTAAACATCCATAAAGCCTATGACACTAGGAACTTTATAGAAGCGGTGCTCACAAGCATGGACTTCCTTGCACACTTTATCAAGCTAGTGATGCAATGTATTTCTACTCCCAAGATTTTCGTTCAACATTAATGGAGAATTGGTTGGTTTCATTCCTAGCTCAAGAGGTATAGACACTTCAAATCCAACTTTAATTAAGAGCTGATGAATCCACATTGTTTCACATGTTGATTGTGCCATAGTTCTGTATTCTGCCTCTGCACTTGAGCAGGATACTGTGTGTTGTTTCTTGCTTTTCCAAGTGACTAGATTTCCTCCAATAAACACTCTATATCTAGTGGTGGATCTTTTGTCTATTTTGGATCCTGCTTAATTAGTATTTGAAAAACACTCAATACGATAAAGTCTGTGATTTTCATATGCTAAACCACGTCCAGGAGCACCCTTTAGATAACACAAAATCTAATCTAAAGCTGCCCAATGATCTACTGTAGGAGAAGACATGAACTGACTTATAATACTGACTGGGTATGTAATATCAGGACGAGTTACTGTAAGATAGTTCAACTTCCTAATTAGATGTCTATACCTCTCTGGATCCTTGAATGATTCCCTTTCTTTTGTAAGTTGCATATTAGGAGTCATAGGTGTATTGCATGGCTTAGCTCCTAATTTACCCGTCTTACTTAATAAGTTAAGTACATATTTCCTCTGAGATAGGAAAATGCCTTTCTTACTTTTTGTCAACTCAATTCCTAAGAAATACTTTAGTAGCCTCAAATCCTTAGTATGAAATTGAGTGTGAAGGAATGATTTGAGAGAGGTAGTACTAACGCTATCATTTCCTGTAATGATAATATCATCAATATATATATATAATGAGGATAATTATACAGGTATCAAAATACTTAGAGAATACCGAGTGATTCGATCTGCTTTTTCTTAAACCAAAACTTTCAACTGTTTGACTGAATTTCCCAAACTAGGCTCAAGGACTCTGTTTTAGTCCATATAATGACTTTCGTAGACGACAAACTTTACCTAACTCCCCTTGAGCAACAAACCCTAGTGGTTGCTCTATATAATTTTCCTCTTGTAAATCACCATGTAAAAAGGCATTTTTTATATCCAATTGATATAAAGGCCAAGAATTAAAAGTTGCAATAGAGATAAATAGGCAAATAGTAGTTAACTTAGCCACAGGAGAAAATGTATCTAAATAATACACACCATAGGTTTGAACATATCCCTTTGCTACAAGACGGGCTTTTAGCCGAGCTACTGTTCCACCAGGATTAACCTTGATTGCATATACCCATTTATAATCAATCGCCTTCTTTCTTGCAGGTAAGTCCACTAGATCTAAAGTGTGATTTGTATCCAAGACATTCATCTCATCAATCATAGCATCTCGCCAATCAGGATGTGAGAGTGCAACATGAAGAGACTTTGGAATGGTCATAATGTCAAGGGATGCAATCGATGAGGAAGATGATGATGACAAGTGATCATAAGATACATAAGAAGAAATTGGATAGGTACATTGACGTTTATCTTTATGGAGTGCTATAGGAAGATCAAGATCACTTGTAGCTAGATCCATTGAGGAAGAAGAGACTGGTGTAGGACATGAAGTAGGAGTTACTTGTTGTCGTGATGGTGGGGGCGGTGGTAAGGTACCTGGAGACTTATAAGTAATATGATAAAGTAACAAATCGTCATCCTCTTCTTGTTTTAGAGTTTCAATGGATGAAAAAAATGGTGTTTTCTATAAAAGTGACATCAATTGAGACAAGATATTTGTCAATATGAGGACAAAAATATCAATATCCTTTTTCAACTCAAGAATATCCCAAAAAAATACATTTGGGAGATTTAGGATCAAGTTTAGTAACCTGAGGACAGACACCACAAACAAAACAAGTGCTACCAAATATCTTAGGTTCAATAGGAAACAATGACTTTGTAGGAAACAATACTGTATAAGGAGTCTGATGGGTGTCGAATCCAACAAAATAAAAACCTACTCCTAGACAATTATATGATTTGTGTATAGTAGTGAGTAGGGTCGTATCCACAGGGATTGGTTAAATATATTTCTATTAAAAGAGAATAGAGAGAAAAAGAATAATGGGGGGTTTTGTTTGTGAATCAAAATAATATTAAAATCAGATAATAAAATTGAATAATGATAAAAGCCTAGCCAAAGGAATCAATATAGTTTAATTCTAGGAATTGATCATTGATGCAAATATTTTCTATTCCTTATCTAAGATAAACTAGTTATGGTTATTAACAAGCTCTAATAACCCATCTCTCCTTACTTTCTTGATAATCAAAACATGCTCTTTGATTATTTCTCTTATTGATTAAACAACCCTAAACAAGCTCTTAGGATTTAATCTATCAATAGCATTAAAAACAAGAGAGATTACTAATTGATGCCAATAGATTATAAGATAACCTATTTAAACAAGATCATATATCTCCATAACATGAATTTGACTATCTAATTTATAATCAAACATGTTATTGTGTCACAGAAACTAGAACTATCAAACAATTATGGATCTGACGTACTAGTTGACAATATATTAACTTGCTAATTGAGTAGAAAAGCTCTAATTCATACCAATCAACCAAGATAATATTGACATAACTTCCAGAAGATATATAAATATCCAAAAACAAAGAATAGAGTAAAGATAAATCAATTAGATCACACAATTCGTGAAGAATTAAACTTCAATGATCCTTTGGCTAGAAAATCTGCTTAGCTACACATGTTCATCCTCAAAACGAAAATTAAAAGTGAAAACATGAAAAGTCTTTGTTTCCGGTCTCTCTTGCTCTGCCTCTCGCCTCTTCTTTGTGCCAAAAAAAATCTCCCCTTTTCCTCTAGGGTTGGTTCTATTTATATTGTTAAAGGGGATGGCAGAGAATCTTCGGCTAGCAAGATATGAATATATCTTTCCTTTTCCAAGTAAATCTCGAGAAGTGAATAATGTACGCCTGGCACGCCCACCAACACGGCTAGATTTCGAACCGTGCCTCCCTTTGGTCAATAATCCACATTTCCTCGTCTTTGTTCAGTGTATGGCACGGCTTCCACCACGGCTAGATCACAAACCGTGCCTCCCTCTGGTCGATAATCCACAATTCCTCATCCTTGTTCAGTGTATGGTACGGCTTCCACCACGGCTAGATCACAAATCGTGCTTCCTTCTGTTGGTTTTTCAAGACAGATACATGGCCGTGTACTTCAACCGTATATATTTCTGTTGATTCTAAACCAAGTACACGACCGTGTACTTCAAATACACGCCCATGTATTTTTCTCCGGCGGTGTAAATTCTTGTCTTTGATCCAAATTGTAGATGACTTCTCTAAATCACTTGAATTAGCACTCTTGACTCCATTAAACCTGATTTATCACCATAATAAAATTAAGTACCATTTCCTTATGATTTCTATAAAATCAATAATAAATTAACACAATTCATACTATAAAGATTGAGTATAAAATGGTTCTATCAGAGTCTCACCTTGTAGAATAGATGAAGGGAGACGATTAATCAGAAAACAAGCAGTGGAGACTGCATTGGCCAAAAATTGTTTAGGAACATGCATTTGAAATAGAAGTGCTCGTGCAGTTTTAAGAAGATGTTTGTTTTTTCTTTCAGCCACTCCATTTTGAGAAGGTGTATCCACATAGGAAGATTGATAAAGGATTCACTTTGGAGCATATATGACTGAAATGAGAGAGAGAAATATTCTTTGGCATTATCACTTCTTAATGTATGTATTGAGACATTGAATTGTGTTTTTATTTTAGCACAAAAGGCAGAAAAATGTGAAAACACTTCTGAACGATTTTTCATAAGATAAAGCTAAGTCATACGAGAATAATCATCTACAAAGGTAACAAAATACCGAAAACCAGCCTTAGATACAACTGGGTATGAACCCCATGCATCAAAATGAACTAACTTAAAAGGTAAACTGGCCCTTTTATTGACTCTAGGTAAACTAGACAAACAGTGGTATTTAGCAAAATGACAAGATTCGTAATCTAAGGTAGAAACATTATTAAATTGTGGACAAATAGTCTTTAATACAGATAGAGAAGGGTGACAAAGTCGGTAGTGAGCTTAGAAAGGTGTTAAAGACACTTGAGGATGCAACAGACCTCGGCACTTATGTATCCAATATATGGAGATCGCCCGATTCATGTCCTCTACTAATAATCTTCTTCATCATAAGATCCTGAAATAGACAATAATCATGATAAAATGAGATACAACAATTCATTGCAGAAGTAAGTTGACTTACAGATAATAAGTTAAAGGAAAACTATGGGAAATTTAACATAGAAGATAAGGAAATAAAAGGATTTGGTTTAATAGTGCCAGATCCATGGACAAATGACTTAAAGCCATATGCTAGAGTGACATTGTAGGAGAGGTGTATGGTTGGTGAGTGGAGAAGAGATCAAGGTTACTCGTCATGTGATTTGTGTCACTAGAATCAATAACCCACTTGGACGATGAGGAAAGAGACACTGAGTTGATTTACCTGATTTAGCAATTGCTTATGTATGATGAGATGAAGTCTTCAATGCCTCTTGATACTGAGAGAATTTGGCATATTCATCAGTAGAAGTTTTTATTGTCTTTTCATAAGACAAAGTTGATGTGGAGTCAGTGGAGGCAATGAGTTTTAACTGCTTCTTCTGGCCACAATTTTGAAATTTCTTGCAAGTACGCTTTGTATGCCCTGGCTTATGACAGTAATAGCAAACAACTCCCTCTAATTCTTGACCTTGAATATGATCTGCCTCTCTCCTATTGGTGGAATTTCAACTTGTACTTTGACTAACCAGAGCACTAACATTGTGAGATGGGGTGACAATTATATGATTTTCTATGCGAATGATTCATTTAAAAGTTTCCTGAAGAGAGGAAACTTTGGGACTCGAGAGAATCTGAGACTTGACAAACTCATACTTTGGACGAAGACCGGCTAAAAAACTCATAATTGCCATCTGCTTGCTTTGAGTCTTTTGAACTCTAATGTTAGGGCTAAAAGCCAGTAACACATTTAATTCTTCATACATCTTCTTAAAATTCATTAGATATGTGGTAAGAGACTGATCATGTTGCTCAACACCATGGAAACTTTTACATACGTCATAGATATGGGAAATATTCCCTTTCCTAGAATACATGAACTCCAAATATTCCATAAGTTCCTTAACATACTCACGGTGATCAACTAAATTAATGATCTCATTGTTAATGGAGTTTCTAAGTTGCAAAAATATACGAGCATCGTCTTGTAACCATGCCTATCTAGTATCATCTAATGGTGGATCATTAGTGAGATGATCATTTTTCTCAATGCTTTGTAGATATATTCTCACAGTTTTGCTCCAAGCAATAAAGTTGTCTTTGTTAAGTTTATATTCTGTTATTTTAGTTGTCACTGGAATCATATTTATGATATGTGATTTATTATCAACCATTTTGCAATCCACACAACAAAAACTAACAGCACCAAACAACACTAGAAGATTGCTAACTCTAACTAGAGAAAACACCTCAATTAGCTTATCTGACAAACCAAGTTTTCAAAACCACCAAACTGAAAGAAAAAAATTAAATTCCCAGCAACAATAAAACCCAAACCAAAAACCCTAACTTTAGCAAGGAGCACGTGTCCCAAAATGATTTTCAAAATGGTGAGATTAGAATGAAGAATACTGTACCACGAAGACCTAGCAAGAACACGTGGATGAATGGAGGTCACACGCACCTCTACGCACAAAAAACAAGGACGAGTGGCAAACGGTTTATGTGGCGTGTGAGCTTCACATGCTGATCCGTTGGTCGGAGAAGTTCGTCGGCTGACAATCTTTCCTCTTGGAGGGGCAGTGAGAAAAAAAGAAACACAAACACTCTTTGGGGTGTGTGTGAGATACAAACGCTGCTCATTAGGTACCTAGGCCTAAACCCTAATTTTTTTTAAAATTCCTATAGTTAGATAGGTCTGATACTATGCAACTTTGATAAGTAATTGTATTCACTTTCACTGATAATACAAGAACAATATATATAGAGATACAAAATCTTCTACTAACTTCTACCTAACACTATATTAATTATAATATAGAAAATATAATTCTAATCTAGAAAATATAATTACAATTACAATCAAGAAACTATAACATATTATAACACTTGGCTTAAACTTGAAAATCCTAACTCCAGGTTTTTCTTTTGTTTGATGAAGAAAAAATTGTATAAAAGATTCTATTTGATCCTTAGTTGATGGTTTTGTATTACAGGATCGAATTTTGCAATTTATTTTTGGGCCCGTTTAGAGAGAATCCAACGATTTCTTTTAAGGGCTTACTATAAAGAGAACCCTACAATCTCTTGATCACTTGTTTACCCCTAATTCCTGGTGCCATAGCTCTATATAATGTAGTACATGATGGACAATTGGCATAACTGCTAAATTCCACTTCCACAATATCAGCCTCTTTCATGTACATGCATGAAACCCTCATAACTTACCACTACAACTCCTAGTTACCATTATTGACACCAAAGACAGACCCAAAACTGACAGAAAACCAAATTAACAAAATTAACAGACTAAGGACATATATGCATACCACTTACAACCATATAACAACACATACATCAATACAACAATACTACATAACATCAAACATGACAATGACACTAGGGATGCCATTTGTTCTTGTGCTTACAGACATGTTCAAGCGGAACAGTTCCATAATGTGGTGAACATGAGATTAAAGCGCACACTAGAGTTTTTTGAGGATTTGTTGAAGGAACCTAGCACCCTTGCATAGTTGTTCCACCAATTGGAGGTCTTTGTTTCAAAGTGTAAGGAGGTCTGATTGGGAGGTTTTAGTGAAGCCAGTTATTGATGAGGAGATTATATCCACATTTGACTTGATGGCTCTTGACAAAGCACTTGGTCCTAATGGTTACAATGTTAACTTCTCTCAGAGTGCTTGGGACATTATTGGGGTAGGTGTATGTATGGCCATAAAAGACTCTTGGGATGCTTTTGATAACTATCAATTCTCTTATTATCTCGTGTCAAAATCAGCTAATCTTTCATCATTGTTGAACTATTGGCTAATTTCTTGTTGTAATACGTTGTACAAATGTATTTCTAAGATTTTAGTGGAATGGCTTAAATTGGCCCTCCCATACCTTGTTGAGAAGGAGCAAACAGCTTTTGTCAAAGGAATGAGGATCATTGATAATGTTTTTGTAGCTCAAGATCTTCTTGTTGGATATCACAAAGAGAAACTTGGTGCTAGATATGCTATAAAGCTAGATATCATGAAAGCTTATGGCTATGTGCGATGGTGTTTCCTTGAGCAATTGTTGAGAACTATGGAGTTTCCTCCACAACTTACAAATTGGACCATAAAATGTGTATCCACTCCAAAATTCTTAGTAAATTTAAATGGGGAACTAGTAGGCTTTTTTTCTAGCTCAAGGGGTTTGAGGCAAGGAGATCCAATTTCACCGTATCTTTTTGTTCTTGTTGTGGAACATGTCTCATGTGTTATGAGAGAAGTTGGGAGGATGATGGCTTCTCTTATCATTGGGGATGCTGGATGGAAAGTATCAATCACTTTTGCTTTGCAGATGATGTGATGATTTTCTTGAAGGGTGATCTTAAATCAGCTTCCTTGATTAAAGTAGGCTTAGAGGAGTTTTCTTTTCTAGCTGGTCTCAAAGCAAGCCCGAGTAAAAGCAGTATTTTCTTTAGTGGTGTTTCATTGGAAGTTAAAGAAAGGATTCACCAGTTGATGGGTTTTCCCCTTGGTGAACTCCCGATTAAATATTTTAGTGTTCATTTGTTGTCATCTAAACCCAATAAAACCACATGCCACTTTCTTGTCGTGAAGTTTTCAAAGAATATTAACCATTGAGCCTATAAGGCCTTATCTTATGTTGGCTGGTTGCAATTGGTTAAAAGCATCCTTTTTTCCTTAGAAATCTACTAGTCATCAATGTTTATTTTGCCAAAGAGTATTTTGAAGGCTTTTAACCATGAAGATGAAGAGATTCCTTTGGAATGAGAATGATGAATCGAAAGCTAAAGCTTAAGTTGATTGGGCACTATTTGTAAACCTAAATCACAAGGTGGCCTTGGAATTCTAGATGTAGAATGTGGAATAAGGCTACATAGTTGAAACATGTTTAGTATTTGTGCTCGGACAGAAAGGATGCATTGTGGCCTAGTTGGGTATGTACTTAGCTAATCAAGCAAAGAAGCTTTTGGTCAATTAAAATTTCAGCTAATGCATCATGGTCATGACACAAGATACTTCCACTAAGACCGTTGGCTAAATCTTTGTTCAAGTGGGAAGTGGGTAGTGGCAATTTTATATCTCTTTGTTATGAAGATTGCCACCCAAAAGATGCCCTGGCTTTGTGGTTAAGTGAAAGAACTATTTACTCTTTAGGAATCCCTAAATAAGCAAGATTATATACCATTACTAATGGAGATGGGCGACATGTGGGACCAGGTCATGATGACAAATTTGTTTGGAAAGAGAAGCTAGCAATACAATTTTCTATCAAGTTGGCTTATGCTTCTCTCCAACAACAAAGAAACTTAGTTTCTTGGCATCACTTTGTTTGGAATAAAAGGTTGGTATCTAGATTTTCCTCCTTCCTATGGCTAGTAGGCGAACAAAAACTTATAACTCTTGACAAGTTGGTCCTATGGGGCCTAATGGCCCAAAACTGTTTCTTTTTATGTGGTAGGGAAGAAGAGTCACATTCTCATTTGTTTCTCAAATGCTCATTCGTCTGTGAGATGTATTGCCAAAATCATCCTTGCTGCCTTTTTATGTAATGAATATCGAGGATCTCTCTTAACTCTTTGGGTCCTAGGCTCATGCCCCGTGGAAATTGGTCATTGCTTTCGTAATATATTGTGTATGGAAAGAAAGAAATGAAAAGAGACTAGATTTGAGTGTTCAAATAGTTGCGGATATAACCCATGCAGTTTTGTCTGTTTTGCTGTGAGTAATAACTCTCCTTGATTGGTTAGCTGAGTTCTTGATTTTTAGTACCTTTTGTTTTGTTAGTACTAAACTCGAGTCCTTAGGTCTCTTTGGGAGTTCTCCTTTTGTATAGTGGCTTTTTGGCTGTTTTTTCATATCTTTTGATAAAAATTAACAAAGCTGACATTTTATCGGGAAAAAAAGGGCATTTGAAGGATTTGTGGCAAGGCTTGGAATTCTGAAGTGCCCAACAGTGGTGATCCTATTTTAGGGAAGAACTGAGTGAGCCTTAATCAGTGATGTAGCTCATGGCCTTCCCTGCAACTGAAGCAAGTTTTCTTGCTCCTAGCTTATTTGACTACAGTTCTATCGTGATTAGTTTACATCTTGAACGGTATAAAAAGAAAATTCCCTTCTGCTTCCTCATCTTCTGAATTGACTGCCTTTTGTTTTTGATATATCAAGGAAGCATGGAGTATGATCTTTTTATATGACTTAAATGATCGATGATTGGATTCTCTTACAAGCTTGTTAAACTTAATTTTGTGCTAGCACTCATTTTAGAGTTGGTAGGCCACATCTTATGGAGGCAGTTTTATGCATGTGTCCTTAGCCAATTCTTTCGGTCGTACTCGTTTGGTTAGTCCAATGGAATAGCATTCAAAAGTACACAATTTTACACTATATATAGTATTTATGAGAGTTTGATGTAGGATAAGATGACTAAAGGAGAAAAAGGACCCAAGGCTCCCAAGTCCATGGAATTGAACTCCTCTGGAGTAATCGTAAGTAATTAGATTTGGATTTTTAGAAACCTATTCTATGGGAAAACAAAAAGGCCCTATTGTGCTCCTCCTCCTTTTCTTGGCTGAGTCTATTTGGACCTATGACTCATTGAAGAAGTCCTTTACATGGACCATGTTTCTTTAATTGTTTACCTAGAGAGTCGGAATCTTTATTTGGTTGATCAGTGCTGTATGTGCATGGGTGCCCAGGACTACTTCTACATTACAAATGAATGATGCCATTGTGGAACTTTTATTTCAACTCTTGCTGATTTTCAGTGGATTTTACTTCAAATACATACATCATCTTGTATGCTATCCTTTTTTCCAGATCCATCTTTAATTATCAATAAGCCGGTAAGATCCATTTTGATTTTGCAATGGGGCTTTACCAGTTTGATTAGCATTTTGACCATCAATAAAAGGATTTTGACAGTTTATAAGGTCCAAAATCAAGCAAAGATCTAGACAAGCTACGTTTTCTTTGCTAGCAGAAAAGCAGAAAGCTAATCATATCTGATAATTTTGACAAGAGGGATCACTTTAATCCTTCTTATTGATACAAGAGGCATGGTATATATGTTTGGCTTACCTGTGAAATGTTGTTACAGAACTAGTTAATACATTTTTCTTGGCACTGTGCCAATATTTTGTTGGAAAACTGACTTGTCTACTGTTTATTACTACAATACAATACATTAGGTTCCATGTTGTGTTAGGCTTGTTATCTTTTATAATTAACAGTAACCTCGTACTAACAATATAAATAGTTAAATCTACTTACGCAAACTTCCTCTCTTCCAACAAGCTCTTCATGCAATTTTTGTTATATCCCTGTCCATATGTGCGATAAATTGTTCTGAGTTGATTGGAGATTCAATCCAACAATGGGATTGATTTTTAGAATTTCAAATTTGGAAAATTTACTAAATAAGACCATTGTTAATACTCCATTGTTGTTAGTTCTTTTCTCAAAGTTCTTTGTGATGTATTGATCACCAATGATCACCTAAATTACTTGATAATGTAGTAAAAAAAGGTTTTTGAATTTTATTGATAATTGTTTTTACATCTAATATGCATTATCTATTTTTTTCCAGAATGTCTGTTTCTTCTTATTGATATACTTTTATTTAAAAATAGTTCAGTTTTGTACATACCTGAAAGATTGGTGTTTAGTTATTCTTTTGTCTGAAATGATGCATTTACAACTTAATGATGCAGATTAGGCTTTCAATATTTGGAAAGGACTTCAGTGTTTCTTTAATCTCTAGACGATCTCGGCATTTTGCTGGCACACGGTATGATGAATTTCTTGGTGGTTTAGGTGTTAGCTTCTAATCTTTGTTGGATTTTCACACAATTCCAGTTCTCTTTAAAGGATCCTTTGCTGTGAATAATTTCTTTTCTTTTCATTTTTTGATATAGAAGGAGTTGGTAATGAATGATATGATGGTGGTACCTACCACTGAGATCATATACAAGATATATCATCCATCTAGTTCAAGTGAGTTGCAGAGTTTATGAAATACTGTTTGCTGAAGTAAAATATTAAACATCCTAGCCTTGATTATAGAGAAACTTGTTCTTATATCATTAAAAACACTCAAATTTTGTTCTAAATAACCTAAAATACAAAGAAAGAAAGGGTAAAATAATTTCTTCATATCTCGATATCTAGCTCATAGTTCCTTTATCTGTAACTCATTGTTGATCGAACTTGGCTGCACCTAACCAATGCCCTTAAGGAAAAAAAACTGTTATCCATAAAGATTGAGAGAGTGGGCAGTGTGAGAGGTGGTCAGCACTCTGCATATCTTCCCTATATCTGTAACTTATTGTTGATTGAAATTATCCAAAAAAAAAAAAAAACATATTGTTGATTGAGCTTGGCTTACACCCGACCAATGCCCTTAAGGGAAAAAATTATTATCCATAAAGATTGAGAGAATGGGCTATGTGAGATGTGGTAGACACTTTGCATATCTTGTTTACACTGAGAATCTATTGATATGTCCTTCAAGTTGAAGCCATTGTCAAAATTTGTTTCCAAGTGGCGTTCATTCAAAGGAAGCTACTTACTTCTATACAATCTTTTGTGAGAAGCTAACTTTTGCCCATAAGGATAAGGAATGATGAGGGGATTTCATCATCTATACCCTAGAAGAATTCAACATCCAGCATGATGCATCATTTCTCTTGCCCTCTATTAATGAAGGATATAAGCGATCCAGAACTCTTTAAATGTTTATTTTAGATATTTCTTATGTTTTTAAATCCTTGGTATCATCTTGTAATTTGGAAATCAAAAAGGCATCTTGGCAAGGTTGTCAACTTGTGATTCTACTTACTTAGAATTGTCAAAGGGTCTACAGAATCGGAATGTAAAATTGAAATGTAAATATGTAAGTTTCTACAACTTATGTAAAATAGTTTAAAAAAATTGTTGATATATTTATTATAGTCATAAAAAACGTGAAATAAAAGATAGAAATAAATAAATTCAAAATACATTTTATTTATAATTCACAATAAAAGTTACATTGTGAGCTCTCTCTTCACCATAGCCATCATTGCTATCATCTTCATCGTCAAAGCCAACATTATTATTGGTACTATCATCAATTATATTCTTATATTCTAATTCTAAGTCTTTCAAATAACCAATAATATTAATATCTTATGAAATTTAAGTTGTATTTTTTAATCTTTAGTTCAATTTACTTTAATAGATAGAATTAGTAGATTCGGTTAAAAACGTAAGATTCTATTGATTTTACGTGTAAACTCGTGATTATATCACGAGTTTATATGAAAATTATTTTATACCCGAGTTAACTTGGAAATGTGTCCTAAAATTGTAAACTCATAGAATCGTATAAGTAGAATTGCAATTTTGTCAACTATTGATACGGAACCTCTATGAATATGCTTGAGAACCCTTTTGATTATTACGAACCCTCATAGCAGTAATGCGAAAACTCTTACAGTCAATTTAGTTTCAATTCCGAAGATGGATTAGAAGTAAGTTTTTCTTAAATGATCAAAGAAATTGGAACAAGGGACTTATTCTAACCGCAGAAAACTTCACAAGAAAGTCTATCAATCTCTCTTGAATGTTTCTAAAAGATGTATTCTACACAAGAACACAAAGGATAAGCAATAGCTTTTGTGATTATAAAACATAAAAAAACTCCCTCCAAAAGGCGGCTAAAGGAGTATATATATATATGGCCTTACACATAAAACCGTAAGAAAAAGAACAAGTTACAAATGCAATAAAAGAAAGCTGGCTCCAATGCTGTTCAACTCCGGTAGCTTTGATTGGCTAGCGGCCTTCATTGCCAACATCGGTGGCCTTAAATCTCTTTAGGCCGATGATTTTCTCATCTAAAGCTGACTTGCACTAAGTTGTATTGGACTTGAGTTGCAATTGTCCCTTGCATTTTCATTGTGCATGGTTCATTGAATCCCTACATAGCCATCAATGATAACGACATCAATGGTTCTCCCAATCCAGGTTGCCTTCCATCCCAATCATCTTCATCAATGGAATCTTCTTCCAACACCAACAACTGAAGGAATTTATTCAGACATGGGTGACTAGAACTAAAGGGCTGATCACACTTAAAGCCTAGTCCCTTAGCTGCCTTGTCGAGAAATTCAGCATGAGATAATTGTCTTTGGCTGTGGGAACAACGGACACCCTCCTTAACAGTACCAAAACTGGATGCCACTTGAGATAACACACTAGCATTTGTTTCAGTTTTCCTCTGCATCGAAATCTTTTCTCCAGTCATGCCAAAGGAAGCATTCTTTATTTGTGATTCATCTCCTCCCAGAAAACGAGGGCTACGAGGCACAAACGTTCCTAATGATGCTGTTGGTATAGAAGCACCCTGATACACATATCTACTGGAAAGATTAGGATGAAAATAATTTTTCCCTACCTCCCCTTGACCATCATTGCCCTGTTCCAGCGCAACAAAAATTCCAGTGTCATATTCTCTCTATTTTCAAGGCTAAATCCATAGCTCGTTCCAATGTTGATGGAGAAAAGGTTTCTAAGTGTATCTAAATGGTGTCTCGTAATCCACCTAAAAAATATCCTAATAATTGCATTTCCGGCATAGTGGCTGCTTAAGAAGTCAAAGATTCGATATCCTCGTTGTATTGAAAGACCGTCCCCCCTTTGCCGAAGTTGCGAAAGACTCTTGAAAGGATTAGGCCATTTGACCGCCATATTCTTCATCATCTCCATGTTTAATTTCGGCCAGTCCAAATCAATTTCTCAATGTTGAAGCATTCAAAACCAATGGTTACATTGTCCTCGCATACACATTGCCAATAACGCCACTTTCAGATCTTCACGAGTTCGCTGTGTTGCAAAATACTATTTCGCCAGCAAGATCCAATTAGAAGGATCCACCTCGTCGAACATAGGAATAATCAACCTCGATGCATTCGAACGAAACTCTTCATCCATTTCTGTGTTGTGTCCGACGTCGTACTGGAAATCAGAACTAAGTTCAGCATGTCGAACTCCTTCCGAACGTTTTTCGTAGTCCTTCACCATATTAGAACTTACTCAACCAAATATCTTCAAGTGATTTCTGAATTCGATCCATATTTCCTTGCATAGTAGAAACCTTTCCAAGCATCGATTTCTGTTCTCCATCCAAGGAAACGAGTTCATGTTGGATCTCGGCCACCTCATTATGAATATCTTCCACATTTTTTTCAAGAACTTCCACACGAGCGACCATCCTCATCATATTTCAATGCACTGAATAAAACCCCAGAGTCGCAACTCTTGAACTAATTGCATCAATTTTATTTTCTGGCGAGACTCTATCAAACTCCTGATGTGGTTTCCCGGCAACGGCACCAATTGATAGGACTCGGAGATAGATCAATAGACCAAATGCAACACTCAAACTCTAAAGAAATGAAAAGAACAGCAACACAATAGAATTGTACTGGTGGAAATTAGTTCGGAAGCTACCTGAGCATGGGCTCAGTCGGAGAATAAAGGTCTTCGTAACAAGATCTCTAGCAATATTCTTCCTAATTGCTTTTCCCTCCAATTGATATATGCTATTTATATCACAAGGCTGTGCCACATCAGCTGTGCCACATCAACAATATAACACCCATCCAACTACTATTGACCATGCTGTAGCCTACACTCTACCCAATCAGCACCCACCTTAGCACTATTACTACTACTAACAGCCTTACCACACTACTACTAACAGATATAATGCACTAGCACACCACCACATACCGCACATATAACATATAATATTGCACTGCCACTAACCCCACACAAAACAAACATACTACACAACGCTACCCTTGCTAATCCTCTACCTCTCTCCTCTGATACACATTTAACAGAGGAGCATCTACCCTTGGAATCATATCACCTTGCCTCCTTGATCTTCATGAGTTGAAATTTCCTAAGCTTGGTCAATTGGTTTCTCCCTAACATTCCCTTTCTCCTCAAAAGGATTCGTCCTTGAATCAAAAGCATTACCTACATCAAAAGGGCTCAGATCAGCAATATTAAATATGGCACTAATGTTATATTCACTTGGTAAGTCCACTTTGTATTCATTATCATTGATCTTCTCAAGGATCTGAAATGGACCGTCTCCTCTTGGGTTTAGCTTAGACTTCCTTTGAAGGGGAAATCTATCCTTGTGAAAATGCACCCACACTCATTCTCCTAGGTGAAACACCATGGGCCTTCTTCATGAGAAGCTACCTTAGCATTTTGTCTTTCAATTCACTCTTTCACTTGCTTATATAATTTCCTCACAAAATTTGCTTTGGAACTAGCATCAACACTCACAAAGTTGTTAGGTGGTAATGGTAATAAGTCAATAGGAGTAAGTGGATTAAAACTGTAAACAATTTCAAATGGGGAACAATGAGTAGTGCTATGAATAGCCTTATTATAAGCAAACTATAGAAATGGTAAACAATCCTCCCATGTCCTATTGTTTTTCTCAATGATTGCCCTCAAAAAAGTGATCAAAGTTATATTAACTACCTCAGTTTGCCCATCAGTTTGTGGGTAATAGGTAGTTGAAAACAGTAGTTTAGTTCTCAAGTTTTCTTACAACACTCGCCAAAAGTGACTAAGAAATTTAACATCCCTATTACTAATAATGCTTTTAGGTATGCCATGCAAACGCCCAACTTCTTTGAAGACCAAATCAGCAATTAACTTAGCATCATTAGTTTTATGACAAGGAATAAAATGAGCTATTTTATTGAATTGATCAACCACAACAAAGATACTATCACTACCTTTTATAGTTTTAGGCAATCTAAGCATAAAGTCCATAGACAAATCAGTCCAAGGTTCATCAGGAACAAGTAATGGTATATATAATTTATGTAGCTTCAATCTAGACTTAGCCTCTCTACATGTAATGCAATGTTTACATACTTTATGCACATCATGTCTCATTCTAGGCCAATAGAAATGTTCACACAGCATCTCGTAGGTCTTATTCACTCCAAAATGCACCATTAAGCCCCCTCTATGTGCTTCCTTAGCTAACAATTCCCTCATAGAACTCTTAGGAATGCACAATCTATTCTTCTAAAACAGAAATCTATTAGACACATAAAAATCATTTAATCCAGTCCCATTAGCACAAGCAATATAAATTTCACAGAAGTTAGCATCATGTGGATATAACTCCTTCACAAACTTAAAGCCAATGAAGTATTAAGTGAGTTAAGTAAAGCATACCTTCCTAACAATGCATTAGCAACTACATTTTCTTTATCCTGCTTATACTTGATCACATATGAGAATGTCTCAATGAATTCTACCCACTCGGTATGTCTTTTATTCAACTTATCTTGACCCTTCAAATGCTTCAAACTCTCATGGTCAGTGTGCACCATAAACTCCTTGGTCCAAAGATAGTACTACCATGTCTGCAAAGTTTGCACTAAGGCATATAACTCCTTATCATATGTTGGATACTTTAAAGTTGCTCTACTCAACTTCTCACTGAAATACATTAGTGGCCTGTGATCCTGCATCAAAACAGCTCCAATTCTTATGCTATTAGCATCACATTCAATTTCAAACGTTTTAGCAAAATTAGACAAAGCTAGTAATGGTGCATTACACAATTTATCCTTAAGTTCATTGAAAGCATGTTCTTATGCATCACCCCATACAAATCTAATATTCTTTTTAACCGGTTCATTCAAAGGTGCAGCTATAGTGCTGAAATCCCTAATGAATCTCCCATAGAATCTAGCAAGACCTTGAAAGTTCCTCACCTCACTCGCATTCTTAGGTCTAGGCCACTCCCTAATGGTTCTAACTTTCTTCTCATCAACCTCAACACCCTGACTAGATACTACAAAACCCAGAAAATTAATCTTATCCATGCAAAAACTACACTTCTTAAGATTAGCATACAACTTTTCCTTTCTAAGTTCTTCTAATACCAGTCGCACATGCAAAATATGATCATCCAAACACCGAGTAAATCAGAAGATCATCAAAATAAACCACTAAAAATTTACCTAAGTATTCTCGTAGCACATGATTCATCAAACACATAAAAGTGATAGGTGCATTAGTAAGATTAAACGGTATAACAAGCCACTCATATAATCCATATTCCGTCTTAATTGTAGTTTTTCATTCATCTCTAACTTTCATACGAATTTGAGAGTAACTAGATTTCAAATCAATTCAAATCAATCTTAGTAAACAAGCAAGAACCATATAATTCGTCTAACATATCATCTAATCTAGGAATAAGATGACGATACTTTACGGTGATTTTGTTAATGGCTTTGTAGTCTACACGCATTCTCCAAGTCCAATCCTTTTTTGGCACAAGTATCACAGAAACTAAACAAGGAGTCAGACTCTCCCTCATATACCCCTTAGCTAGCCACTCATCCACCTGTTTTTGGATCTCCTTCACCTCACTTGGATTCGTTTGGTATGCTAGGCTATTAGGTATAGTAGCTTCAGGAATGAAGTCTATCCGGTATTCTATGCTTTGATGGGTGGTAATCCACTAGGCATCTCCTCTGGGAACAACTCTTCAAATTCTTGCAATGAATCAGAAAATACACTAGGTAAAGATAGGTTAATGTTGTTATTTGCCAAACAAGCCCCTTTATACAAAAGTACAAATATAGGCCTATTGGAATTCAAAGCCTACCTAACCTCACTTGACCTAGCTATCAAGCTCACATTCCTCACTTTCTTCTCTAGGTTGATGCTGCTCTCCTTTTTCTTTTCCCTCATTCCTCTCACTTTTCTCACTCTTTCCACTCGTTTTGATCTCACTCATTTTCTTTTCACTCTTTTTCTTGTCACTCTCTAAAGCACTCTTTTTACTCTCCTTTTCTTTTCCTTTGGCCTCTACTCTCAACCTTTCCATTCTACATTGTTCCTCATATACTTCCTTTGAGGAAGTGGTGTCAAAGTTGTCTTTTGCCCATCCTCGGTAAATGAATACCTATTTGAGGTACCCATCATGCCTTGTCTTCATGTCAAATTGCCGTAGTCTACCAAGTATTATATTACCAGCATGCATAGGGACAACATCACAAAGCACTTCATCATTATACTTGTCAATGGTAAAATAAATAAGAGCTTGTCTATTTACCTTAACCTCACCACAATCATTGAGTCACTGAAGTTTATATGGTCTCGGGTGTGTTATAGTAGACAACCCCGACTTGTTAACCAAGAGTGTACTTACCACATTAGTACAGCTCCCACAATCAACAATCACACTACACATCTTACCCCGAACATGGCATCTAGTATGGAATAGATTCTTACGCTACTCCTTATGGCAATCTTCTTTCAACTGGGTGTTAAGAGCATGCCTAGCAACTAGTACTTTGGTTCAATTTTTCAGTTCGTCTATTGGTTCAGTTTATGTGACTCTTTTGGTTAGTTTGGAAGTGGTCTTGGGAATTTGGGCAGCGGCACGAATGGGAGATTGTACTTGTACTGGTTGAGAGACTAGTAGTTTCCTCCTGGAATAAACTTGCAGTGGTGGAATGTTATTTTGAGTTCTCTCATCTTTCATCCTTTCAATTGATTTGGCTGACTTGATTGATGGAGAAGTAGACTCACTAGGACCAGAAACATTTTCATTGGTAGAAGGCTCCCAAATATCACTATGAATGAGAGGAAAAGGACTAGAGATTTTTGTATTGCTTATTGGAAAGGAAGCACATTTGTGCTTGGCAAGTTCACAATCATTACAATGAAGGGCTTCAAAAGCAAGACCCTTAAATAAGGAAGGAAACATCAACTTGAGCACTCTAAAAGATGGATGACCTAAACGATGATGATAAAGCCAAATTTTATATTGGTTTGACATTACAGCCTCGGGAAAAAAAGATGTAGATATGGGATTTTCAGCTTCTGTTATACCACTTTGTTTTTCTAGGAAATAGAGACCGTCTCTCTGACTAGCATGTACAATCATATTGTTTGTGTCCAATGCTTGAAAAACACAATATGAAGGGAAAAAGGTTACACTGCAATTTAAATCTTTAGTTAATTTTTTAATGGAAATAAGGCTTGTAAATAGCTTTGGAACATGGAGAACATTTTTTAGTATAATGTCCTTGTTATGTAAATATCCCCTTGGCCAACTATGGTGTTGATGGATCTGTCGACTATTGTGATCTTTCTATGGCTACAACTGGTAGTATATGAGATATAATGATTGAAGGAATGAGTCATATGGTCAGTGGCTTCGGAATCAAGTTACCCACATGTGAGTAGAATTTCTTTATGAGACATTAGTGCAAGAGGAAGAAGAAATACTTGAAAACACCAATGAACAAGTACCTGTCAAGGTTGGCTTCTCAAAAGATTCCAAAAAAGTCTTTAGTTTCTCAATTTCCTTGTCGTTAAAATCAGGTACAGATTTCTTAGAATTTCTTTCATTGAATGACGAAGTACTTGCCATATGTGCTTGACTTCGAACGCTCACACTTTTATTGAGCTTTTCATTGGACTTGCCATGAAGTTTCCAGCATCTTTCCCTGGTGTGACAATGTTTCTTGCAGTATGTGCAGAATAGTGTCTTGGTTGAATGGTTTGGTTGAGTCCCCTTAAGTAACTAACGAAGGAGGATTGTTTGCCACTTTCAATTCTGTGGCTCTAGTAACAAGTGCAGAATCATCTATTCCTTGAGGTTTAAGCATAACGCTTCGACGTCCTTTTTCAGCACGTATAATTGAGATTGTCTCATTTAGAGATGGTAGGTCCAGTATAATCCTGCAAGAAAATCATAAATATAATTTTTCTCCACAAAACACTTCAGAATTACTGCATCTTCACTGCAACGCATTTGGATGCATTGATAATGATCCATTTCTTGCCACAAACCTTGTAAGAGACTTGAATATTCAGTGACAGTCTAGGTCCCTTGTTTGGTTGATGGAATTTTAGTCTTAATTTCATATATCTGTGCCCATTAAATGACTCAATTTCCCTCTACCCTTTAGAATAGTGCGGACCAATTTTGACCACTTCAAGTAGTTTTTTCCATTCAGTCGATATACGGCTTGAATGTTTTGCAAATCTCTGGTTGCAGTAGTGTAGTATTCTTGAGTGTTGGGGCACCCATGACTGGGCTGGTGATTTTGGCAGAATGTTCTGACATGATTAATTGAATGAAAAATGATACAAACAAGGAAAAAGAGAGAGAAGACTAAGATGATGAGAGGAACAGTGAAGATGGAGCTAGTTTGGATATGGCAAGAAAAAAAAAAATTCAGAGTTTTATTAGGAATGAGCCAACAACTCTGATACCATGGCACAAAACATAAAATAATAATGAATTTATGTCATATATCAATTAGGTTAGAGCCCTTAGTTTATATACACAATTGACTAGCTTAAAAGGTGTAATGAACTCCCTAAAAAAGGAAAACTCCTAAAAATATACAACCTCTTAAAAGAAAAATCTGTACTTAATTATAATTTTTAAAAATTAGGAAATTATATACTACACAATCTTTCCAAATAAAGCCACATAATTCGACACCATTCAACAATTTCTTCAACTGGTAGTAAAGTTAGTGAGAAATTTTTCATTTGCTGCAATTGCGCAATGAGGTAGCTTCTTCACTAGTTCTAATGATTGTGGACCTAATAGCTAGATAATAGATACTGGATACTTGGATCGCATGTGCAATTCTAAGTATCTATTTGAGTCTCTTGATGCTTGTGGAATTTGAACAAAATATCTGTTGCTAATGGTAATACTATGTCAACCAAGTCTTTTATTGCTCTGAAACCAATTTCAGCACTTTGATACAGCCTGGACCTTACGTCACTGCATCCTTTAATCGAAATGGAAGATGACGTTTGGCATACATGGAAATTGAGAATGGTTGAAATTGTCATGTGTTAATTTTTATAAAATTATAACATAAGAAGCATATTGGAAGATTTTATGATGGGGATCAATTTCCTTAACTCAATTTCAGAAGATTTATTTAATTTCAACAGTTCAAGAAGATGTACTTAGTTTCAATTTTGCATGGCTTACATGACTTATATGGCTTGCATAGGTTTGAAGATTATGTTATCAACTTTGCATGAATTAATATCAACTTTGTGTGATGCTATCTTGGAGTGCATGGATTAAAGACTAGTCATTTAATTTAATTTAGCATTATATTGAAACATCTATTGTTATTATTTTATTTTACTAGCTACTAGTATTTAACTTTATTTTTAGTAATAGTTATTAGTCAATTATTACTTAAGATTTTTTTATTTAGTAATGTTTTATTAGTAGTTATTGGCAATTAGCTATATTAGTTGGTATTGATAGAATTCTATTTTTTATTTTATTACCTATTTACCCTTAGGGTTGTTAGGAGTTCCATATAAATATTTTGTTATAAGACTTTTCATTAGTTAGTGAATTTTTACATTGTATCTAAATACTCCATTTCCAAAAAACCCTAGTCTTATCGATTCTTTCTTAAATCATAACGACATATCAATCTCTTGAATTTAATCAATCATGCTGTCATATCAATCGTGGTGTCTCCCCTATACAAAACACTTGCTACCCCTATTTAAAGCTTAGATTATTCAAACTGAAAGAATGCAATAGTCCTTAACAATTGAGGCTCTTGATAAAACAACTTAACTAACCAGGGCTCTAGCAAAGAGACTTGATGCACAAATAACTCTTCTAACAATTTGATTAGAATCATTAGGGTGATTCCCTCTTCGTCATTGATTCCTTTCCTTCTAAAGATGGTAGAGAACTGCTGATGCTGCCTTTGGAAATTGGAGGCTAGACTGGTTGTGAATACTCAAAGAATGTGTTTTCATCACATGTTGAAAGTCTTGTACCCACTGGCAAGTCAAGAAGGTTCTAAATTAAGGGTTCTTTTGTGAAAACGCATTAATAAAAAGGTGGTTGTGTTCTTCCTCAGCACTACTTAGGTAACATGAGTTTATATTTACCAACTCCACTCTTTTGATTATCCATGGTATAAAGCCTTTCTCTTGCAATTAATCAAGTAAGAAACCATGTTCAAGGACTTAAGGCTTAGATCCATTGTGTATCAAAATCTTATAGCCCATCTTAACTGACAATTCCTTTGTCAAATGATCTTGCCATATAAAACATCTTCATTGTAAGAAACCATGTTCAAGGACTTAAGACTTGGACCACTAAACCATGGTACTCGAGACCCATTGCGTATCAAAATCTTATAGCCCATCTCAACTGACAATTCCTTTGTTAAGTGATCTTGCCATATAAAAACATCTTCATCGTGCACATTTGGAGTGATAGAAATCTTCCAAATCAATCTTGATTAAGTCCCAAACTTCTTTGTTAGGTCACAACCAACAATTTTTATTTGTGATTAGAGTAGATCATTCTTTTGCCCAACCAATCTACAAAGGGCCCTTTAGGATGCTAATCATCATACCAAAGATCAATCTTTTTTCCATTGCACACCACCTACATGAGGAGGGATTTTGCTAAAGTCCGTGTTTGCAAGATCTTTCTCAAGTCCACGATGCTTCATTTGGCACTTTAAGAGACAAGAAATTATGCCCCTTTAACAATTTCGACCTCACACAACTCAACTAAAGTGCATTCAAATCACCCTTACATAAATGCCAGACATGCTTTATTCCTAACTAAGTTGCAAGTGAAAATGCCTATCACTTCAAGTCCTCCTTCCTTCTTAGGTCCACAAACTTCCTCCCAATTAACTTTTGCTTTAGCTTTGTGCTCATCAAGTTCCACAAAAATCCCTTGAATTTAGTCCTAAGATCCTTGAGAACATGCTTTGGAAGAGCGAAAATGGAAGCCTGATAAACTTGAAGGAAGAAGAGAACACTCTTAATAAGCTGTAAACAGCCTGCATATGAAAAAATTCTGCTGGTCTAGTGGTGAATTTTTAAAGCAACCCGATTGACTATGTATAACTAGTGTGGTTTTGATAGTTCAGCAGTACTCCAGTACCTTTTTGGCAGAGTCCCATTTGAGAATACCAAGATTTGAACAATTTCAGACTCCAATTGTTGGCTAACTTGACTTAGAAAGACTCTCCAGTTGGTGTTGTTTGCTTCCAAACTCGAGAGCTGCTTAAACTTCTCTAGATATTCCTCGACTGAGGTTATAGCTGCTGTGTCTTTACAAAGACATGAAGATCATTGGTGAAACACATACAAATTATTCTCTCATTTTTGCATCTCCAATGGAGCTTAAATTTGACACAACTAGCTATCTCTTTTAATGGGCAGGAGGAGACTTCCATCACCAACACAAAAAGGTATGGTGACGTTGGGTCTCCTTGATGAAGACCACATGAACTTGGGAAGAACCCACTACTACATTGTTAAGATTTGGAGAAACTCTAGGCATTGTTACAGATTCCATGATTCAAGCAACAAACTGGTGTGGGAAATTAAGAGAACACATCACCTCTTTTAGGAAACTCCAATTGACATAAGTTTCCATGTTATCCACCTTTGAAACACACCTAAGCCTTTTTGTTGACTCATGGTTGCCATTGAGAAGTTCTTAATTCACTAGCATATTATCTATAACTCTTCTCCCTTAAATAAAAGCCGTTTGCCCATTGCTCACTAACAAAGGAAGGAAAGCCTTGAGTCTATTTGCTGGAATCTTGGAGGTGGCTTTATAGATTGTATTACAACAATCAATGGGCCTGTAATTAGATAAGGAGGAGGTGTTTTCCACCTTAGGAACGAGGGTGGGGACTGTACTGTGGACAGATTTAAGTAAGGAACCCATGTTAGAGAAATCCCTGACTACCAAATTGATCTTCTCCCCCACTATATCCCAAATTTCCTTTAAAAAATTCACTTTGAACCCATCAGGGCTTGGTGCCTTATCTACTACAGCAAGAGACTAGGAAGAAGATTTAACTTCTTCATCTATGACTTGTTTGATTAGAATGTGGTAATAAGCTTGATCCAGCCGTCTTTGCAATAGGGAGTCTAGGCAAGAAGATGAAACTGGGGCATTATGATTTTGAGATAACAGTTTCTGAAAGAAAGCAGTTTCGTATTTATTGATTTCATCTCTACCAGAGATCTGCTTACCATTCGAACCAAGAAGAGTGTAGATATTACTCCCATGGTTTCTTACAGCCAAGGAGTGGAGAAAATAGGAATTATTCTTATCTCCAAGCTTTAACTGTTGCTGCTGAAACTTTTGCTTTAAAAAGGATACCTGGGCCATAGCAAATAAGACTCTTAAAATGCCTTTCTCTCGCTCTCCTAATCTGCCCCTACCCTCAAGCTACGGGCACTTTGTCATGAAGATTTGAATATTCTAACTTGTTTAGCTTCTTCAATTCTTGCTTTGAAAACTTTAATTTCATTGTCACCTTAAACATGGGAGTTCCTTCTACATGTTGCTGCCAAACCATCTTTACAATCCCGAGTTTTGGATTATACATCCAAAAGTTAATGAGTCTAAAAGGAGCTTTGGGATTGAGATTCAAAACTAAGGGTTGTGATAAAATATACCTAGAGCTTTTGGCAAAGCCTTCAATGCTGGAAAGATCAACTTCCAATCGTAGTTCACCAAAGCATGATTTGGTTTTCTTAGAATAGGGTTGGATTAACTATTGTTGGTCCAAGTATTGTGTAACCCGTTAGCTTGAATATCATCCACCTCTTCTTCATGACACTAGTCATTTAGTTCCTCCATTATGGTCATTCCTTCTTTGTTGTTCAACTCTCTACAATCATCAAAATCTACCAAAATAATCCAGGGGCCAGCAAAGCAGCGCTTCAAAAGTGATAATTCCCCCCATAGAGGTCCAAGTTCACCCTTTGTACTAGCCACATAAACAAATGTCGCCCAAAACTCCCTACTTCCATCAATAAATCGACGGTGAGTACATAAGTTGTTTTGAACATTGAAGCACCTGAATGTTCCCAATGCTTAGGTTCCAACCCACCCATATCTTTCCCTTGTGTTTCTAGCCTCCAAGAAGGGTATATATGAATCCATACATATTATCAGGTCTAACATGTCTGCAAAAAACCTAGAAGAGACATGTTTGTTCTCATCATAGAATCTCTTTGCCTCTCTAGCTTTACAAGGATCACTCAGGCCCTTATGTTCCAGGACACTAGATGATAAGATAGCTAGCATCAAGAGATGTTACTCTTTAAAGGGTTGTAAAACCCCTTGTGCTTTCTCACTAGCATCCATGGAGTCTTTGCAATTTCATAAAGATGGGCTAAGATACAAGCTTTCAAAGCAGTTTCATGAACTTGAGTTTCCAGTACCATAGGACTCTAAGGACTGGGAGGAAGCAGAACCTTCAGAGACTGAGAGGAATCCCCTACACCCCCATGCAATAAAAATAAGGGGTTTCCTTGGTTCAAAAAAATTACCACTTCTTAACACAGAAGCTGCTAAAACTTTATCTTACCTTTACCACTGGCATCTTTTGGTTTCTTAGGGATTTTACCTTCTTCTATCACTATAAGTTACTTGTCACTTCATGATTTAGGCGGCTTTTCAGCATTCACATTCTTTTCCTCAATAAGAGCGGCTCCATTCTAGCAAGAGTATTCCTCTTTGTGATGAAATGCACCATATTTGACACCATGTGAGTGTATCTATTCATACCTATGCATACTAACTAATTTATGCCATTTGCACGCTCCATTTCAAACTCTATAGGAAATCTTTCCTTTATGGCCATCTCCACTAAGGCCCTTACAAATTTGCTTCTTTCATTGGTATTTTATTGGTACTCATCATAATTTTATCCATAAAGGCATTTTAGAGGGATGTAATTTTGTGAGTTGCATTTTTCCCAATTTCCAATTTTCTAAGACCAAGTACTGGTTTGTGAAAAGCCAAGGTTCGCAAAGGATGTGCTGAGTTGAAAACGATTCAGAGAACTTGAAGAAAGAGAACCTTTTCCATTTATTAAAGCTTCCAGCAGGCCTTCTCTCTCCTGCGATCCTCCTGTAATTTTGTTAGACCAATTGGAAGGGTGGCCTTTCACCCAAAAAACCAACTGGAGTGTCACTCCACATCTTCTCCTTAATTTTTGAAATAGAAAGAGGAGGCGCAACCCTTATTTTAACACCCATTTTAATTGTTTAGGGTGGGGTTGGGTTGAAAATCAAGTGAAAGGTCAAGTTTTGGTTCCTGATGGAGGAAATCGACTGCCACTTGTGTGAATAAAGTAGATGAGAACTGGGGGTTTAGATCTTTGTCCACATATGTTGCTTGCCCTTTTCAGCTTCTTCTGTTGCTTTGATCAAAGCTTGGGCTGTAGAGTCACTGGTTGAGGCTTGGGAAAGTGGTGGAGGTGGGTTAGTGGAAGTGCAGCCAATGGAGGTTGAAGATTTGGAGGATATAAAGGAGCGGAGTTTTTTATTTTTTATTTTTTTAGGGTGGATAGGTATGGGATTGAGGTTGGAGAATGTAGATAGACAAGGTGGTGTGTGTCCTCCTGCAGGACATCCCATTGGGGCAGTCTTTTTCTGCAGGTAAGGTAGAGGAAAGGTGGGAAAGAGAGAGGGTCTTTTGGTTCTTGTTTTGCTCAAGCTTTTTGATACTAACACAAGCTTTGAACAAAATGTACCTATGAAAACAGAGCAAAAGCTAAGATAATAGATGATACAAAAGAATGTAAAAAAACAAAAAAGACTTTAAGGAAGAAAGATAATGGAAAATGCTGTTTGAAGGGGGAGCAGTAGTATGTGAATGTGACTGAATTCTAATTGTAATTTTGGGTTGGGGGACAAAGAATTCTAATTGTATCTTGGATTTGGTATGAAACTAGAAAATATAATAATTAGGGAAAGGCAAGTGAAAGGAAATCACCCATCCCTTCCCTGTGGACCCACCCCCAAGCAGCCCCCCATACAGTTTCCTGGAAGGTTTATGCTTTAGTGGAATTGATTTTATTTGTGAAATCATCAAAATGTAACAAGTGGCTTTCTTGTCTTTGGCATGTTGGATTCTTTGGTTGGTAGGTCAACATCACATCAAAATGGGTGGGTGAAAACGGAGCATCAGATTATTGTCCTTATGAAAAAGGGTAAATTAAGGAGATTCTTCTTTGAGAAGTTTTTAGAGAGCCTGGAATTTTATTATTTATCCATGTTGTCCTCAAGAACCTGTGTTGATACAAGGAATTGCAATCCATTGGTTTTTTTTCATAGTCAATGCAATGCGCCCTTGAATATATAGCACTTGTCTGATGAAGCCTGTAGCAATTAATGTGATGCTTTTTTTTTTTTGTTTTTTGCAAATAAGATTATACTAATGTACCCCAAGGATTACACTGCCGTCCATTTTTTTAATGCTGCTGTTGAAGAGACATTCTTGTGGGATAGTCCCTAATTTTGTCTCTCTGGATTTTGTGCTCTTTAGTTACTTGAAAAGGGGTGTGAATGATCGGGGAAGGGTTGCAAATGATGTTGAAACTGAGCAAATTGTTCTTGAAGAAGAAGCTGGCTCATCCAAGGGCAAAATGAGTTCTGTGGTCCAAATGCGTGGTTCAATTCCCCTTTTTTGGTCACAAGCAGCATCTATTAGTCCAAAACCTGATATCATAAGTAAGGATGGGTCTACTAAAATTCTCCTGCTCTACAGTTTAATCAATTTACATCTGACTGGAATGTTCTGTTGTATGAGATTATTTTTACTTGCTTCAGTACAGCGGTATGATCCCACATACCAGGCGACCAAGCTGCATTTTGAGGACCTGGCAAGGAGATACGGCAATCCAATAATAATGCTGAACTTGATAAAGGTGTAGGCTTTCCCCTCAATTCTATAATACACTGCACTTGTGTTTTAGTGAAGTTAAAGTGTTTCTTTTCAGTCCTCAGTGATCATATATGGCTTTCCCACATCAGATATTATGATACTGGTCATCTTTGTAACTTTATTTTGCATGATTGAGGAATTATATTGGCTGATCCTATGAATATGCATACTTTACCAACCTATGCAAGTTTTAACCAAATTATTGATAAAGCTAATAAGCTTGGTCAAATATGGATAGTGTTTTGTTGAATGCCTTCAACTCTTCATGTCTTTTGTTTGAGATATCCACATGCTGAAAGCATTGTTGTTGTTTTTCATTTAGTACAATCTCTACAGTGCCCCAGCATTGAAGGTGTAATAACTGATATGAACCACTTGGCATGTGTCCACATAGTGCAAATGGCACCAATTGAGGATCACAGGACCTCTATTTCAAGTTTTACATTTGTCAGAATCTGATAAAGAGTGGCATTATGTAGGGAAAATCTCATTTTAGGTGAAGCTTTTGTTTACTTGGATTGCTGGAAAGAATTTCTGCAATCCATTAGACTTGGTGTTTTTATTGTATCCTATTCTTTGTGCATAGGCCATCTTGTGGATGAATTTTGGCCTCTTTTAGTTATTTCCTGGGAATAAATTTTGTGAAATCGGTTTCACTAGAGGTCTCATTCCTCTTACAAGAAGTTAAAAAGGGCTGACCCTAATGGTGCAGATTGGAGTCAAGAAAAGTTGTTCAAGGACTTATATTTTCTATCCTTGGCTGAAGAAGCCTTCTTGAGGTAGAAGCCTAAAGCTGTTTAAATCAAGTTTTCTTCAACTCTATCCAACAAAGAAACTATAGAAATGTTATATATTCGTTGTTGAATGATCAAGGGGATCTAGTGTCTTCTCCTGAGCATATTGAGGCCTTGGTGATCCACTATTTCAAGAATCTGCTCAAGGAGCCTACCTCTACTGCCATCTCAAGGCTTCATTCAATCATAAGAAGGCACTTAAAATCAGCAGCAGTGCAGAATCTTATAGCTCCAATGACTGATGAAGATGTCAAGAATGCGGTATGGTCACTTGCAAAAGATATCAAGAATACGATATGATCACTTGAGATAAAAGTGGATCTCATCAAGGTCTATGACAATGTCCATTAGAGCTTTATTTGTGTTCCCCTTAACTGTCTTGGCTTCCCTTTGCAATTTGTGAATTGGATTATGGCTTGTGTTATTACTCCTATGTTTTCTATCAATATTAATGGGGGAACTATTTGGCTATTTTGCTTCTCTGAGAGGCCTTAGGCAAAGAGACCCAATCTCCCTTTATATTTTTGTTCTTGTAATGGAGGTTTTCTTGGCCTTGTTATGGGAAAAAAGTTTTCATGAAGATTTCCATCTTCATTGGAGATGTAGAAAGGATAGACTCACCCATCTTTGTTTTGTGGGTGATGTCTTAATCATTGCAAAGGGAGACACCTCAACCACTGGCTTGATTAAAGAAGCCTTGGAGGAATTTTATGTACTCTTAGGGTTTAATACTGGAACCACCGCAGTTGCGCTTGAGAACCCTTTTGGCTATTACGGACCCCCACAACAACAACATGAAAACCCACGGATCTAATTGGAATTAAACCCTAAGATAGTTTAGATTTAGGTTTTCTTAGACGGATCGATGAACAAGTTAGAACTAATCAAGCCCTAACCTCGAAACTCTCCACAGAAAAAGATCGATCAACTCTCTCCTGAAAGTTTCTTAGCATGCATTCAATCAAGAACGCAAGGAATTGAAGCGACAAGCTTTCTGGTATTTCAAAGATGACAAAAATTGACTTTACATCGTCTTATCTCGGTATAAATAGGAAGACATCCAAGCAATACATCGTAATTCGCGGAATAAGGAAAAATACAACGTAATTAAAAGATGGCCGGCTGTCAAGGCCGGCTCAAGGCCGGCGGTGTATATGTAAAGGCCGGCTTCAAGGCCGGCAGCCTTGATCCTGGACCGGTTCTTCCCACTTGATTTCCATCACATTAAGTTCCCTTTGATCATTTCTTGCCCCGAAGCTTTGGATTCCTTGAAGCTTCTCACTTGTGATGTTTATCAAACCCTGTACATGAGAAATTAGGATTTGTTGCAGCTTCTTAGCTCGGGATCTTGTGATTGGTCCTTGAGGTAGGCTTATTGGACTTGAATCCCTTTGAACTTCAACTTCAGCCACTTGACTTTCTTCTTGATTCAGCCCTTGAACTTGGGACAGTGGCTCTTCCATAACATTTCCCCTCTCCTCAAAAGGATTCGTTCTCGAATCAAAAGCATCACCTACATAAAAAGGACTCAGGTCAGCGACATTAAAAGTGGCACTAACGTTATACTCACCTGGTAAGTCAACTCTGTAGGCGTTGTCATTGATTCTCTGAAATATCTGAAATGGACTGTCGCCCCTGGGGTTCAACTTGGATTTCCTCTATAATAGAAACCTCTCCTTGCGAAAATGCACCCAAACCCAATCTCCAAGCTGAAAAATCATGGGTCTCCTGCCCTTGTTCACCCTTGAAGCTACCTTGGCATTTTGTTTCTCAATCCTACTCTTTACTTGTGCATGTAGCTTTCTCACGAAATCTGCCTTAGAATCAGCATCAAAACTCACAAACTTGTTAGGTGGTAATGACAATAAATCAATAGGAGTCAGTGGATTAAAACCATACACAATCTCAAATGCTGAACAATGAGTAGTGCTATGTACAGCCCCTATTATATGCAAACTCCACAAATGGTAGGCAATCCTCCCAAGTCCTAATGTTCTTCTCTATGATTGCCCTCAACAACTGAATTAAAGTCTTGTTAACTACTTCAGTTTGCCCATTAGTTTGTGGGTGACAGATAGTCGAAAACATCAGTTTAGTCCCCAACTTTCCCCATAATACTCTCCAAAAATGACTAAAAAATTTTACATCCCAATCACTAACAATGCTCCTAGGTATGCCATGCAGACGTACTACCTCTCTAAAGAACAAATCAGCAATGTATATAGCATCATCAGTTTTATGACAAGGAATGAAATGAGCCATTTTACTAAACCTATCAACCACAACAAAGATGCTATCACTACCCTTCCTAGTCCTAGGTAACCCAAGCACAAAATCCATAGACAGCAGCAGTCCAAGGTTCATCAGGAACAGGCAGTGGTGTATACAGTCCATGTGGTTTCAATTTAGATTTTGCCTCTCTACATGTAATACAGTGTTGACAAACTTTATGCACATCATGTCTCATGCCAGGCCAAAAAAAATGTTGAGTTAGCATATCATAGGTCTTGTCTACCCCAAAATGCCCCATTAAGCCCCCTCCATGAGCTTCCTTAACTAGTAATTCCCTCACAGAACCTCTAGGAATACACAACTTACTTTTCTTGAACAAGAATCCATCAGACACATAATAATCGTTCATCCCATTCCCGTCAATACAAGCAGCAAAAATCTCAGAAAAATCAACATCATGTGGGTACAGCTCCTTCACCAACTCAAATCCTAACAAAGATGTACTAAGAGAGTTAAGTAAAGTGTACCTTCTTGACAGCGCATCGGCAACAATGTTCTTCTTACCCTGCTTGTACCTGATCACATAAGGGAAGGTCTCAATGAATTCCACCCATTTGGCATGTCTCCTGTTCAACTTATCTTGGCCTTTTAGATGTTTCAGGCTCTTATGGTCCGTGTGTATAACAAACTCTTTAGGCCATAGATAGTGTTGCCAAGTCTGCAGTGAGCGTACTAAGGTATACAACTCCTTATCATATGTTGGGTACTTCAATGCTGCCTCACTCAATTTTTCACTGAAATACATTAGTGGCCTGTGATCCTGCATCAATATAGCTCCAATCCCTATGCCACTAGGAATAGGGTGACAATACTTTACAGTGATTTTTTTTATGGCTCTGCAGTCTACACACATCCTCCAAGTCCCATTCTTCTTAGGCACTAGAATCACAGGAACTGAACAGGGACTCAGACTCTCTCTTACATACCCTTTCTCAGCAACTCTTCAACTTGTTTCTGGATCTCCTTGGCTTCACTGGGATTAGTTCTATATGCAGGTCGGTTGGGTATGGCAGCTCCAAGAATGAAGTCAATCTGATGCTCTATGCCCCTGACTGGTGGAAGTCCACTGGGCAACTCCTCTGGAAATACATCTCCAAAATCCTGCAACAAATCAGAAAACACACTAGGCAAACATGGGTTACTGTCATTAGTGGCCAAGCAAGCCCCTTTGTACAGAAGTACAAATATAGGTCTACTGCCACTGAAAGCATTCCTAACCTCACTGGACCTAGCAATCAAGCTCACATTTTTACTCTTTTTCTTTCCTGGCCGATTGTTGTCTTGCTTTTCACTCCCCTCTTTCTTTTCACTCTTCTCAAATTTTCCACTCTTTTGATTTTCACTCTTGTTTCTACTCTCCTTCTCTTTGCTTTCGGCCTCCACTCTCAGCCTCTCCAATTTACATTGGTCCTCATACACTTCTTTAGAGGATAGTGGTGCCAAAATGGTTTTCCTACCATCCTTAGTAAAAGAGTATCTGTTGAGATATCCATCATGCAAGGTTTTCCTATCAAACTGCCAAGGTCTACCTAACAAGATGTCACCAGCATGCATAGGAACAACATCACAGAGCACCTCATCACAGTATTTGCCAATGGAAAAAGAAATGAGGACTTGCCTATTTACCTTAATCTCTCCACAGTCACTAAGCCACTGAAGTTTGTATGGCCTTAGATGTGGTATAGTAGGCAATCCCAACCTGTTAACCAAGAGTGTACTCACCACATTAGTACAACTTCCTCCATCAACAATAACACTACATGCCTTTCCCTGGACATGGCATCTAGTATGAAACAGATTCTCTCTCTGTTCCTTAGGACCATCCCCCTTTAGCTGGGTACTTAGTGCACGCCTAACTACAAATAGGTCACCTCTCACAGCCTCCTCAACACTACCAGCATCACTACAAGCCTCCAGCTCGGGCATGTCATCATCTGCACTCTCATTATCATCTCACTCATCATCTGTCACAATTTCTCCATTTCTTATCACCATTGTTCTCTTATTAGGGCAATCCTTGCTAATGTGCCCTACACCCTGACACTTCCAGCATTTAATATCCCTGTTCCTGCCCTTGGGTTCAGCCTCCTTAGGTTTCTCAGGTGAAACCCTAACTACCTTTTCCTTTGCAACATTAGTAGTAGGCTTACTTTCCTTAAAATCAGACTTTCCATAACCCTTCCATGCAGAATGAGAATTGGAAGAAGGTTTGGAAACATACCTGTATAGACCTCTGCCCTGGAGTTGTCTCTCAATTTTGATAGCTAGATGCACCATATCCTCCAACTCCACATAATGTTGCAATTCTATCCTATCAGCAATTTCTTTGTTTAAACCACCCAAGAATCGTGCCATGGTGGCCTCCTCTTCCTCATCCACATCAGCCCCGGTCATGATCATTTCCATCTCTTTGTAGTAGTCCTCCACACTCTTACTATCTTGTCTCAACATTTGCAACCTTTGCATGAGTTCTCTGTGATAGTACCTGGGAACAAATCGCTTTCTCATCACAGCCTTAAGATCATGCCAGCTATCTATAGGATACTGCATGTTCCTCCTTCTGCTGGTCACCAGTTGATCCCACCAAGAGATAACATAATCTTGAAACTGGGTTACAGCCAACTTCACTTCTCTCCTCACTACATTGGTGACAATCAAAGATCAGCTTTACCTTCTTCTCCCATTGAAAATAAGCCTCTTGATTAGACTTACCATGAAAGATGGGAAGTTCCAGTTTAATTCCACCCAATCCTCGATCTACATAATCATCATTCCCTCTACTTCTGCTAGCATGTGTTCTTCCTCTTCCTTTACCAACTCCTACTCCTCTTCCTATTCCTCTACCACCTCTTCGGCCCCTATTGACATCCAACACTGTACTATCTTCATACTCCTCCTTCGGATAGTCACTATCATCAGCCACATCAACTGTCTATGGAATAGGAATCCTACCTCCTCTATGCCCTTCTCTAGCACTAGGCTCCCCGTTTTCAACTGCCTGTAACCTCAAGTTCATTCGCTCCATAGACTCTCTCATCTCTATCAATGCTCGAGTCATACGCCTAAACTCTGATTGTTGAGCCTCCTTCAACAGTTTCTCATCCACAGTTCTCTCCTCCTTACTCACACCAACACCTTTACCAGACATCTTATCCTACAAAACTAACAAACGTTAATTAAAATTTCAGTTTCCTAACAAGCACTCCCTCTCGTGTTTACACTCAACTGATGGGGTTGTACTCTCGTGTGTCACACAATCAAATCAGGTCTCACAGGTGTTCCTCACACCTCTCAAGCTTGCTCCTCAATGTTCTTAATCAAATCACACCTAGAAATAATCAAAAGAGAAGTGTATGACACAGACACAATTAGTGTTTCCCAATATCCCTTGATGAATTTACACTAGTATTTGGTGTTTTCACAAAGTTAGGATCCAACAAAAAATCACAAATTCAAGAACCCTATCAATCAATCAATATATATATATATCCTTTTTTTTTTTTTAATACGAATTTCTTTTCTTTTCTTGACGGAAAACCCTAGAATGATGGAAAGGTCACAACTTGACGAGAGAAAACACAATAGAACATGTAAAGAACACAACTTTATATATTAAATGAAGATAAAATTAAAAGTCGAACAAAGATCAATGAAAGATATAACCTGATCTAGAGCCAAAGCTCTGATACCAAATGATATCGGAACCACCGCAGTTGCGCTTGAGAACCCTTTTGGCTATTACGAACCCCCATAACAACAACACGAAAACCCACGGATCTAATTGGAATCAAACCCTAAGATAGTTTAGATTTAGGTTTTCTTAGATGGATCGATGAACAAGCTAGAACTAATCAAGCCCTAACCTCGAAACTCTCCACAGGAAAAGATCGATCAACTCTCTACTGAAAATTTCTTAGCATGCATTCAATCAAGAACGCAAGGAATTGAAGCGACAAGCTTTCTGGTATTTCAAAGATGACAAAAACTGACTTTACATCGTTTTATCTCGGTATAAATAGGAAGACATCCAAGCAATACATCGTAATTCGCGGAATAAGGAAAAATATAACGTAATTAAAAGATGACCGGCTGTCAAATCGAAAATTCTTATACTTTGTAATTTTTGGCATGTAAGATTCCCAATTATGCTTCTTGTGTGCTTCCTTCTTTTACTCCTTTCTATACCCCTTTTTAATGAAAATCACAAAAAATCTCACCTTACCAAAAAAAAAAGTCTCCTCCCATAGATTGCTCGGCCATGATAGCTAAAAATGCCAAAACTATTTTAGGAGCAAAAGTATTAGTTTTGAAGTTGTGAAAAATGTTCAGTTCAAGGGCTTTAGGGAAGAGAAGGTGAGTTTGGAGAGTTTTCTTCTTGAGTTGTGCATTCTCTATGAACTTAATCCTCTCAGCCTACACCTATTGATTTCACATCAGTTGAGTCCCTAGCTACTAGCCCACATGTTTCTAACCTTGAAAAATCTGTTCTTGAAGACATGCGATTTGGTAAGAACTTGGTGTACTCAAGACAAAAAAGAAACATTCACATTCCAGGATCTATGCAAGTTCAAGAATCTAACCCGAGTCATTCAAATGAGGTAACAATTTCTGATTTTCCAGCTTTAGAAAGTGAAACTGAACCTCAAAATAATGATGATGATTAGAACCTTCTAATTGCCCTTTGGAAAGGAAAGAGAGTGCACAAAAAGACCACTATACCCCTTGTCACAATACCTCTCTTCTCAATTTCCTTTTTACCTTATTCATACAAATATTTGGGGTCCCTCCACTATTTTTAATGTTTTTAGAGCACGATGGTTTGTGACTTTCATTGATGACTATACTCGAGTCACTTGGGTTTTCTTGCTCAAGCATAAATTTGATGTCAATTCTGTGTTCCTTAATTTTTTTTCAATGATAAAAAATCAGTTTGGTGTAAGTATTAAAATACTAAGATCTGATAATGCTTGGGATTATTTCAATCAAATCATCACTCTTTATTGTTAAAAATAGGGAATAATTCATGAATCTTCATGTGTTAAAACACCACAACAAAATGAGGTGGGTGAGTGGAAAAATGGACATCTTTTCAATCAAACACGAGCATTGTTTTCTAAAATGTGTTCCAAAACATTTTTGGGGGGAAGTTGTTTTCACAGCCACATATCTTATCAATGGACTTCCCACTCAAGTTTTAGGGTTCAGGAGTTCAATGAAGTACTTTCCTCTTTCTATCTAAATTTGTCCATCACAAATCATCTTACATCTTGCACTTTTAGGAGTGTATCATTTGTTCATGTCCATAATCAAAATAGAGGGAAATTTGATCTTCGAGCCCTAAAGTGTGTTTTTTTGAGATATTCCTCAATTTAAAAAAGATATAAGTGCTATCATCCTCCATCTAAGAAATTTTTTGTGTCCAGGGATGTCACTTTCAGTGAGCAAGAAGCATATTTCACCTAAGCTTATCTTCAGGGGGAGAGCTTTAGGGAAGATAAGGTGAGTTTGGAGAGTTTTCTTCTTGAATTGAGTGATCTTTCTCTGCTAACTCAATCCCCTCAGCCCACACCTGTTTAGCCTACATGTTTCTAACCTTGAAAAATTTGTTCTTGAAGACTTGTGATTTGGTAAGAACTTGGTGTACTCGAGACAAAAAAGGGACATTCACATTCCAGAGCTTGTGTAAGTTCAAGAATCTAACTCGAGTTCTTCAAATGAGGTAACGATTTCTGATTTTCCAGCTTTGCAAAGTGAAACTGAACCTCAAAATAATGATGATGGTCGGAACCTTCCAATTGCCCTCAGGAAAAGAGAGAATGCACAAAAAGACCACTATACCCCTTGTCAAACCACCTTTCTTTCCAAAAATTCTCCCCTAACTACAGAGTCTTTCTTGTCAACCTTAACACTGTCACCCTTCCTACTACCCTATCTGAGGCATTATTTGATGAAAAATGGGAGCAAGGCATGGATAATGAAATGGAGGCTCTTGAGAAGAATTGGGAATTGGTCAAATTGCCAACAAGAAAGAGGTTTGTAGGTTGCAAATGGGTCTATACAGTAAAATATAAGGTTGATTGGTTGATTGAGAGATAAGGCAAGTTTAGTAGCCAAGGGATACACACAAACTTATAGAATTGACTATCTAGAAACGTTATGGGAGTTACAATAGTTTGATGTGAAAAATGAATTCTTGCACAAGAGAACTAGAGGATGAGATTTATATGGAAGTCCTACCTGGGTAAGGGAAAAATATGAGTATTGACACAGTGTGTAAGTTGAATAAAACTTTATATGGTCTAAAATAATCTCCTTGAGCATGGTTTGGGAGATTTTTTAGAGTTATGTTGGCTTTAGGATACCATACTTTGTTGATCAAACACTCAACTTCAAGGAGGGATGACAACCTTACTAGTATATGTGAATGACGTCATTTTGATTGGAAATGATGAAAGAGAGCAACTAGTTTTCAGTGAGTGGCTAACCAAAGAATTCGAGATCAAGACATTGGGGAGATTGAAGTATTTCCTAGGAATTGAAGTTGCTCATTCAAAAAGGAGGATTTTTATATCCCAACAGAAGTATGTGACTGATTTGCTTAAAGAGATAGGTCAAGCTGCATGCAAAACAGCAAGTATCCCTATAGACCTGAATCATAAACTAGGGAATGCAGAAGAAGATGCCATAGTGAACAGAGAAATGTATTAACGTCTTGTCAAACGACTCATTTACTTGTCTTGTACTAAACTTGATATAGCTTGTGCAGTAAGCTTGATAAACCAATTTATGCATAGCCCAAAAAAGACTCATTTGCAAGCTGCACATAGGATTCTATAGTACCTCAAAGGATTACCAGGAAGGGGGATTTTGTTTGAAAGAAATAATGATATTACCCTTGAAGGCTACACTGATGCAAACTATGCAGGATCTATTGTTCATAGCCTATCAACAATTGGGTATTGCACTTTTATTGGAGGAAATCTAGTGACATGGAGAAGCAAGAAACAAAGTGTAGTTACATGGTCTAGCATTAAGGCAGAATTTTGTACAATAGCACAAGGCATATGTGAGCTACTATGGTTGAAAATCATCTTTGAAGACTTAAAGATTAATTGGGTTAGGCCAATGAAGTTCTATTATGACAATAAGTCAGCAATAAGTATAACTCACAACCCAGTTCAACATGATCGAACTAAGTACATTGAGATTGATAGGTATTTCATTAAGAAAAAATTGGACAGTGGCCTAATATGCACTCCATATGTATCAACATACGGATAACTTGTAGATATTCTCACCAAAGGGTTGAATAGTTCAACATTTGAGAGGATCGTGTCCAAGCTGAGAATGGGAAGTTCCAATTCACCTGCTTGAAGGGGAGTGTAGAAAAATATATGCATTTATTTTTAGAGATTATATATATATTTATTTTTAGATATTGCACAAATATAGTTTAGGAAATTATTTTTAGGAAAGTTTTTTAATAATATTGTAACCATTCAATGTTATATAAATTCCTAGTGGAGTAATCAATAAAAAGAATATGTTTTGAACCATATTTTTAAGAGGTACACCTAGGACAATTTCCTCGATTACCTCCATGAGCTCTACTTTGTCCCTCTCTTCGCTTGGTTGAACTTGAGAAGCCATCTAAGAAGCCAAAGTTAAACTATCCATAATAGAAGACTGCATTTGAAATGGATGACACGCAGAGAAGAAGGGTGAAAACTTCATCTATGGATAGTACAGTAGGATTAGCTAATATCTGATCACAAGTAGGGGCAAGGTCAGTACTAAGTGTAGCAACAATACAAACCTTGAAGAATTTGTCTCTCTTAACCGATAGGAAGCAGAGAATTGTATTTAGCTTTGATTGATGGCTATCTACCAAGAAAATTAGTAATAGACGTACCCAAATGTCTCAAATTAAGTAAATTAGATATCATTGAATATAAACGCTGAATATTATTAGTATAAAGTGCTTTTGCCTAAGCGCAAACATTATAACAAGTAGTGTAATCCTTGTAAATGGGATGAAGAGATGGATCAATGAACTGCTACAAAAGACTTAATGATAAAGCATTTGCTCTCTACAAGTGATCCTTATCCTTCTGCACGTAATCGAGTTTAGTGGTCAAATGGTCTTGTAGACCTTAACCCATACACCATAATTCCACAGCTTGACATGTAATTGGAACTCTCCATCAACTTTTTTGTTGCAATGGCAGGAGATGGAGATAAGAAACTTGAAAAAGGACTAGTTTTCAATGAGGAAGCATTGTTAGCTATGTTAGATTGAAGACAACCCTAAAAAAGGTTGTAAATAGTGGTGGTTGACGATTGAAGGTGATGGCCAATGGTGGTCGGTGGTAGATAGTGGCAGCCGGTAGTGGAAGATTCTGGCGTTTCTGGGTTTGGATGGCCGGATCTAGAGGAAGCAAGTGCACCGGCATGTGACACCAAAAAAAGGTCGGAAAAGATGGCATGTGGCAACACGTGGCTGCGTTTTTAGTGGCGAGCTTCGGGGGATATGATGTCAGAGAGATGATGAACAAGGTGATATGATTGGATTTTAAATCTAACACCAGAAAATGGCTAGAGATGCACGACGACAGCCAAAGACTTAGGTTTCTAGGTTTTTTTTGTTTTCTTTTCCTTTTTTTTTTTTTTTAGGTGTGGGGGAAAACTAGGGTTTCTCTAAGGCTCTAATACGATGTCAGGAAAAGGAAGACTTAAAAATATTTTATTACTTACAACTAAAAAAGTACACTATATATATATACACACACACAAAAGATACTAAAAATATACTATACTAAAGAATGTGGGATCTATATACAACTCATTAGGGTCTTTCTTGTCATTAATTGATAAAGTGTTCTTTATGTAGTGTAGTGGTGTGTTGTGTTGTATAGTGCTGTAAATATTCGAATGGTGGTGTATTATGTGGTGCTGTGCTGTATATAGTGGAGTTTTGGTGGTGTGAATAGTGTTGTGTGTTGTTATAAGGGATTATTGTGTGGTGAAGTTCCAGTTTAGTAGTGCTAAGGTGTCAAGTAAATAAGTGCCAGCTGGCAAGGGTTTTACCATATAAATAGAAGATCTCAAGTTAGTTAGAGGAGGTTGGTTACAGTTCAGAAGATATTTTTCAGAAGTTGTGCTGAGCACATCTTTGTAGTTAGAAACCCTAACCCTATGTAGTATAATTGCATAATCTAGGTGCTAGTTATTATTATATGGGTTTATTTCATGAGATCTAGGATTTTCTCCTAAGTAGCCCCTAAGTATCAATTATTTTTCATGATATCTAGGGTTCTGGCGTGAACTCTAGATATTGATCTAAGACCCAACGATCAATAAGGATTCAAACCCTAGAATTGAAATTGAATTGAATGAATTAAACATAATCTGACCCCAATCGAACACGCCGAATGGAACCTAAGCTATCACGGATCGATTTTCCCAAGTGTTTAGGATGAAGAAATCAAGATTAGTTCTATTCGCAAGAACTAAAGGAAGAGAGAACTCTCTCAAAAATCTCATTCACAATATGATAAATCTGATAATGCCCTTTCAAATGTCGTACAAAGGAGTTTATATTTGTCATTAATTAAAAGCTAGCGGCCTAAATACATTCAGGGCCGGCTTTGAAATAAAAAAAAAAAACAATGGATGGGTTAGGCCGGCCAGTAGGCCGGCAGCCTTCATAGCCGGCGTACCTTGCCTTTTAAAGGCCGACCAATTCTAGGCTGGCAGCCTAGGTGATAGGTTGGCGGCCTTTCCTTCGCTGGTGGTCGTCAATGCAATTCCGATGTCCTCCGCTTCGTCCCCACTTTGATATATGATGTTCATGAGCTTAAGACTTGTGTTAGAGTTGTGTCGAATCATCTCTTGCTCCTGAAGTTCCACAATCAACCCTTGCAATGCCTCATTCATTAGCTTGGTCCGTGATCATGTCATAGGACTCCCGATACCTTGTAAAGGGTCATTAGCTTTGACTAGCTCCTGAGTGTTGGATGCCTCCCGATCTCTATCATTCCCCTCTTCCTCGAAAGGATTCGTCCTCGAATCACTTGCATCATATAACGAAAGATCAAAAACATTAAAAGTAGCGCTTACATTACCGTATTGACTTGGAAAATCAAGTTTGTAAGCATTGTCGTTGACGCGCTCCAACACTTGAAAAGGTCCATCTCCCCTAGGATGCAATTTGGACTTCCGCTGTGTAGCAAACCTTTCTTTTCTCAAATGTAACCAAACCCAGTCTCCAGGTTGAAAGGTAAGCTTGACACGACCCTTGTTTACTTGTCGAGCATAATGCTCATTCTTCTTCTCAATGTTAGCTCGGGCCTTGGCATGCAATTCCCTAACTAACTCTGCTTTTCTCTTTCCATCAACATCAACAAATTCGTTAGGAGGCAAGGGTAAAATATCCAAGGGAGTCAAAGGATTAAATCCATACACAATCTCAAATGGTGAGTATGATGTAGTAGAATGCACAGCTCTATTGTATGCGAATTCAACATGAGGCAAACAATTTTCCCATTGTTTTAAGTTCTTTTTCAAAACAACATGCAACAATTGTGAAAGGGTCCTATTAACTACTTCTGTTTGACCATCCGTTTGAGGATGTGCAATAGTAGAAAATAACAATTTAGTTCCCAATCGTTTCCACAAAGTGCGCCAGAAATGGCTGAGAAACTTAATATCCCTATCACTTACTATGGACCTTGGCAGGCCCTGCAAACTCACAATTTCTTTAAAGAATAAATTAGCAATATGTGTTGCATCATGAGTTTTAGAACAGGCAATAAAGTGAGCCATTTTGCTAAACCTATCAACAACAACAAATATGCTATCCTTGCCATTACTAGATCGTGGCAAACCTAGAACAAAGTCCATAGAAATGTCAATCCAAGGCTGATGAGGTACAGGTAATGGGATGCATTCTCCATGTGGCATTACTTTGGATTTAGCCTGTTTACACACAATGCATTTTTCACACACAACTTGCACATCATGTTTCATCCTAGGTCAGTAAAAATGCTCATGCAAAATGTCCAAAGTTTTCTGTATAACAAAGTGCCCCATTAGTCCACCCCCATGTGTTTCTCTAACAAGCAATTCACGCAAGGAACATTTAGGAACACAAAATTTGTTTTTCTTAAACGAAAACCCCTCATGCTTATAAAAATCAGCATATGCATGCTCAGAAACAGCACTCCACACTTGACCAAAATTAGCATCATTCTCGTACGAATCCTTGATAAACTCAAATCTAAGCAATTTTCTTTGTAAAGAGGTCAGAAGTAAATACCTCCTGGATAGTGCATCAGCCACTACATTTTCTTTTCCTTGCTTGTATTTGATAACATAAGGAAAAGTTTCAATAAATGCCAGCCACCTAACATGCCTTTTGTTCAACTTACCTTGAGTCTTCAAGAACTTCAAGCTTTCATGATCTGAGTGGATAATGAACTCCTTGGGCCATAGATAGTGCTGCCAAGTTTGTAAAATCCTCACTAATGCGTATAGCTCTTTATCATAAGTAGGATGATTCAATACCGCCCCATTAAGCTTTTCACTAAAGTAAGCAATTGGCTTGGAATCCTGCATCAAAACACCACCAATACCTTTCCTAGAAGCATCACATTCAATTTCAAAGACTTTCAAAATTAGGTAGAACAAGCAAAGGTGCATTGGTCAGCTTTTCTTTCAAAGTATTGAAAGCTTTCTCATGTATTTCAGTCCACTTAAACTCAGCATTTTTTTTAACGAGGTCATTTAAAGGAGCAGCTATAAAACTAAAATCCCTCACAAATCTCCTATAAAAGCTTGCTAAGCCATGAAAGCTTCTTACCTCATTAGCATTCTTAGGTGTTGGCCATTCCTTGATCGCTTTTACCTTCTCCTCATCAACATAAATCCCCTGTGCATCTACAATAAAACCCAAAAACACCACAGACTCCATGCAAAAGGTACATTTCTTTAAATTTGCAAATAACTTATTTTCTCTCAAAACATTGAAAACCATTTGCAAATGCTGAACATGTTCTTCTAGACTTTTACTGTAGACTAAAATGTCATCAAAATAGACTACAACAAATTTTCCTATGAAAGTACGAAGAACATGATTCATTAATCTCATAAACGTATTTGGTGCATTTGTTAAACCGAAAGGCATTACCAACCACTCATAGAGACCATATTTGGTTTTAAAAGCGGTTTTCCATTCATCTCCTTCTCTCATGTGTATTTGGTAATAACCATTCTTTAAATCAACATTTGAAAACAAACACGCACCATGCAGTTCATCAACATATCATCAAGCCTAGGTATGGGATTTCGGTACTTAACTGTGATTTTGTTGATGGCTCGACAATCCACACACATGCGCCATGATCCATCCTTCTTTGGAACCAGAATAACAGGAATCGAACATGGGCTAAGGCTCTCTTTCACAAAACCCCTTTCTACCAATTCATCCACTTGCCTCGGAATCTCCTTTGTCTCCTCTGGATTTGCTCTATAGGCTGGTCTATTTGGAATCGAGGCACCTGGAACGAAGTCGATTTGATGCTTAATACCTCTCAACAGAGGTAATCCACTAGGTATCTCCTCAGGGAACAAGTCAGCAAACTCTTGCAAAAGAGAAACAACAACTGCAGGCAAAGAAGGGTTAAGATGGTCAGTGGAAAAATAAACATCCTTGTACATCAGTACAAGTAAGTGCTGTTTTGCCTTCAAGGCACCTTCAATCTCACTTGCCTCGCCAATTTCACTCGTGTTTCCCTCTAATTCTTCTCTCTCATGGCTCACAAGTGTATTTTTACCACTCGCTTTCACAATCTCGCTCTTCTTTTCTTGTTCAATCTTATGTTTCCCCCTCTCTCTGAACTCTCTAGCGATCCTCAACTGATCCTCACTAGCCTCCCGAGGATTAAGGGGTGTCAAGACTACCTGTCTTTTGTTCAGAATAAAGGAATGCCTATTATGATACCCATCATGGGTGACCTTTCTATCAAACTGCCAAGGTCATCCCAATAAGATGTGGCAAGCCTGCAAGGTACCACATCACACAATACCTCATCACAGTATTTCCCTATAGAGAAAGAAACCAGTACCCTCTTGATCACTTTAACTTCCCCACATTCACTCAACCACTGCAACTTATAAAGCTGATCATGCTTCATAGTTTTCAGGCTCAATTTATCAACTAATAACGTGCTAGCAACATTTGTACAGCTACCACTATCAATAATCAAACTACACACCTTGTTATTCACATGGCATCTAGTATGGAAGATATGCTTTCGCTGCACTTCATCACCCTCATTCTTAGGTTGAGTATTGAGAATCCGCCTGATAACAAGAAATTCTCCCTTTACAGGACCTTCCATATCCACATCACTACAATCTTCCAGTGGGGGCATGTCATCATCATCCCTTGAACTCACACTCTCCACATCACCACTCTCCAAAAGGATCATCGCCTTAGTGTTTGGACATTGCGATGCAATATGCCCATATCCTTAGCACCTGAAACACTTAATGTCATGTAATCTAGAAGTAGATTTGGTTTCAATGTTACCTTTCGAATAAGATGTAGGTGCCTTAGCCTTCTCTTCCTCCTTAGCTTTTGGTGATGATTTATTATTCTTTCAATTCGACTTCCATGATGAACTAGAAGTTGAATTATACCTGGAAGAACTTGAAGCTGGATTATACCTTGAAGTACTCTTTGCCTTCAATTTCTTCTCAATCTTGATCGCCTTATGCAACAATTCCTCAATATCTACAAAATGCTGTAGATCAACGATACCAGCGATCTCCCTATTCAAGCCAGTAATGAACCTAGCCATTGTAGCTTCATCATCCTCTTCTACTTTAGCTCTAATCATGGCTATTTCCATTTCTTTGAAGTAATCCTCTATACTTTTGGACCCTTGTGTCAAGCTTTGCAGTTTCCTATGTAAATCCCTAAATAATGGGTAGGAATGTACCTCTTCTGCATGATTGTTTTCATCTCATCCCATGTGCTGACAGGTCTCTCCTTATATCGTCTTCTATTTCTAACCAGTTGATCCGACCATACACTCGCATAGTTAGTGAATTCGACTACTGCAAGTTTAATCTTCTTATCCTCTGAATAATTATGGCACTCAAATATGTGATCAACCTTTCACTCCCACTCCAAGTATAATTTGGGGTCATTCTTCCCTTGAAAGGGTGGTATTTTCATCTTTATGCTACCTAAATTATTATCTCTCCTTTGTGTATTGTCTCTCCTCATCACAAAATTATACTCTCCCACTTCAATATCGTCTTATAATTCCATTCTCACTCCCCTCCTCGGAAGCCTCTCAAATCTTCGACCCACTGTAGTGCTACCCGTGGGCTCCCTACTCTGCTCGATCCTATCTATCCTTTGTTGGACTGGCTCTAACTCAGCCCTTATCATTTTTCTCATTTCACTCAACAACGCATCAAACATCAACTTATTATCTCCTACTCCCTTCTCCCTTTCAGGTGAACTTTGGCCAGACATGTTTGCTGCAACAAAGAACGTTAGTAAGAAAAATATATCAAGGCCTCACAATTCACTCCCTCACGTGTTTACGCTCAAAGATGAAAATTCACTCGTGTGTAACACAAATTTTGGGACTTCTCACGATATTAATCTTACACTGTATTTTTCCTTTATGAGTCCTTGTTCTAGAACTAACTCAACGAAATTTCTTCAAATAAACGATTAGGATAAATCAATGTGACAACTCAAAAAAAAAAAAGCAACGAATAACGATGACAAACTCAATGATCGGAATGGAATATGAACGACTTGACAAGAAAAACAATGAACTCGGACAGTTTATCCAATGAAATAAAATATCAATGGGAATTCAATCAACATTCAACAACCCCCCCCCCCCCCCCCCCCCCCCCCCCCCCCTTTTTTTTTTTAATTTCACGCCAAGAATTGCTATTTGGAATGTGATATTCCTTGACTATAATAAACAACGAGCAAGTGGATCTATTGGCCGAAGGAGACAATGAAAAAGGATTCTAAGTCCTTTAATGAAATCGGTAATGGAATGTATAAATATATATTATATGTCGATGGAATCTGGAACAATGGGAAATCACAAGAAGCAATTGTGCGACCAAACGACGACAGCAATAAACAATGGGATTAACGAGCCAAATTCCTATGAACGATTTTTTTTTTTTAATAGACTACAACAGAAAATTCACACAATCAGTGAACAAATAAAATATGAACAAGGATAGAAATTACCTGATTTAATGAGCCTCAGCTCTGATACCAAATGACGCGAACCCTAGATATCGATCTAAGACCTAACGATCAATAAGGATTTAAACCCTAGAATCGAAATTGAATCGAATGAATTAAACGTAACCCGACCCCAATCTAACACGTCGAATGGAACCTAAGCTATCACGGATCGATTTCCCCAAGCGTTTAGGATGAAGAAATCAAGATTAGTTCTATTTGCAAGAACTAAAGGAAGAGAGAACTCTCTCAAAAATCTCATTCACAATATGATAAATCTGATAATGCTTTTTCAAATGTCGTACAAAGGAGTTTATATTCGTCATTAATTAAAAGCTGACGGCCTAAATACATCCAGGGCCGGCTTTGAAAAAAAAAAAAAACAACGGATGGGTTAGGCCGGCCAGTAGGCCGGCGGTGTAAATTCCAAGGCCGGCAGCCTACATAGCCGGCGTACCTTGCCTTTTAAAGGCCGGCCAATTCTAGGCTGGCAGCCTAGGTGATAGGTTGGCGGCCTTTCCTTCGCTGGTGGTCATCAATGCAATTCCGATGTGCTCCGCTTCGTCCCCACTTTGATATATGATGTTCATGAGCTTAGGACTTGTGTTAGAGTTGTGTCGAATCACCTCTTGCTCCTGAAGTTCCACATTCAACCCTTGCAATGCCTCATTCATTCATTTGGTCCGTGATCGTGTCATAGGACCCCCGATACCTTGTAAAGGGTCATTAGCTTTGACTAGCTCCTGAGTGTTGGATGCCTCCCGATCTCTATTAGGTTCTCTCTAACTATCCTTAAACACTTTAATAGAATTGGTAAATTTGGGCTGTTGCAATTCCAATTCCAATTCCAACTTGCCTACCTTCAATGTGAGGGCTCCTTGTCCCCACCTCCATAGCATAGTAAACTAACTCTCAAATTGCCCTTCGGGTTCACTTTTCTCTTCCTGCTCCTTCTTATCCCTCTTGAGGACAGCTCTCTTGATACACTTTCAAGCTGCTGTGACATCACCTCAAATTGCACACCATCATTTTTGTACATAGCCATGAAAGCTCCAAACTGCTGTTGGGAGTTACCAAATCTCTTCCATATTGCCTTGCTTTGACACTAATTTGTTACATGATCATGTTAAAGCTCTTATATTTGATCTATTGACTATAAAATCAGGTCATGATCTTTGTCTAGGGGTCTTCTTGCCTTGCTTCCCTATGTTTACTTAGGCTTTAGGCTTATTAGAGAGAACACAATCACCTTTGGTTAAATGATTTCTTTTTTTTTTTTTAATGAAAGTGATAGTGTATGAAAATCATGGACATAATTCTATTGAGTGCTTCTCAGAGGTAGATTGGGTAGGATCCAAGATAAACAGAAGATCCACTACAGTTTCTTGTGTTTGTTGGAGGAAATTTAGTTTCATGGAAGATTAAGAAGCAAAGTGTTGTGCCCCTCTCCTCTAATTTAAATATGGTACTATGACACAATTAGTGTGTGAAATAATGTTGATTCATCAGCCGCTAACTAAGGTTGGCTTTATGGTGCCAATATTTGCAAAATTATGGTGCGACAATCAAGCTACTCTCCATATTACATCTAATCATGCGTTTCACGAACGAACTAAGCATTTTGAAATCGATTTTCATTTTATTTGTGAAAAAGTAAATGAAATTTACTCTTGATAGGATACGTGAAGACTATGAAACAACTAGGAGATATGTTTACAAAAGCTCTATGATGGGAATCAAGTCATCTCAATTGCAAATGCATCTATCATTGTTTCAAGACAACAATCAATGACTCAAGCTAGCATGGAACTTAAAAACGGGCAGCTTTCTTTTGAAGATATGACTATGCAAAGTTGAAGGCCGGCAGTGTACTTTAAAGGCCAGCTATAAAGGCCGACGGTGTAGCCATTTTAGGCTAGCAACCTAGCCTTCCTCAAGGCTAGTGGCTTACAATTTAGGCCAGTTAATTTTATGTTGTTTCAAACCAATTTCTTTGTAATAGAACTTTGCCTTCTTATATACATTTTGGGGGAATAGAAAGAGGACATAATTGGATATTTCAGAAATACAAAAGTTTGAGTTTTCTCTCATTCTTCTTATACTCTTATCAATCCTAGAATTGTGGCAAGTGACAGTATCGGGATTGTTGTGTGTCATATCAACAAAACCGTGCTAGGACTATTCTCTTACTAATGCGTCATATCTGATAAGGGTTTAGGGTTTTATCTTGTTATTGTTATTTGTTTTGGATTACTTGTTATGAATCGTCGGTTGGATTTGCAATTGCTTGATTTTGCATTGGAATTAGGCATATCATAATTTGATATCAAAGCAAGGCTGAGAGAAGGATTGTAACATGGGATTGCTTGAATGGGAAATGAAAAATTAGTGTTTATGCCATGGGCACCTTGAATTGTTTGATTGTGAATTGAAGATAGGATTATTGTATGATGTGTGTCGTGATTAATTGAGTACTGTGAATTGATATTAGGGTTTATACCATGGTTTGTGTGATTGTGATTTGGGGATTGAGTGAAGGTTGCGAATTGGAGTTTATGCTGTGATTTGTGTGATTGTAATTTGGAGATTGGGTGAAGGTTGAGAATTAGGCTTTATACTATGAATTGTGTTGTAGGTTGATTGAATTGGAATTGGAATTGAACGAGGATTGACATTAGGGTTGTGTTGCGGTGTGTGTGTGATCGTGATTTGGGAATTCTTGTGTGGAGATTGCAATTTAGCGAAGTATGTCAAATGATAGTATGAATGGAGGAATTGGGAATGAAGCCAACAATCAGGTTGGAGGAGGAGGTCAAGGATGTCGTGCTGCGGGTGGTAGGAGAAATTTAGAAGAATAGTTACAGGATCTAACCACTATTGTTGCTAATCTAGCAATGCGGGTGGATTAAATGGCATTACCCCAACAGCCAGTAGCAAATCTACAGGCATCCTTACCTCAGGTAGCCATAAATGATGTATGTAGGGAAGAAGCATTAGGAGGAAATATGGGTAGGTGAGTTGGAGGAGATTATCATGCTTACAGGGAAGCAAGAGATGATAATTTTGAGGATGAATTCTATCCTAACTGCAAGTTTAGGCCACTTAGGGGTTTAGAATATATGAAATTATAGATGGCTTTATTTGCTAGAAGGGGATCTACAGAGGATTATCTTGACTGGGAGGATAAGGTGGAAGGACTTTTTGAGTGTTATGAGATCAATGGCAACACTCGAGTACGTTTGGCAGTAGTTGAGTTTACGGTATGCCGCCTTATGGTGGAAGAACATTGTGGCCAGTAGGAGGAGAGATGGATGCTGAAATACATACTTAGCAAGAGATGAAACGGGTTATGAGGAAGAGGTTTATACTAAAGCATTACAGATAGGAACTATTCATGCGTCTTCAAACATTGAAACAAGGAAGCAAAACTGTGGATGAGTATGTCCAAGAGTTTGAGAAACTAATGATTCAATGTGGAGCAGTTGAACCTCCTAAACAAACGATAGCACAACTTGTGTCCGGGCTAAAGTATGAGATCGCTTGTATTATGGAGCTACAGTGATATGATAGACTTGATGAGGCCATCTAGTTGGCTTTGATAGTTAAGAGACAGAAGCATTCTAATCCTTATAGAGCGGTGAGTAATAGGTATGAATCCTCTAACAGATTATATGGGTCAAACAGTAAGCATGTTGATAAAGGGGGATATGATAAGAATACGGAAGAGAATATAATTGTTATTGACGTTAGAGGGGAGAAAGAATTTTTTGGAAAGGGGAAAGCAGTTGCTGGGGCTAAAATTAAGCAGATAGTGATTGGGTTATCAGGTGGAAAAACTTATCAAATCCAATGCTTCAAATGTTTGGGTTTTGGACATATGATTGCTCAATGTCCAAACAAAAGGGTGATGACTGTTATGGAGGTGAAGAGTAAGGATGAGGAGGAAGAGATACATGAGCCAATAGATTTGTCAGCAGTGCTAGATGAATATTATGGGGATGTAGATGCTGAGACACATAAAGGTAAAGGGAATGATCAATATTTAACTATCAATGTGTTGCATAAGGTGATGACTACTTTTCCTACTAATGAGAAAGAACAGATTTCCTACAGGGTCTGATACGAACCACGCCCACGTGTGACGAAATCCAATACCAATACGTTCGGAATTGCTATCCAAGATGCCAAACAATCGAGTGGAAACGGCAACCCGTTGCCTATAAGTGAGGCAAGAACCTTGGTATATTATGTGGATGCCACAATCGAGATGAAAGACCGATTGATAAGTCGGGATGAACGTCACGAAAGAAAATCCGATAAGTTCAAGGAAAGTTCTTTAAAGAACCAAGAGAGAAATTCTCTCAAAAGTGTTATTCAAACTTGTATGTTGTTGTTGTATGTTCTCAACCCTAGAAGCTTTATATTAAGGTTTACAATTCGTAATAATAAAAGCCCAAAACGACATAACATCATTAAGTTGCGGAAAAATAACAAAACAGGGACTTAAAGGCCGGCGGCGTAGGAGTGAAGGCCGGCAGCGTTAGAGTAAAGGCCAGCGGCGTTGGAGCCGGCGTAGAGCATATACACGGCCATGCCTTTCTAGACGTGTATGTTTCTGTAGATATTCTTGACACCATACACGGCCGTGCCTTTGAACCGTGTATACGACCGTGTATGTTTCTGTGGAGCCTCCAGACTCACTACACGGCCGTGCCTTGTAAAGACACGCCCCCTTCAACCCGTATCCGTTATGACTTGTACAAGAGTAAGGGCATTCTCATGGTTGTTCCAATCCTTTTCGGCTTCATAGTTGCTCCAATCCTTTCCGGCTTCGTAGATATCCTTTATCAACCCGTTAAGTGCTTCCTTGAATCGTTTCGCTCGAGTTCTTGTGATTGGTCCAGGTGGCACTTCAAGAGGATCCACATTCCATCTTTTTGCTTGGCTCCCATCATGGCTCTCATCAGGGTCCAAGGTAACCTTTGTGCTCTTTTTATTGATGGTGATAGTTACACCAATTTAGTGGCTGCTTATCTAGTTAATAAATTGAAACTAGTCACTACCCCACACCTTAAGCCATATAAACTACACTAGTTGAGTGAACAAGTCAGTCTACATATTACTTAAAGGGCTAAGGTTTCATTCAGCATAGGAGAGAAGTACCATGATGAAATTGTCTGTGATATTCTTCCTATGTGCGCATCACATATGCTACTTGGTAAACCATGGTTATTTGACAAGAGAGTATTGCATGATAGGTTTAGGAACACTTATGTGTTTCAAAAGGATAGTGAGCGAATTATTTTGAATGCTATGTCATCAGTTGAGGTGCAAGAAGCACAAAGACTGATTAATAAAACCACTGAAAAGAAGTCTTAATTTGTAGGGCGGAAGGAACTGGAAGAAAACTTGAGTGGAGTGGAGCAGTCTTAGGAGATTCAGAACCTTCATTAAAAGACTTCTGAACATCTTAAGAAGACTCAAGAGCAGCTACGACTTTAGGGCAACAAACGTAGCCAGACTAAGATTTTCAATCAAGGTGACTTGGTTTGGATTCATTGTCGCAAGGATCGATTTCCCTATAAGAAATCACATAAATTTTCACCTAAAACAGATAGACCATTCAAGATTCTGAAGCGCATCAACAACAATGCTTACAAGGTGGAGCTACCAGGAGAATACGGCGTTTCTGCTACATTCAATGTTATAGATATATCACCTTACCTATCAAAAGACCGTCATGATGAACCATTAAATTTGAGGGCAAATCTTCCATAGGCCTAAAGAGATGATGGGAATTAAGTCATCTCAATTACAGATGCATCTATCATTGTTTCAAGACAACAACTGATAACTCAAGCAAGCATGGAACTTAAAAACGGGCAATTTCTTTTGAAGATATGACTATGCAAAGTTGAAGGCTGACCATAAAGGCCGGCAGTGCACCCATTTAGGTTGGCCATAAAGGTTGGTGGTTTAGCCATTTTAGGCCAGCGGCCTAGTCTTCCTCAAGGCCGGTGACTTACAATTTAGGCTAGTTAATTTTATGTTGTTTCAAACAATTTCTTTGTAATAGAACTTTACTGCCTTATATACATTTTGGGGATTGTAACTTTGATAGGTAATTGTATTCAAATTTACAATTTTCACTGATACTACGAGAACAATATATATAGAGACACAAAACCTACCAACTTATTACATATATCACCAATTCTAACACTATTCAAAGCTAACTGTTCTCCAGTTCTGACATGTTCTGTAGAAATCAAATTTTGTTGTATCTTCTCACGGATAAAATGACAATTAATTTCAATATGTTTAGTTCACTAATGAAACATAGGGTTAAATGCAATGTAAAGGGTTACCTGATTATCACACCATAACTGGGCAGGTATAGGCATTTTAAATCCAACTTCAATCAAGAGCTAATGAAGCCATATTATTTCACCTGTTGATTGTACCATAGCTCTGTATTTTGCCTCTTCACTTAAGCAGGATACTGTGTGTTGTTTCTTGCTTTTCTAAGTGACTAGATTTCCTCTAACAAACACACAATACCTAGTGGTGGATCTTCTATCTATTTTGGACCCTACCCAATCAGCATTTGAAAAACTCAATATGATTATGTCTGTGATTTTCATATGCTAAACAACGTTTAAGAGCACCCTTTAGATAACACATAATCTAATCTAAAGTTGCCCAATGATCTACTGTAGGAGAAAACATAAACTGACTTACAATACTGACTTGGTATGCAATATTAGGACAAGTTACTGTGAGATAGTTTAACTTCCCAACTGGATGTCTGTACCTCTTCCGATCCTTGAATAATTCCCCTTCTTTTGCAAGCTGCATATTAGGAGTCATAGGTGTATTGCATGGCTTAGCTCCTAATTTACCTGTCTTAGTTAATAAGTTAAGTACATATTTTCTTACTTTATCAACTCAATTCCTAAGAAATACTTTAGCAGCCCTAAATCCTTAGTATGAAATTGAGTGAGAAGGAATGATTTGAGAGAGGTAATACCGATGCTATCATTTCCTGTAATGATAATATCATCAACATATACAACGAGGATAATTATACCGGTATTAGAATACTTAAAGAATACGGAGCGATCCGATCTGCTCTTTTTTAGACCAAAACTTTCAATTGCTTGACTGAATTTTCCAAACCAAGCTCGAGGACTTTGTTTTAATGACTTCCACAGATGACAAACTTTACCTAACTCCCCCTAAGCAACAAACCCTGATGGTTGCTCCATATAAACTTCCTCTTGGAAATCACCATGTAAAAAGGCATTTTTTATATCCAATTGATATAAAGGCTAAGAATTAAAAGTTGCAATAGAGAAAAATAGACGAATAGTAGTTAACTTAGCCACAGGAGAAAATGTGTCTAAATAATCCACACCATTGGTTCGAGCATATCCCTTTGCTACAAGACGGGCTTTTAGTTGAGCTATTGTTCCATTAGGATTAACCTTGATTGCATATACCCATTTACAACCAATCGCCTTCTTTCCTGCAGGTAAGTCCACTAGATCCCAAGTGTGATTTGTATTCAAGGCATTCATCTCATCAGTCATAGCATCACGCCAACGAGGATGTGAGAGTGCAACATGAAGAGACTTTGGAATGGTCATAGTGTCAAGGGATGCAATAAATGAGGAAGATGATGATGACAAGTGGTCATAAGATACACAAGAAAAAATTGGATAGGTACATTGACGTTTACCTTTACAGAGTGCTATAGGAAGATCAAGATCACTTGTAGCCGTATCCATTGAGGAAGAACAGATTGGTGCAGGGCATGAAGCAGGAGGAACTCGTTGTCGCGAGTATACATATTGAATTGGAGGTCGTGATGGTGGGGACGGTGGTAAGGTACCTGGAGTCTTATAAGTAATATGATAAAGTAACAAATCATCATCCTCTTCCTATTTTGGAGTTTCAATAGATGAAAAAAATGGTGTGTTTTCTACAAAAGTGACATCAATTGATACGATATTTGTCAAGATGAGGACAAAAACACCATTGTCCTTTTTGAACCCGAGAATATCCCAAAAAAATACATTTGAGAGATTTAAGATCAAGTTTAGTAACCTGAGGATGGACATCACGAACAAAACAGGTATTACCAAATATTTTAGGCTCAATAGGAAACAATGACTTCATAGGAAACAATATTGTATAAGGAGTCTCACCTTGTAGAATAGATGAAGGGAGACGATTAACAAAAAAACAGGGAAGACTGCATCAACCCAAAATTGTTTAGAAACATGCATCTGAAATAGAAGTGCTCGTGCAGTCTCAAGAAGATATCTGTTTTTTCATTCAGTCACTCCATTTTGAGAAGGTGTATCCACACAAGAAGATTAATGAAGGATACCATTTTGGAGCATATATGATTGAAATGAGTGAGAGAAATATTCTTTGGCATTATCACTTCTTAATGTATGTATTGAGACATTGAATTGTGTTTTTATTCAACACAAAGGGCGGAAAAATGTGAAAACACCTCTGAACGATTTTCCATAAGATAAAGCCAAGTCATACGAGAATAATCATCCATGAAGGTAACAAAATACCGAAAACCAACCTTAGATGCAACTGGGCATGGACCCCATACATCATAATGAACTAACTCAAAAGGTAGACTAGCCTTTTATTGACTCTAGGTAAACTAGACAAATGGTGGTGTTTAGCAAAATGACAAGAATCATAATCTAAGGTAGAAACTTTATTAAATTGTGGATAAATGGTCTTCAACACAGATAAAGAAGGGTGACTAAACTGGCAGTGAGCTTAGAAAGGTGTTAAGACACTTGAACATGCAACTAACCTCGGTACTTGTGTATCCAATATATAGAGACCACCCAATTTATGTCCTTTACCAATAATCTTTTTTGTCATAAGATCCTGAAACAGACAATAATTAGGAAAAAATGAGATACAACAATTCATTTCGCAAGTAAGTTGACTTACTGATAGTAAGTTAAAGGAAAACTGTGATAAACTTAACACAGAAGATAAGGAAATCAAGGGAGATGGATTAATAGTGCCAGATCCAAGGACAAATGACTTAGAGCCATCTGCTAGAGTGACATTTGTAGGAGAGGTGTATGGTTGGTAAGTGGAGAAGAGATCAAAGTTACTTGTCATGTAATCTATAGTACCAGAATCAATGACCCACTTAGACGATGAGAAAAAAATACACTGAGTTAATTTACCTAATTCAGCAATCGTAAACGTATGATGAGATGAAGCCTTTAGTGCCTCTTGATATTGAGAAAATTTGGCATATTCATTAGTAGAAATTGTTATTGTCTTTTTAGAAGATGAACTTGATGTGGAATCAGTGGAGGCAATGAGTATTGACTGCTTCTTCTGGCCACGATTTTGCAATTTCTTACAAGTACGCTTTGTATGCCCTGGCTCATGACAGTAATAGTAAACAACTCTCGTTGATTCCTGACCTCGAATATGATCTCCACTAAGTTTATATTCTATTATTTTAGTTGTCACCGAAACCATATCTATGATATGTGATTTATTCTCAACCATCTCATCCACACAACAACACCAATCAACACTAGAAGATTAAACCACCACAAACCAAACCCTAAACAACACTAAAAGGTTAAACCAAACCAGAAATGCTAATTTTAACTAGGGAAAACACCTCAATAAACTTAACCAAAAAAAAACAAGCTTTTAAAACCACCAAACTGAAAGAAAAATTAATTTCCCAACAACAATCAAACCAAACTAGAAACTCTAACCTTAGCAAGAGGCACGTGTCCTAAGATGATTTCCGAAATGGCGAGATTGGAATGAAGAATACCGTACCATGAAGACCTAGCAAGAACACGTGGACGAACGAGGGTTACGCATGAAAAAAAAGGAGCGATGGACGGTTTATGTGGCATGTAAGCCTCACGCATCAATCTGTTGGTCATCGAAGTTGGTCAGGGAAGTTCGGCCAGCAATCTTATCTCCTGGAGGGATGGTGAGAAAAAAGAAACACAAACACTCTCCGGAGTGTATGTGGGATACAAATGCTGCTCATTAGATAGCTAGGGTTTAATGAATCCTAAACCTTAATTTTCAAAAAATTTCTATAATTAGACAACTCTGATACCATGTAACTTTGATAGGTAATTGTATTCATATAGAGATACAAGACCCTACCAACCTCTATCAATTTCTACCTAACTAACATGCCTCAAACGAGTATATAATCAGATAATCCCAATTTCTAGGCAACAATCAACGATAATCGAATCTAACAATAGAATCAACGAATGATAATGAAAGATAAACCCTAAACCCTTACCGGATATGATGCACTAGCAAGAGAATAGTCCTAGTACAAATTTGTTGATATGATGCACAACAATCCAATAATGTCACTTACCACAATCCGATGGATTAATAAGAGTAAAATGAAGATCAAATTTCAATTTGCAATTTTTCAAAGGCTCATAATTCCCCCACTCCTTACATTACAACTTATATATAGCAAAAGAAAACAAAATGAGAAAAGTCACAAGATTTTAACCTATTCACCTACATAAGCTGCCGGCTTTGGAATGAAGGCCACCGGCCTTGATTTTGTACGTCGCCAACCTAGATGGCTGGCTTAGATTCCAAAGCCGCCGGCTTTGGAGACTTAGGCCATCGGCCTTGAGGGCAAGTCTAGATGGCTAAGCCATCGGCCTTTGAGGCCGGTTCAAAAGGGGTATGCCACCAGCTTAGATAGGTTCTGCACCGGTCCATGTGATTTGAATCTTCCATCAAATGACTTTGTAAGTGATGTGATTTGATTCCCATCATCTCCTCGAACCTATGGAAGATTTGTCCTCAAATCTGATGATTCCTCTATTTTGAATGAAAATGCTCGAAAGTCACCTGGATTGAAAACCTTAGTCTGCCTATGTTTCCTGTCCTAATGTCGCGGCTGTCTTGAAAACTTCTGAATTTCTTGTGAATGTTCCACTCTGTTCAGTTCGTCTTCCAATGCCTTTTGCCCCACTAATAAAGACTTTCTTTCAGTGGTTTTATTGATCTGCTCCTGGGCTTCATGCACCTCAGTTGGTGATATAGGACTTAAAACAACCCGTTTACCATCTTTCTAAAACACATAGGCAATACTTTCATAAACCCATCATGCAGTACTTTCATATCAAATAACCAAGGCCTACCCAGTAATATATGTGATGTGCACATAGAGAAAACATCGCAATCAACTACATCCCGGTACTTTTTCCATATGTTGATTGGAATCTTAACCCTCTGAGTGACATGCAAATTGTCTCGTTCACTCAACCAGTGTAATTCATAATGCCTATGATGAGGTGTGGTGATTAGTTGCAATTTATTCACTAATGCAGTTGCTATAACATTGGTGCAACTACCACCATCGATAAAAAGGGTGCAAAGATTACGTTAGACCCTACAGTGAATATGGAATAGGTTTTCCCTTTGTATGTCCTCAATATCTAGAGACATTACCCTACACAACACATTAATGGCCAGATATTGATCATTGCCCTTGTCCTCATGTACCTCAACATCTAGATCCCCATAATATTCCTTTAGCATTGCTAATAAATCCGTTGGCTCAAGTACCTCTTTCTTGTCATCTTTACTTTCCACCTCCATAGTAGTCATTACCCTTTTGTTGAGTCACTGAGCAGCCATTTGTCCAAAGCCCATGCATTTGTAGCATTGGGTTTGACGAATCTTCCCAATTGATAACCCTAGCACTATTTGTCTGATATCCGCCCTAGCAACTGCTTTGCGTTTTCCAGAACTTTCCCTCTCCCTATCAGTAACAGTTGCATTTGCTTCCACAGCCTTATCAATCCCTCTCTTGCTGACTATCTGACCTATATAGCTGAGTATTGGATTTATACCTGTTACTCAATGCTCTGTACGGATTAGAGTGCCTCTGCCTCTCAACTTTTAAAGCCAACTAGATGGCCTCATCAAGTGTGTCGTATCGTTGCAGCTCCACTATATAGGCAATTTTATATATGTCAGCCCTTACACAAATCGTGCCAGTTTGCTCAGGATGTTCAATGGTTCCACAACGAATCTTGAGTGCCTCAAATTCTTGGACATATTCGTCCACACTTTTACATCCTTGTTTCAGTGTTTGTAAATGCATGAACAGCTCCCGTCTGTAATGTTCTAGAACAAATCTCTTCCTCAGCACCCTTTTCATTTCCTACCCGGTATGAATCTTAGCATCACCATCTCTCCTCTTGTTGGCCACGAGGTTCTTCCACCATAAGGCAGCATAACTTGTAAACTCAATCGCTGCTAGACGAACTCGCGTATGATCATTAATCTCATAGCACTCGAAAGTCCATCTACCTTATCCTCCCAATCAAGGTAATCCTTTACAGACCCCCTCCAGCAAATGCAGGCATCTGCAATTTTACATACTCCAAACCCTTAGTCGGTCTGAACTCATGGTTAGGATAAAGTTCATCCTCAAAGTTGTCATCCCTCTCTTCTCTGTAAGCATAATACACTCTTCCAACTTGTTTGCCCCTATTTCCCTAAAGCTCCTTCTCTACCCACAACATTAAGGGCTACTTTAGGTGGGGGTGCTTGTGGATTTGCCATTAGCTATAGGGGTAAGGTCATCCGATCGACCCGTGTTACTAAATTAGCAACAATAGTAGTCAGGTCTTGCAACTACTTTTCTACAGTTCCACCTGCAGCACGACGACCCTACACTCCTCCAACTTGGCTGTTGGCCTCATTCTTGATTCCCCCATTAACATTGTCGTTCGATATGCTCAACAGAAATTGCAATCCCAACACAGAATTCACAAGTCACAATCACAAACTACAACAATCCCCAATCGGCACAATCCCAATTACAACCTCCGTTCGATCCTCAGCTCAAATATCCAGCGTAACTACAATCAACCAAGATACACAAACAACAACAGTAGCAACCAACCCTGATTCTATTAATCAATTCAACAATGAAATCCAAAAACCCATAACAGCAGAATCGCACAACCTACAACAACAACGAAGAAAAACCGTAATTTTCAATTGATATGAATTCAAAGAACAAACCCAAATTGAATTGCACAGCAACAACAAAACCGAAATTTGATGATCCATGTATAACCTCAATTCGATAACAATCTACCACAACACTATTTCACTATCTCAAGAACCCTAATTTGTCAAAAGAATTCCAATAGTCACCATCCCTTATCTTAACCTGAGCTCCGATACCAAAAGATGATACACGCCTCAAACGAGTATATAATCAGATAATCCCAATTTCTAGGCAACAATCAACAATAATCGAATCCAACAATAGAATCAACGAATGATAATGAAAGATAAACCCTAAACCCTTACCGGATATGATGCACCGGTAAGAGAGTAGTCTTAGTATGGATTTGTTGATATGATGTACAACAATCCAATACCGTCACTCGCCGCAAACTGACGGATTGATAAGAGTGAAATGAAGATCAAACTTCAATATGCAATTTCTCAAAGGTTCAAAAGTCCCCCACTCCTTACATTACAACCTATATATAGCAAAAGAAAACAAAATGTGAAAAGTCATAAGATTTCAACCGATTCGCCAACATAAGCCGTTGGCCTTGATTTTGTACGCTGTTGGCTTAGATGGCTAGCTTTGGAGACTTAGGCCGCTAGCCTTGAGGGCTGGCATAGATGGCTAAGCCGCTGGCCTTGGAGGTCGGCTTATCTTCTAAGCCGCCGGCCTTTGAGGCCGGTTCAAAAGGGGTACGCCACAAGCTTTTATGGCCGACTTAGATGGGTTCTTCGCCGGTCCATGTAATTTGAATCTTCCATCAAATGACTTTGTAAGCAACGTGATTTGATCCCCATCACTAATTACAATATAGAAATACAACATATTATAACAGGGATATAGAAAGGGGATAGAATTGGATATTTCAGAAATACAAAAGTTTGAGTTTTCTCTCATTCTTCTTATACTCTTATAAATTCTTGGATTGTGGTGAGTGACGGTATCGGGATTGTTGTGCGTCATATCAACAAAATCGTGCTAGGACTATTCTCTTGCTAGTGTGTCATATCCGGTAAGGGTTTAGGGTTTTATCTTGTTATTGTTATTTGTTTTGGATTACTTGTTGTAAATCATCAGTTAGATTTGTGATTGCTTGATTCTAAATTGGAATTAGGCACATCACTCTATGCGGAGCTAGGGTCAACTATATTTTTAATAAGCTGGGTATGATTAATATCTGTGCTCTATCTTGAGGGGGAGTATTATGAAATATAAAATTAATGTGAATTATATTTAGTATAGGACCAGCTATGTGTAATTAGTGTGATTGATTCTCCTTCCTAGTATATTCTCTTCATTTTGTGTATATATATGTATCAACTCATATGAATAAGTGTGAACTTATCCATTTCAATAGTTATCACTAATTAAAATGAGTAGTCAATGAAAACAAAACTTTCATGGTATTCATTTTAGCAACAAGAGTAAAAGTTTCTAGATAATCCACTATAAATTTGAGTGTATGTGGGGTTTGGGGGGTGGGTAAGGTGGGGTTAAGGAGAAAGTCCATTCTTTTTTGCGATGCTTTATTCCAATTCTTTTCTCAATGGACAAAGTAATTGTGTGTTAAACACTAGTAGTGACCCTTATACTAGGAATAGTTTTAGGCCCGTGCATGGTTTTCTAATTTTTTATCTAATATTTTATGAGGTGGTAATATATTAAATGGATACAATTTGTTAATTTCATAATTTAATATTTATTTTTTTATCTATAAAGAGTTAGCTACCAGTGATTAGGGGTGGTGTAAGCATTGGCTTGTGTTATCACAAGTAGTCATGTCACTTGTGGGTTTGATTGTTTCACATTTGCAGATTGGTGTTTATGGTGCTTCATGACATGTAATGCACAAGAGTTCTTGTAGTAACTAGTCACCCAGTTGGTCAAGGCATGCAATTGGAATCGTTGGTCACGGGTTCAAATCCCATAGTTCACTATTTTTTTAGTATGGCCTTCAAGGACCTCTTCTATATGATAAACATAACAGTACCCATTTCAAATTTAAGAATAAAAAACGAAGAATGAAAACAAAAACAAAAGAGAAGGTTGTGTGAACTCTATGGACTTTTACATGTCCCACGGCAGAAGCAAAATGAACGTGCAACTGGTTTCCAACCTATGACCTCTTCGAGCAACATCATTAGCTCTAGCATCTCAAACCAACATAACTGTCGTACTAAATCCACTACCAAATAATTATAAAGTATCTCTATGGTAAAGGGCAAATTGAAAAACTTGAAGTCATTCCATCTTTTATGATTGTTAATGGATCACTTGATTTAGTAATAATCCAAATGCAGACATTTGAGAAAAGGCCTCGGGAGATGATGCTGCGACGGGAGTTTGCTAATGCTGTTGGGTATTTAAACCAAATTCTTTTAGAAGAGAACCATCTCATCTTAATCCATTGGGACTTCCACAAATTTGCAAAGAGGTGTGTTGAACATTTGCGTGTTCATAGCTGTCCACTTTATTTTGAAGATTTGGTATTACTTTTAGATCCCTATTTCCTTTAGTTATTTTCATATGTCTTAACTTTACTGTTTATGTGATTTTTTTAAAGCAAGTCAGCTAATGTCTTAGCCGTCTTGGGTGCTGTGGCAAGCGAAGCCCTTGATTTAACTGGTTTTTACTATAGCGGGAAACCTAGTATTGTCAAGAAGAGATTGACACAATTCAGTCGGACCAGCACAGGAAGGTACTTGGCATTTTTGCATTTCCAGATTAGTAGATGATTTTAAGCATTACCAAAGAAGGTTGATTTTACTGCAGTGCAAATCAAATTCTAGTCTGATATAACTAAAAAACTCAACATGCTGATGTCAACTAACAGTCATGCAATAACCTTCTTGTGTGACAACCTTTATATTTTTATGTACAGGATTGGGATTGGGAAATAGGAGAATTTGGTCAATTATTACTATGGTCTCATTTGATCTATAGTCAAGTTGGTTGCTCTGACAAATGAATCTTAGTTGGTGTATCCTTGTTTGTCACGGCATTATGTACCTTAAGTTTTGGTGCTAAATTAGCGTGCTTGGATGTAATCTTATAGATACAAGATGGATTTATACACCTTTTTTTCCCTCTCTTACAGGGATGCACCTCTGAGGGATTTAAGATCCAATTCTGCAGATCTTGCAAGAGCAGGAAGTGAGAATCTTAGTTTAGGTAGTAGTCGAGGTGGAGATAATGATTTTGGTCAAAATAGGAGAAATGAAAATGAAGGCAGTGAAAAGGTGCGATATCAAAGTGGTGTCCTTCGCACCAACTGTATTGATTGCCTGGATCGAACAAACGTTGCTCAATATGCCTATGGCCTAGCAGCATTAGGCCGCCAACTTCATGCAATGGGTTTAACAGACATGCCTAAGATTGATCCTGATAGTAGCATTGCTGCAGCAGTTATGGATATGTATCAGAGCATGGGTGATGCTCTTGCCCAGCAGTATGGTGGTTCTGCAGCACACAACACTGTAATACCACTTCACACGGAAGGCTGCATACTTTCTCTCCGATGAAGTAATTGTATACTTCTTTGCAATGGTTTGTCTCTACAATAACCTTAGTTTTGATCCTTAGGTATTCCTAGAGAGGCAAGGAAGGTGGAAAGCTACAACCCAGTCCAAAGAGTTCATCAAATCTATTAGAAGATACTACAGCAATACTTACACTGATGGGGAAAAGCAAGATGCAATCAATTTGTACTCTTTGTTATCTTTGCTCTTGGCTAATACATTTTTTATTTGCCTTACTGTTATGGGATGTATTCTCTCTGTTTTTATTCAGGCTTCATTCATGTCTTTTGGCATCTTTCATCATTTGTAGGATGCGAATATTCTTGCATATGGTGATGACTATATATCTTTCATCATTCGTAGGATGTGAATATTCTTGCATATAGTGATGACTTTGTCCTGTCCTTTTCTTTACCTCTATCACAAAACACCATCTTTGTTTTGCTTTTCAGATTTTTGGGTTATTTCCAGCCACAGGAGGGGAAACCGGCTCTGTGGGAATTGGATTCTGATTACTATCTTCATGTGTCTGGAATTGGAGATGACTTTTTCCCTCCAAGGTTAAATATTTCTTGTTTCAATCTAGTATTCTTTGATAAGAGTGAGCTAAATTGAATATTATATATTGGTCGCAGTTTCTTTGTAGTTGGTTTGGCTTCTGTTGATTATTTTTTTCTTTATCCACTTCATGCCAAATTTGAGGGGTTCAAATTTTTCACTTCATCTCAAACTGTCTTCGTGCTTGCAGTCCTCAAGTTAATGCAAAGCCTGAAAGAGCATCTAGGATCCCTCTTGAACCTATTCCAGCTTGCAGAGAAGATTTTTCTAGGATAAAATTGACGTCATTTGATAAATTGATTGAGAAGACCTGTAGTTCAATAAAAAATGTGAGACTTTGCAGTGAACCTGATCAAAGACTGGGTGGTGGTGCTGGAAATTCAGGTGTAGCACCTGATGCAGCGTATGTATCTCTTATCTAAAATGCCTCTTCCATTGTCTTGATCTTTGGATTTCCTTTTGCACTCATGCATGTATCCTGTTTCTGTATTATAAATTTAGATCTACAAGAAGAAATTTTAGGTTAAATAATCTGGTGTCTTGTTGTCTTTATTATTTAAAATTAGGGTTTATGTTTAGGCAATTTAGATGATCTAGGGTTTCTCATTCCTAGGAAAGAAAAATAGAGAGAGAAGAGAAACCTTAATTTTTATTATATTACAAATATTGTACTATATAAATATTTATATACGTATACAAGCAAGGTATTCTATTAACTAAGAGATGTAGGACTAGTATACATATATATCATTGAAGCTTTTTTTTGGGCCAAAAAAAAAAAAAAAAAATATTGTTCTTATGTAACAGGACTTGTTTGCTGAAGTTGAGATGTGAAGCATCCATGCCAGTTTGTACTTAATGAGCTTCATAGGCTGATGTAGCTGTATATTTTTGTTTTTTTGGCAGTGAAATACAGCTTAAAAGCCCAAATTGGCTATTTGGACAGAGAAAGTTTGAGGAAAATGTTGCAGCAGCCAAAGTTGCTTCTCAAGAAAGTTCCAAAGGGGGGTCTCAAGAAGTTGGAGCTGATGCTATTTGTGACCTCAGTTGGCTTTCTTCTCTCACTGACATGGGTGATTACCAAGAAAAGGATATGGATGGCAAAGATATATTCGACAGGTATGACCTTTGTTGTTATAGGTCTTTTGAGATAACTCCTTGCCTGTTTTGCATGCTTCCACATGCATGGGTTGATGTTTGTGGGAAAGTCAAGTTAAAGAAACATGCTAATTGTTAGTGTGGTATATGCTAATTAGAAATCAAACACCGCTTGAATATAGGTCTCGATTTGTGGAATCTAGGATCTCTTAGGCATATATAATCACAAAAGTCAGTGAGCAGCATGTAAACTTATAAAAGTTTCACTGCTACATGGAAGTGTTTTTTGGCTATTGGTTATAATTAGGTGGTGTAAAGTGTTTGTAATGTTTCCATTTTTTGATGAATTACATTGATAGCTAATTTTTGTCTGTTTCCCTCTCTATTGAAAGGTGGTGATGGTTATCTAACATTGACTTCAATAAATAAGTTTTTTTTTTTATGTTGTTGTTATAAATCTCCAGGTATCTTGCATTGACTTCAATAAATGAGTCAAATGACTTGTGTGGTGGAACATTGCTTGGTGATCAAGATGAAAATAGTGAGATATATATGCACTATGCTGAACTATGTCAGGTAACTATTTGAAAATTGAATAGCCTTCTGATCGTGCATGATTAAATGCCTGCCACTAGCAAATTCCTTAACAAGCTTCTTTCATAGATTCTTTTTCTTTTATTGGGTTACATGGTTTTTACCGACAGCATTTAGTGAGATTGTTAGATAATTTCAGAACCAAATGATGTTTTAATGTCTGGTAATTTACCTCCATTCCTCCTTTGGAGAGCTAAATGATCTGCATTCTTTTAGGCCCTTAAGCCTTGGTGATTGGCTTATTATATACCTCCTCTTTGGTTTACCTAAATGTGCCATTGTTTACCATTGATCAGTGATGAGTCCTCTCAAAGTGTACCAAGTATGTATATATTTGCTTTACTCAAGAAAAAGTACATATATATATATATAGGGTAAGTAGCATCAGTTGGTACACGAGAATAGTTGCCTAAAAAAAAAAAAAAATGTTGGCTGAAGTTTGGAACAATGTTATATACCTCAGCCCATATGTAAAATTTTAATGAAAAATAAAGCAAAAAGAGTACCCGAAATCCATGGAAATTCTACTAAAAAAATTAACAAACAATTTTCAATATTAAATTGATTGCATTATTCTCTTCAACGTAGGTTCCACAAACTTATCAACATTTCTCTTTTGCATATGGTTGATGTAAGAACAACATGCCTAAGTCCGTTCTGTTCTACCTCAGTATATACCCTCTGTGAAGGCAAATTATGTACTAGTGCTTTAAAATATCTCTCTTTTTGAATGTAAAAACACCATGTGAATCTCATTTTACGGTGCAATATAGCATAACCAATGCTAGTTAATACCAGGAAAATATGATTTCTCTAAAATCGAATTGTTACTGGCAATTGATTATCTTATCAAATTGAATCTCATTGTTGCAATGTGTTCAATGCAACAGGGCACTGCTCTTGACCCATTCCAAGATGATTCAGAGAGGGAGAAGCACTATGTTGAGGTTCTAAAATCGAGCACTGTAGATCTAATTGATGACCCAAAAGTGGAAGCAGAGTTCGAAGCAGCTCTAAGACAATATGATCAAATTGGTACCGATATGGGGATTATCCCCAAGTCATGTAAAGTATTTGCTGATGATCCTAGTCGTCTGACAAGATGGATTATTGGTGATAAGAAGCTAGAAAGGATATGAGAGATCATTTTAATATGTAAATACAAAACGGTATGAAGGTTGACAAATATGGTGGTGTAGTCATTTGTGAAAAAAAGATTGAAAATTTGTGATTATCCAAAAGACAGCTTCTTCTTCAAGGTCAACAGATATTTCATTGTGAGCCTCTTTGATCTCCATCTAAAGTGCATCTCTAATGAGTAAATCCTTTTAATTTTTTTTTTTTTTTGGTTTTTTGATATTTTCAATTTATGAATTATTTTCATTTTTTAACTTTGATTTTTGGTTTGTTATTTTTTTTTTTAATTTTTTTATCTTCTGAGTTATTTTAATTTTTGATTTTTGATTTTCTTTGTTTAGTTGATTTTTTTTCATTTAATGATTTATTAATTTTTATTTTTTGATCTTTTTTCACTTTTTAACTTTTTGATTTTTTTATGTTGATTTTTTTTATTTTTTTGCTATTTTAATTTTTCCTTTTTTATTTTATTTACTATTTATCTTTTTATTTTTATTCTGTTTTCATTTTACAATTTTTCACTTTCTTCTTTTTTGTCTTTATTATTATTCATTTTTTTCATTTTGATTTCTTTTTTTTTTCATTTTAGATTTTTTATTTTATTACATTTTTGGATTATCTGAGTTTTATTTTTTTTTCAAAATTTTTTATTTGTTGATCTTTTTGAATTTTTGTCTTTCCTCTTTTTTCATTTCTTTTTATTTCCTGACTTTTTATTTTTTTGTTTTTTATTTTTTTCCATTTCTATTTTTGATTTCATGAATTTTTCTTGTATTTTACATTTTTTATTTTTCTTTTCTTTTTTTCATTTCTTGATTTTTTTTTGTTTTGTTTTTCTTTTTTTAGTCCGTTGAATTTTTTCCTTTTTTGATTTTTCATTTTTTTTTCTTTTCAATTTTTTATTTTTCTATTTCTCGATTTTTTGAAAACTGATTTTTTTTAAAAAGGAAAAAAATCAATAACTCAAAATTCACAAAATCAAAAATCAAAAAATGAAAAAAAAAAAAGAAAAAGTCAAAAAAAAAAGAACAGCCAAAGAAAATGAAAAAAATAAAAAATTGAAAAAAAATCATAAAATAAAAAAATTGAAAAATCGGAAAACAAAACAAAAATCAAAGAATTCAAGAATAAAAAAAAAAGCAAACAGTGAAAAAAAAATTAAAAATTAAAAAATCAAAAAAATGAAAAAATAGAAAAATAAAAAAATCAAAGACATGACAAATGAAAAATAATTAAAAAAATAAAATAATCAGAATATGAAATGTTCATAAAACCAAAAAAATGAAAAAGAAAAAGAAAAATGTCAAAAAATAAAAGAAAATAAAAAAAAATTAAAAATAAAAGGATAAAAAATAAAAAAGTTAAAAAAATCAAAAGATGAAAACAAAAACATAAAATCAAAAGATCAAAAAAAAAAATTAAAAATGAATAAGTGAAAAAACAAAAAAAATCAAAAAATCAAAAAAACAAATATCAAAAAAAAAAAAAAAAAAAAAGCAAAACATTAAAATGCGGCAAAATAAAAAATAAAAAACGAAATATCAAAAAATAAAAGAAATCGTAGTCAAAAAACAAAAAAAATAAAAAAAATCCAAAACCCGAAAAATAAAAAATAAAAAAGGTAAAAATTGAAAAAATTAAAAAAATGATAATAAAAAATAAAAGTCAAAGCATTAAAAAAATCAATGAATCAAAAAGTAAAAAGTGAAAAAATGATAACATGTAAAAAGAAAAAAATAAAAAAATTAAAGAAATCAAAATATGAAAAAAAATCAAATAAATTGAAAATGTAAAATAAAAAAATAATAAGCCAAAAATTTTAAAAATTTATAAAATTAAATAATAAAAAGGTAAAGAAAATCAAAATAAAAAATTACAGAGTAAAAAATGAAAAAATTCAAAATGTCAAAAAAACAAAAAAAAAAGGAGCATAAGAAATCAAAATATCAAAAAATTAAAAGAAACATAAAAAATAAAAAATGGAAAATCAGAAAAATCATGAAATCATAAAATTAAAAGATAAAAATATAAAAAAAAATCTTAAAATAAAAAAATGAAGAAATAAAAAAATCAGAAGAAAAAAAAATCATACGTGTCAGTTCGCCGGACAAACTTATTCGAATTAAAAAAAAAAAGTATTTTTTAAAATACTATTTTGAAATGACATATTAAGATTACAATTTTAAAATGTAAAAAAATCGAGTATTCAAATATTGTCATTACAAACATAGCTGCTACAAATATCATCGCTGCAAATGTTGTCAACGTTGTTGCTGCCATCGCGATAAAAATGTCACGGCTACAATTTTAATCACTCTATGTATTGTCACTATAAATGTCCATGTCGTTACTCAACCAAAGTAGCTGCAATTACCACGACAACAAATGTTGTCGTCGAAAATATTGCCACTACAAACATTCTAACCACAAATATCATTGCGGCAGTTGTCACCGCAAATATTGTCGTTACAAACATAGCTGCTACAAATATCTTCGCAACAAATGTTGTCAACGTTGTTGCTGCCATCGCGATGAAAATGTCACGGCAACAATTTTAATCACTCTATGTATTGTCACTATAAATTTCCAAGTCGTTACTCAAAAAAAGTTGCTGCAATTACCACTACAACAAATGTTGTCGCTGCAAATGTTGTCACTACAAACATTCTAACCACAAATATCATTGCGGCAGTTGTTAACGCAAATATTGTCGTTACAAACATAGCTGCTACAAATATCATCGCAACAAATGTTGTCAACGTTGTTGTTGCCATCGCGATAAAAATGTCACGGCTACAATTTTAATCACTCTATGTATTGTCACTATAAATGTCCATGTCGTTACTCAAACAAAGTAGCTGCAATTACCACGACAACAAATGTTGTCGTCGAAAATATTGCCACTACAAACATTCTAACCACAAATATCATTGCGGCAGTTGTCACCGCAAATATTGTCGTTACAAACATAGCTACTACAAATATCTTCGCTACAAATGTTGTCAACGTTGTTGCTGCCATCGCGATGAAAATGTCACGGCCACAATTTTAATCACTCTATGTATTGTCACTATAAATTTCCAAGTCGTTACACAGAAAAAGTTGCTGCAATTACCACTACAACAAATGTTGTCGCTCCAAATATTGTCACTACAAACGTTCTAACCACAAATATCATTGCGGCAGTTGTCAACGCAAATATTGTCGTTACATACATAGCTGCTACAAATATCATCGCAACAAATGTTGTCAACGTTGTTGCTGCCATCGCGATAAAAATGTCACGGCTACAATTTTAATCACTCTATGTATTGTCACTATAAATGTCCATGTCGTTACTCAAACAAAGTAGCTGCAATTACCACGACAACAAATGTTGTCGTCGAAAATATTGCCACTACAAACATTGTAACCACAAATATCATTGCGGCAGTTGTCACCGCAAATATTGTCGTTACAAACATAGCTGCTACAAATATCTACGCTACAAATGTTGTCAACGTTGTTGCTGCCATCGCGATGAAAATGTCACGGCCACAATTTTAATCACTCTATGTATTGTCACTATAAATTTCCAAGTCGTTACTCAAAAAAAGTTGCTGCAATTACCACTATAACAAATGTTGTCGCTGCAAATATTGTCACTACAAACGTTCTAACCACAAATATCATTGCGGCAGTTGTCAACGCAAATATTGTCGTTACAAACATAGCTGCAACAAATATCAATGCAACAAATGTTGTCAACGTTGTTGCTGCCATCGCGATAAAAATGTCACAGCTACAATTTTAATCACTCTATGTATTGTCACTATAAATGTCCATGTCGTTACTCAAACAAAGTAGCTGCAATTACCACGACAACAAATGTTGTCGTCGAAAATATTGCCACTACAAACATTGTAACCACAAATATCATTGCGGCAGTTGTCACCGCAAATATTGTCGTTACAAACATAGCTGCTACAAATATCTACGCTACAAATGTTGTCAACGTTGTTGCTGCCATCGCGATGAAAATGTCACGGCCACAATTTCAATCACTCTATGTATTGTCACTATAAATTTCCAAGTCGTTGCTCAAAAAAAGTTGCTGCAATTACCACTACAACAAATGTTGTCGCTGTAGATATTGTCACTACAAACATTCCAACCACAAATATCATTGCGGCAGTTGTCAACGCAAATATTGTCCTTACAAACATAGCTGCTACAAATATCATCGCTGCAAATGTTGTCAACGTTGTCGCTGCCATCGCGATGAAAATGTCACGGCCACAATTTTAGTCACTTTATGTATTGTCACTATAAATGTCCATGTCGTTACTCAAACAAAGTAGCTGCAATTACCACGACTACAAATGTTGTCGTCGAAAATATTGCCACTACAAACATTCTAACCACAAATATCATTGCGGCAGTTGTCACCGCAAATATTGTCGTTACAAACATAGCTGCTACAAATATCTTCGCAACAAATGTTGTCAACGTTGTTGCTGCCATCGCGATGAAAATGTCACGGCCACAATTTTAATCACTCTATGTATTGTCACTATAAATGTCCATGTCGTTACTCAAACAAAGTAGCTGCAATTACCACGACAACAAATGTTGTCGTCGAAAATATTGCCACTACAAACATTCTAACCACAAATATCATTGCGGCAGTTGTCACCGCAAATATTGTCGTTACAAACATAGCTGCTACAAATATCATCGCTACAAATGTTGTCAACGTTGTTGCTGCCATCGCGATAAAAATGTCACGGCTACAATTTTAATCACTCTATGTATTGTCACTATAAATGTCCATGTCCTTACTCAAACAAAGTAGCTGCAATTACCACGACAACAAATGTTGTCGTCGAAAATATTGCCACTACAAACATTCTAACCACAAATATCATTGCGGCAGTTGACACCGCAAATATTGTCGTTACAAACATAGCTGCTACAAATATCATCGCAACAAATGTTGTCAACGTTGTTGCAGCCATCGCGATGAAAATGTCACGGCCACAATTTTAATCACTCTATGTATTGTCACTATAAATGTCCATGTCGTTACTCAAACAAAGTGGTTGCAATTACCACTACAACAAATGTTGTCGTTGCAACTATTGTCACTACAAACATTCTAACCACAAATATCATTGCGGCAGTTGTCACCGCAAATATTGTCGTTACAAACATAGCTGCTACAAATATCATCGCTACAAATGTTGTCAACGTTGTCGCTGCCATCGCGATGAAAATGTCACGGCCACAATTTTAATCACTTTATGTATTGTCACTATAAATGTCCATGTCGTTACTCAAACAAAGTAGCTGCAATTACCACAACAACAAATGTTGTCGTCGAAAATATTGGCTCTACAAACATTCTAACCACAAATATCATTGCGGCAGTTGTCACCGCAAATATTGTCGTCACAAACATAGCTGCTACAACTATCATCGCTACAAAAGTTGTCAACGTTGTTGCTGCCATCGCGATAAAAATGTCACGGCTACAATTTTAATCACTCTATGTATTGTCACTATAAATGTCCATGTCGTTACTCAAACAAAGTAGTTGCAATTACCACGACAACAAATGTTGTCGTCGAAAATATTGCCACTACAAACATTCTAACCACAAATATCATTGCGGCAGTTGTCACTGCAAATATTGTCGTTACAATCATAGCTGCTACAAATATCTTCGCATCAAATGTTGTCAACGTTGTTGCTGCCATCGCGATGAAAATGTCACGGCCACAATTTCAATCACTCTATGTATTGTCACTATAAATTTCCAAGTCGTTGCTCAAAAAAAGTTGCTGCAATTACCACTACAACAAATGTTGTCGCTGCAGATATTGTCACTACAAACATTCCAACCACAAATATCATTGCGGCAATTGTCAACGCAAATATTGTCATTACAAACATAGCTGCTACAAATATCATCGCTGCAAATGTTGTCAACGTTGTTGCTGCCATCGCGATAAAAATGTCACGGCTACAATTTTAATCACTATATGTATTGTCACTATAAATGTCCATGTCGTTACTCAAACAAAGTAGCTGCAATTACCACGACAACAAATGTTGTCGTCGAAAATATTGCCACTACAAACATTCTAACCACAAATATCATTGCGGCAGTTGACACCGCAAATATTGTCGTTACAAACATAGCTGCTACAAATATCATCGCAACAAATGTTGTCAACGTTGTTGCTGCCATCGCGATGAAAATGTCATGGCCACAATTTTAATCACTCTATGTATTGTCACTATAAATTTCCAAGTCGTTACTCAAAAAA